>JAJTUV010000041.1:2847500-4047500 GCA_021653895.1 Mastomys natalensis | reverse complement strand
CAAACCCATCCTACTATCGCCTTTTCCCCTTTTGCTTGGTGACAATATGTATCTTCGAGACAATCAAGACAAATGTTGAAGACACGTTTACTTTTTCTTTCACAATTTAAAAAAAGTGTATTTCACTACCTTTAAAGTATATAAGATTCAGGTTTAATAAATCAAATTCTGTGGGTCCCAGCACTTATTCTTGGTTCATTTCCAAGGTGTTTGTCCTGTTCCTTTGCTCTTAGCCTTGAGTTTCTAGGATATGTGTTTGTGTGTTGTGTGTGTGTGTGTGTGTGTGTGTATCCTAGAAAAAAGAATATATATATATTATATACTTTTTAAATTAAGAAGATATTGTCCCTTTGCTGAGAGTTTTATAAGTATCTTCTCAAAAATTTTGAAAATTAAATAACACAAAGGAGCATACAGCTGAGATACTTGAACAATACAAAATCTAACATTATATTAGAAACTAAAAGTAAATCAAACAATAATTCTCTAAGAAGTATGTGTTTACCCTCGGTGTGCTCCTGCCTCATTCTCCCATGTTCTGTTTCTTACTGTCTTAGTAACTGTGTTGTTGTGTATCATAGTATTCTTTCTCTTAACGAATGTCAACTTATCCTCATGAGAAAGGCAATTAAAAGAAAAATTGACAACTGGAATGTAATAAATAATGAACATTAAGTAAAATATACTGGATGAGCTTAACAAAATAGACATGATTGTTAGAAATGGAAATGGAGAAAGTCCAGGGAATTTGAATATAAAAGACTAAAAAGGATCTAATTTGAAAAAGGGAAAAAAAACATCATGGCCCCATTGATGAACAGACTGTATGTATTTGTGGCATCAGAATTTTTAATGTGTAGACAAGTGCTGTCTATAAACTCTAAAGATATAAAAATAGAACAAAGAAAAAAATGGGAAAACAATGGCCAAACATGCCCCAATTTAGAAAACAAGCATTAGCCTATAAATTCAAGCTAACTACAAAAATAATATGTAAGAATAAAATTATATCATTGTTATACTGAGAAATCAGAGCTAAAGTACAAAAAGGTCCAGAAATATATAAATCAAAATGGGAAAAATTCTAAAACTACGAAATTTTCAGCAGCAGTGGAACTTGTAATTCAGTGGGAATGCTTTGAGGATTAATGTGAAAAATTACACATTTCTAGAAAATTCTTCAGCTGTAAGAATTAGAACATATTTATACTAAACCCTAAGAAAACCCAGTGTCACAAGCATTCTTTACTTTAAAGAAACCAGCAACGGGGGAGACACTTCTTCAGAAATGTGTGAAAGTCACTAAAAATATGGATAACTTAAAATAACTTTCAAATGGACCAATCTCAAAATTAATTCTCTAAATTTGTTGAGACTTGCTTTTTGTGCTTATATGTGGTTGATTTTGTTGAAAGTTCTATGGGCTGCTAAGAAGAATGTGTATATTTCCCCCTTGGGTGTAATGTTCAATAGCATTTATTATATTGATTTGGTTTGTGATGTCATTTAGCTTCCAAGTCTCTCTACTTTTTGTCTGGATGACCCATCTCTTGGTAAGAGTAGACTATTGAAATCTACGAACTATCATTATGTTAAGACAAATCTGCAATTTAAAATTAATATTGTTCTATGAACTGATGATCTTATGTTTGGTCCACAAATGTTTAGAATTGTAACATTCTCTTAGTGGAATTTTCCTTTAATGACTACAAAATGTGCCTCCCTGTCTCTTCCGATTTGTTTTGGTTTAAAATTGATAGACTTACTAGATTCTCACAGTTAATGTGGACAGCAAACACAAGGACAGTGTACAGGCCCACAGGCTGTAGAAGTCTTACATATATTAGATAAACAACATCACCATGGAGTCAAATATAAATAGCTGCAAATTGTGACCCTATGAAAAGATTGATAAAGTGGCCACAAAATGTTATATATCACAATCCAGCACTATAAGATTTTAGTTTAAAATGTTCAATGTCATGACTTGATATGAGTTAAAAGGGAAAAAAGTTGTAAACAAACACAAACCATCCTGGCAGGGGCTATATTTTATGTAAGTGCTGTCAGGAGATTATAGGAGGGAAGCACTAGGCAAGGGAGAAAATATGGGAACAAAAGACCAATATTAGGAGTAGGCTTAGAGGTCATATGGAAAGCTAATAAAGTAGATGTTGGCCTTTCTGCTCAGATGGAAAGGGTATCACCAGACATGAAGGCCAGGAACTATACGAATCTGAGTTGGGGCAGTGTCACAATGGAAGGGCATCCTGAGTCACAGGATCCCAGTAAACCACACAGCTCTGAGAGGAACTTCCTCAGTAGAGCATTGCAGCTCCTGGGGGAGGGTCTCCCCAGCTGAGTTGAGGAGTTTGGGAGCCTCAGCCTAGCTCCTTCTTCCCTTCTTCCCTTCTCTCATTGCTTTTGGTCTTCTTCCAATGACAGTCACACCAGGCAGCAAATCTTATGAAAAAGATTTATTGGAGGGTTCAAAATGTGAGGGATGAATCAGGAGTGGCTGCCTGTCTCTGGGAGGGAGCAGATAGCAGGGAATTGGACAATGCACAGTGCTTATATAGGGGTCTTGCAGCTTTCTAAAGTGGAGATTTCCAGGGTGAGGATTGGTGGAATTTCAAGTCCTGAGCTTGGAGTGCTCAGGTATTGGTGGTTTTTCCTGTTCAACTATTAGTGGAGTTTTGTGCCCAGAGATAGGTCAGCTTCTGTGTGAATTTCAGGGACTGGTGAGTTTTCCTACTAAGGGATTGGTAGCTTTTTTCAGAATTTTCACCTAAAATTAGCATATTCTGGGGGTTGTTAGGCAGAGTTGACCTTTGTGACAGTTGGGCAATCTAGAGGAGGGGCCTGACTGCAAGAGCTCCTTGGGCTGGGTGGCTGGCCACGTTCCTGGCTTTAGTGTTTACAAAGTTTACAAAGTATGCAAAGTGTACAATGAGTCCACTGTAAGGAAAGTCTTTTCTGCAACTTGATGGCATGAATATTCAACAAAGAAGCTTTCTATTATATGTACATTTAGGAAGCAATAGACATGAATAGCCAAATAGTGGGAAATGCATCCCCAATTGAACTCTAGTCACCAAACAAAGCTTCCAGTAACAGAGAGGAGTTACATCTAATAATTTACTGACCAGCTGAGTCCTGTTGGCATTCCTTCTAGGTTCTATCCAAGGGTCTGCTGACCCAAAGGGTCACATGGAAACTCTGAAACAACCCAGATTATTGGTGACGCTCCAAAAATTGAATTCTGTCTTTCCACAAAGTAACTGAAAAACAACTATATAACTCATTGAATCTGAAGAACTGAGCTGGTGCCTACCTAGAACCATTACCCCATTGATTAGATTTTATGATACTAGAAGATAGTCCAAGGGAGAAGGTCAAAACCAACCCTGATGCAAATCTGTTCATCTATACAAGTGGCTTGTCTGCAAAATATGTTAGTGTGATTGTGACATAAAGCTTGTGGGGATAACCAACCAATATCTTGACTTGAGATCTACTCCATGACATGGAACACACACACAACATTGCTTGGTGAGCAAGAACCTGAGACTAGAAAGGTCCAGAACCTAGTTAAACTAGGCATTCCGTCTACTAAATAACCAGGTAGTGCTTTCTACTAAAAGAATATAAAATGACTTTTAATAACATTTTACTAAACTCAACAGATCAGTGCCTTGCTCAACCATCCTTGAAGAAACTTCTTTCTGTAGGAGATCAGGGAAAAAAATACAGACACCTATACCCAGATAATACGCAGAAATTGAGTCTTTGTAACACTCAGTTCATAAAGGATGTGTCCTTTAAATCTCTCCTTTCAGGGCCCCAGGAACTCTGGTAAAGATAAGATGGGAGGAATACAAGATATAAAGGGAAAGAAAAACAGCAAGAATCAAGTCGTTGTAGACACAGTAGAGCTGGTGCACATACAAAATCAAGAGACTTGTAGCAGGATGCACAGAGCCTTCATAGGTTTGTACTAAGTCTTAAAACTGAAATGAAAAGTGTAGATGTGTCCCCATCCTTGACCCAGAATCAACTACCAACTGATAACAGTTTGCAGACGAAAAAGTAGCTTTTTCCAAGAGAGTCACACTGGAGAAACAAACCATTCATCATCATCATCATCATCATCATCATCATCATCATCATCACTACTATAAGTCATTTCTTTACTTTATATTCTGATAGCAGCTTCCCTCCTTACTCTAGTCCCAGTCCCTCCCTCTAACCTCACCACTCCATTCACCCCTTCCTCTTTTCCTCAGAAAAAGGGAGGCTCACATGTGTATCAACAAGCCTTGGCATATCCTGTTTCAGTGAGGCTGTGTACATCTTCTATTGAGGCTAGACAAGGCAGCCCAGTTGAGGAAAAGGCTCAAAAGGCAGGCAGTACAGTCAGAGACAGCCCCTGCTCCTGATTTAGGAGTCTCACATGAAGACCTAGCTGCAAAAATGTTACATATGTAGAGAGAGCCTAGGTCTGTCCCATGTATGCTCTCTGGTGGGCAGCTCAGTCTCCGTGAGCCTCCATGGGCTCAGGTTAGTTGATTCTGTAGCTTATCTTGTGATGTCCTTGACCTCTCTGGCTCCTTCAATACTTCCTCCCCTCTTCCCTAAGATTTCCAAACTCCATCAATGTTTGGCTGTGAGACTGTGCATCTGTTTCCATATGTCACTGGGTAAATCATGTTGATGATATTTATGCTAAGCTTCTGTCTGCAATATCATTAATAGTGTCACTCATAGCCTATCACTCATAGCATGGGTCTCAAGTCAATGACTGTCCCTACCCTCAAATTCTGCTCTATCTTTTATGCCTATTCTTCTTATAGGCAGGACAAATTATGGGTCAAAGGTTTTGTGGGTTAGGTTGGTGCTCCAGTCCCTCCTTTGGAAATCTTACCTGATTATAGGAGACGTCCAGTTCATGCTTCATATCTCCCCATTGCTAGGAGTCTTACCTACAGTCACCCTCATAGGGTCCTGAGATTTTCTATCATCCCAGATTTCTAACTCATCTTAGAGATGCCCACACTCAGTCTAGTTGTCTCTCCCAGTACTCTTTCCCTCTGTCCTCCCATCACCTCATTCTTCCTGTTCCCTTCTCCTTCCCCCACCTAGTACCCTCCTTCCATCCTTCCCCTAAGTATAATCTTATTTCCCTTTCTCAGTGGAGTTCAAGTGTCCCTCTTGAGCCCTCCTTGTTACTTAGCTTCTTTGGGCTTGTGGTTTATAGCATGTGTCATAGGACTTATATCCAGTTATTAATGAATACATACCATGTTTGTCTTTCTGGATCTGGCTTACATCACTCAGGATGATTTTTTTCGAGTTCCATCCATTTGCCTGCAAAATTCATGATGTAATTGTTTTTAATAGTTGAGTAATATTTCATTGTGTAAATGTGTCACATATTTTAAAAAATCTATTCTTTGGTTGAGAGACATCTAGGTTGTTTCTTGTCTCTAGCTATTATGAATAAAGCTGCTTGGTCATAATAGAGCAAATATCTTTGTGGTATTGTGAAGATTCTTCTGGATATTTGTCCAGGATGCAGTACATGGGTCTTGAGGTAGAACTATTTCCTATTTTCTGAGAAACTGCCAAAATGATTTCCAAAGCAGTTGTACAAGTGTTCACTGCCACCAGCAATGGAGGGGTGTTCCATTTGCTCCACATCCTTGCTAGCATGTGCTATTGTTACTTGACATTTTTATTTTAGCCATTCTGACAGGTATAAGATGACATATTATAGTCATTTTTATTTTCATCTCTCTGATGACTAAAGATCTTGAACATTTCTTTAAGTACTTCTTGGTGATTAGAGATTCCTGTCAAGAATTCTCTGTTTAGATCTGTACCACACGTTTAATTGGGTTTTGGTTTATTGATGTGTAGTTTCTTGATTTCTTTATATATTTTGGATGTCAGTCCTCTATCAGAGGTAGAATTGGTGACGATCTTTCCCATTCTGTAAGCTGCCTTTATGTTCTTTTGAAGCTGTCCTTTGTCTTATAGAATGTTATCAGTTGCATGAGATTCCTTTATAAATTGTTGATTTTAGGGCTTGAGCTGATTTTGTTCTGTTAAGAAAGTTGTCTGTTTTGCCAATGCATTCAAGGTTATTCCCTATTTTCTCAGATGTAGTGTATAGTTTTATGTTGAGATCTTTGATCCAGCTGGACTTGAGTTTAGTGCAGGGTGATAGACATTAATCTATTTGCATTCTTCTATATGCAGACATCAAGATAGGCCAGGACCATTTGTTAAAGATGCTTTTCCCCCATTATATAGGTGTGTGGGTTTACTTCTGTTTTTAAAATTTGATTCTCTGGACAAACTTGTTTTTATTTTGGTTCCATGTTATTTTTATTAATATTGCTCTGTAGTACAGCTTGAAATCAGGGATGGTGATTCCTCCAGAAGTTCTTTCATTTTACAGGATTGTTTTAACTATCCTCGTTTTGTTTGTTTTTTTCTTATGAAGCTGAGCATTGTTCTTTTAAAGTCTGTAAAGAATTGTGCCACCTATGTTAGCTACATAAAGGAAAACAGATCAAGTATGTTTTATTGCATATAAACTCAATCCCAGAAAGAGAAGGAAGAGAAAAAAATACAAATTTAATGATAATAAACTAGAATGACTAAACTAGTTATGTTTTAGTTTGGTTGGTTAGTTTTTACCTTTCTCAAGTAATGAAAATTGGAGGATTTGTGAGAGAGAGCAAAAATAAAAAACAGAGTAAGTTTAAATCCATGCAAGGACTATTCACTAGGACATATGTAGTTTTTCTACAGCTACACAAAACCAGAGGGATATCTCATACCTGCCTTTCCAAGGGTTCAGAGGGGGATCCCTGATGACAAATCTGCTTTGATCTCTTCAAGAAAAATAATAAAGGTGAAAATTTTAGCTTCCATTGTTTGTGCCTGGCAATTATTTAAGTAGTTCCAGATAAGGTAAAGTGAATGGCTACTATTTAATTATTTCTTGCAGTCTCAGCAGAAAATGTATTGATTTTACAAAAAATTGTAAACAATAGGTATTGTTTATGAAATGGATGTAAATAACTCTAAGCAATCAAGTAAAAGACATGTATATCACAATAACCTCAAATCTTTGAAGAAAGACCTTGAAGAAGATGTAAGAAGATAGAAAGATGGATTCATGCTCATAGATCAGTAAAATAAACAAACCACTCTTAAGAGTAGGTGGCTTGTTCTGAAATAGATATATAACAGGAAATAAACTCAAATACATCTTGGAATGTTCTCTGTCTCATAGTGGCACATAGGGACATTTGTAACCTAACAGGTCTTTTGAGTATATACTTTGTTATCTGGATTTCTGTATATGTGAATGTCTATGTCTCTGTCTCTTTTTTCCTTTCACTTTATATTTCTTTTTTCTTTTTTACTGGATATTTTTGTTATTTATGTTTCAAATGTTATCCCCTTTCCTGATTCCTGCCCGCCCTGAAACTCCCTATCCCATCTCCCCTCCCCTACTTCTATGAGGGTGTTCCCCTACCCACCTATCCACTCCTGCCTCTCTGCCCTTGAATTCCCCTACACAGGGAATCGAGTCTTCACAGGACCAAAGGCTCATCCCATTGATGCCTGGCAAGGCCATCCTCTGCTACATATGCAGCTGGAGCCATGGGTCCCCTTCCATGTGTACTCCTTTGTTGGTGGTTTAGTACCTGGGAGCTTTTGGGGAGGGGTGTCTGGTTGGTTGATATTGTTTTGCCTATGTGGTTGCAAACCCTTCATCTCATTCAGTCCTTTCTTTAACTCCTTCATTGAGGATCCCATTGGGAGCCATGTGCTCAGTCCAATGGTTGGCTGTGAGTATCTATCTCTGTATTTGTCAGGATCTGGCAGAGCCTCTCAGGAGACAAGTATAACAGGCTTCTGTCAGCATGCACTTTGTGGCATCCACAATAGTGTCTAGATTTGGTGACTGTATATGGGATGAGTCCCCAGATGGGACAGTCTTTGGATGGCCTTTCTTTCAGTCTCTGTTCCACACTTTTCCTCCTTGCTTCTGTGCGTACTTTGTTTTCCTTTCTAAGAAGTACTGAAGCACCCACACATTGGTCTTCCTTCTTCTTGAGCTTCATGTGGTCTGTGAATTGTATCTTGGATATTCTAAACATTTGGGCTAATATCCAGTTATCAGTGAATGCATACCATATGTGGGTTTTTTTGTTTTGTTTTGTTTTTTTTTGTGATTGGGATACCCCACTCAGGATGATATTTTCTAGTTTCATCTATTTGCCTAAGATTTCATGAAGTCATTGTTTTAAATAGCTGAGTAGTACTCCATTGTGTAAATGTACCACATTTTCTGTATCCATTCCTCTGTTGAAGGACATCTGGGTTCTTTCCAGCTTCTGGCTATTATATATAAGGCTGCTATGAACATAGTGGAGCATGTGTCCTTGTTGTATGCTGGAGCAACTTTTGGATATATGCCCAGGAATGATATAGCTGGGTCCTCAGGTAATACTATAACCAATTTTCTGAGGAACTGCCAGACTGCTTTTCAGAGTGATTATACCAGCTTACAATCCCACCAACAATGGAGGAGTGTTCCTCTTTCTCCACATCATCACCAGCATCTATTATCACCTGAGTTTTGATCTTAGCCATTCTGACTGGTGTCAGATGGAATCTCAGGGTTTTTTAATTTGCATTTCCCTGATAACTATGAATGTTGAACATTTCTTTAGGTGCTTCTCAGCCAAAATGTAATCCTCAATTGAGAATTCTCTGTTTAGCTCTGTACCCTATTTTTAATAGGGTTATTTGGCTCTCTGGAGTGTAACTCCTTGAGTTCTTTGTATATATTGGATATAAGCCCTCTATAGGATGTAGGATTTGTAAAGATCTTTACCCAATCTGTTAGTTGCCATTCTGTCCTATATACAGTGTCTTGTGCCTTAAAGAAGTTTTGCAATTTTATGACATCCCATTTGTTGATTCTTGATCTCAGAGCATAAGTCATTGGTATTCTGTTCAGTAAAATTTCCCCTGTGCCCATATGTTTGAGGCTCTTCCCCACTTTATCCTCTATTAGTTTCAGTGTATCTGTGTTTTATGTGGAGGTCCTGGATCCACTTGGATTTGAGGTTTGTACAATGAGATGAGAATGGATTGATTTGCATTCTTATACATGTTGATCTCCAGTTGAACCAGCACCATTTGTTGAAAATGCTGTCCTTGTTCCACTGGATGGTTTTAGCCCCTTTGTCAAAGATCAAGTGGCCATAGGTGTGTGGGTTCATTTCTGGGTCTTCAACTCTATTCCACTGATCTTCCTGCCTGTCTCTGTACCAATACCATGCAGTTTTTATCACTATTGCTCTGTAGTACAGCTTGAGGTCAGGGATGGTGATTCCTCCAGAAGTTCTTTTATTGTTGAGAATAGTTTTTGATATCCTGAATTGTTGTTATTCCAAATGAATTTGATAATTTCTCTTTCTAACTCTACAAAGAATTGAGTTGAAATTTTGATGGGGATTGCATTGAATCTGTAGATTGCTTTCGGGAAGATGGCCATTTTTACTACATTAATCCTGCTAATCCATGAGCATGGAAGATCTTTCCATCTTCTGAGATCTTCTTTGATTTCTTTCTTCAGAAACTTGAAATTTTTGTCATACAGATCTTTCCCTTGCTTGATTAGAGTCACACCAATGTATTTTCTATTATTTGTGATTATTGTCAAGTGTGTAGTTTCCCTAATTTCTTTCTTAGCCTGTTTATCCTCTGAGTATATGAAAGCTTCTGACTTGTTTGAATTAATTGTATATCCAGACACTTTGCTGAATTTTTTTATAATCAGTTTCTGGAGGTCTCTGGTGGAAGTTTTGGGGTCACTTTAGTATTCTATCATATCATCTACAAATAGTGATATTTTGAGTTGTTATTTCCAATTTGTATCCCTTTGACCTCCGTTTGTTGTCTAATTTTCTAGCTAGAATTCCCAGTACTATATTGATTAGATAAGGAAAGAGTGGGCAGCCTGGCCTAGTCCCTGATTTTAATGATATTGCTTCAAATTTCTCTCCATTTAGTTTGATGTTGGCTACTGGTTTCCTGTATTTTGCTTTTACTATGTTTATGTATGGGTCTTGAAATCCTTATCTTTCTAAGACTTTTAACTTGAAGGGATGTTGAATTTTGTCAAATGATTTTTCAGCATCTGATGAAATGATCATGTGTTTTTTTTCCTTTGAGTTTATTTATAGATTACATCGATGGATTTCTTTATATTGAACCATCCCTGGAATGAAGTCTACTTGATTTCGGTGAATGATCATTTTGATATGTTCTTGGATTCAGTTTGAGAGATTTTTATTGAGTATTTTTGCATCAATGTTCATAATGGAATTTGGCCTGAAGTTCTCTTTCTTTGTTGGGACTTTGTGTAGTTTAGGTATAAGCATAATAGTGGCTTCGTAGAATAAATTGGGTAGTATCCCTTCTGTTTCTATTTTTTCGAATAGTTTGAAGAGTATAGAGTTCTTCTATGAAGGTTTGATAGAATTCTGTATCAAACCCATCTGGTCGTGGTCTTTTATTTTGGTTGGGATACTTTTAATGACTGCTTCTATTTCATTAGGAGTTATCAGACTGTTTAGATGGTTTATCTGATCTTGATTTATCTTTGGCACCTGGTATCTGTCTAGAAAATTGTCCATTTCATCCAGATTTTCCAATTTGGTTGAGTATATACTTTTGTAGTAGGATCTGATGATTTTTTGAATTTCCTCAGTTTCTGTTGTTATATCTCCCTTTTCATTTCTGATTTTATTAATTTGGATACTATCTCTGTGCCCTTTGGTTAGTCTGGCTAAGGGTTTATCTGTCTTGTTGATTTTCTCAGAGAACCAGCTCCTGGTTTTGTTGATTCTTTGTGTAGCTTTTTTTCTTTTGTTTTGTTTTTTGTTTCTACTTGGTTGATTTCAGCCCTAATTATGATTATTTCTGCCATCTACTCCTCTTGGGTACATTTGCTTCTTTTTGTTCTAGAGCTTTCAGGTGTGCTGTCAAGCTGTTGGTGTATGTTCTTTCCAGTTTCATTTTGTATGCACATAGAGCTATGAGTTTTCCTTTTAGTACTTTCATTATGTCCCATAAGTTTTGGTATGATGTGCCTTCATTTTCATTAAATTCTAAAAAGTCTTTCTTTCTTTATTTCTTCCTTCACCAAGTTATCATTGAGTAGAGCATTGTTCAGCTTCCACGTGTATGTGGGCTTTCTGTTGCTTTTGTTGTTATGGAAGATGAACCTTATTATGTGGTGATCTGATAGGATGCATGGTATTATTTCAATCTTTTTGTATCTGTTGAGGCCTATTTTGTGACCAATTATTTGGTCAGTTTTGGAGAAGGTACCATGAGATGCTGAGAAGAATGTAAATTCTTTTGTTTTAGGATGAAATGTTCTGTAAATATCTGTTAAGTCCATTTGGTTCATAACTTCTGTTAGTTTCACTGTGTCTCTGTTTAGTTTCAGTTTCCGTGATCTGTCCATTGCTAAGAGTGGGGTGTTAAGTCTCCCACCATTATTTTGTGAGGTGCAATGTGTACTTTGAGCTTTAGTAAAGTTTCTTTTGTGAATTTTAGTGCCTTTGCATTTGGAGCATAGATGTTCAGAATTGAGAGTTAATCTTGGTAGATTAACTCTTTGATGAGTGTGGTTTACTTCATTATCTTTTTTGATAACTTTTGATTGAAAGTCAATATCATTCAATACTAGAATGGCTACTTCAGCATGTTTCTTGGGAACATTTTCTTGGAAATTGTTTTCCAGCCTTTTACTCTGAGATAGTGTCTGTCTTTGTCACTGAGGTGAATTTCCTGTATGCAGCAAAGTGCTGGGTCCTGTTTATATATCAAGTCTGTTAGTCTATGTCATTTTTTGGGGGAATTGAGTCCATTGATGTTAAAAGATATTAAAGAAAACTGATTGTTGCTTTTTGTTATTTTTGTTGTTAGAGTTGGAATTATTCTTGTGTGGCTATCTTCTTTTGGATTTGTTGAAAGAAGATTACTTTCTTGCTTTTTCTATGGTGTAGTTTCCCTCCTAGTGTTGGAGTTTCCCCTGTATTATCCTTTGTAGTGCTGGATTTATGGAAAGATATTGTGTAAATTTGGATTTGTCATGGAATATCTTTGTTTCTCCATCCATGGTAATTGATAGTTTTACTGGTTATAGTAGCCTGGGCTGGCATTTGTGTTCTCATAGGGTCTGTATGACCTATGCCCAGGATCTTCTGGCTTTTATAGTCTCTGGTGAGAAGTCTGGTGTAATTCTGAAAGAGCTGCCTTTGTATGTTTCTTCACCTTTTTCTCTCACTGATTTTAATATTCTTTCTTTGTTTTATGCACTTGAGGGTTTGATTATTATGTGTCCGGAGGAATTTCTTTTCTGGTCCAGTCTATTTGGAGTTCTGTAGGCTTCTTGTATATTCATAGGCATCTCTTTCTTTAGGTTAGGGAAGTTTCCTTCTATAATTTTGTTGAAGATATTTACTGGTCTTTAAAGTTGGAAATCTTCATTCTTTTCTATACCTATTATCCTTAGGTTTCGTCTTCTCATTGTGTCCTGGATTTCCTAGACGTTTTGTTGTTAGGAGCTTTTGCTTTTTGCCTCTTCTTTGACAGTTGTGTCAATGTTTTCCATAGTATCTTCTGCACCTGAGATTCTATCTTCTATCTCTTGTATTTGTTGGTGATGCTTGCATCTATGACTCCTGATCTCTTTCCAAGATTTTCTATCTTCAGGATTGTCTCCTTTGTGATTTCTTTATTGTTTCTATTTTCATTTTTAGATCCTGGGTGGTCTTGTTCAATTTCTTCTCCTGTTTCATTGTGCTTTCCTGTAATTCTTTTAGAATTTCTTGTGTTTTCTCTTTAAGGCTGTCTACCTGTTTCCTGTGTTCTCCTGTATTTTTAAGGGGTATTTATGTCCTTTTAATAGTCTTCTATCATCACCAAGTAGTATTTTCGATTCGAATCTTGCTTTTCTGGTGTAAGTGTGTATCCCAGACTTGCTATGGTGGAAGAACTGGGTTCTGATGATGCCCAGTTCTCTCACCATAACCTTGATTTCTGTTGCTTATATTCTTATGCTTGCCTCTTGCCATCTGGTTATCTCTAGTGCTCCCTACACTCACTGTCTCAGACTGGAGCCTTTCCCTCCTGTGGTCCTGGTTGTGACAGAACTCCTCCGAGTCTAGCTGTCTCTGTGATCCTGTGTTCCTGAGACCTGTGCGTGTTATTGTTCCTGTGAGTCAATCTGCCTCTGGGATCCTGAACTCCTGGTGTGACCAGCTTCTAAGATCCTGAGATCTGATCCCAGTATTGTGTGTGGGGCAGATGTTGTGGCCTCTCACCTATGATCATTGGGACTTGAGCTTCCTCTGGTGTTGTGGACTGGGTGAGGAGCTAGTGTTCAAGTCTTCTTAGGCACTGGTTCAGACTGGAAGAATTATGTTTCTGTTTTGCATTTCTTGACTCTTTTTCTTCCTACATTTTTGTGTCAAATCACAATTTTTAAAAATGTTTCCATTTTATTTCACTAGTATTTTTTTAGATGCTGTTTTATAAGGAGAGAGAGAAAAATTTTGGATCCAGATTGGGGTGGGGTGGGTTACTGGGAGGAATATAGGGAAACCATAATCAGAATGTTTGTATGGAAAAAAAAAAAACAGTTTCAGTAGAAGAAAGTAAGAAGTTATCAGAGTGAATGAAAATCCATTGGGAAGTCCCAATTTACATGGTTTGGAATTGTGGGCTCAGTCCTTTTCTGAAGATTCACTTTACTGCATTGAAAGGGTTTTCCTCTGCTATAGGTAAAAGCTTGGGTTGTGTATAATGGGGGAGACATGTTTCCTTCAGCATTGCCTTACTGCAACCTCCTGTTTTGGGTCCTGTGTCTTTACTTACACTCCATCTACCACACTTGCTTCCAAGTCCTTCCGGACTGAAATACTGTTAGCCTCATGGCTGTGACTGTATTACTCAGTCTACCTAAATAAAAATAGCACTTCTCTTGAAAAGGTTCACTTACCAGAAGGCTTCTCCTTGGGAGTTACCTTGGCACAGTGGTCATCATAATCATTTTATCTCCTAATAAAATTAGTGGTGGTCCTAAACTTTAACTTATTAATTTGACAACTAGGTATGTTTCCATTAGAAATGAATACATATACAAAAAATACAGGAATGAGAAAAAAACCATGACTACTTCTTTCATTGTAACTGAAAACAAAGTGTAAGTAAATGTTCAATGTCAGCATATTTCACCCAAAATCAGAGTTGTTTAAAAAAATGGAAACCTAAGTTGCAATGGAATGAACAAATTACCACCAGATGCCTCAAGAAAAAGCCCAAAGACTTCATTGTCAAACCACAGCAAAGCCAGGTACAAATGCTTGCCTATCCCTGATTCTATTTGCATATGGTTTTATGGTAAATACATTCAGCCTATTATAAAGTAGGTCAGAGGAATGTCTGGCTTTAGAAGTTGCCACAAGTAAATAGACATTAAAAGTTGCTAATCCCTGAGGCAGATAAATATAAACATATGCCAGAGCTCACAAGTATTTAAAATTGTCAGTCATGGTGAGGCTGTGGGAAAATAGGTCCTGATTCATGGGTGGTGGGAACGGAATCTAGTTGAGACATTGTGAAGATTTGCATGGAGGAGATCAGGGCAATGAAAAGCAGAACTCTGAGATGGATCAAGCATACGACTCCTGAGAATGTCCGCAGGAGTCTGTACCCTACCCTTGCATGATTTTTACTTCTCTGCTCCAAGAACCAAGGAAATGAAGCTAGCTGAGATCTCCAGCAGCAAATGGGTAGATCATGAAAATGTGATTCATATGTACAGTGAGATTTAATGGAGCTGAAATCTTCAAGGCAAATTAATGCTACTGGAAAATATAGTAAGTGAGGTGTTACAGATTCAGGCAAGCAAGATCCTCCTGATTTCTCCAATATGAAAATTCTATAATTTAGTTTGTGTGTGTGTGTGGTATGTGTGGTATGTGCTGTGTATGTGTAAGAATTAGGTATAGTTTGGGGGTCAAAATCACATATGACATAAAAGAAGACCAAGGATAAAGCATACAGGTGGGATGAAGATGTGGGAGATGGGGAGAAAAATAATATTTTATCTGAAAATAATATAAGAAAATTTAATTCATATCCTGAATAAGAAAATAAAAATTTACTCATAGTTGCTTTCTGTATTATTTATAAACACTAAAATGGCATTAAAACTGGATTTTTCTGAACTTTTCCTGAGACTTGGGTGGCTAGCCCTGCTGTCAGCTTAGAATCTTGCTGTTTTTGCATCCCAAGTCCTGAGAGTACAGGTTATCATCAGCACACTCAGATAAATTTTGATATTTAATGTCAAACAGCCATTTTAATATGTTAGTAGATAAAATATAGATTCTCACATAGTATGATAACAAAGGAATGATCCTTATTAACCATTTACTTAATGAAAAATAATAAATACAACCACAACTATTACTAATTAACCAATTTTAAAATCTAAGGAGTATAACTAAATATTACAATTAACTAAAGGGTATAGTGAAATTTCTCTGTTTGAGGAATAAGATGCATTTTTCTTATATAATTGCTTGGTTTGGAGGTTAATATTAAAAGGTTGGTAAGATAAAAAGATCAGTCATTTTCCTTTTCACCAATGTTTATATCATCAGATTCACACTGCACAGTGCCATGTCATGACTGGCATAATCCCTGTATTTGAGAAAGAATTGAGGGTTAGTCAGTTAATAATTATCTAGGGACATCCATTTGGCCTACTTGGGCATGCACAAGTTTGGTGAATGACACATTTGATACATCATAACTTAGTTCAATGGTCTTATTCTAGTCTTACAGTGGGGAAGACAGAGGCTGGGTGGGAGTGTGAGTACTCCCATCCAGAGCAATCAGCACCTGCCTGACATGAAGGCAGCTTGCTCATGCATCTTTATTACAGGCTATCAGCAAACACTTCTAATCTCAGTAACAACTTGTCTCCCTGGTTTCCATCCTTACTTGAAAACCTTGGCCGTGTCTGCTAAATTGTCCGAAAGCCAGATGCTCATCTTTGTTTACCTTTCGGTTAGTTCTTTTGTCCAGGTGCTGACTCAGTGAAAACCAGAGCTGTGACAGGAGGAATGTTATAAGCTCTGAAAACAATGTGATTCATTCTCAATTCTCTGTTATTCACTTTATTTATGATTGGAAGCCAAAGTTCATTATATACCAGAGACCTGGCAGGTGAGAGACACTCAAGACTCAAAGAGAGGGACCTTAAATGAAATGCCCTACATTGGGGAGAGGGAACTTGAAGAGCCCACCTCCAGCCGAAAGACAGGGCATCAAGTGAGGGATGGGGTTGCCATCCCACAGTCAATACTCTGACTCATAATTGTTCCTGCAGGGATTGAAATGGAGAGGAGCCTGAGGAAAAGAAGATCATGACAGGCCCAAAGTGGGATCCAGCTCAAGGGGGAGTCCTCAAGACCTGAGACTATTACTGAGGCTATGGAGCACTCACAAAAATGAACCTATCATGACTGCCCTCTGAAAGATACAACAAGTAGCTGAGTCAGATGCACCCAACCAATGGACAGAAGCTGTTGACAGAAGTGTGGTTGAATTAGGGGAAAGCTGGAAGAAGCTGAGGAGGAGGGCTATCCTGTAGGAGAACCAGCAGTCTCAACCTGGAGGCCCGAGATCTCTCAGACACTAGAACACCAACCAGGCAGCATACACCAGTTGATATGAGGCCCCCCAACACATATACAGCAGAGGACATCATGGTCTGGGTTTAGTTGGAGAAGTTGCACCTAACCCTCAAGAGACTGGAGGCCCCAGGGAGTTTAGAGGTCTGGCCTGGTGGGGTCAGGGTACGGGGTGGGAAAATCCTCATGGAGACATCCTCGTGGAGACAGGGATGTGGGGAGGAGGTATAGGATGTTGAATAGTCGGAGGGTGGACCAGAGGGGAAAAAAATCTGGAGTTTAAAACAAACAAACAAACAAATGAATAAATTAATAGAAAATGCAATGCCCATAGCATTAACACTAATGATACAAACTCTATGCCTTACTTTTTCAATAAACAATATTTATTTTGTCAGCAATTTTTTAGGCTCTAGGGGAAAAAGTATATATCAATTCTAGTGTCAAAAATTTGGTAATTGAATTAAATAGTAGCGTTATCATCTCCCTGTATGCTAGAAAACATGCGTCAGATGTCCAATTTCATGGTCATGGTGATTATTTCATGAACATGACTTAATTTTCATGTAGTATGAAGAAAATGGTCACATGTTTATAGACAGATGACAGCAAGTATAAAAGGCACATCCCCAGTCCTTTTCATGTTTAAATATAATCAGTAGAAATGTTTCTGTGTTTCATTATGTGGTGGCACAGGGGTAAGAAAGACATGCTAATAAGCTTAATTTTTAATCAAATATTTTATGTATAAATTCTGGAGCAGGTGTGAAAATTGTGACCTGCAGGCTGTTTTCATCCCATGGTAGTTAGGTGACCTATTGTCTGTATATTTCCCACAATGCCTGTGTGGCCGTGGGCTCTATTAAACACATGATGCCCACATAGGCTCTGTGCATCCCATAATACTTATAAATCCTTGATAATACACTTGAAGATACATTGTCTTGCTTCAAGATCAGAAGATTGCGGAGCCATGTAGAACACCAATTTCACTTACTTGTCTACCAAGTATAATAGTAAACAGAACTCAGGTTTTTCTTCTCTACATTTCAAATATAATTGTGAGAGTATAGGAATCACACTTAGGTGACAAAGTACAATCAAAACCAGTTACATTCCAAAGCACATCTAACAACACACAAAACACAGGGACACTCCACAACTCTTCAATTTAACTCAAATTTTTCCCTTCAATTAAAGGGTGAAACTGGAATTTCAGTTCAAACAAATATGCAGCTATTCTCAAAACGATGTAATCCTGAAATGGAAAAAATGCTAAAACAGAGTCATTGCTATTGCCACTCTATACATTCCTTCAGTTTGTGACATAATTCATGCTGTCCTGTGAAATCTTTGCCTGACATATCTTATAAAACTTAAAAAACAAGTTTTTGTAGAAGACTCCATCTACCCTATGACATGATGCTAATGTGTATGACTCACTCACACATTAAAATTCTTTCAAATAGAATTTGACCACCCCCCCACTTGGTCTTAATATTATATACTTTCGAAATTTTAATTGATGCAATAAAAGTTTGCATTTTGATGTTTTATTTGTACGTGGGGTCTTTTTGTTATTATTGTTGTTAATACTAATCCTCTGTAAAGTACCTCATAGATGATGTCTTAGTCAGAGTTTTATTGCTGTGAAGAGACACCATGACCATGGCAACTCTTAATAAGACAAATCAATATTGAGGTTGGATTAAAGTTTAGTCCATTTTGTCATGGAGAGAATTATAGCAGTATTGTGCTGGAGAAGCTGTCTAATGTTCTACATCTGGCCTGGGAGACAGCAGAAAGAGAGAGTGAGACACTGGGACTTCCTTGAGCTTCTTAAACTTCAAAGTCCACTCCTGGTGACATACTTTCTTCAACAAGGCCAGACCTACTTCAACAAAACCACACCTCCAGTAATGCCACTCTCTATAACTATGGAGCCATTTTCATTCAGACCACCACAGATGATTCTGTCCCTCTATTCTGACACTTTAGGTCCTGTGCTCAGGTCTCTCTTAGTTTAATTTTGTCTTGATGAGTATATTAGGTCATTTTCAAATTTCCAGTCAGCATCATTCCTGCAATCTTCTTGAATTACTTCAAATTCTAGAAATAACTTAATAAATGTGTTTTTACATAAATACTAATGTAAAAGTACTAAATGTATCTATTTTATCAGGTATCCTACATAATATCATAGAGAAAAGTATTGTTCCTTTGGACCCTTTGGCATAAGGAAGCTCACACAAGAAGATATTCAGCTGGACCAAATAGTCAGAGAAGAACATTTTATGCAACATGAGTTTATACAAAACTCTAAAGAAAGAAACATTACTTGTAAGACATGCCATCACAGAACTTCAACTCCAGTGTGTCCCATTAACCCATATGTATATCTTCTCTTCCTCTGTAAGCCGCCACCACCCACCTTAACTCCAGACATATCTTGGGTGGATGTCTGTCTCTGCCATATCTTCCAAACTTCTGTTCTATTTTTCATGTGGCTCCATCTGTCTAAAGTATCTGCTGTTCCTCTTGGCCATCTGTCAAACTCTTGTTCAACTCTTCCGTTTAAACATTAACCATTACATGAAAACTTCCATTACATAGTACAGGAATCCAAAATATCCATTCTTGATCTCTACTATGCCTTGTGAGTGTACTCCTAGAAGCTGTCACCACATATATATAATTTTAAATCAGGATACTTTTAACATGTCTCAGAGCTTCTAAAAGAATAGACTAAAATATAGGGTACATACTTCATGATTAGAAAATGATAAAAATTTATGAAATGAAGACAGTGTCCAAAAGTGAAGGAAACTCAGATTAAGAAGAAACTCTTATCTTTTTTCCAGTGGGCCTCAAAAGCAACTTCTAGTTCATAATTTATCAACTCTAAATTATAATTAAAACTGCCAAAAAGATCTTCACATCGTCTTGCCATCTTCATGAATCAAGTACATTGTCTTTATGAAGAAGCTTCAATGTGGAGGGATGAACACACTATGGTTTGCATCCTTTGCTGGCATAAATTCCAATGCTAATATTTCTCATAGACCCTGCCACCTGCAAAGTGTGCTTTCCAAACCTGCAAAACAAAGAAAAGAATTCATTTACTCTTAGCCTGGAATGGATGATTGTTACTCTGTAGGTATCAGGGCTGACTAGTTATTTTAACAGCTCTTGTGTTGTAGAGAATTAAACACTACAGTCAAGTATAACTTCATAATCTGGAAGACCATAGGTACTAATGGTCTACCATCACCATAACATATAAGACTACTGCCATACACACCCCCAAATAGGATCTATTGTAGAGAAGCTCACAACTGATAAATAAAACAAATAAACTAAAGTCTTTGACTTAATAAAACTTTTCTGAAATTCTTTCTCTTTAATTCAAATAAGCCTTTACAGTTCAAGCTCAATAGCTCTACAGAAGACACAGTAGTTACTGTTCCTATGTTTTAATGTTATTTTCGATTAACTGTGCATGGCTGCCATTATAAGCACAGATTTTACTTTAGAATTCAAAAGTTGATACCGGGTTTTAGAGCTGTATGGTGATCTCACAAATGTGCTGACTCATGTGTGCTCACACCCCTGTCATGATCTCATAAGTGTGCTGACTCATGTGTGTTCAGACCCTTGTCTTTCTGACACTTGAGTGACAGATGGACTCAGATTTCTCATTCAGTCATCACAATATAAGTATGAGTATTTTACTTTTGACCCACAACACATTCCCATAGTAAAACCCAAGAAGATTGTATAATCTCACCAAATTACCTATTATTTATAATTATAATAGTATTTATGCATGCTGTGCATATCACAAAGCTATGGGCATTTTCAAGTTAAAGATTTATTTCTTGTACAATGCGTCAAAATACCATTACATAGTAACATTGCCACCCTGTTTCACAGGCTGTGCCTGCTTACCACATGACAAATATTTACTGTTTGTCTATATTACTCCTTGACATGAAAAAATATAAACATAACTGAAATTCATTGTGAAACTCAAAATGTAGTACTTGCAAAAGCCATTGACATTGGCATCCTGAAAAAAATTAAAAAAATAAAAGACAAAAGTAAGATGCACTTTGACTCACTGACCTTCTGGGATCAGAGATTTGGAAGCTTTATTTTTTCCTGTGATGTAACAAATGATTAAAGAATGATAGACCTGTGGCTTCAGAAATGATTTCATGATCAAGATCACCTGCCTCTTCTACAGAGGATGCTTCTTTGGTTCCCAGCACCCACATTGTGACTCATAACTATCTGAATTCCAGTGTTGAGATTTTCATGAGCACTTGACACACAAGGTACACAAATGTGCATGCAGACAAATAATCATAAATGTGCAAATAAAATATATTTTAAATAAGAATGATACAGTTTGAGGAGAATGCATCTCAGAATAAGTCATGATTGGGTTCAGAGTCTTCCTTTGGATCCTTCACATTGGATCTGTTTAATTTAAATTCTCTAACTTCTCTGAACTTTGTACTCCCTAATTGACAAGTTCGGTAGAGATGTTCTTCAGAACTCAGACAATAAGAGTATGTAGATATGTATATTTAAGTATGCATGTCCATGGTCCAGTAGAGGAGCTTGGATTCCCTGGATGTGGGTTGTGGGCATGGGTCGTTGAGTCTTGAGAACTTTATGGCTGGAGCAGTTCACACTGTTAACCACTGAGCCATTCCTCAAACCCTGACTCAAACTAGAAATGATGGAAAGAGACACTAAAATTTACTTGCTGAGAAATTTGTCCCCATGTTACCATAGTGTCACAATTTTTTTTTTTTTGAGACCAGGAGCATGCTATGATCCTTTAGGAACAACAGAATAGGTGTAGGGAGTTAAAAAACAGCTTCGGGAGTCAGCCATGAGCAAAATTCACATACATCTCAATTCCTCAGACTCAACTGAGTCAGTGAAAATTTATTAATGACATAATTTCTAATGTGGTTTTTCTTAAAAGATGGGAACTTTCATTATCCCTGTCTATGAGGTTGGTGAGCACTGAATAGTGATGATAAGATCACAGAATCTCTGCAGGTCAACACGCAGGCTGCCTGTTCTCAATTCTGCTGTCTCAGCTCCTGTGGCACAGAGTGGGAGCAGTTGTGACCATGCAATCACTGAATAAATATGCTATATTAGAGCTTAATGAAAATCCCCAAAGAAGTATTTGTTAGAAAGGATGACATTTAAATAAACACGTTTACAGCAGAGTCACAAGAAAGCCTGGTGTTTGTAAGGGGTATGCAGTAGTAGCAAAGCAGAAATCAAGTTTAGATACTGATGATTTTCGTGGGCTGTGTTTCAAACTTAAGAGCACTGAATTTCAACACAAATTCACATAAAATAGTTTTATTTATACTACATTAGGCCCTGTTCCACTTCGCTCAAACTGTGACATTATATTTTCAAACCCATTGCTTTGCCATCGATTTTACTATGGTCTCCTGGAGTTGTTACCAGTTGATGTTTCCTATTTGAGATACTCAGCCAAATGGCTATTTTAAGAGAAAACTCATATGTATGGAAAGATGAGCACTTCATTTTGTATTTTATTTGGTGCTTCATAGAGGTTGCAATAGTTTATATAATGCAATGTGTTATTTTGGATGTCAGAGAAAAATATTTACTATTTTATGCTTTAATTTTTTTACTTCTTTCAGTTCAACCGTTTCATCAAGAAGCAGCTGCATATACAAACATTTCAGTAGCTTATTCTTGCTTTAAGAAAGGTGATGAGGTATTTACTTTTGATGCTCAGATAGTATTAATATAAATCATTGCTGTGTTGAAAAAAATTGAAAACATTAGAGATTGATTTATATCTAATTTAATAAAGTCCCTCTGATTTTTTTCAGCAAGAACTTGTGAAATTTCAAGCAATACTTTAAGCACTCAAAGTTAGCTTTTAAATAAATTCCCAACTTTTGAAATTCACATTTTATCATTTCTAGTAATTTTACTATTTTTGTCAAATGTTGGTTAAATTGTATTTGGTTTGATCAAGTCGATTGTATAAAATATTTTCAAAGTATTAGTTATTTCACAAAGTAGAATAACAATAACAATGAGAAAATATATATTTAAATTGTGCACAACTTTATGAAATATTTTCATTCTATAAATGTTTTTTCCCTTTTGCCTAACAAAGAAATTTTGACATTTTAGCTAATGTTCAATTTTCTTTATGATTAAATTCTAAATATCAAAGTAGATGTTCAATACTTATATATTTATTCATTTTGGTACTATTTTAAGGGATGCAAAAAATTTCAATATATTTTTCATAGCATAGGTATATTTCTCTGAACATATTTTACTTCATACAGTATAATTCATAATTTTGTGTATTTTAATGATTCTAAATAAATTTTAGAATGCTTAGAATAAAATAGATATTAAATACATAGCTATTAAATTAAAATGCCAGGAAGTCATTATCAGAGGCATGTATTGGAAAATGGATAGGATGAATTCTTAGGATATGTGGGGAAGCCACTTTATCCATGACACTTCTCTGTGAAGACTGGCATTCTTCACCAGCACCACAGAGCTACTTTATTCACCTGCAGTTCCTAACTCACCACTAGATGGTGCAAGTCTTAATCATTCTAGGTTTCATCAGGTCCAGAGGTTTTATTACCCTCATTCCTTCTCATTTCTTCTCTGTCTATCCATCTATCCATCTATCCACCCACCTAACCACCCACCCACCGAGCCTGCCAGCCATCCACCTACCACCCATCCACCCATCCACCATCCCCAACCCATTCATCTATCTATCTACCACCCACCCATCCATCCATTTACCCACCTACCATCCATCATCCATTTACACATCCACCCATCCTCACTCATCATTCATCCATCCATTCATTTATACACTCACACATCCATCCATCTACATACCCACTAACCAGCCAGCCAGCCAGCCAGACACCCATCCATGTGACCATCCATCCATCCATCTATCCACCCAACATCCATCCATCTACCATCCATCCATCTATCATCCATCCATCCATCCATCCATCCATCCATCCACATCCATCACCCATCCATGCTAATGTTCTCCTCACAATGCTTTGTTCAATGATAATGTAAAACCCCACAGAAACAAAGCCACATCTCCCAAGCTAAAGCCTAGGATGTCCATTCTGTACTGTAGGGTGAAAGCACAGATCCTTGGAAATGCTGAACTTTATTTTCTTCAGAAAACAATTATAAGTCACATGCATAGTTCATTCTCTGTTCAAGACACAAATGTTGAAGCAGAGAGAGTAAAGCTCTCTTCTTATGAGTTTGTACCATGACAGAACAGATGATGTGACTTCTTACCAGAAACAAATTCTCTTCTCTCACCCTTCCTCGCCCTCAGAGGTTTAACTTTCAGCATTAATTTCCATTAGTGAGATTTAAAGCCATATATATTATATTTTCGGAAGATCTGCTTTTTTTGTTTGTTTGTTTGTTTTGTGTTTGCCATGCTCCTGCTATGGAATTACACTTTATATTTCCCTGAGGCTAAACTGTCCAAGAACCATAATGGGTTTTATTTTTAGCAAATATTCTAATACTCTAAGGTAATTATTTTCTTTTCTTTTTTTTTTTTTTTTTTTTTTGGTAAAGAAGAGAAAGTTCCTCTGCACTTTCTAATTCTGACATGTTATTTGGTTAAAACACAAAGCAGGGGCATTTTACTTCTCCCTCCACTTGAGTGTGTCTCTGGTGAAGAAGAGTTCCAGTTAAAATGAGATGCTGTAGAGGAGAGGAGCTGCTGAACGCCTGAGGCACGTCTGAACAAGCTTCACTGCCCTATTTATAAGACAACAGGGTGCTCTTCTTGGAAAGCTAGGCTTCTTCAGGGAGCCCACGGGCAAATCTGTTACCAAGCGACAACTGATTTCTTATGAAGCCCAAATTTAAAAGCCCACATCATTAATTAAACAGATAAGGATGAAGTCTTCCCACTGATAGTAACCTGCAAGCAGGTAGGCTCTGTGCCAGTGTGAAGCAAGCATCGCCATTTTGTTTTCAGACAGCTATTATTTGCAGTCAGAGAAGTGTGCGTGGTAAGAGAGAGGGACCACCTTAGAGATCATTTATTGGCTAAGGCCAGTAAGTAACTTATGTGCCGGAGATGAGAAAGGGCTCTGACTTTCTGGGGTTAGTTTCTGTATTTTCCTAAACTAGACTAATATTAATTATAAATAAAACTTTTCAGCAACTCACATGCTTTGTATTAGGTGATGGTAAGAACTGAGTCTAGGAAGAGCATTAAATCAGTCACCAGATGATCTACATTTTAAGACTATAAAGATTATTGATTAGCATTATAGCCCTTTATGTGATCCTTCTCTTGAAATGTAGACTTCTATAAAGGAAGGAATAGAACCCAAGAAAATGATTTGGAAAGGAAATAACTAGAGAAGGCAGAGGGTGGAGTGAACATCATTTTGCCCTGTATATACCTTGTATATAAATCTCCCTGCATATACATTACTCTGTGTATACCCTGAGGCCATGATTATATAGGTGCAGCTGACACTCCTCTGATGAACTAGCATATGGCCACTAAATGCATACATTATTTTGGAATGATCTGTTTGCTGTTTTTTGAACTTGATTTAATGACATCTCCTTTTAAATGGATAGAAAATTGAGATATACCTCACATGTGAACATAGTTGGCCATTCTTTCAAGTTAATAAAAAAAAAAAAGATTGTTCTGTAACCAGCCTTGTGTTATATTCCATTTTTTTTGCTGCATAACATATACTGAAGTGTACCTAGTAAAAGATATTCTGGTTTTTAGTTTACTGTGTTTGTGTGTGCATGCATGTATATTCACAGCTTATATGGGACAAGAGGTTGCTGTGGTGTCTTACTCGGTTGATCCTCCCACTTTGGAGACACCAATCTAGAGCTCACCTATACTGCTAGGATGTTTGGCTAGCAATCCCAATGTTCTTACTGCCTCTGTTTCTCCAGCCATGGCGTTAGCGAACTATCCTTTTTCATGGTCTCTAGGCACCCAAAGCCAGGTCTCCAAGACCGAATGGCAAAATGAGGCACCCCATTACACACTCTTTTTTTCTTTTCCTATATTTTTTTAAAAAAAATGGCTCCTGGAAGGAACCTATAGAAGTTGTAGGAAAATCATTTTCCTGCCCTTCACCAGGCACAAAGTACACTCCTTGTATGTAAACTTACTTCTCTGGTTAGGGAAGGAAAATAGACTCTACTGACAAAGGTCTATTAATGAGAATGGAAATCGAATGGTAATATCAGTATTATTGATGCCAGGGATTTTTTTAAAACAACAACAGATGACTTAACCTTTTTTCATGGTTAGAATTAGTCTGTTAGGTACAAATATGAGATTTGGGCTATATGTAGTCTAAGATATTCCATCTGAAGATACTAGAACTAGAATTTGGGTTAACAGTGGGTTAAAACTGGGCTGTGTGACTAGTAATGTTAATTTTGATCCATAGGTCAGGATATCACTTGTATGGTAACATGATCTCAGTCCTCATCATCTGTGCCCCCCAACCCCAGCTTTATGCTGTATGTGATTCCTTCTTGTCTAACTGAATTGCTGCCATTTTATCTCTGATAAGTTGGTTTTCTAACTTCTTGATCCTTCCACTTTGTCTACATTATTTATTCACTGATTCAATTAGTTAGCTATCTGATCTAATCTGATTCTCTGTGTATCCTTCTAACTCAATTAGTGGGGAAATTATTGATAAAATTGATTTTTACTTAAAAAACAATGCATATCATTATTTAATTTTCATAAGTAAGGGACTGTTTTTCTTCCTTAGAAAATATATAAATTAAAGATGAAAAGATGTAATGAGGTTTGAATATAATCTCAAGGACCTCATAAAATATAGAGAAATTCAACAAAACTCACTATATTGAATGGACATTCATGAAACTGTGTGTTTCCATGGGTAATAATGATAAGAAAACATAGAATGTAAAAATCGATGAATATGGTTCTTGTTCAATGCAGAAAAAATGAAAGGCAACAGACATGGTCATGACATGACCAGTATTTTAGACATCATCTACAGTGTCTTTCTTATGATGTTTGTAATGGTATCATAAAAACATGAAAACAGTCTTTGAGGTTATTAGACATAAGACTATTAATCTAAGATTAATTTAAGATCTCAGACTATCACTTTATTTCGTTTCTCTTCTGTTAGCTTTCACGTGGCAACTCTACAGTGTTTTAAATACAACCACATAGCTGTGATTATGTGAATTTTAAATGATAGACATCAATGGCTACATTATAGAGAAAATTCTGAATTGTGTTTTTGTGATTGTGTTTTAATTCATACGAACTGAAGTAAATATGTGGAGAATTTGTTAGATCATGAACTTTCTTCAGGGCATAATGCTGTCTTATCTAAACTTTCCCTAAAGCTGGTAAATGATGCAGGGTTATGGCCACATTTTTAAAAGTTCTTACTTTATTTACTTATATCTGGTTCCTGTTGTATGTTTGTGTGTGGGGAGGTGTGGGCATGTGGACATGTGTGTATGTGTGTGTTTATGTGTGTATGGTCATGTGTGTATGTGTGTACTGTGTGTATACCATATGCAGGCACCTGTGAACACCCAAGTGTGACCATGTAAGTGCTGTGTCGTGTGCATACAGGTTAATATTCAAGAATCCTGCTTCCCTTTCCACTGAGAGTTCTAATATCAAATTCAGGGCTACTGGGTTGTAAAGATGCGTCCTACCTTTTGTGCTGTCTCTGGCCCTAGTAGTGCAGTTGTAGTGAAGGAAATAAATAGCCATTAGTACCTTTAAAGGCTAGAGGATTCTGGTAAAGACTCTAGCAACCACCTGAAGGCACCTCGGTTATGAGTTTATCATTTTCTTACTGCTCCCATAATTAAATTTCATATTCAAATTGTAACATGCATTCACTGTGAGTAAAATTAGTGAAAATATGGAGAGGGAATGTTTGGGAAAAACATGTTTTCGATTTCATTTTAAAATAAACATTTCTCAAGTAGAGCAAGATTTTTGCAGCACTAACTACTACACAGCCAGGGCTTGCTTCCTGCCCTCCATGTGTTTTAATCTGGAGGCTGGTGTGGTCATTACAATACATTTGCTTTGTACTAGGTTTGATGACGCTGCAATCTATGGTTGCTTACTGCTTATTTACATGACTTTTCGGTTATTTTCCTTATTTTTGTGACAGAATACCTAGCACAGACAACATGGGGAATACGTGTATCCTGGCTCAGATTTCAGAGGGTGCAGAACATTACACCAAGAGCAGGAAGAAAGCTTAGCTGCCAAGGTTGTTCTGGTAACCCCACAGAGGAGGGTGGAAGCAGATTCTCACTGTTTAGTGGAGCGGAAATCAGAAAGATCTAGACTGAGACCAAGTTCTCTGTGATTTCCAACTGTTTTCCCCAGTAATCTACCTCTCGAAAGTAGGCCTAAGCTCCTAAGGTTAAGTAATGGTGTCTGAGCAGGCTGTAGAGCCTTTGCATGTCACAAAGTATCTCATATATTTATTAATAGAGAATCATTAGACCAGTCAGGAAAAAACTCAGAGAAATTTTTTCTGTTTCTTTGACTTTTCTAAAAATGTAGATTTTAGCCAGCTACATTGAAATTGAAAGCTTAAAATGTCTTAAAAGAACTGGGAAATCATCAGTCTCATCTTGTATCTATATGTGTGCCATGTATGTGTGTGTGCATGTGTGTATAGGTTATATATGTGTGTGTTCATTTGTTCATGTGTGCATACAATGTGAAAGCATGTGGTGTGTGTATTGTGTGTATATATTTGTCTGAAAGTGTATATGTGTGTATGTGTGTAGCATGTGTATATGTGTGTATGCATGTATGCTTGTTTGTATTCACGTTTGTGTATATATGTGCATATGTGTATATGTGTGTGTGTGTGTGTGTGTGTGTGTATCTTTTCATGCATGTGTTTCACTGTTTATATGTGTGTGTGTGTGTGTAGGCATGTTCCTGCAAATGTGTGAGAGATCCAGTGGTTGATGTCAGGTGTGTCCTCTGTCATTCTCCACCTTAATTTTGAACCAGTTTCTCATTCAACATTTTATTTTTATTTTTGAGACAGTATCTCTTACTAAAATTGGAGACTAGCTGGAAGTGGAGACATATGGTTTTGAATGAATACTTACCTAAAGATCAGAGGGTTATTATAATATAAAGCATATGATACCAATAGCTGGAAACTCAAGGGAAGATTAAACTGTGAAAATATCTAGAGATTTCTATGACATAAGAAGAGAAATGTTTAACTAAATAGAAGACAAAGTAAAACTATCCTATGTGATAGTACTCATGGTCAAAACTCATAAAAGATAGCAGATAGATAAACAGATAAGTTATAGATGATAGATATAGATAGATAATAGATACATATATACATACATGAATAGATTGATACTACATGGACAGATAAATGGATAAACACATACATATAACTACATATATTAAAAGTGTCTATATCTATATCTGCACATTGGTGTGTGTGTGTTGTTGTGTGCAGATATATAAAAGTGTGAATTCTAGTTGCTATATACAATATATTTATATAACAACTAATTTGTCACAAGCATTTACTAGAGAATGACAGCCTTAAGAGAATGAAATGTCAGTTAAGGCTCTGAATGTGTCAACAGCTCAGTAAGTCTGTACAATATCACATGAAACTGAAATTTCTCAAAAAAGTCTATGTTTAAAAATAATAAGCTTGCACTATCTTCTACCAAATCTTTTTGGACTGGAGCTGTATAAAACACATGGTAGTAATGGAGAGGGACACTTATCAACACATGGGTCACAAAAGGCACAGAGAAAATAGACCCTGTGAGCTTGGGAAACTCACAGAGGGATTTGGCTTTCTGCTCCAGCAGTCTTAAAAATAATTATGCAGTTGAGGTCGATGAAGGGGTTGTTGATGGCAATAATCTCCACTTTGCCAGATGTAGAGCAGAAGGCAGCCCTGTTAACCAGGCACCCAATATGGCCAAATCTGTTCACATAGACCTTCAACATTTTGTCTACAGGAGGAGTCTGGCACTGCACAAGAAGATACAGCGATCTCTTTAACAGGGAGTAACTAGTCTACATGTTCCAGTATGACTCTATCCATGGCAAATTCAACGGCACAGTCAAGGCTGGGAATGGGAAGCTTGTCATCAATGGGAAGAGATCCAGCTAACATCAAATGGGGTGATGCTGGTGCTGAGTATGTCGTGGAGTCTACTGGCATCTTCACCACCATGGAGAAGGCCGGAGCCCACTTGAAAGGTGGGGCCAAAAGGGTCATCATCTTGCCCCTTCTGCTGATGCCCCATGTTTGTGATGGGTGTGAACCATGAGAAAAATGACAACTCGCTCAAGATTGTCAGCAATGTATCCTGCACTACCAACTGTTTAGCCCCCTGGCCAAGGTCATCCATGACAACTTTGGCATCGTGGAAGGGTTCATGACCACAGTTCATGCCATCACTGCTACTCAGAAAACTGTGGATGGCCCCTCTGGAAAACTGTGGTGTGATAGCAGTGGGGCAGTCAAAACATCATCCCTGCATCCACTGGTGCTGCCAAGACTGTGGGCAAGGTCATCCCAGAGCTGAATGGGAAGCTCACTGGCATGGCCTTCCATGTTCGTACCCCCAATGTGTCCATTGTGGATCTGACATGACGCCTTGAGAAACCTGCCAAGTATGATGACATCAAGAAGGTGGTGAAACAGGCAACTGAGGGCCCACTGAAGGGCATCCTGGGCTACACTCAGGACCAGGTTGTCTCCTGTGACTTCAACAGCAACTCCCACTCTTCCACCTTTGATGCTTGGCTGGCATTGCTCTCAATGACAACTTTGTAAAGCTCATTTCCTGATATGACAATGAATACAGCTATAGCAACAGGGTCATGGACTTCATGGCCTCCATGGCCTCCAAGGAGTAAGAAACCCTGGACACCCACCCCAGCAAGGACACTGAAAGCAAGAGAAAGGCCCTTGGTTGCTGAGGCGTCCCTGTCCCCAACACTGAGCATTCCCTCACATTTCCTTCCCAGACCCCCACAACAACAGGAGGGGTCTAGGGAGCCCTCCCTACTCTCTGAAATACCATCAATAAATGTTTGCTGCACCCACCAGAAAAAAATTATGCTTGGCTGGAGAGATGGAACAGAGGTATATGTATAGTGATTTTTGCAGAGGTTGGTTTGAAGTTCAGTTCCCAGCACTCATGTTAGGCAGAGATCATGGGACCAAGGATCTCTTCTCCCACTTATATATATAGCTCCCTTGCATATATAGCTGGAGCCATGGGTCCCTCCCTAAGCGCTCCCAGGCTGGTGGTTTAGACCCTGGGGCTCTGGTTGGTTGGGATTGTTCCTTTCCTCATGGTGTCACGAATGCTCTCAACTCCTTCAGCCTTCACTCTATCTTCTCCATTGGGAACCCCATGATCAGTTTAATGGTTAACTGTGAGCTTCTGCCTCTGAGTATGTCAGACTCTTGCAGACTTCTAAGGAGACAGCTATATCAGGCTCCTGTCAGCATGTACATCCTGACATCCACATCAACCTCTACCTTTGGTGACTGCACATAGGATGGATATCCAGGTGGAATGGTCTGTCTCTCCTTCGGTTTCTGTCCTGTACTGTGTCTCCATATTTGCACCCTTGAGTATTTTGTTACTCCTTCTAAGAAGGACTGAAGCCCCCACTACTTAGTAATCATTCTTCATGAGCTTTATGTGGTCTGTGAGTTGAATCTTGGGTATTTCAGGCTTCTGGGCTAAAATCCAATAATCAGTGAGTGAATATCATGTATGTTCTTTTGTGATTGGGTTACTTTACTCAGGATGATATTTTCTAGTTCCATCCATTTTTATAAGAATTTATCAAATTCATTGTTTTTAATAGCTGAGTAATATTCCATTGTAGAAATGTACCACATTTTTTGTATCCATTCCTCTGTTGAAGGGCATCTGGGTTCTTTCCAGTTTCTGGCTATTATAAATAAAGCTGCTATGAACATAGTAGAGCATATGTCCTTGTTATGTGTTAGAGCATCTTCTGGATATATACCCAGGAGTGGTATAGCTGGGTCCTCAGGTAGAGATATGTCCAATTTTCTGAGGAACCGCCAGACTGTTTTCCATAGTGGTTGCACCATCTTGCAATCCCACCAACAATGGAGGAGTGTTCCTCTTTCTCCACATCCTCGCCAGCATCTGCTATCACCTGAGTTTTTGATTTTAGCCATTCTGACTGGTGTGAAGTGGAATCTCAGGGTTGTTTTGATTTGCATTTCCCTGATGACCAAGGATGCTGAACATTTCTTTAGGTGCTTCTCGGTCATTCACATTTCCTCAGTTGAGAGTTCTTTGTTTAGCTCCTTACTCCATTTTTTAATTGGGTTATTTGGTTGTCTAGAGTCTAATTTCTTGAGTTCTTTGTATATATTGGATATTAGTCCTCTATTGGATGTGGGATTGGTAAAGATCTTTTCCCAATCTGTTGGTTGCCGTTTTGTCCTATTGACAGTGTCCTTTGCCTTACAGAAACTTTGCAATTTTATGAATTCCCATTTGTCAATTCTTGATCTTAGAGCATAGGCCATTGGTGTTCTATTCAGGAACTTTTCCCCTGTGCCTAGGTATTCGAGGGTCTTCCCCACTTTCTCTTCTATTAGTTTCAGTGTGTCTGGTTTTATGTGAAGGTCCTTTATCCACTTGGACTTGAGCTTTGTACAAAGAGATAGGAAAGGATCGATTTGCATTCTTCTGCATGTTGTCCTCCAGTTGAACCAGCACCATTTGTTGAAAATGGTGTCCTTGTTCCACTGGCTGGTTTTAGCTCCTTTGTCAAAGATTAGATGACCATAGTTGTGTGGGTTCATTTCTGGGTCTTCAACTCTATTCCACTGATCTTCCTGCCTGTCTCTGTACCAATACCAGGCCGTTTTTATCACTATTGCTCTGTAGTACAGCTTGAGGTCAGGGATGGCGATTCCTCCAGAAGTTCTTTTATTGTTGAGGATGGTTTTCGCTATCCTGGGTTTTTTGTTGTTCCAAATAAATTTCAGAATTTCTCTTTCTAGTTCTGTAAAGAATTGAGTTGGTATTTTAATGGGGATTGCATTGAATCTGTAGATTGCTTTTGGCAAGATGGCCATTTTTACTATATTAATCCTGCCAATCCATGAGCATGGGAGATCTTTCCATTTCCTGAGATCTTCGTCAATTTCTTTCTTCAGAGACTTGAAGTTCTTGTCATACAGATCTTTCACTTGCTTGGTTAGATTCACCCCGAGGTATTTTATATTATTTGTGACTATTGTGAAGGGTGTCATTTCCCTAATTTCTTTTTCAGCCTGTTTATCTTTCACATAGAGGAAGGCTACAGATTTGTTCAAGTTGATTTTATAACCTGCCACCTTGCTGAAGTTGTTTATCAGGTTTAGGAGTTCTCTGGTGGAGTTTTTGGGGTCACTTAAGTATACTATCATATCATCTGCAAATAGTGATATTTTGACTTCTTCCTTTCCTATTTGTATTCCTTTGACTTCTTTTTGTTGTCTAATACTCTGGCTAGGACTTCCAGTACTATATTGAATAGGTAGGGAGAGAGTGGGCAGCCTTGTCTAGTCCCTGATCTTAGTGGGACTTAGTGCTTCAAGTTTCTCTCCATTTAGTTTGATGTTGGCTATTGGTTTGCTGTATATTGCTTTTACTATGTTTAGGTATGGGCTTTGAATTCCTGATCTTTCCAAGACTTTTACCATGAAGGGATGTTGGATTTTGTCAAATGCTTTCTCAGCATCTAATGAGATGATCATGTGGTTTTTTTCTTTGAGTTTGTTTATATAGTGGATTACATTGATGGATTTCCGAATATTGAACCATCCCTGCATTCCTGGGATAAAGCCCACTTGATCATGATGAATGATTGTTTTGATGTGTTCTTGGATTCGGTTTGCTAGAATTTTATTGAGTATTTTTGCATCGATATTCATAAGAGAGATTGGTCTGAAGTTCTCTTTCTTTGTTGGGTCTTTGTGATGTTTAGGTATGAGTGTGATTGTAGCTTCTTAGAACGAATTGGGTAGTGTTCCTTCTGTTTCTATTTTGTGGAATAGTTTGAAGAGAATTGGTATTAGGTCTTCCTTGAAGGTCTGATAGAATTCTCCACTAAAACCATCTGGTCCTGTGCTTTTTTTGGTGGGAAGACTTTTAATGACTGCTGCTATTTCTTTAGGGGTTATGGGACTGTTTAGATGGTTTATTTGCTCCTCATTTAACTTTGGTATCTGTCTAGAAAATTGTCCATTTCATCCAGATTTTCCAGTTTTGTTGAGTATAGGCCTTTGTAGTAGGATCTGATGATTTTTTGAACTTCCTCAGTTTCTGTTGTTATGTCTCCCTTTTCAGATCTGATTTTATGAATTTGGGTACTGTCTCTGTGCCCTCTGGTTAATCTGGCTAAGGGTTTATCGATCTTGTTGATTTTCTCAAAGAACCAACTCCTGGTTTTGTTGATATTTTGTATAGTTCTTTCTGTTTCACCTTGGTTGATTTCAGCCCTGAGTTTGATTATTTCCTGACGCCTACTCCTCTTGGGTGTATTTGCTTCTTTTTGTTCTAGAGTTTTCAGGTGTGTTGTCAAGTTGTTAATGTGTGCTCTTTCCAATTTCTTTTTGTAGGCATTTAGAGCTGTGAGTTTTCCTCTTAGCACTGCTTTCATGGAGACCCACAAGTTCTGGTATGATGTTTCCTCATTTTCATTAAATTCTAGAAAGTCTTTAATTTCTTTCTTTATTTCTTCCTTGACAAAGTCATCATTGAGTAGAGCATTGTTCAGTTTCCACATGGATGTGGGTTTTCCCTTGGTTCTGTCCTTATTAAAGACCAGCCTTAGTCCGTGGTGATCTGATAGGATGCAGGGGATTATTTCAATCATTTTGTATCTGTTGAGGACTGTTTTGTGACCAATTATATGGTCTATTTTGGAGAAGGTACCATGAGGTGCTGAGAAAAAGGTGTATTCTTTAACTTTAGGATGAAATGTTCTATAGATATCTGTTAAATCCATTTGGTCCATAACTTCTGTTAATTTCAGTGTGTCTTTGTTTAGTTTCTGTTTCCACAATCTGTCCATTGGAGAGAGCGGGGTGTTAAAATCCCCCACTATTATTGTGTGAGGTGCAATGTGTGCTTTGAGCTTTAGTAAAGTTTCTTTTATGTATATAGGTGCCCTTGCATTTGGAGCGTAGATGTTCAGAATTGAGAGTTCATCTTGGTAGATTTTTCCTTTGATGAGTATGAAGTGTCCTTCCTTATCTTTTTTGATTACTTTTGGTTGAAAGTCGATTTTATTTGATATTAGAATGGCTACTCCAGCTTGTTTCTTGGGACCATTTGCTTGGAAAATTGTTTTCCAGCCTTTTACTCTGAGGTAATGTCTGTCTTTGTCACTGAGGTGCGTTTCTTGTATGCAACAAAATTCTGGGTCCTGTTTATGTATCCAGTCTGATAGTCTACGTCTTTTTATTGGAGAATTGAGTCCATTGATGTTAAGGGATATTAAGGAAAAATGGTTGTTGCTTCCTGTTATTTTTGTTATTAGAGGTGGAATTATGTTTGTGTAGCTACCTTTTTTTGGGGGGTTGTTTGAAGATTACTTCCATGCTTCTTCTAGGTTGTAGTTTCCTTCCTTGTGTTGGCGTTTTCCGTCAATTATCCTTTGAAGTGCTGGGTTTGTGGGAAGATATTGTGCAAATCTGGTTTTGTCATGGAATATCTTGGTTTCTTCATCTATAGTGATTGAGAGTTTTGCTGGATATATCAGTCTGGGCTGGCATTTGTGTTCCCTTAGGGTCTGTATGATATCAGACCAGGATCTTCTGGCTTTTATAGTTTCTGGTGAAAAGTCTGGTGTAATTCTTATAGGTCTGCCTTCATATGTTACTTGACCTTTTTCCCTTACTGCTTTTAGTATATTTTTCTTTGTTTTGTGCATTTGGTGTTTTGATTATTATGTGACGGGAGGTATTTTTTTTCTGGTCTAGTCTGTTTGGTGTTCTGTAGGCTTCTTGTATGTTTATGGGTGTCTCATACTTTAGGTTGGGGAAATTTTCCTCTATAATTTTGTTGAAGATATTTACTGGCCCTTTAGATTGGGAATCTTCACTCTCATCTATACCTATTATCCTTAGGTTTGGTCTTCTCATTGCATCTTGGATTTCCTGAATGTTCTGTGTTAGGAGCTTTTTGCATTTTGCATTTTCTTTGACTGTTGTGTCCAGGTTTTCCATGGTATCTTCCGTGCATGAGATTCTCTCTTCTATCTCTTGTATTCTGTTGGTGATGCTTGCATCTATGACTCCTGATCTCTTTCCTATGTTTTCTATCTCCACAGTAGTCTCCCTTTGAGATTTCTTTATTGTTGCTATTTCCAGTTTTAGATCCTGGATGGTTTTGTTCAATTCCTTCACCTGTTTTGTTGTGTTTTCTTGAAATTCTTTAAAGGATTTTTGTGTTTCCTCTTTGAGGGCTTCTACCTGTTTACCTGTGTTCTCCTGTATTACTTTAAGGGAGTTACTTATGTCCTTCTTAAAATCCTCCATCATCATCATGAGAAGTGATTTTAATTCTGAGTCCTGTTTTTCCTGTGTGATGGAGTATCCAGGGCTTGCTATGGTGGGAGAACTGGGTTCTGATGATGTCAGGTAACTTTGGTTTCTGTTGCTTGTGTTCTTGCGCTTGCCTTTCGCCATCTGGTGACTCTAGTGTTATCTGTGCTCACTGTGTCTGACTGGAGTCTGTCTTTCCAGTTATCTTGCTTGTGTCAGATCTCCTCGGATTCCGGATGTCTCTGTGTTCCTGTGATCCTAAGCTCCTTCTGCTCTGGATGCAATAGGTCCTCTAGGATGTTTCAGGATCCGATGTTTCCACAGGCGCAGACCAGCTAAGTGTCCTCTGCAGTGGATGCAGTATGTCCTCTAGGTTGTCTCAGGATCAGGTGTTTCCACCAGAGCAGACCAGCTAAGGGACCTGTGCTCTGTGTGCAGTGGGTCCCTCTAGGATGTCTCAGGATCCTGTGTTTCCACAGGAGCAGACCAGCAACGGGCCCGCCCCAGGCCAAAGGACCAGGGTCCGGGCGCAAGGGAAGTTATAGTCCGGAGGGGCGGGCTTTGGGTGCTTGCTAGTTCCTTAAGCCCCTCCTGACTCCCGGTTGTAACTCTGGGGTTTGGGCTAGTGGGCAAGGTGACTTACCCTCTGCTCTGTGTGCAGTGGGTCCCTCTAGGATGTCTCAGGATCCTGTGTTTCCACAGGAGCAGACCAGCAACGGGCCCGCCCCAGGCCAAAGGCAGGAATCATCTTTTTATAGAGTTACTTACAAAATCAAAACAAAATATAGATGGAGTGTGTATTTTGTTCAGGCTATGTTTAAAGAGGCTAACACTGTTCCATTAGGTGACTTCTTATGTTTTTATTTTAAGTAGCACTTCATGGAATAATCTTTTCCCACAGATCTATCATTTAGCTCTTCATTTGACAAATATTAATGAATTTTAAATCTATTCTATGAAATGGTCACAGACAGTTAAAAAAGTCTTTGTTCTCTCTGGAACACAGGAGACAAACACATGAAATACATTGTCATACATGACTCACAAATGTGTTGTTACAGTGTGATAATTCCTATCCATGGAGGGAGTACAGAACAAGACTGTGGGTTGCTGGTACCATAGGCTCAGTGTGTGTTTATTTAATCTTAAATGTTCTTGAAAGATCAGTGTAGTGAAGAACTCCTCTTAGCTGTAGTGCTTTAAATGAAGAGTGTCTCTGTAAGCTCATATTTTTGAATTCTTTGTCCTTGGTACACGATGCTGTTTCAGACAGCTAGAGAACTTTTCAGAGGAGGAGCCTTGCTGGATAAAGTATGGCACAGTGCCTGGCTTTGAGCGTTTATGGCTTCTCCCTATTTCTAGTTTACACTCTGCCTCCTGTATATGGATAATGATGTGATCTCTCAGATTCCTGCCATGCCGACATTTCATCCTCCTCTGTGTACAACAAACCCTCTGGGACCATAGGCCATAGTAAATTCTACCCTGAGTTGCTTTTGGTTAGGGTGTTTATCACAGCATAGAAAAGTAGCTGTTACGCCCACCTATAGTATCACTGAGAGTTGACTTATCCTCAATAATTGTCTAGTGAACAGTAATTAGATCACTGGGGACTGTTGTAGTATGGGCCTTTCCTCTCTCTACTGACTCTTGGCATCTATCAGATAGGTTCCATATGTCCATGCCATGGTTTTCAACATGTGGAACTGGGAGACTATTGACTGAAATCTTTGAAACTGTAACTACAGTACACTTTGCATTTTATAAGTTGATTTTTTTCAGGCTTGTGGTTAATAGACCTCAGTGGTGGTAGCAAATTAGGTGTACAGGATAAGCATTCCTGGTGCTCAGACCAGTCACTGAAAGGCTCAGAGTTGGAGAAAGAACTAGGTTTCCCTAGAGTTCAAGGCAATACCCTAAGGACTGTTCAGCTAACTTTTCATATGTTCTTGATGACTCTAGTTGGACTAATGTTCCAAGGTCTGGGAATTTGTTTCTCTGAAAGATGACAGAATCTTTATACATCTCTCTATATTACAAATTAAATGAAAATATTGCAAATTATTTAGGTGTGTGTATGAGAGAGAGAAGAGAGAGACAGAGACAGAGAGAGAGAGAGAGAGAGAGAGAGAGAGAGAGAGGAGAGCACATGCTAACATATGGAGGTTAGAGAATGACTTGTGGGAGTTGGTTCTTTCCTTTGTGGGTCACAGTGCGGGTCACACAACTTGAACCCAAGTCATGAGTCTTATAACAACAAATGCTGTTACTGACTAAGCCATCTTGCAGGACAGAAAAATTTTAAATACATTAAAGAGCAATAATAATGTCACTTGAAATAACTTTTATTTACTTCAATTATCAACTGATGTACTAACATTTTAATCTCTCATTCTTGGTTATTTACTTCAGCAAAGTATCTGGATATAAAATTAATTCAAACAAGTCAATAGCCTTCTTCTACTCAAAGATCAAACAGGGTGAGAAAGAAATTATGGAAATGACACCCTTCACAATAGTCACAAATAATATAAAATATCTTGGTATGACTCTAACCAAGCAAGAGAAAGATCTGTATGACAAGAACTTCAAGTCTCTGAAGAAAGAAATTGAAGAAGTTCTCAGAAGATAGAAAAATCTCACATGCTCATGGATTGGCAGGATTAATATAGTAAAAATGGCCATCTTGCCAAAAGCAATCTACAGATTCAATATAATATCCATCAAAATTCCAACTAAATTCTTCATAGAGATAGAAAGAGCAATTTGCAAATTCATTTGGAATAACAAAAAAAAAAAAAAAAAAGAAAAAAAGAAAAAGAAAAGAAAAGAAACAAGATGGCAAAAACTATTCTCAACAATAAAAGAACTTCTGGGGAAATCACCATCCCTGACCACAAGCTGTACTACAGAGCAATTGTGATTAAAAACTGCATGATATTGGTACAGAGACAGGCATCAATGAAATAGAATTAAAGACCCAGAAATGAATCCACACACCTATGGTCTCTTGATCTTTGACAAAGTTGCTAAAACTGTGCAGTGGAAAAAGGACAGCATTTTCAACAAATTGTGCTGGTTCAACTGGAGATCAGCATGTAGAAGAATGCAAATCAATCCATTCTCATTTCCTTGTACAAAGCTCAAGTCCAAGTGGATCAAGGACCTCCCTATAAAACCAGATACATTGAAACTAATAGAAGAGAAAGTGGGGAACAACCTTAATTACTTGGGCACAGGGGAAAAGTTCCTGAACAGAACACCAATGGCTGGTACTCTAAGATCAAGAATTGACAAATGGGATCTCATATAATTGCAAAGCACTCTCAAATAGGACAAAATGCCAACCAACAGATTGGGAAAAGATCTTTACTAATCCTACATCCGATAAAAGGCTAATATCCAATGTATAAAAAGAACTCAAGAAACCAGACTCTAGACAATCAGATAACCCTATTAAAAATAAGGTACAGAGCTAAACAAAGAATTCTCACCTGAGGAAACTCAAATGGCTGAGAAGCACCTAAAGAAATGCTCAACATCCTTAGTCATCAGGGAAATGCTAATCAAAACAACCCTGAGATTCTACTTCACACCAGTCAGAATGGCTAAGATCAAAAATTCAGGTGATTGCAGATACTGGTGAGGATGTGGAGAAAGAGGAACACTCCTTTATTGTTGGTGGAATTGCAAGCTGATAAAACAACCCTGGAAATTTTTCTGGTGGTTTCTCAGAAAATCAGACATAGCATTACATGGGGACACAGCTATACCACTTCTGGGCATATACCCAAAAGATGCTCCAACATATAACAAGGACACATGCTCCACTATGTTCTTAGCAGCCTTATATATAATAGCCAGAAGCTGTAAAGAACCAAGATGTCCTTAAACAGTGGGATGGATACAGAAAATTTGATACATTTACACAATGGAGTATTATTCAGCTATTAAAAACAATGAGTTCATGAAATTCATTGGCAAATGGATGGAACTAGAAAATATCATCTTGATTGAGGTAACCCAAAATCACAAAAGAACACACATGGTATGCACTCAGTGATAAGTGGATATTAGCCCAAAAGTTTGCAATACCCAAGATGCAACTCACAGACGATATGAAGCTCATGAAGAAGGAAGACTAAAGTGTGGGTGCTTCGGTCCTCCTTATAAGGAGTAACAAAATACTCACAGGAGCAAATATGGAGTCAAAGTTTGGAGCAGAGACTGAAGGAGGGGCCATCCGGAGACTTCTCCATCTGGGTATCAATCCCATGTGCAGTCATCAAATGCAGATGCTGTTGTGGATACCAGGAAGTGCATGCTGACAGGAGCCTGATATACCTGCCTCCCGAGAGGCTCTGCCAGAGCCTGATATATACAGAGGCATATGCTTGCAGCTAACCATTGGCCTGATCACTGATTTCCCAATGGAGGAGTTAGAGAGAAGACTGAAGGAACTGAAGGCTTTTGTGACCTCATGAGGAGAGTGATAATATCAACCAATCAGAGCTCCCAGGGTCTAAATCACCAGCCTGGGAGCACACATGGAGAGATGCATGGCTCCAGCTCTATATGTAGGGGAGGATGGTCTTATTGGGCATTGGTGAGAGAAGAGGTTCTTGGTCCCTTGAAGGTGGGATGCTCCAGTGTGGAGGAATTTGAGGGTAGGAAGGTGGGAGTGGGTGGTGGGGAAGCACACTCTTATTGAAGCAGGAGGATGGGGGGATGGTATAAGGGGTTTCTGGTGGAAGAATGGGGAAAGAAGATAACATCTGAAATGTAAATAAATAAAATGTTCAAGAAAAAAAAGAAAAATGAAAATATGAAAACAAAAACAAACCAAAAAACAATAAAAGAAGAAATACGCTTTACATTGAAATTAAAATTCAAAGGGCAGGGAAGCTAAGATGAACTAGATGATATTTGAAGAAGCCAGTAGAGTTGAGAAAGCCCAAGGACATGTTGTCAGGACAAAGAGGTTAAAGACTGTAACTGGAAATACATTTACAAGTCTCAGATGAATCTTGCAGAAGTGCATAACCACCAGCCTTGACTGTCTTTACTCAAAGGATGGGAATTACAGGAAACTGTGCAAAATATAGTTTACCCAACTGACCAAATGCTTGCCAAAATAGAGACTCTGGTAGCTCTCCTCTTTAAAGTGTAAGCCACATCTCATTACTGTCCCACCCACGCCACTTGCAGTGCATTAAGCAAACCTTACTTCTGTTACATGATCTTAAGAGTAAATGTCTTTACATTTTATACCCACCAGTACATACACTAGTATAATGGTGGCCTACTTACCACCCTGACCATTCACAGGATTCTTTATTTTCTCATGATTTCTCTAATATCAACTGAAGTTAGTAATCTCATCATAAACTTTTAAGGAAATATATACACTATTCACACATTAAAGTATTAAAATCCTCATTTTAAAAAGACTCCTACTAGAGTTCAGGCGGTAATCTGAGAGCTGGGCTCTAAAGGAGTTATTATAAAATATTATTTTACTTTTAAATTTTCTTTCTTTGTAATTTTACAAAGAAAAGAAAAAAAAAAACATCAAAATTTTGGTTAATTTGAACGCTTAATCTCTTTTGAGTTGTTGGTTCCTAATGTTATCTTATATGTGAATAGTGCCTGGATTTTCTCTACCATCTTGTTTGTGGTGTATGTGTATATGTGTTTATGTGTGTGGTATGTGTGGTGTGTGTGTGGGGAGGGGTATTTGTGTATGTGTATGAAGAACTGTTAATCCCAAACAGTCCAGCATTGAATGATCTCTCAGTAATAATTTCTAGCTGCAATAGAAACATTAGGAAAAATTGCCTTCTGATGGGGAGGCCAGGCTCATCATTTGAAAAGTGGAAATGGTTCCACTCATTAGTTGTAATAAGGAAACACTGATCATTTATATTCAATTGCATATGCCACTGCCTATAGCAGGCCAACAGAGATACATGACCTCACAGGGACACTCAAAGGAAAATCATTTCTTTCATGTGTGAACGTTGTTTTTCCCTTTTGGGATTTTAAGAGTGAGCAAGCACTTTAGGAATTTGAGGGAAAAAATGGAAAGAATCGGGCATGATCACACAGTGATCACAAACTCCCAGGGGACCTTCCCTTGCATAGCAGACAGATTAAATGACCTGGTAATTGTGTACCCTATTCCTTCTGGTACCTTCTATGAATACAAATGAACTCTTCATGGGGAATCTCAGGAATACAAACCTTTCAATGATCTGATCATAAGCAAGCATTTCTGCATAGCTGCTGCCTACATTCTCCATCAGTAATGGATATGACTTGGGAGGTTTCTTGACTAAGATTTTGAAGTTGTTGGTTCTTAATGTTATCTCAAATGTGAATAGTGCTTGGATTTTCTCTACTATCTTGTTTGTGGTGCATGTGTGTATGTGTGTGTGATATATGTGGAGTGTGTAGGGGGGAGGAGTATGTGTGTGTATGTATGCTATGAATGTGGTGTGTGTGTGTGGTGTGTGTGTACATCTATGTGTGTGTGTTTGTATATGGTGGGCATATGGTGTGTGTGTGTGGTATGTGTGTTTGTTTGTGTATGGTGTGTATGTATATGTGGTGTGTGTGTCTAGTGTGTGTGTGTATATGTGTTTGTGGGTAGTATGTGTGTAGTGTGTTTGGATGTTGTGTCTGTAATGTATGTATGTATGTATGTATGTATGTGATATACATGTGTTTATGTATGTGCATCTGTCTATGTGCATGTATAAGTGTGTGGTGTTTGTGAATGTAAATACATATGAATATGCATGTGAATGTGTGTTTATGTGCATGTATGTGTGTGTCTGTGGGGTATATATGTGTCTGTGTATGTGTCTGTGTATGAGTGGTATTTGTTGTGTTGTGTGTGTGATGTTTGTGTCTGTGTGTTGTGTGTGTGTATGTGCAGCATGTGTGTATGTGTAGTATGTGTGTATATGTGGTATTTGTGTGTGTATGTGCATATATATGTGTTTGTTGTGGGTGAGTGTGTTATGTCATCATCTGCCCCTTTTTCCTTTCTTTTGTTTTTTTTTTCTTCCCTCTCACTGTCAATATCTGCCTCTCTTTTTGTCTTTTCTCTTCTCTCCCTTCCTTCCTTCCTTCCTTCCTTCCTTCCTTCCTTCCTTCCTTCCTTTTTAACTTCACCTCCTTCCTTTCCTTCTACTTTCCAACATTAGAGTAAGAGCATTGGTTGATGGAAATGTTTAACTTCTTACTAAGAAATAATACTATACATTCAAAGCAGGAACCATACACTGGGTGAGATCTCCCACTGTTTGAAACTATCCATGGCTTAGACCTTGGTCTGAAGTGACTGATTGGTTATGAACATGTCAGTCACTGTCACTGATTCTGGCGGGGTGCTGGAGTGGAGTGCTGGCCCCACTTACTTTCTGCAGTGCAGTCTTCTAATGTCATTGTGGTGGTGGCTAGTTCTACTACAGGCCTCCAGAAAATAAGTTATAATTGAAGAATAAGGGGACAATAATGATCTGTGAGAATATTGCTGTAAATAGCTCTCAAGAGTGGGTGATGGAGTGTGAACCAGAGTGGCCACAAAATGGTTCTCTGTGGTAAGATTAGCTGCAAGATAATATGAGTCGTGTGAATAATTTGGGGCAGGATGGATCAAATGGGAGATGCTCTAAGTACAAACAGGCTACAAGAAATTGAAACTCCTGCCCTCAACAAAGAGGAACCATGCCCATGACTCAGTAACAATGAAACAGGGTGGCATGAGAGAACCTCACTCATTCTTCGTTGTGAGGGGGATCATTGTGTTGATAGCTGTCATTCAAAGATGAGTACTTTCCATTCTGTAACATGTCCATCAATTTTCTTAGGAGAGAAAGGAAAAATGTTAGAGAGTGTATTTTGGAGAGGAACAAAGAAGAAACAAGAAACATTTCTCTAGAATGGTTGTTCATGAACCTTGAAGAAAAGTGAAGGGCAGAGAATAGGAGAAGTGAGGCCCTGCAAATGTCCTCAGTGCTGCAGTCTTGGTGGAAATCAATCTTGGTTCCTTCCAAAATGTCAGAGACTAATGCTTCATTTTCCATATTCTGTGGCTGTGTAGCCCTACAAGCACATTTTCATCAAAATCCTTTTACGTACAGCTGACTGTTTCTGAACACTGTTGTAGTGGATCATGGCTGTGGAGAGAGGAAGTCTCTGTGGGGTATAAAACAAACACCAATAATTCAACCTACACCAGAAGTGAGGAGAGTTCAAACAGTGAGAAATAGGATTTATAGAAAGCTTGGGTCCAGAAACTCTTACCAACAGGACAGAGTCCCCGCACAGACATCTGAGTTGATTGCCATGTTGGAACACTTGACATAGGGCAATGGTAGAAGAGAAACATCCTAAATTAAGCTGAAGGTCCAATAGCCTAAACCTAAAATAATCATCTTATAGAGATAGCAATGCCTTATGAAAATAAAGAGACTCAGAATTCCTAAGAACTCATTCTGTTTGCATATCTTCATTTCATTCAGTTGATGACCACAGATAAACTACAGAAAGCCACACAGCTCAAGTGTTTCAGCCCTGGATAAACAACAGAATGCAGAATCCAGGCTTGGTGGATATTTCCATGAATATGAACATATTGCTTCCTCATTTTAAAATCAATTTGCTTGTTCTTAGGTGGTGGAACAGATAAGCAAAGCGTCAGTGCCACACTTACTCTGAAGGTGACATCTGCTCATGCAGGTTTCATCCTTTTTTGTCTCAGCCGCCTTCATCACCCATCTCCGCAGCTGTCTAAAAGCACCCTTCACTCATGCTTTCCTCGGGCAGAGAAATGGAACTGCCTGTGCATTTTGACCATTACAAAGCTGCTATGTATTTGAGGGTCTGAGCCTCTCTGGGGGATGCAGCTGTTTCTTAGCACTGGTTCTTTTATGCTTCAGAGAAGGAAAGAAAATAGCTCTATTTACTGCTTAGAAAAATATGTATCTGTTTTGGATTTGCAGCAATTAGTTTTCTCAAAATGAACACATTGAACTTGGATAGTTCTCCGGTTAAGAAATAATAAGGCACATGCTTGATTACTGAAAAGCCTCTTCTTGTCATGTGTCAGAATTTTAAATTTTATTCAATAAGCATCACTGCTATTTTCTTCAAAATCTGCCCCCTTAAGTATTACTGAATCTGAGAGCAACAGGGTTCTGGTGAGGTTTCAGTGTTCATTGCAAGCCCCTACCTCATCAGGCACCCTTCCTTTTCACAAGTGCATATGGAAATGTAGCAGTGATTTCCAATATAGAGAAACAAATAAAAATATTGGTATTTTAGGGCATTTGGCTTAGTAAATAAATATAGTACTGAGTGTGGGTCTCTCTTCTCTTTTTCCTAGAGCCCAGCACAGCCCTGCATTATAGAACTGCCACCCTATGTATTTATTAATTTGTCTACTTATTTTCATTAAATCACTGAATCATGTACTTCCTACTGGCAGACCCCTATCAAGGTCAGAGGGTATTACCTAAAGCAATCTTCAGTAAGGAGTTATGCAGTTTGCTGACAGTAATTCAGAATCCATGCTAGGTTAATATTTTACAGCAGCAACATTATAGGTGGCTTACTTATTTCTTCTTTTTTAATTGTTATGCTATATTTAGTTTTATTTATTCAGGGTGGCATAGTGTGACATGCACTTGGAGGTCAGATGACCACTTGCAGGAGTCAGGTCTCTCTTTCTTCCACTAAGTGGGTCCTAGGAATCTAACTCAGGTCATTAGATTTGGCAGCAAGGCCCTTTACCTGCTGAGAAATACTGACAACCCATAGTTTACTGTTTAATACAAAAGGTTAGGCCAAAAGAGATTGGTAATGATTTGCCAAGTCACTGCAGAATGCCATCAAGTTTATTCAGTGGTCTGAATTCAGCAGAGACACAGATTTAAGACTGTTTTGTCTCCTCCTCTTACTGCTTTTCAGCTACACGGTCAAGCCCAACTCTCTAGGCCATTTTTGAAATCTCAGGCATATCTTCAAGCTTTCCTGAACACTCTCAGGCTCATCTACTTTACCCTGGTTGGGTACATTGAAAATAGATCCAATCTAGTTTAGTCTGCTCCCCTTTCCCGACCTTGCTCAAGCTTCAGACTGACCCTGATACACTAACCAGGTAAAAAAAGTATTAGTGAAGATCCTGCTGGGCTTCTAGGAATGCTGGGCTTTGATTCCAGTGAAGGGTGCTTGGGAAGAGACAGGCAGGACTGACCAATCAAGCCTGATACTCAGTGGTGCTATGATACTGTCAGCACCTTGTCTCCTCTATGTTAAGGTAATTATTTAAACCGGCCTCTGGTCACATCGACTATCTAAGCTGCAGCAGCTCTGCCTAGCCCAGCCACCATATTTCTCGGCCGGAGGCCACATGCTGTGCTGCAGCTAGAAATGACCAACTAGAAACACCAGCCCTGTCACCCAAGAGACATCAGCATAGGAGATGGCTCAATGTCCCACGATGTCTCTGCAAGCCTGGGCATTGCCCAGGCCATCCTGCCATTCATGTGGGCTTCAGTAGAAAGATGAGACTCTAATGCTTAAAGATTAATCAAAGGCTTATATATTTGATAATGATCAGTAACAAGATACCCATACAATCAGAAGTGTAACCCAATACCCAACCTAGATATACCAACTACCTTTGACTGCTACAGATATGTGAACATCCACCTCCATCTCCTCTCTCTCTCTCGTTCTCCTCTTCTGTCTCCTTGCTCCTCCTCTTCCTTTTCCTCCTCTCCTCCTTACTCCTCCTCGTCCTCTTCTTCTCCTAACTCCTCCCAGCTTAGCTCCTACACCTCTATGTCCTTGCATTTTCTCCATTCTTTTGTACTGGTAATTACATCAGCATAAACATTAGATGTGAGAGGATGCCTCATCACCCATCTCTATTTTCCCATTTGGGATTTTTGTCTTCAGTAGTTCTTTAACATTTGTTAAGGAATTCTCCTTGCCCTGATATTCTTTATAAAAATAAACTAATGCCTTTGAAATCTCCAGTCTCCCTTTTCTTCATGAATTCCTATACCCTAGGGTCCAGGGAGAAGTTGAGAGGCAGTTAGTATTACAGTTCCTCAAGATGCTTAGAGTACTCACTGTTCAGCCTTAATTTTAAATAGCCATTTCTAGAACAGCAGAAAAAAATATCCTTCGAGAAAGCTTTGAAATTAATTTGCATTAATTTTTTTTTAAATGAGGCAATAGGTAAGTAATAGGCTAGTTGCCTTCATGTAGAGGTCCTCTCAAGTGTTAATAGCATGTATCTGCAACTGAAGTGTATGCAAACATCCCTTTACATCCACAAAACTTTTTGACTAAACTCTCCACTCAACAGATATCCACTCTTGAGGAGTTTGCCTGGAGCAAGATAAAAGGACAGCACAGAGATTTTGACAATACAGGGATTATGGAAAAGACATGATAAGAAGATTAGAAAGCCTATGTGTAAACAAATAACAAAGATTTTTTTCTTTGGTGAATACCAAAGGGAAACATGAAAAATTCATTAGTAATATGTCAGTAGTAAAATTCATCTTTCGAAAAGGTGGCTCAGGCACTATATTGCTGTCCCTGTGTCTCTGTTTAGTTAACATCACAGGAGATTCACTGCATGTCTTGCACTGACATGCACATTTAATAAATGCCTTTGTTGCCTTTGTTTGTTTGTTACAATAGAAGGATTGTAATCCATTGTAAGTGGTGACATGGTAACATTGTAAGTGCTGTGGTTAAAGTCTATCCATGGCCTTCCCAGTTATAATTTCTAGAAAAGCAGAGAATGACTTGGTGGTGGAAGCAGAAACATACAGGTATTTGTGAGTCTGAAAAAGGGGGGAGGTAACAGTGTGCTCTTCACATTCTTTTATTTATAAGCTGGACAGCCTTGTGTAGGACATATGAGGAGGTGGACAGTCCATGAAATAACAACAGAGAAGAGGTGTTCTTCGCAGCTTTCAGAAGCCAACACAGCCCATGGATGCTCTGCAGTTCTGGGAGACAGTGCAATAATGGCTCCTAATACTAACAGAATTGTATTTTTTATGAGAAATGTGATTACCTGTGTGTGTGTGTGTGTGTGTGTGTGTTGTGTGTGTGTGTGTTATGTGTGTGTGAGTGTGTGTGTGATTGGTTGTGTGTGTGTGTGTGTGTGTAATTATCACCACTGAGAGAATGAACAATTACAACTTGGTCTATAAATGGACTGTCATAGAAAACCTTGGAGAATCCATATGTCTGGAGTTTCTACCTATTTGCAATCAAGTATTAATGAGTTAGTTTCCCATCCAGTTTGTAATAGAAACAGTATAAAATAATATGATAAATTATCATTAAAATTCAATACAGTGTCCAAAATAAATTAAAACAGTTTAAATGCCCTAATTTGAGAATTAAATATTGCCTCAGTCTAGTGCCCTGAGCAAGCAAACCATTTAACCTCTACCTCAGCTTCCTTAAATTGGGAGATAACAATTATTTACCTACCTCAGAAGAGTGGAAGGTCTAATTACTTAATGTTTATAGAGCACTTTAAAGTGGAAAGGAGCTGAATAAGTATTACTATTAATAGTATAGGCTCCTTAATTTGATTTTAGTGTTTGGGAACAATGAAAGTCTAATTCAGCAGCCTCCACACAGCCTTCGTTGCTGTGACTATAAAATGAACTAGTGATGCATTATGTTTTCTAAAGGGAACTTCTTATAGAATGACTGGTATAGAATTACAAAGATGCCAGTCAAGGACTATGTTCAGGATGCTAGAGACAACAGGGAGCCCTTTACAAATAAACCTAAGTGGAACAGAAGGGAAGGTACCCAGCTGTGTGAAATGTCAGGCAGCCCTGATTGTGTCCACTGCATCGCCAGAACAGGTCACACTGCCTTGTGGGGTGACCGCATTTGTTCTCCATCCTATTGGTTAGGGATTCCATTTACCCATGGTACATGGGATGTGGGGTTGATGGCTTGCGCGTGGGCACAGGCATGAGTTCTGCTGGGTGGTTGTGGTTTTTCGCAGCTCCAGAGAGCAGCAGAATTGCAGGATTTTTGACTGAGTTCACTCCACTGAGCATCGGGCAGGTGCTGCGGGCCCCGCCCTACTCGGGATATCTAACTCAGTCCGAAGTTCTGCGGGCAAGGGGGAGAAGGGAGAGGGGGAGGGAGGGCTCTTGAGTAGACCCGGAGGCCAGGGGTTTCCACATTCTTTGGGTTCCCAGATGCCATTGGGTGCCACAGAAGAACAAAGACTGTGTGCTTGTGGGCATGACTAGCCAACAACGGGGGGGGGGGGGAGGGAAGGGAGAGAGAGAGAGAGAGAGAGAGAGAGAGAGAAGAGAGAGAGAAAGAGACAGACAGACAGACAAAGCCCCGACCCGACCATGCTCCACAGGTTGGACTGTACTTGCTTGGCTGGAATGGCTAGCTTGCTTGAAGAAGTGGGCCTCCATGGGAGATTAGGCAGTGGATCGATACTCAGAAGGCCTCTCCATGGCTCTCCACAGCAGGCCCCAAAGACACTAGGGAGTTCATGGTTTTACAAGGTTTATTGACATGGCGGATGATAGATGAATCTGGCTGTACCCCCCACTGAACTCAGGGCAGATCTGAGCTAAATAGGGAGGGAGGGTCTGGTAAGGGAATACTTAATTGGACACGCCCTCTGGCCTTCAGGTATCTCATTAATATGGAAATCTCTTGAGGCTGAAGCCTGTAGTCACGCCCTCTACCTGTGGAGGGGCACAAACCTCTCTTTGGGAGGGGCCATATTGCCCTATGTGACTGAAAAGTGCAGACCAGTGGAGGTCTTAGACTGTGTCAGGAGCCTGGGATATGGGAGGGAGGCCAAACACCTGCCATTGTCTCATTAGGGTCCAAGGCTTGAGGCCTGTGCTCCACCAGAAACCAAGCCATCCCTTCACAGTCCCACAATGGGATACTGAGATTGGGAAAGGTTACATAACTTTATGCAGCCTCCATAGCTACTCACTAACAGAATAACATGTAGACAGAGACAGAAGTGTTTGTACTTACAATTAATTTGTTCCCTCCTAAGAAGAAGACTGAAGAATAATGGTTCTTAGTTGACACATGTCTTAGTTCCATGAAAGAGTTCTGAAGATCCCTCAAGTCCACATCACTTGGTAAAGTCTCTGTTTCTGTGATTGTTCTCCTCGTCTTCATAGTTCACCCAATTCTTTGTCCTTTAAGGTGACCAACAGTATGGTATAGAGACTTGGTGCACAGCTGATGCATAGACTAGCCTGCAAATCAGAAGAGGAGACATTCTATATGATACACCTGAATTGTCAATGTCTTTGTCAGCTTCACTCTATTGCCTTCACCCTTTCTTAGGTTGGTGTATGTGTCTGACATGTGTACAAAGACTTCTCCATTCTCTTTTTCTGAACTGATTTAACTCACATTTATTGATAACCATGAATTTATTTCTTATCCTTTTATGCAAAGTTTGAGCCCTTATTTCTTTTTATTGGATAATTTATTTATTTACATTTCAAATGTCATCCCTTTTCCCCATTTCCCTCTCTAGAACCTCCTATCCCATTTCCCCTCCTTCTTTTTGCTTTTATACCGTTTTACTTACATGCATGTATTAAGGTCAATTCTAGGTTGAGGGTCTAGCAATACAGTAGATGCAAATAGTCAAGGAACAAGCAAGACAACAAACAAAAATAGTCAAAGAACAAGCAAGCATCAAACACAATTATGTGAACACTGTTTCTAAGGGCTTACCAGGATGACCAACATATCTGAGCCTACTTCCCTGTCCTAGCCTAAAATTTAGATTCCTGTCTGAAATTACTCTTTGTTCTAGCCTACTATTGGATTCATGTTAGTTCTAAAATTTACAGTGGTAGTCATTATAATTAGAAAGAAGTTTAAAGATACTTGCAATGTATTGTCATAATTATAACACCCCTCTGGATGTTTTAACATTACATAGTGAGCTTATGAATTTCAAAAATGCTGCTCTGCTGCGCATTGATGAGGCAGATACTGCTGAAAAATTACTCATGAACCAAGGTCAGTATTTCCGTTTTGGTCAAGCTTCAAGAATGGCATATATAGCTTGATCATGCTAGCCCTTTTTGTCCTGGGAGTACTTTTATTCCTGCTCATGGTGTTAAAATTTTTCTTTAACAACATCAACATGTTGGCAGCCAAAGTACATGGCTTCAACCTGAAAATGGACCCCCAGACAGAGTTACTAAATTAAAAGGCTGGCAAGACAAGGACAGGTAAGATTCTGCACAGAGCCTTAGCAACCTAAGACAGAAATGCATTGCTTTTGATAGTACATATTCCATGAAGGATAAGGAAGGCATTCTTGTCAGAACGACCTAAGACAGGCTTAGTCTTATTAATGAAATAAAAAATGGGGAGAGAGGAGAGCCTTTGGGGCTGCTTGGCAAGAATTTTACATGGGCCAAGGACAAGGAAATGGGCTGCTTGGCAGGAATATCACATTGGCCAAGGACAAGGAAGTAGGCTTTAGGCAGGAATCTGACATTTGGCTAGAACAAAGAAGTAATTTCAGGTAGGAATCTAAATCTTAAGATAGAGCCCCTTATTTCTTAACCTAGCCCTTTTGTGCAACTCTCTAATGTGTACCTTAGAAACTATGTGTCTGTAATTCTCTCTCTCTCTCTCTCTCTCTCTCTCTCTCTCTCTCTCTCTCTCTCTCTCTTGTGTGTGTGTGTGTGTGTGTGTGGTAATGTAACTTGTATCCCATTTGCAACTGCTTCCAGGAAGGTTATACACATGACCTCAAGTAACAATTTTAAGTTCTCTTCCTTTAGCCAATTAACATGACTTTACCATACCAGCTCAAGCATGCCTCCTAAGCCATCCTTATCTCACCATGGCTGCCTTACCATATGGAAGTAATATTTATAAGCATGTTTTTAAAGACAAAACTGAGGCTCTAAGGAAGACTTTCAGTTACTTTCAGTGATTCAGGGTCACTTTCAGTCACTCTGAGGTAGACTTTCAGTCATCTTTAAGTTTCATGAAAATGGCAGATGACTATAGCCAATGACAGAACTATTGTGTTTTTTGCTGAAGGGACTTTAGTCAGCTCAGGTTGTCACGTGTGGCTCTGGCAGGCCTGGTGTTATTCTCCTACATTCCCTTGCCTCACTAAAAACCAAGAGATTACATTCCTTAAGTAGCTCACTAAAGTCTATTCCCATATTTGGCCACTTTTGCCTCCTGGGGCTGATTACCAAGGTCTAGCTATCAAAGTATTGAAGTCCAGCAATCAAAAGCCCCATTGGTTCACCTAATAACCATGCCAATCAAAATTAAATGCCTCATCCTAACATGTGGTTTTCCCTTGTATGTTTATAAACTATGTTTTCCTATGTGTTTGTTTTCTCTCTATCTTTTGTCTGTTTTCTTCCAGGACAAATAACCCTCCTATTTCTCATTCCCTTCGTCTCCCTGTTTCATTATCTCCTGTCCCTGTCTCTGATTCTCTACCCTCTGTCCTTCTGGGGAAAATACAGAGAATTTGGTCTTGGTGGTCTTGAGCTGTCTCCTTTTATGGTTTGAAGATATAGGCAGTTTATTTCCATACAAACTATCATGATGATTTATTACAGTAGCAGAGAACAGTTATGTGACATGCATAATTGAATTATATGACACCTGTTCTTATTAATCTTAAGATTAGAAAGCCACCAATTTCTTATAACTCTAGGGGTGTGACAATATAGGAATTCCTAAGGCACATAGAGCCAGATCGAGCCTAGGCTAGGCCATTCTCTCAATATGCTATGCAAGGCTGTGTGGCTGGTATCAGTACCCATAATTTCATAATCCAGTACCTGCTTCTGATTTGTAGATGCTCTATCAACTGAGAGACTTTAATCCTATCTTCCTGTTTGATTTTAAGAAAAACTGACACATTTTTACAATATTTGCTCAATCAATATGCGTACTACCTGAGACACACACCACATTGGGTTTAAGAGGAGTTGTTAAGGATTCCTTGCAGTGGAGAAGTTAAAATGATCATAATAATTCCTATATCCAAGCTCCATAAATCTGGAAATCATGTGGAAAACACTGAATGAGGAAGTAAAGTCTTGTTGTTCAAGTGCAGGTTGAAATGGCCAAAGGATTCCTGAGGAGAAATGTCAATAACCTGGTTCATGGCATGTTCACATTTTACAGTTGAGAAAACTGAGTGAGAATCAGACAATTGATTGGGGTCTCCAAGTTATAATAATAGTTGATCAGCAACCAGCAGCCAGGTCACTCAGCATGGCAAGTGCAGGTTCCTTTTCTCTCTGTGCTTTATCTGTTTTATACAACTAACTTCATGAAAGCAATTTCACATTTTCATGTAAATCCATGAGAAAATGTTACATAGTACTCCAAACCATACCCTTGAAAGTGAAACTATGGGTATTTATAATTAAAAGATGAGACAAATGTGGATGAAGTATTTGCAAAGATGCAAGCCTCTTTCTAAGATACAGCAAAGAAAGATCTTAATCTAACAATGCTGTAAAATTTGGCTAAGCTGGCTTCCCGTTTTATATAGAATACAGCATTTCTGAATGGCATGTAGACCACATTACCTAACTTGGTATTTGAGAAACAAGTAGATATTTAAAAAATGGGCTACCCATGGTATCTCATAGCAGAGAATAACAATGTCTTACATGAATTTCATTGCAAAATAACCAGGAACAACAGACTATTATAAAACAGATACTACCCCACAGACAAAAGCTGAAATATTCTTGGGTCAATTCCCACCACTAAGCATTTCTGGGAGTAGAAAGGAGGAGGCCTTACCTTAAATCATGAGTCTTTGGATCAAGAACTAATATCACATTTGTTTTAGCCAACAGCATAAGCATCAATTATGAAAGGAGATATCTAACCTTTACACATCTGTGTTTATATGTACTAACTTGTTAATATTCTAATACCATGCTTGGTGATGAATATTTCAATTTCTTGATTCTGTTTTATGCCTTGTAACTCAGTAATGAATCTCCTGCATGCTCTTTATGCAGTACCCTCTTTTCCATGCCAATATGAATGACTATTGTTATTCAGTATAATTACCTGGTGATATGGAAGAATTTATATTCTAGGCTGTTTCCCCTTTTGTTTTGTTGAACATTTGTCAGTGGCCTGAAAATTTAGCATTTCTGTCCATCAATGCACTGCCTGAGAGACAGTGCTGAGCAAGTCCAGGGCTTAGAACACAGTGTGAGCCATATTTACTTCACTTTTCTGCTGGAAGCCATTTAAAACACCCATGAGTGTTTGTTTCCTTAATGTGCCAAATGAGTATACCATATCCTCAACCTAGCTACTACTTTTCAGAGATGTTCTTATTTGGCACTTTTCTTTCTTAGGTTTTGTAGAAGTCTCTGAATGAATTATAAAAGCTTCCATCACTGATATTCTTTGTCCTATTGTGAGCATTTTTGCATTATCTGTTAATATTCTACATTAAGCCTGTTCTGCTAGTTTTTAAAAGTATCTTATTTCTCATCATCTACTCATATTTAAAGTTGGATTATGCAAAAGCTACATAAGTTGAAATGATACATCTCCAGGGCAAAAGTATTTACATGGGATGCTGATAACCATTGCGGTATATTCACTACAGTTTGTGGATTATTGTCATTAATTATGTTTAACAAATACTACACAAACACACACACGCACACACATGCACTCACACACACTAAAACAACTTTAGTGGTGGGATGTAGTTCATATCAACTATGAGACAAGGTTTTTAGAATTTGAGGTCTGGATGGCAGCATGCTGTTTCCCTGGAACTCCATTGTCTGGCTGTATTTCCACCTGTCTTCACCAAGCCTCCATCAACAGGAACAAGTAGGTAAGATCCCCTCCCCATGCCTATAATCTCTTGCCTGCCTTGTCATCAGAGGCTCACCCAGCTGCTGAGAGAGGTGCACTGTCTCTTGAGTTCCATTGTCCAACTCAAGGAAACCCATCAGAGGCCTGATACACTAGGAATACCCAGGTTAGGCCCTCATTCCCAAAACCTCTACATCAGGAACTTCCAGGGACAATATATGGCTAATGGCCAGCATAAGGACAAAATCAATAAAAGCCAGGGCAATATAGCATCTTCAAAGCATAGCTATCCTACTACAGTAAGCCCTGAATATCCTAATATAAACAAAACACAAGAAAATAACCTTAATTACAGTTTTATAAAGATTATAGAGGCCTTTAAGAGGAAATGAATAAATTTCTTAAAGAAATACATGAAAATATAATTAAACAGGTAAAGACCTTTACAAAGAAACTTATAAAATCCTTTAAGAAATACAGGAAAATATAATTAAACAAGTGAAATAAATGAATAAAGCTGTTCAGACATGAAAACAGAATCAAAAACAGTAAAGAGAAAATCCTGGAGATGAAACACTTAGGGAAGAGAATAGGAACTACAGATACAAACATCACCAAAAGAATAAAAGAAATGGAAAATAGACTCTTAGGCTTACAAGATAGACAGATGAAAATGATAAATCAGTCAAAGAAAATGTTAAATCTAAAAGACCAATTAATGTACAAAGATAGATCTATCAGGATTACACCAGACTTCTAGACTTCTAAACACATATTCTAAAAGCCAGGAGAGCCTGGACAATTCCATATAATCAAAAACGAAATAAGGGAAACACCACACACACACACACACACACCACACACTAAAAAAATATTAGCCCTCCTTTATACAAATGATAAATGATCTAAGAAGGAAATTAGGGAAACAACACACTTTACAATGGTCAAAAATACTAGAAAAATCTTGTAGTGCTAATAAAGCAAGCAAAACAATCTTCAAGTCTCACAAGAAGAAATTGAGTATAATATCAGAAGATAGAAATACATCCTCCGCTCCTGAATAAGTTGAATTAACATAGTAAAATTGGACATTTTAACCAAAAGCAATCTACAGATTCAATACAATTCCCATCAAAATTCCAACAATTTTGAAGACATTGAAAAACCAATTTTCAACTTCATATGGCAAAATCAAAAACCCAGGATAGCCAAAATAATCCTTTACAATAAAAGAATGTCTGGAGGTGTCACCATTCCTGATGTCAAGCTATACTTCAGAACAATACTAATAAAAACACATGATATTGGCATAAAAGCAGACAAGTTGATCAATGGAGTAGAAATGAGACCCAGAAATAACCCACACATACATAGACATTTGATAATTAAGAAAGAGGGCAAAAACAATACAATGAATACATCCCAACAAATGATGTTGGTCTAACTGAATGTCTGCATGTAGACGAATCACATAGACTAATATCTATCGTCCTGTCCAAAAAGGCAAGTCCAAATAAATCAAAGACCTCAACATAAAACCAGACACACTAAATGTAATAGAACAGAAAGTGAGAAACTGCCTTGAACCCATTGGCATAGGAGACAAATTCCTGAACAGAACATCAATGGAATACTATACAGCTATTAAAAAACAAAGATATCGTGAATTCTGTAGGCAAATAGATGGAAGATGAGAATATCATAAGCCCAGTGCCAGAAGGACACATATGAATGTATTCACTGGTAAATCAACATTAGCTATAAAGTGCAGGATTACCATGCTGCAATCATACATAAGAAACCGGATGATAAAGAGGGCCCAAGGAAGGGTGTGTGAATCTCACATAGAAGGGAAAACAATATACTAACTGGACATGGGTGGAGAGAGAGAACTGTGTGGGAGAGAGTATTAAGGGTGTGTGGGAATATTGATTGGGTGCAGGGGGAGATGGCCTGAGAGGGCTGGGAGTGAGATTGGAAATTAGTAGGGGGCATCACTGGAACTAATTGGACACTTGGGATTGGGAAGGTTAGAGGAGGTCTACGGGGGTAACATTTGCTGAGATTCCTACGATAGAGACGGAAGTGGCCACCTCCTGTGGCCAGGTAGGACTTCGGTGAAAAGAGGAGGATATCACCCCCACACAGAAAACATTCAACCCAACATTTTTCCTGTTTAGTAGATATGCAGAAACAAAGATGAAGCAGAAGCTGAGGGAATGGCCAACTAATGGCTGACCTAACTTGAGATCCATCCCATGGTAGGAAGCCAACCCCTGACATTATTAATGATACTCTGCTATGCTTGCAGGCAGGAACCTAGGATAACTGTCTCCTGAGAGGCTTCATCCAGCAGCAGGAGGAAACAGATTCAGAGACCTATAGTCAAATATCAGATGGAGCTCAGGGAGTCTTGTGCAAGAGTGGGGGATGGAATTGTGTGAGCCAGAGGAGTTAAGGACACAACAAGAATACCTAAAAAGTCAGCTAACCTAGGCCCATGGGGACTCACAGAGACTAAGCCACCAACTAAAGAGTACACATGGGGCTTGAGGCTTGATCTAGGGCTCGTATACATTTGTACCAAATGTGCATCTTAATTTTCATTTGGGTACCCGAACAATTGGAGAGTAGGCTATCTCTGACTCTGTTGCCTGCCATTGGAACCCCGTCCCCTACCTGGACTGCCTTGTTGGGCCTCAGTGGAGAGGATGTGCTTAGACCTGCTGATAATAAATGTCCGATGATGGGGCAGTACAGAAGCTGGGGGGAGGGAGTGTCCTCTTGTCTGAGAAGGGGAGGTGCTAATAGGGGAAGGATTTGTAAGGGCAGGACTGGGAGGAAAGGAGACAGGCAGGCTGTGTTAGTGATGTAAAATGAATAAAAAAAATACATTATAGAAAATATGGTATGTGATCTGTTTTTGTTTGTTTGTTTTGTTTTAGTAATGTTGAAGGTTAACTCAGAAATTTTTTCTTTGAGTGTGAGAAGAAGGGAAAATTCTCTATGCTCCATTCCTGGTCCTGACTGGATAATAGGAGTCAGGAGTCAATTACTTTAATTAAATTCCATGAGTGAAACTTGACTGAAATTCTCAGTGGCTACAGTTCTCAAAGTAGTCAACAAAGAATTAAATTCTCAATTAAACATGGAGAAAGAAAGTAAAGGCAAGATGGCTGCTCCTGAGCCTTGCTGTGAGCTGAAGAAAGCTTAAGCAAAAATAAATCCAAAATGGAAACATTTTCAGATGAAACGCACTGCCTCATTAGTCAAATCAGACATCTAAATTGGGAAGAGATAAATCTTGTCACATTTTGGACTTGTTAAATGTCTGGAAATATTTTCAAATGAAAGATGTTTCTAAAATTCAATGCAACAAAATGTCACTCACTTATATCCTTAATTTTAAAATATCTGAGTGGCATAGATGTAAAACTTCTCCCCATACTTTCAGACTACTTTAGTGTTATTCTATTAAAGTTTGCTTTGGGGAAGGGGGCACTTTCAAGGAGAAAGCTCTAAAAGGTTTCAGACTTAATTAAATAAGCTCACTGAATTTAGCTGTTCTACTTTGAAAAGTTCATACCCTAGAAAACACCAGTCATAATGGAGTTGCTGGTTTCTTTCACTATGCCCTTAAGAAATTCACTTGAATGTGCTGGACTCATAGTCCACCTGCTGTTACATGGTAAAGGAAAGTGAAGGCATTAAGAGGAACATTCCTCTATAGCAGAAGGTAGATAACTTAGAAAATGGCATTGATCTTGCTACAGCCTAGCAGTTCTTACTTTATTAAGTTACCTTGAAGCAAAAGCCTGAGAATTCACTCTTGGTTTTGTTTGAAGAGAGATACTTTCACACTGTTAAAAAACTGGACAGCTATCAATATTATCACTGGTGGTATTATCAATTCTTTCAGGATAAAATATCAACATTTTATTTGCTTTGCAAATGAGGTCACATGATTCTCTGATCAGCTGGAACATTGTACTTTATTTGTAAATGGTCTAAACATTTTCATTTTAATTATAGTTGGTGAGTAACAGTTGGCATTCAATACAGGATGGATTGGAGGATTTAGGCTTTTATTTGTTTGTGAGGTTTTTCAGCTGTATGAGTTAAAAAATAATTGAATTCAGTATCAATTGCTAATATGTCTTTCAGAAGTTGTCCTTAGACTATGCTGTGACTCAGATGTGTATAAAAGTTCAGAATGAGGTAGAATCTAATGTTGCAGGTAATGAGTACTGTGGTATGATTAGAATAACTGATATTACACTCTGTTGATGCAGGTTTATGGTTTTAAATGAGAAAATTAAGAAAAAAACCCACTTGTTCATTTAGCTTTAAGATGTTCTGATTATTTCAGAGTTTTAAACATACACATATGCACACACACATGCACACACAAATACACCCACATGCATACACACATACACATATACCCACATGCATGTACACATAGACACACATGCACACACACATACACATACATCCACATGCTATACACATACACACACATGCATACATATATACATATATACTTAAACACATGTGTACATGTCCTTTATAGTCCTCTAATTTGTAATGTAAGGCAATGTACTCTACTAATCCTTTTTACTACTCTTTTTCTACTTATAACTGTATTTAGAAATAGTGTCCTATTACAATAAAAGGCTTTCTTACTTTTTTCCTAATTGATGAAAATGATATAACCCAGTTCTCTAGTATTTTCCCTTGAAAGTGTCTCACAGGGTACAAGAGGTGGTTTGGTCAGTGAGGGCATGTACTGCTCTTAGAGACAACCTGAATTCAGTTACCAGTAGACACAGCAGGGAGATATCACCACTAATAACTCCAGCTCCAGGAAACATCATGCCTCTAAGCTTCACTTACACCTATGTGCACAGCTGCACATACCCACACAGACATACCTAGACATAATTAAAAATAATAAAATATTTTAATGTCCAAACACATTATTATAGACAACAATGTATCTAATATACTTTAACCTTCATTGCTCATTATTTTATGCAGGTTCCCGGGTGCCCGATGACTGTAGTAATGAAGTTTTCTAGGTAAATGGCATGGAAGTATATCATGCGAATAACATGTCTAACATTCTCCATAGCTATTGAACGAGTAGCTACTGTTCCCTGCAGTTTTAAAGAGGATAAAAATGATTTCATCAAAATTTTCTATAACCTTAAGAAATTCAGCAACAACCAACTCCTGGGCTCAGGGCTATGGAATGATTGGCAGTCTCTGCAGGAGGTATTTCTGGAAAGTGACAGTACAGTGCACATATCTGTATAGACTTGAGAAACATTTATTGTAAACACGAGAACCTGCATTGACAGATTTCATCACATTGAATTATCCTCTATTTTTGTAACCAAACCTACAAAGGTCAAGGCATTACATGTTCAATCTTTACTCTGTTTATTAAATATCCTTGCTAAGGATTTTTTAATGAGAACTCAAAATTTTAATATCATTGGTAATAGTTTGGTGGGAATTTGTTAAAATTTATCACACTATGTTCGCATCTCAATAACAGGTGTATTGATGATACTTGACTGGGGTGTGTTCATGTAAGAGGGTAATTATTGTACCTTATTTGGTTACTGTGGGGCTGTAAAGCCATGAACACTTTGTAGTGGTTCATTTCCTAGTGTTAATTTTCATGCATCCAACATCACACATTATAGAAAATATCAAATATTTCTGAAACTTTTAATCATCTTCAATTTAATGTTTATTTGTTCATATAAGTTATTGCATTACTTACTCATGTTCCCTTCCCTTTAATTAGATTTTTCAGTAGTTGGTCAATGTTCTGGTCCTATGGTATAAATTTAAGGTTCTTTTCTATAGTATTCTATGTCTTAGTTTATTAATTTATACTTCGACTTTATTTCTTCAACTGACTATTTTGGCTTTATTTTGTACAGTTTTCTAAATTATCTAATCAGAAGTTAAATTTGTCTTTCATTTATCAAGTACTTACATAATAACTATACATTCTTTTCATTTAATTTACAGTTACAGGCCCAAGTAATACGAATGCAGAACAAAGACATAGACTACTAGTCCCACAGGTTAAATGGAGCATGAGATGTACAGGATACATTGCCAAGCAGGGAAGTAACATAGCACCTAGGCTCAGCTGACCCCACTGCACAGGCTCAACAGAGATAGATATCCTTGTCAACTTATGTGGCTGTCAGGACACCCACAAGCAAGAGGGAGACCTGCTACTGGCCTATATCTGTTTTCACAAGCTAAGCTGTGAAGGTTAGGTAGCTCTTCTCCAAAAAAAAAAAAAAAAAAAAAAAAAAAAAAAAAAAAACCCAAGACCTGAAAATTGGGAGACTTAATCACAGTTTTACCTCTTCCAAGTAATGGAATTATTAGCCATAAGCTCTGATGACCTTCCCTGGGCTAGATTATGCCAACTAGATTTTATTAACTTATAAACTCTCAAGGGAGGGGAAGAAATCCATCCAGATCTATTTGTATTTATTCTATTCTTGAGAAATCTAGGAATATTATCTGTAATCATCTCATAGTTCCTAGTTCTTTACAGATAATAATGGAAATATTGGTGGTATTTGAGGTGAATGGTTTTAGGGTAGTTTTGGAGTTGAACCTTAACACAGATTCCATGCATATTAAAATACAAAAATTAACATAGACAATATGACAGTTTTTCTTATGTGCAATTATTTAACATACAGAGAAAATGGATGTTTATGTGCAAGAGAATTAGAGATTACAGAGGGGTATTCACACTCTTCCTTTGTATGTGCTTTCACGGTCATCCTATAGGGATTTCCATTATAGTATCTCCCATGGGGACTCAGGTGCTGTGGATCATGAAGAAGAAGGCTACAGAATGGCTAAAGCAACATTAATAGCTGGGATCATGTCTACTTTTATCTTTGATTTCAGCAACTGGTTTATTGTCCATTTTCAGAGAAATCACCAAAAGATTTCCTTGTTTCAATAAACAGGTACTTATAGGTTATTTTTTAAATTTCTCTGACTCGTGGGTATCAAATAGATCACCAAATGCACAGGTTGACATGATCATCAGATATGTTTACATAGCTACAGACAGCAGCAGCATTGATTTTATAAAGGTCTTTGGTAGAGAAATGAGTATGCTCTAAAAAGGAGACAGTTGTAAAGTCAACAAAAGCTTCTAACATATGGATGAACACTCTACTGTGCCCCCAGCTTTTCAAAGTTTTTCACTACTGTGTCAGATTCTGTTTAATGGTCCTATCAGTATGGGTACTTGTTTGAAGTTGTGACCAATTTTGAGTAGGAAGCAATGGATTAGCTCATTAGGAAGTTATCATGATTGGGTGTGTCTTCAGAACATGACCTTCACTGCTCTTACTTATATCTGGGTCTTTAGTATTGGTTTAGGATTTCACCTGTCTCAGTATGTGCTCCACGGCTTTGGCACTATGAGCAGTTTCAATCGTGGTCTCTAGACTTCACGTCTGTAATCTAATTCTGACTTGTAATTATTCTGATGAAATGATGTGGCGGCCTATTGATTTATTCAACCTGGAGTCTGCTTCACTCATGACATTTATTGTCTTTGGAAATATAAAGTCACAAGTGTAGAGCTTCCTCGAGTGGAGTATAGGACTGAGTTTTCCCTGTCTCATAAGTGAACAGCTTTCTGTATAAAAGCTGCTAAGGTATCAAAAGTCTCTTTTTCACTAGCATTTGATAGTTTCATTGAGAATAAGAGCAGCAAATAAAAAAATCAAAAGATGGCTATCTTTTCTAAACATCACTGTATAATCTATCTCTAGCCACAGGTTTTCCCAGGAAGATGCCCCCAAGAATCAAAGTCCAGAACATGGCAAGTGATGGTGATATTTTAACAAATCTCCTAATTGATCATCCAATGAGTTCTAATATAGAAAGAATCTTAGGACTAAACTTAGCTTTCTATACTATTATCCTATGTAATCTTCTAATGCTCTATGCTGTAATGGCTGCCATTTAAGTGTGACTATCTGTTGACTTTCTAGAGATGTTGCAATGATACAAGGTGAAAGAGAAGGAACTTCCTTCAATACTCAAGGTGGCTAAACAGTTGTGGAGACCCCTCTGCAGTTAAAAGTCTTCCTTCAACATTTGAGAGTGTAGTCCAGAAGACTCTTGAGCAGTATGGACTTGAGTTGTGTTGTTCATCAAAATCCATTCTTCTTTCCCTAGTGGGGTATATATACCACTCAATCCAATGCAATGAGTAGTTTTCTCTACAGAGGTTATAATCAAAAGTCATCTTTGCACTGACTACATCCTCCAAAACTTATAGTTGAACAAGACAATATCTAAGTTGTCAAGGATTTATAGTAAAGATAAATGATATTTCTGCCATATAAACAAAGAAGCCTGAGTCTCTACACTAACTGTGTGTAGTGTCAGATTGTTGAGCTTGAGATGAGCAGTTAGCAATGATACTCTTTAGTCTAAATCTATAGAACCCACACTTAAGGTCCAGGCATCAAAGACTTTCTTTAGAGATTAATTTGGGTAAAATACCTTCTTAAACTTTGCATCTTCTGAGAGAATGAAGCATTATTTCTCATAGATTATAATTTTAATTATACAAATTAGGAAGCTTGCCAGGTAAACACATTCTTGGCAATGTGCTGATTTTTCTTAAATATCAGAAACAAATACCAAAGCTTCTCATGGTGTTTCAGGCCACAGACTACATGCTGAGAAAGTTGTATTCATAAGCAGACAATTATAGCAAAACTGTAGGTACTCACACTGAGCTTGGTTGGCCATGTTACAACAGGCACAATAGAATATATTAACTTGTTTGTGAACTAAACTATTTCATCAGTATCCATGCCCATCCAAAGGTGATAATAATTAAGGAAGAAAATCTTTGCTGAATTCCAGGCAACTCATTTATTCAGCTTTGTAGACAGAATTGAAAGGTAAACATCAAGATTCCCTCAACAAAGCATCAGTTATTCAGACAGTGGGAAGGGTGCTTGAAAGGTTATTTCTTGGAAATAAAGATGTTTGATATAGTGCATTACCTTCATATGAACTTGATAAAATAAATAGTTGAGTTTTGGGTAAACACAGAGTCCTCTAAGAAAAATTTCATCATGTTAAGGGGCTCTTGCTTCTATACCCTGACCTATGGTAGGGCTAAGAATACCTTTTTATAGATATGAGATTTCTATGAGATACTGATCACTAGTAACTAGATTCTAAGTAGGATATGAAAGACAGTGCATTTTTTTCTGATATTAAGAGGTAGATTGCAAGGAAGCCCAGAGGCAGAGAATATGCATATGAAAGACCCAGATAGAGTTAATACAGGATTAATTTAGTCTTGTAGAGTTCTTGCATTTATGTGAATTTCTTTTTTTTTTTTTTTTTTCTATCTCTCTGGCATAAGGGTTAGGCACGGTGCCTCATTATGTTGCAAAGGTAAACATGGAGTGGGCCTTGATTGTGAGATCTGTCATTGCACTGAGCAGAGTTGAGACCAGAACGACATGCTTACTTGGCCTTGCATAATTTTCCTTCCTAGATGCTCAGGGATTATGTTAAGCTTCAGGAAAAGATCAACTGGGCAAGAAGCTGAATGAGACCCTTGGCAGCAGTATAGAGAGTGAATGTCCAGAGTAAATTAGGCAGTACTTGTAAATTAGCCCAGAAGTCCCCAGCCAGCTACAGTGAAGGCCAGAGTCAGAATGTATAGGTAGCCTGGCAAAGCAAGAAGGATTTCAAGTGTGATTTGAAGACAGTGAATAGCTGAAATGAGAAGGGGATAAAAGAAGTGAATAGCCAAGCTTTAGCGTGTAAGTGACACATCGGTTAAAACCAACATGTGTGAGTAACAATTAAATTTTAGCACTAATGAAATGAGTTTCAGTTAGAAAATAATTGAGTTTAGTATGACTGGAGGAAAACCGATTGAAAACATTCAGAAGATGGTGTGGTAGGGACTGGTAGCATTGAGGGATACAGATTGGACTTTTATTCCAAGCTGTTTTCCTCAAAGCATTATAAAAAGAACAAAATTATGGAGGACTCTAAGTCTCAAATATTATACTAAAGCCATAACACTGAACTCACAGATCAAGTAAGTGAAGAAAGGCAGAAGTTTCAAAGGAAAATACAAAAGTGTCTTTGTAGTGATCCCAACATTGGAGAGGCAGGAATATTGTGAGTCCTCTGCTGGCATTGGGCTACATTACAAGACTCTATTTCAAATAATTTGTTGTGAACAAAACATAGCAAACATATTAAACTGACCACTGATGTTCACTGTAGAGGGAGCCAGGAAATCAGGAACTTTCCTGTTGCTTTGCCTTTGCAGACTGAGTGATATTCATCCAACTCTTTGGCAATAGAATGGTTTTAGATATTGGGAATTTCCAAATTAGGAATATTTTGCTTTAAAAAATGTATATTGTGGAGAAGGGACTAAATGTGGTCATGATGTTCATCTATGGCATATGTGTGTGTGTGTGTGTGTGTGTATGTATATATGTATGTATGTTTTACACATGACTTAAATATAACTGGACAAACTGTTTTCAGCACTTACCTGATTGACCCATATCATGAAGGCATGTTTGTAGCCTTTCTAATGTATCACCACAGAAGAACAAACACAGTTTGGATTTAAGCATTTTTGGGAGTGCAGAAAGTTTGTAACTGAGAAAGGCTGAAAACAGATGGTAACAGGATTGATGGCTATAACCACGATTAGAGATAAGTGGTGGATGGGGTGGAGTGACTACCACTACCGGCTCCTGATAATGATAATCCACTCAAAGCCTTTACTTTTATTCTTCAAGTGAAGTCAGATATATGAGATGGAAAAGAGATAGCTGTTATTTGTGATGATAGAGTTCTAGAGGGAGTTGGAAGAGTAAAGTGAAAATAAAATATATTTCATAAGATTGGCTTGACATCAAACGCTACGGAAGTATGGAGTAGGTAAGGGTTTGCAGCATACCATCCCCTGTTTTGACAGGTTGTTTCTCTGTGAATATCAAAGGGCATTTATTCGATGTGTTGTTCTTGCCCTCTACCTTTCCTGCTATAGTAAAATTTCTGTTTCACACTCATTGTCTTTGATATTTAGAGCCCAAACGATAAGTTTTCAATATTTTATTACTGATATAATCCCATTGTAGCCAACGTCTTTGGACTTGTAATTTTAGTACATTATTTCCATTCACTTCAGCTGAGTATGCTCACTTGACTATCTGGAATCCAAACCCCTCATGTCACACATCCAACGGGAATCTTAAGACAAGTTTATGGTACACACACTCTAATAAATAGGATTTTATTTATGAATAATAATAATTGTTTGGGTCTAGGATTGCATGTTGTTTATTTGAGACAGGGCCTTACTATTTAGATGATGCAGAGTTAGAATTCACTACATAACCCAAACTTGCCTCTCCATCCTCTTGTTTCAGGCTCCACTTGCTGGGATGACAGGAGTAAGTACCTTGTCTATCTGTGCATATAGCCCTCATCCAATCATCATTGGATAGGCACCTAGGTTGGCTGCAGATTTGACTATTGTAACTAGTGAAGTAAACATGATGTGGCAACCTTACGGTCACTCAAGTCCTACGTGCTCTGTCTTTTGAGTTCATTACCCCATTTATTGTTTGGAAATTTTGTTTTATTGATATTTAATTTTCAGATTATCAGTTCTTTTTATTGTGGACATCTATTATCTATCATAATCTATCTATCATCTATCTAATATCATCTATCATCTATTTATCACCTATTTATCTATTTTAGTCCATCTGTCCTTCTACCATCTATTTATATATCACTTATTTATCTATCACCTATTATCTATCTAATATATCCATCCATCCATAGAAAAATTTGTTCAGATCTATAGATTTTTCTCTTCACTTGGTTGTAACATTTTAATATCTATAGCAATGTTCATCATTCACTTTGAGCCTTAATTTAATGCACCATCCACAGTATCCCACCAACTTTCAAAAAAATATGATTTTCATATAAAATCTTTTTATCATAAGAAATACTTCAGGAAAACTTAGTCTGTGTTTCACTCTAAACCTTTTCCAAATATTTCGTTTCTAGACTGAATACCTCAAATCCTCATGGAAACCTGGATATAAACCCCCTAATATTGAGTTCTGAACCCTAGTTTCTTTCAGCAAGGTGGACATGTCACAGTAGTTGCAACCTTGCCTCTTTAAATGACAATTGAAATATAGGGTTAAAGATGGAGCTTTCACAAATGTACCAGTGGCTACATTGCTGCTTATACTCCCAACATCCAATGTAATATAAAGGTTAATTTGTTAAAAATAATTATGGATATTCACATTTGGAATTATTCTCTGCGTTTCCTATATATGTTGGTTGGTCAATATCTGCTGTACCTTTTCCTCTAACTTCTGTGATATTTACCTTAGTGTGGAGTAAAATGTTATTTTCATAAATTACCATTCATGAACCAACAGTGGAGGTGGGGGAATCAATCAACCATTTTCCACAAAGGCAGCAACATTGTGAAGCTAGAACCTAAACACAGTTCTATCAACTCTAAACTGATATTTTTGTAACTTCACAGGCTTTCTTTCAGAAAGGAGGTCTTCAAGAAAATCTTGCAGTATTTCCAGAGACTGATAACTTTTGAAATACTGCAGTCTCTGAAAGTTACTACCACAGAACATAGGCACAAATTTTTCTGGATATATTAAATTATGTATCTGGATCTTTCATAAAGATGCCTTTAAAATGGCTTTCCATTGCAAAATAAGTAATGAAAGAGACAAGAGAGGAGTTTATCTGTGACTTGAGTTATTGGCGCTGACAGTTTTAATGACCTTACTATATAGAAGTTTAATACAATATTCCAAACAATGTTTGCTAATATTGAGGGTGTAACTACATATTTTAGAACAGAAAACAAGCTTGTTAAGATGTAACCAGATTGAAAACATTGTAAGATGCCTATATTTTCAAAAACTATATTTGATTAGTTTCATTCTTAAACCAAGCAAAAGAAAGATTGTATAGTAAATAAGAATGATCTATTGGATGGTTGAGATGGCTCAGTGCCTAAAAGTGCTGTTGCTCTAGTAGAGGACCTGAGTCCAGTTCCAAGAATCCACACAGTGTCTCACAACTAGTAATTCCAGTTTCAAGGGATATGATGTTCTCTTTTGGCTTTGGTAGGCACAAGATATAAATGTGGTACACAATTATACAGGCAGGCAAAATAAATGCACATAAAATAACAAAGCAAATAATTTTACTACAAACAATGCTCAGTTGTTAACTATCATTTTCCATGATGTTTATGCCTAACTAGTCAAGAGCAATGTCATACATAGAGGTATCTGGGAGCAAAAATCAACTTTATTTTGCCACATGCCATGGTGCACTAATGTGGATGACATATCAAAAAAAAAAAAAAAAAAGCTTGTCGTGATTTGATTTTGTTTCATGTGTTTTCAAAACACTTTGTCTTTAGTTAATATCAAAATATTTGGACTCTAGAGGCTTTAACAGATATTGGAAATGAAATAACAGGCAACATTTTAATGAAGGCTGCTTTGTGCTGTGTAAACAAGTAGTGGGCCTGTCTAGCCTGGCGCTGTGCTTGTGACCATAGTGTTTGAACATGAACTTTCCTTGTTATAGACTGGTATCTGCAATCTTTTCAAAGTGCAATAGAAAACTTTTTTATTTCTCTGAGTTTCCTTTTCTAATGAGTTGGTAATGTGTGCAGCACCCACTGCTGATGCAAACCTGATAGAATTCTCAACTCATTTAGCTACTGTCTCAACAGGCAGACAATGCCTGGTGGGAGGGATGATTAAAAAGTAACAACAGAGGCAGAACAAGCATGAAAAAAAAAATCTATAATAGGAGCTTCACTGCTGTTGGGCTGTCCTGTCAGCTAAGAGAAGACAGCACTTTAATTATACAGTGTGTTGGTTGAATGATGGGCACACCAGAGAGGCAGTAAAATAAAGAATAGAGATTAAAAAAAAAAAACCACCCTTTGATCATGTGCCCTGACCATCAACCAGCAGAGCCAGTCTTGAGGACTTGTTTCCTGAGCTGTTAGATGGTATTCACAAGAAAACAATGAGGTAATTATTTCCTACATGTAGATAGTCAAGCAGGGCAGGGAAGGCAGAGGGCTGCTCAATTATCTTATAATTTTCAGATTCCTTATGCCTCTGATTTTATAATCACTTAAGAGACGTAAATTCAGTGTTGGTCCATGCTTCCCTCCACATTGAGGAGTACAGCTTGTCACTTCCTGTATGGCTCATTTGATTATAGTGGTGTTTATAGGGTTATCTACCAAACAGAAAGAAACAAATAAAAAAAGTTGAAAAAATTAAAAGAAACATTTCTTTATGATGTTTCCCAAGTCACATTATTACTGGAGTTATAATGTATATGTATATTGCATGTGTGTATATGTGTGTGAGTGTGTGTGTCTCTGTGTGTGGGGGTGCGTCTATGTATCTGTATGTCTGTGCATGTTTGTGCCTGTATGTGTGTGGAATTGATGGTTATATGCCAAAGGGAGAGACATTTTGAGATTGATTCTTTTGTTCTAAGAAGGTAGGCTTCATGAAATAGCCAATAATTCTCTTCAAAGTCAATAAAAAGCATACACTATTTCTTCTCAAGATACAAAAGAAAGCAAGGATTTACGTTCAGAACAATCAGATTTTCTAAGTGCTCATCACAATATACAGTGTGTAGGGGAAAATTGATGTATTCAAATAAAATACATTTGCAATATAAAATGTCTAAAATTTTTTTCTGAAAATGTCAGCAATTCATGTATGCCAGAGAAAGCACGCTGCGTCCATCTCATAGTCACTGAGTAGCTGCTTCCTTTCTATGCTCTCCCAACATCCCCTCACACGGTGGTGTTATTATAAGCTCCTTCTTGTCCTCAGGAAACTCACTGTGACATAACAAACATTCAAAATTTTTGTAACATCAAAGGTTGTTACAAAGTGCTTAAGTCCAGATTCAATCCCTCCCCTCAATAAAAGGTGAATGTACAGAAAATCTCACAAGACAACACATTTATACGTATGACAGGAACTGGTCTGCTCCTGCAGAAATGAGAGAAAAACAGTTTCCCTGGGAACAAGGCACCACATGAAAGGGCAGTCGTACGTGAGCCCCACCCTTGCAGAAGGCTTTGTGGTTTTGTTTTGCTTTGCTTTGCTTTGTTTTTCTTGCTTCCTGATTCTCTGTTTGCAGATGAGCTTTGATCAAAACTCAGCTCCTTGCTCTGGCAGGTAGACCCAGTGAGGAGAGAGAGAAACTGACAGGTAGCAGCCTGTACATCACTCAGAAGGTCTGTATCTCAGTCCTGATTGCTATCACTGTGTTCCCAAACTATACACACTTTTATCTGCAAATGCATTGAAAAAAAAAAGAGAATGTGATGAAAAGAGAAAAATATATCTCTGGGCTTTGTTCTCAGTTGTACCTGTAAGTTTTCAGAAGGAATCCTGAGAGGTTTGTTTCTGGGCACTTGTTCCAAAGGTTTTTTTTTTTTTTTTTTTTTTTTTTTCTTTTCACCACAACAAAAGTGGCAATGGGCAGCCATCAGGGGTGGCAGGAGTCCTTTAGTAAAATAAAAATCCAGCTGGTGGGATAAATGCGGTTTGTAGTGCCCTAGCCATCGGGGAGTTGGTGGACATTCGTCAAGCTAGGTTAACAGTGGGTGAAAGGAAAATGGTTTAAGGTAATTTCCTAAATGGCAAACTGCAGTGGTATAGATTTGCATAAATAGCAAAATGCATTAAAAGGCTCTTTCTTTGGCCACCTACATATTTTTTTTCCTCAGCACTTCTTTTGAATTACTTAGAAAATTAGTAGCTACAAAATTATATCCATTCAATGTGGACCCTGGGAGCTACTTGGGAAGAGTGGTAGAAAGAACCGGACTTCCCTCCCCTGGATACTGGGCAGCAACCTTTGTTTCCTTACACTTCAGCTGGTTTGCCATAAGGTCAAAAGCCTAATAAACATGGAAAAGGATCTTAGAAATCCACCAGGAAAAGGCATGTTCTAGGTAGAGTTTAACGTGGCACCAATTTCAGGTTGAGATAAATATCTTATGCTACATTGACTGCTGTGGTTAGAGGTGCCAGGAGGCAAGAACAGTCACTGTCACTGACACCTAGGCCCAGGCAGCACAGCATATAGCACAGCACAGTGACTAAACCCAGCACCTAATGGAGAGACGGTTTTATCCACCAGAAGGAAAGGATGGCTTGTAACCCAGCAAAGGGGATACCGTCGTTATTACTCAGTGAAGATGTTTGTTATTTAGTAGATCTAAAGTAGATGTACAAAATCATAAATTAGTTAAAAAGTCCATGTATGATTAAAATACCAAAGAGAGAGAACAAATGAATTATTTATTTCTTTGTAAGTTAGATGTATGAGTACTGTATCTTTTCCAACTCTCTTATTTCCCTTTCACTCCTCCTGTGACCTTTCCACACACAACCCTTCTCAAGTTCATGACTTTAAATTATTGTGTAATTGTTGAACACACACACACACATGACATACGCACATGCAAACAGACACACACATACACACATGAGCACACACATACACACATGTATGAGTACACACTCACACATACATACGTGCACATGTGCACACGAACATGCATACATAAACACACACACACACACACACACACACACACTGTGCAACAAACATGCACACACTCCTGTGGAACAAACACACACATACATGGACATGAATATGCTCACACACACACATGCACACACACACATATCCATTTGGGCTCGTGTGCGCGCACACACACACACTCGAACACACACACACACGCACACACACACTCAGCAGAGTCCACTTAGTAGTAAAAGAGTTTAGGGGTGACCACCTGGGATTGGATCTACCTATCAGGAGACTTATCCCTAGAGAAAATGAATTCTCTCGGCAGCTAATTCTTACCTATTCCTCCTCATGTAGGGGTAAGATCTTGTAAGATTTCTTCTGTCCACATATTAAAATATCAACTGGTGTTGTCATTGTGTAGATTTTTTAAGCTGATCATATTGTTGAGATATAATGGCTGCCACTTCCTGTCAAAATTGAGAATGTCATCTCATGGCTAATGTTCTGGGCCTCCAGCTAGAACCACAAGATAGACCAGCATGGCAAGATGCCTCTAATCGTAATAGAATGTACTCGTGGCACTTATACATTGAGAATAAGCAACTGCTGTCTAATTGAACTAAAAAGACTTTTCTGTGGTAGGGAATTTTTGCTTTATTCTGTAAACCTAGATAATTAGAGGTGACTGATATGGTTGTAGACCCTGGAAATGAAATTATTCCTTCTACTTTTGTAAACCTGAACAATTTCCAACTGCATTCTCAATATTTATCTTTGTATATAAAGATATACATTGATATATATTTTAGCCCTCTTCATCAAAGAAGCTTCTTTTTTGCAGAAGATGGAGATTATTACAGATTTTCATAACTGGATTACATGCTGAGGACAATTGACAACTCCAATTGAACGATTCTCAATATAATATCTAAACCTAAAACTAAATAGACTCCACTGAGGGAGAAGTGAGAGAGAACTATAAGAACAAAGGACTTATGTGTTTACATATGAGTTAAACTAATGGTGATTTTGCTGATAAAGACAATGGAACCATATCAGATGTGAAATCCATCAGGATAATGGTTGATTGTATGCTAGTTTTCAGGATTTTTCTTTTGGTCTAAATTTCATTTCTTAATCATTCCTTAAGTTTCTGGAAAGGCTTTACTATGGCATCCATATTTGAGGGGTAACTCTCATACAGTTTCCAGATGCACAGTGTGACTTTATGTGTGTCCAACATAAATCTCATCACTTACTTTTCTCGTTTATTGTTGAATACTTTTACATTTGCATTGTGTGTGGGGTCTGTGATTTTCAAAAATGGTTTTATGTGTGTGTGTGTGTAACAGCAGTATCTGTCATTAGGATCAGATGTTGGTATTGTTGCTGTTATCAGGTCTTATAAAAATGGGTTTGGTTTATTTTGGGTGGATCTCATTTGCTAATAGACAACTGATTCTCAGCTTCCTCTAGTCAATTCTTGATGAATGGATGGATTAAATATGACTAAAATTAAAGGCTGATTCCAAATTAGAATATACTGTGAGTACAGGTGTGTATTAAGAAAAATAGAAGAATACTGGTTAAACATTGGGCTTTGAGGTTAAAATCACATTTTGCATGGCTGTATTTTTTCACTTACAAAATGGACAAATAGTTAAATCTCTGTATATTTATATTTACTTAAGTAACAGGATTTAATGGAAATGGAATAGTGACACAATCCCAGACTCATTACCATGTCCTGGCTGCCAAAAGTCCCTTGACAACCTTCTGAAATGTACAGGCCACCCTACTACCGATAAGCAGCTAACAGCTTTGTCTTTGAACCTACCCAGTAAGCCTGGCCACAGGACACCATGGATGTGTAGTCTTTGGATGGTCACATGACATATACTTAGAGCTGAACCATTATGTATCCCAATGCCTAGAAAGGAGATCATTCCAGAATCCTCCTCTAAGGTCTTAGATCATAGTGCCTAGTTTAGCTCTTGATCTCATTAAACTGTCAGTATGTAGCCATGATTACATAGATTTTATTAGGAATAATTATTTCACCCCTGTTTGTGGGAAAAATGGTTTATGGTCTATTAAGTAGAGAAGTTGAGTTTTGCTATGAGCACAGCTTTCTAAATAACATTTAAGCTTAAATAGCCCCTAAGCTTGATGGTTTAAGCTAGCTTTCAATATTCAAGGAAGGGAAAAATATGTTCCTACTTGTTTACAAAAAAACTGAACTGTTGCCGACTTTTAGTATTCTTCTTTCTTTTCCCAAATGATTGAAGATATCATACTACTTTTGAGTTGTGTTATATATCTTAACATGATTCTTCTTGTATTTCCTGTTATTTATGTCTCATAATGTTCTTGTAACAATACATAAACCAATAATAATCATTTATTATTATATAATTTATATTATATAATATAATATATATATATATTATATAAATATAATATATATAGTATAGGTGAATAAAATAATGTGTGTGTGTGTTTGTGTATGTGTATATCAGAGAGCCAACGAGATATGTAGAATATTCATCTTGTGCCTTTACTCTATGGTTTGTTGTTGTTGTTGTTTTAATGCCAAATGCTTGTTTTAATTCTTCACATGGCTGTTTAAAATTCCATGGTCATTTCCTTGGGAAAAGTGACCTCATTTTCAGTTGCTACAGTAGTAGTCCTTGATATAACCTGTTCTTTGATTTTATGATATTTTTTCTCATAAAAAGGAAAAGAGAGATTTTTTTTTCAAAAAATGTGGGTGATGTTTACTCTTGATGGAAGCCAAGAGTTACAATTCTAGTAGTAGCAGAGGAGAAATCCATCTCTGTTTGTGAATAGTGGGCACAAACTTAGCAACCCTAGAACTGTCTTGTTAGTAGTTACCTGGGAAAAGCAGCTATCTTCATTTCCCAGAGTAGCTCCTTCTTTGAGTAGCCCCTCATCTGCTTGCTACCTGAAAGAGAGCAGATGTAAACATTTCAGTGGTTTGTGACACACAGTAGCTGCATCCCATATCTGTCATTGCGATTGTTTTCACTGAAAAGCTGAATCAAAAAATTATCAATGGATGGCAGTTCTAAATGATGTGAGGCATTTTAGAGACAAAAATTTGAAAGAAGCCTATGCAATTCACCTCCAGTAGTGTGCATGTATGGATAAAGACATTGCAAGATCAAGCAAACTTCATCTTGAAGATTTTGTAGCTAAGCTGCATCTGTAAGGAGATGCTTCAGGATGGTAGAGATCTCCAGAGTATATTATAAAAATATTACTCAGAGAAAGTTAAGATTATGTGTATCATGAACACATAGTCTTGGCTATGCATTGTAATAGTTTTTTAGCATCATAACATTCTTTATTATCAGTCTTTCTGGGACTAGCATAAAATAGGGTCTACAATGTAGCAGTCATGGAAAATAAATTATGTTGTCTTAATTCATTTTTTTTTATGAGATCCGAATGGATGCTGCCACCTCAATGCTCCAGAGGAGAGAGTTCACTGAGAACAGTTATCACGATGAAAAGAAACTAGAGTGGGTGTTTGAAGAAGAAGAAAAAAAGACCTAATTCTAAAGAGATATTTTATGCCAAGTGTAAGCTGTTTGTGAATATCATATTTTTTAGTGATAGTAAGTAAGCTTGATTGAGATGCTATGACCATATCTCAAATAGATATGATAAAATGTGGTTTTGTGTTATCTTGTTCTTCTTAATGTCTCAGAAAAAAAAGAATTAATACATACTGAAATGGAAATTTTGGAGTTAAATATTATATATTCTGTATAATTAAGTGAAATTTAAAGATAATATGCTCCACAGTAATAAACATTAACATTTCTCCTTTAAGCAAACATTAGAAGCTTATTGTTCACTCAAATGTAGAATAGCCCAAATCTCCTTCATAAATACATTAGATTTGTATGTCAATTCTTATATCTTATTTGGCCAGTGTCTCAAAGACTAAACAGTATTAAATGAGTAGGTTAGAATCACAATGTGGTCCTCCAAGACATAACAGAAATTTTGGATGCATCTATATTTATGTATGGCTCCCAATAATGGTATACACTGACAGCTCTACTATGAACATTTTCCGAGTTTCATAAACAGAAATGAGTTCAGAGACTTCAATTGCCCTCCTGAAGAAAATACACTGGACTTACCAACTTGTCCCCCAATATTTTGCTTTCTCCTTCTGATAGTTCAATATTAACATAGTTTGGATGGGGCACTTATAGTTTTCTGTAAAGTAGTCTACTTTGTTATGTGTATGTGCGTGTGTGTGTATGTGTCTGGTGTGTTTGTAAATAACTAGCATTTAATTGATAAAAGCATATAAAAATTAAAAAAAAATTTAATTCAAATATATTATGAATTTTTATTTTTTATTTTTGTATTCTTTAAGATCTTTACATTGATACTTACATTAATTTATTTGTTAAATTAAATACACTATTAAATTATTCTATGTGAAATCTTAAGAAACCGAAAAAAAAAAGACTAATGAAAAAAAAGATTAATCACATTCAAGGGTTAGATTAGAATGGATTATTATTCTGCTGAGAGTATTGAGACTATAGTACATATCAGATATGATGCTTTTTGATAGAACATCATATACAGTCAAAGGGTTTTAGGAATCTTTTGGACCCTGAGCAAGAAGCAGGTAAAGTAAATTAAAAGGAGGTGATTATGATTGTAACTGTGAAGTTGAAACTTGACCTGTGAGGACATTCCAAGGCAAGTGAACAAACCTCTTCCCTGGGAGTGAGTGTCCTTAGGTGAGGAATAATGTAGAATTCACTGTAGATCTCTACATAGAATTCTATATTATCAGTGCATAAAATATATCTGTATACCCAAGAAAATAGAGGAAGAGAACACACAAACATACTTGTGCATACATGTGTTTTGGAATTGTTGGGATGTGTGCATGTGTGGAGGAAAGGGGAGACCTGTACACACTGTCTGTTCATTGACAGAGGGAAAGTGTGTATAGTTCAAAAATCCCCACTAAGTCTTCTTTCTTCATAGCACACTCTTCACTTGACACCAGGAAGCTTAACAGGCCTGTTCCATCAGATTCTGCCTGCTGTGAAATTGTCTCAGACCTGAAATGTGGAAAATATCAAAAAGTCTCTTTAGCTGGTTTCAGAATGAAGGTCACATCCATATTAATTGCCCTGGTACTGAGGCCCTCCTGGAGACCACCTGTCAGAACATCTGGAGCTGTTGTTGTGGAGGCTTCCTACCCAGCACCGCTTCTACCTCTATGCTGACTTCAAAGGCCCATTAGGGTTGAAATGAAGGACCTGTGAAGGGTATCTGACTGGATTCACTGGTCCAGGATAGGTTTGGTCCCATAATATTCACATTTATTTTTCTCAGTTAAAGACTTAGGAGAAATGACGTTTGGACAAGCTTTCACTAAAAAAAAATATGATTTTCTAACGTTCTCTCTTATTTTATGATGAATATAAATCAAAATAATCTGTTTCAATGCCAATAGATTGAGTGCAATCAGTTCAGTGACACTATGATAAAGGTTAATGCTATGATAAAGGATGAAGGGAACCCAGATAATTGACTGAATGAGGAAGATCTGTCATCTTCACCAGAAGCATATGGCATTGCTCAATAGTCTCATGACCAAGATGTGCCAAGATGACCTTCATCTTGTAGAAATGTTGAACAAAAGTAAGCTTGTCTCTCTCTCTCTCTCTCTCCTCTCTCTCTCTCTCTCTCTCTCTTTCTCTCTCTCTGTCTGTCTCTCTCTCTCTTCTCATCTCTTGCTCACTTTTGGACAGCTGAACCTGAAAGACCTATAGAAAAATGCATATTTCTTATTGCAGGATGACTGTAGACACAGAGTTTAATTGATTTTCAATATTGTTCAACAGAATGCAATTACTAGTTCTCATTAAAGTCACATATTTGGAACAGGATTTTAATTCCTATGATGTGGTGCAAAGTAATACTTGATGAACTGAGTTAGGAAAACAGGATCATCCTCAGTAGGTTTCCTCACTACAAGTTTCTTTGTAGGTTTGAGTGTTTTCAGCTTAAATCCCAAATAGAGAAATTGGTTCACAGAGTCACTTTTAATCGTTTTCCAATCTTATTGTTTTATCACTAAAGTATTTTTAAAGTATTTCATAAAATTGATTTTGAAAAATTTATTATGTAGATGCTCATCATTCAAACAGATATTGTGTATTGTCCCTCAGTACTACCAGCAGCCTGCTGAGATTGGACACACACACACACACACACACACACACACACAAGAGAGAGAGAGAAAGAGAGAGAGAGAGAGAGAGAGAGAGAGAGAGAGAGAGAGACAGAGGTGGAGGGAAGGGGGAGAAACAATCACATACACATGTCTGCATATATGTGTGTGTACATTTAAATATGACTCTGTCCTACAATAGTGTTGACTATTTAATGAAGAGTACCGTCTTTAGTGTGTCTTACATCTTTCCACAGACTTTGGTTAATAATTTGCACAGTTTCAGTGTCTATGTAGATCTGATAAAAAACCTGATGCTTTTATTATTTTTGGTCTAGAAATGGCCAGTTAACGGGTAAGAATTAACGGAATGCTGCAAAATCAACACTATGTTCCTGTGCTCATTGAGATAAGCCACCAATGCCTTCCCCAATCAGGCATCTTTACACAGACACCTGTAAAGATGTCCATTGGTTGATGACAACAGTCAAAGCCTGTCCATGAGACTTACTATAACTTCGTGATAAAGGTTGATTTTCTTCTGACTAGGCATTGTTAGTCATACAAAAATGGAAACAAAAACAAACAAACAAACAAACAAAAACTTAAATGAACCACTCTGGAAGGGTATATACTTCTTTTCCCACTGCTTTGAAAATATTCTAAATCCTTATTAAAAACTAATTTGTGTAAATTTTATTTTATTTGAAAAAGATTTTAAAATCTCAACTCCTTGCAATAAGTTTCTGTGTTCTTCATATCTTTTGAAGAATCCATTCTCAATAGAAGTTAATAACTGAATATATAATTTTTATAATATCAATTTCTTTTTGAGTCATAATTGGTTTTCTCCTTTGTTGATATGAGAAATTCATTTCAGATAATATTATTTGCCTTTAGCTCCTTCCATTGAAGACTTGGTGTCTCACTGGTAATGCTGTTTGGAAGGTCCTGGCAAGTTCAAGAAGTAGAACCTAATAAGAAATAAGTCACTGAAATCATGTTCTTGGCCACTTTATCTTGGCCATATCCTTTTGTACCTCTGCCTCAACAACACACCCATCATAAGTTCCATGCTCACATCACTATGGTGTTCTTTCTCAAATTAGACCCATAACTCATGGACCTATGGAAAATGGACAGAATCCTATGAAGTTAGCAGCCATAGTAAATACTTCTTCCCTTAAATTGTGTGTAAAACATGTTGTTATAACAATGACAAAGTACTAGCATATGTTCTTTTATTTTTCCTTATAATATATTAAGAGTCCCAGAGAGATATAATTGAGCTCATCAAGAGGGGAGAGAGAAGACCAATTTTTGTAAAAACACTGACAATGGGCCATTGGGACAATGGAGAGGGAGATACAGGATCGTTTTGAATGTGCAAATGGGAGAAGAGAATGGGCTTGGATGAAGATCACAATGAGGAACCCACTAGCTAAAGAAAAGGCTGCCCAAGGTCACTTCTTTCTAGGTGTTCTCACTCCATGTGCCTCCCTACTTTTCTATACTTTATACTTTACAGAGTACTTAAAAAAATCAATAAAGTTTTAACACCATGATCACAGGAGAAGCACAAAGTTTATTGATGAAGAGACATTACTGAGTACCTGTAAATATAACAGGCCTTACAATAGAGTTTTTTTCCTCTGATTATTCTATCTTCATGTAAGCACCATATGAGAGGATGCTGTTTCTTATAAATGTAAGAAAAGAACCACAAAGTAAGGGGGGTTCCTCAAAGTAGTATGTTAGCTTACATTAAACATGATTTATAGTATGTTGAAAAAAATAGTCTACCTATCTGCTATTTAACTAGATTTGTTATGTGACTATTTCTGTGGAGAAGTAGCCACCTCTCTTTATCCCAGATAATGTACCAACCAACAAAGGTAGAAATAAGTCTGCTGTAATTGATATGAGTTTGCCACATATTTACTGGAGTTACTCAGAGAACCCCAGAGAAGGGTAATTTACAGGAATGCATCAAACTCAAAAGAAACTGAATCACAGAAATCTCACCCTAGCACAGGAGAAGTCACCAAAAGTTGTTTTCTACCCCTGACCAATTCCCAGGCACCTTTACCAAATTTGCCCCACTGCCTGCTATTGTTGACTGAAAATAGAATTTTGGGAGGGTTCTTTGTGAATCTTGAGTTTTACGAACTTTCTGAGTCTGTTAGGTTTTCTTAGTTTCCTGAGATTAAATAGGTTCTCTCTTTCCTCTTGGAGAAGATGCTTACATTTCAAGAAATGGCCATATAATATTTGGGGGTTAGTACTTTCATATTCAGAGTAAAATGACATTCATTAAAAATAGCAATAGATGCATTCAATCTTCAGGCTCTGTTATAATTTTATATACATATTTCATCAAGTTAATTTCTACCACATAATTGTACTAAAGATGTTGGTTCATGCACACATGGTTGTTAAGGACACAGCATGAAGAATAAATTAGATATGACAGGATGCTGCTCTTATAGAATAATCTATCCTATAGGATATAGACAATAATCAGTCCATAAGAGGATGTATCAATTTAATGTTTCTATGGTGAAGAGAGAGAAGTACAACTGAACTCAAGCTTTCCGTAATCTAAAGCCTGTCTGCTTTGTCTTTCCCCTTTCTACAGCTGAAATGAGAAATAGGCAACCTTGTCATTAAACTGAGAGCTCAGTAGGCATTGGGCCAAATCTTGTAACTAAAGGCATGATATAATAAGTTATGAAGTTGCTTACGGTTCTGGTTTAGAATTTATGCTTCACAGCCCTATCCTTAGATGGAAGGGATTTGTGGTCTGTATTTTCAGTATGTTTCCCAATTCCTTCTGATGCAGGTATATTGTCGTCTAAACTCTGTGAGATATATTTGGTGATAATTAGGTCTCAACATGCTAGGACAGTGTTTCCATTTCAGTTTCTATGGTGATAAATCAACATGATAAAAACATCTTATAGAAGAAAAGGGCAGGGAAATAGCCTAGACGCAAGAACTGGTATAGAAGCCATGGAGGAATTCTGCTTACTGGCTTGCTGATTATGGTTGGGTGAGCCTGATTCCTAACACATCCCATGACCACATGTCCAAAGCTGGAATCTCCCAAAGGGGACTGGGCCCTGCCAAAGCAATCACTAATTAAGAAAATGTAACAGGCTTGCCTACAGGCTAATCTGATGTGGACATATTGTCAATGGAATTCCCTCTTCCCAGATAACTCTAGCTTGTGTCATGTTGACACCAAACACTACACGGGCAGACAGTGAATAACAAAGATAATCGATCTGGTAGACAAGATGACCTGACCAGGGCCAAGAAGTGCAGCCCCAAGAGCCCTGTAGAGACACTGTAGCAGCCAGAGCAAGTTTGGCACACTTAGCTTTTATCCTTGACAGTAGTGATTCAATGGTTTCTGTGAATAAACATCTGACACTTATCCCAGCTCAGCTCTGAGGGACTGTTTCATCACTTGGGGAAACTTGTTGCTCCCCAACCAGAAGACTTCCAACAGCCTTTCCAAGGAAAACTTTGGTCAATAGCCAAAAATGAACTGTAGACCAAATAGAAATATTTTACTTTGGTGTAATGCTAAGGTCCAAAATATGAAGCATCTCAAGCTTGTAGTAAGCTGGTAAACATAGAAATTAAGAACTTTCTGATTTCTAAAAAAGGAATTATAATAATTTACTTCAACATATACACTTTTATATAGTATTTAATATATACCAATAAACATATGTATGTTTTTGTTTTTATTTTATCCTTTTATTTTTGAGATTATAATATAATATATCATTCCCCCACTTTATTCTGTCTCTTCAATTTCTGCTATATATCTCTCTCCATACTTTCTTTTAAATTCATAGACTAATATTTCATTAATTGTTTGTACATGTATATATGTATATACATATATATCACTAGATACATAAATACAACCTGTTCAGTCTTAAAGATAATGTTATTTCTATGGATATAGAAATATATTTTTGCAGGAATGGTCATTTGATAATTGAGTACCAATTTCTCTTTGTTAAAGAAGACTATTTATCATAAATGAGTGTAGTCCTTCCTGCTCATTAAGGTAACTTCTTTTTGAAACAGACAGAGAAAATCATTACAAAAAAATCATAGGGATTCAAAATGCAGACTATATATATATAGTCCGTTATACACAATATGCAATATACAATATATAATATTATATATATAACTCCCATACTTAAGTCAAGAGAACATTACAAAAGAAGGGGGCAGACAAGATGTAAAAGCCAGTGAACCAGGAATTTTACTGTGAGATCGTGTCTCTAAGGAATGTCAGATCTTATACCCATAAAGATTAGTCAACAAGACTGCCTAAACATGAGCTAAACATGGACATCAACAATAGACATGATAATGTGGATTGGCGGGGGTTGGGGCTCTGTAGGCCTCAGCCCTGCACAGAGAACTATGGACACACAAGGAATGCTGAAAACATCAGCTGGCCTTCATGAATTTTAAAACTATTGCTGATTCTGTGGTCTTGGAACTTTTAAGATTATGAGAATATCTGCACAGTATGATATGTTTTGTGCAATATTGTGTCTCCTTGACATCAAGGTTAGGAAATGGATGTGAAGGTATCAGCAAATACCACCTGGTGCTTCACATAACTGAATACAATCTTAACTATTTTCTTTGCTGAAATTTAAAAGACAGAAGTAAGTGCTAATTGTTCTATTTTGTGACAATTTTCCTTGTTCTTCTAAAATAATTAAAAAAACACCCACAGTTTTCTGATCCTTTGTTTGATAATAAACTCCTTGTGAGTTCCATCATAGCACGTAACTCATAGATGCTTAGAAATGTTTTGTGACTGAATGAATAGATGCAGTACTAGGTATTTCAGGAGTATAGAGTACATATTTTTCATAGTCAAGCTCAGGGATTGTTTATGATAAATAAACAGTCTTCTGAAACCCAGAAAGCTGGGCTCAGCATCTTCTTTGATATGCTGATAGCAGAAACAACAGTAATGAAAGCTACAAAGAAATTTACTCATTATTGTCATAAAGTAGGAATTGGAACCCCCCTCTACAGAGGTTCAGTGACCATCTCCAGCCTGTATTTAGCTTAGTCTAGTGGCTAGTGTTAGATTCCACAGAGGATGCAAGGTACATGAAGTTCACCTTTGCCTCAGCTCTGGTCCTCCCAGCTAAGCCACGTGTTGTTACCTCCATTCATCATTGCCATCATTTTGCAGAACCAACATGGCTTCTGAAAATGAGTCCTCTTTGCTCTAGGATACAGTGTCCATCTTAGAGATAATTTTCTTCAATGACAGGTAGGTCAAGGTTAGGGATTTTGGGAGAGATGGATACAGATCAAAGTCAAGAGGAGTAAGGGTACAGGGGCAGAGCTAGTAGGAGAGCTATAGTGAAGCATCAGGTGATGGAGTAAGGTAGAGGAGTAGGGTTAGAGGAGTAAGGGTGAAGCTGGAGGTGTGGAGGAGGAGTGGGGCAGGGAATGGTGTTAGGGGAGTAGAGATATGCCTGTCTGAGAGGCCGTGATCTCTCTGGAATCCATGTTACTGGAGGCATTGGTCAAGGACTCATCTCTGTGTCTTCAGCTTTGACTTCCCCATTGCCCATGAATAATCAATGTTCCTTCACAAAACAGCAGGCTGTTCCAGTAAGTAGGAAGGAAGGAAGGAAGGAGTGGAAGGAAGGAAGGAAGGAAGGAAGGAAGGAAGGAAGGAAGAAGGAAGGAAGGAAGAGAAGAAAGAAGGGGTGGAAGGAGGGAGGGAAGGAGGGAGGGAAGGAGGGAGGGAAGAAGAAAGGAAGGAAGGAAAGACCAAAGGAAAAGGAGAGAGAGGAAAGGAGGGAGGGAGAGAAGGAGGAAGGCAGGGAGAGAGAGAGAGAGGGAGGGAAACAGTGAAGATAGATTCCTGAATGTAGGCGGCTGAGTAGTCAAGTGAGAGTGTGAATTTATTTAATTACTGACTAGGTTAAATTCTGTGTAGCAAAAACCCACAACATTCAGAGCTGTGGTTGTGAGCCTTCCTACAGCCCAGGGTCTTTCATTGGGTGTTTGACCTTGGCCAGATCCCTCTGACTGCTTTAATTTTCATTGTTCACTGAAAAAGCTGCATTTACACCACCAGTTCCAGACATTGATCACAAAATGCAAAATACTTCTGTGCACACTCTTCATTTTTCTTCCCAAGCAGCTGACTGCTCAGTACACCATGTGAGCAAGGTGGAGAGAAATTAGTTTATTTTCAGACTTTGTCAACCTATTTCCTGGGTATCTGTCTGCAAGTCCTGCAGTTCACTCAGGCTTAACTTACAAAGTGGCAGATCTCTCTCTTTAGGGCAAACACATCACTGCCATGCTTACAAAACCACTAAAGCCATATTCCTAGCTGCCTTTTAGAGTTGATTCATCCCCTATGTGCTCAAGGAGGCGTGACTAAGCCACAAGGCCTTCAAGAGTCTCTGGGACTGGAAGTCTTTTAATAGCTATGGAGCCTTGTTCTAGCGGGAGATTGATTAAAGTGGTACAGCTCTTATAATTTACTTTATATATATATAAGCACTCTTTACATACGGAAATGAACCTTCCTTCTATCAGGCGGCAGCCAGGCACCTTTTCACATTATTTAACTGCAGAAAGTATTCAAATGAAAATACGGGGCCTCAGATTGTGCTTGTGCGCACGACTTTCATTTTGACCTTGACTTTGCCCAGAGATAACTATACTGGGCAAATTAAATATACTAATACTATGTCCTCAGTAGTACCAAGACTCTAACCCCTCCGCCAAAAGAGCAAAAAGGTTAAAAGAATAAAAAACAAAACAAGCAAAAACCATCCGAGCTGTAGAGTTCTGTTCTCAGCTTTAGCATCATTTACTTTGATTTAATCTCCAGAAAACAGGAGTCTGTTTTGTGACATGCATTCGATTATGGAAACCTTCCTAGGATAGTTTTGATACTTACTGTATTCACTCTGCACCCTGCCCTTTGAACTCTTTTCTCTCTTTGTCTTATCTGAACCTGGAGCTGGGCAGAAGTGAGGAGGGCGGGGACTCTGCTTTCCACTCTTCTTCTGTATCTCTTTCTTCAGCTTACTGATGTTAGATCACTTATCCATTCTCAGAAGATCCCAAGCACTTTACTACTCTCTGGTTTTGTGTTGCTGCCCTTCATCATTTAGATGGCATCCATTATGAAACAATATTGTTATGATTCAGGTAAGAAATGATACAGATCAAACTCAAGAGGCACAGAGGAAACACAGGAGCTCTGCCACAGAAGCAAGGCCAGTAAGGCCCACCAGTGTATCAGATGTGGGAGAGGTGAACAGGGTGGGATGTCCTTGCTGCTTTTGTCTTCCTCCACACCCATGTTGAACTTTAATCCCAGTGACAGATCATTATGAGGTGTGTTTTCTGTGTCTCCTGCTTGCAAATCTCCTCCAGATGCCATCACAGCTCGATTTATTAATTACTTGGTTGTCATAGTAACTGCCTGTGGCCAGTATAAAAAATAAACTGCCTCATGCTCTTTCTGCTACACTACCATTTTCTGTCATTTATCACCATTTAAAATCATTTCTTTTTCATTCTTCCCTGAGCCTTAGGTATGAGAGATGTTTTATGGATGAATCTACTAGGACTCAAATTCACAACTCTGCATTTTAATGGATTGTGATTTTTTTTTTTTTGATGTGTGATTGTCTCCCTGTGTTGCAAAAACAAAAATTTTTGATGAGAAGCAGGAACTATGCATATTGTGGTTATAAGAACAAATATCTAGAATGTAGTTAGAGATTGACCTGACTTAATAAAATGGTAGTTTTAGGTTCTCCTCTAAGAACTATGAGTTCACTAGCCCTGGGTATCTGGCTAGGCTTTCAGTACTAGGCATGCTTTCCCTACTGTTGACTCATCATAAGTCCAATTAGAGAACATTTGGTTACTGCTAAGGTATTTGTACCATTACTGCACCCTTAGAATAAGTGTGGCACTCTGTCAAAGCTGGATAGGACTGTTTATCACTTCCATTTGGAAGCTTGCATGTGTCATGTCATTGGATGGTACAAAATCTTGTCTTCAGAATGGAGGCTTTCAGGTCAGTTCTCATTCAGTGGCCTCTGGGAACTGTCTGAATTGCATGGTATCTTCAGCAATAGGGATATGCCTTGTGAGTCTGAGACTAACCAAATTTATTCATAAATGTTATTAGTGAGTTATAAAGTTCTAGAAGATCTTTACATATGTACATAGGCATATATGCAATCATATGACCCTATCCACATGTAAGAAATAAATTATATTCTTTGGAGGTTACACAGTTTTAATATGTAACCCATAATGGGTTCTGTCCAAGGCTCATCCACATTCAGCGGCAGTCATCTTTGTGTTCTTCCTGTAACTTCATATGGTGCAGTGGTGGTGGCTGCACCAGGGACTTAGATTAGACTTGTTGTAGCACATCTCTGAACTGTCTGTATATAAAGAAAACATTATTAGAAAATAGCATCTATGGTTTTATACCTTTCTTCATTTTTCCCATTAAGAAACAGAACATAGGCAACAATGTTTAAAATAAGATATTTTAAACAAAATAATTGAGTTAAAAATTTGGGGTTAACACTGGGGAGAATTTGACTTAAGACTCTGTATATGGTAGATTCTTGATTAGAAGCTTCCAAACCAGGTTTCAATTTCTTTTAGATCTCTAAAGACAGGATTGTCCTACATCTTAGTCTACTGATTCTTTGGTTCTAGAGATCCACCTTTTGACTTTAAGTCCCCTCCCACCTCAGTTATGAGATTTGTAATTTGGGCAACATATGGTTTCATACATTTCCTGGAGAGTTCTTTTCTAAGGTGCCATTCTTATGAAAGTTAAACCAACCTGACACAAGGGTTTATTCTAATCAGAAAGTGTTTCAGTGAAGTACAGCCAGAGAATGCTGAGGGACATGTTACTGAAGGTTCTCCGGGGCACTGATGTCAACTGCTGATTTTGCCTGTGACACTGATGGTCACTGCGTCAGAGTTTTTCTGTCCTGGTGTAGAGTAAAGGTGTATAATGTAGGATAATGCATGCGTTCCTAGCAAAAATAACCCCAAGCTCAGCGGGTGCAATGTACTATAAATTCGTTTCTCATTCTACAATTTTGTTCCAGATGTTATTCAGACACCTGGAGATCTTACACCTTTCTGCTGTCTCCTGGGAGGAAGGATGGGGGCAGTTTTTGATTGCCCTTGGATGACATAATTCATACTAGTCTGTACAGCAGTGAGGAGGTGAAACACAGAGCAACTGACTTCCCACTACATAACCGAGAGCTGATTGTGTGATTTCAGTATATTTTCATTATTGGTATTGAAAGAACTCAGCCATTGGTTCATACCAAGTTTCAAGAAAAACTTGAAGCCAGAGCCTAAGTAGAGAAGGCCATTGTTCCACGCAAACTTAAATACTTTGCAACAAAATAGATCTGTTGTGCTAGGAAGCAGATTTCTACGAATCTAACAACTTTTTCTTTGATTTGTAATGCAAATACTTTGGCTAACATGGCTTCTGCAAGCCTAAATGTTTCCTAGTTGGGTTTTACATTGAGATCTACCTAAATTCTATATAGTCTGCAATTCAAATTTATCTTATTTAATTGAAACTTACAATAGTGAAAGGATTATTACTATCCTGTCTCCATCTTGACATCACATTCCACAATGAGTCCTGGTATGTTTTGTTTTCATGGTTCTGTATTTTGGGGTCTGTGAGCAATCCTCTGATCCCAACAGACATATCTACACACCATTCCCAATCTTAACCTCTGGTCAGCTGTATGATCAGGATCTAAGTCACATTTGTCAGATAGCTAGTTTATGAGCCTCAGCTGTGGGTCTCTCTCTGATATCAAAAATGAAAATTTGGCCATGAATATTAGTTATAGAAGAGACAATATACAGTCTTACAACTTTCACCTACCTCTGTCAGTGTAGGAAGATGCAAGCCTTGCTGCAGAATCTGAGCACAAAAGTCTAGAGATGTTAGTTGAGGATTTCAGCATAGTTTTCAGTGTTTATGGCCCAGTCATCTGTAGACCACTCTATGCTTCATTGTAAGAATGACTTCTAAAAGATACAGGAGAATAAATGTGTCATGTGAAATATAATGGTACAAAAATAATTCAGTAGATAAGATGGCCTCTATAGCAGTACTCCAGATGTACAGGGTTAGCAGAAATGATGTCAATATGTGGGACCGCATAAGGGTATCTTGGTTCTTGGCTGGACATGGGCCTGGAACCCCAAGACTCCAAGGGAGAAAATGGCAGGTGTTCGGCCACATCCCCAGAACCAAGGGTCTTGACATGCAGTCTAGTCTCCATGGACCTACATTGTTCAGTCACATAGACCATTTCAGCCCCTCCCAAAAGTACACAGATAGAGGTCGTTACTACAGGCCTCAGGCCCTAGAGAGATTTACATACTAATGAAGGCCCAAGGGCGGAGCCAATTAAGCATTCTTCCCAAGACCCTCCTCACTTTCTCCCTCCCTATTTAACTCAGGTTTGCCCTGAGTTTCAGGGAGTACATCCAGATCCATCTACCATCTGCCATGAAAATAAATCCTTTTGGAACTATGGACATTACCGTGTCTTTGGGGCCTACCATCACCAAAGCTTCCAGCCTTTGGAACTCCGGACCTTTCTCCTGTTTGTGGGACCCACTGGCATGGAACGTCTCTAGGACTCCACTGCTGCCATTTACCCACACCAATAGTTTGCAGATTTTAATTTCAAGGGTGAACATGGACATGCACATGCAGATTTTCATGAACATATGAGAACAACTGCTATCATTATGCTGAATCTTCATTTTCCTCCTGGAATCCCACATGTTGTACTGTAAAGAGATCTAACAGGCTGGTTATTTACTTAACAGAAAAAGAAATAAACATTCGACTGGTACCCTAGGAATGTATTTGTAGACATGAAGAATGATTTATTTCAATGTGCTCTTTCATCACAAGCTACTATTCTTCCTTATTTTATAGTAAATATTCCTATTTTTACCTTTATGAGTATTTATCTGCCCCTTTCTTTAGAATCTGAAAACTGATCAGATTTTATAGTAACTTTAGATAGAAACCATATGTCTAATTCTTTTAGTATTTTAAGTTTTCAGTGTGACTATGTCCTTTTTAGTAACTGTTGGCATTTACAATGGTAGAACTCAATTCCTGATAACATGGTGTACACAATATAGCACATTTTTCTCAGTCTTTCTTCATAATTCTCAGATGATTTTAATTTGTAAGTCCTCATTATGACTTTATGACTTTATTTCGGGCAACTGAGTCTAGAGAGTTGGATTGTTTCTTATCTCTCTCAGGATATGTGCTTGTGTGTGTGTGTGTGTGTGTGTGTGTGTGTGTGTGTGTTTGTCTCTGAAGAAGAATTCTGCCAAATTTGGGAGCTGTGTCTGCTAGTTATGAATAGTGGAAATGCCCACAGTGTTACAATGCTTTCAGCCTTTTTCAGGCCTCCTTTTAACCATGATTTTAGTCTATACCATGGAAGTAAATTCTGTTCTACTTTCTTCCTCTGGAATCTGTCAGTTCAAGGGTGGCTTTACATATCTACCTCCAATTGTCTATTTCCTCTGTGGTTGCTACGGTGTCCTGTAGGTTCATCCTCTTCTGTGGCCTGATCATCTTTCTAACACCTTTTTGATATGCAGTTTGTGTTAAATCAAATTCCTCATGCATTTGGAACCTGAGTTCCTCCTTGCTCTTTTGTTGTCTGTTGCCTTTTGTACAAATACCTTTACTTTATAGCACACTTCTGCTGATAGTCTTATTTCTAGTATTTGATTCCCAGGACAGACAACTGTGATCATAAGTGTTTTCCTTCTTGATCAAAAGAAGCTTCTGGAAACTGTCGTTCTCTGAGATTCCTTGGTAATGTTTGTTTGGTTTCAGTTCCTATAAAGCTTCCCTTCCATGGAACACATTCACTGGCTCTATTCAACTTCCATTTGGAGCATGTTTGTAGTGTCACTGTCCTCAGGTCAGCTCCTTCATCATCCTTCCTGTCTGTTTTCTGACTCTGGCTCTTCTCTTTCAGATTCATTTAGGAAAAGCAGGCTGATTTCGTATACCTGGCTCAGGACCTATGACCATTTGGCAGATCTCTGCTTAGAGTCTGATGACACAGGCTGAATAACCTCTTATGTGATAAGCAACAGCATGAAGAGCAACAAAATTACCCAAGTGCACAGTCCATGTGCACAGTCCAAGTACATGGTCCATGTGCACAGTCCATGTTCACAGTCCCCAGCACTTACTTTGACTTTCATGAAACATGTGCTTTGTGCTGCTGAGTGTCTCAAAACACACCACCATATTATGTTGTGTGATGATTTTATATCACACTACAGTTCTGGTCTCTAGGTGAAAGAAGAAAAGTAACTGAAGATGGAGAAAACTACAGAAGACCACAACATCCTGCTCTGGAGGCTCGGACACCTTTCTGGTTGGGACAACGGCTGATCTATTTTCTTTGACAAACGGGACAGTCATATGACACTTTGTCTTTGACAGCTTGGTCATGTCCCTAGGGTTTTGATGATCCAACCTTACTCCTCCGTGATTTGCTGTGGTCACCTCTGGTATCTCACCTGTTCCCAACTCCGCCTACCACGTGATTTCTAAATCATGATAAACTTCAGCTCTCCCTATTTTTCATGCTGGGTCAGTTCTTTAATATTTTGAAACTCTCCATACTGTTTGCTGACAACTTCATCTAATGACGTTCTAAACCACGACTGCAGTCCTGGTTGCTGCATTTCTCTATTTCAAGTTTCAATCCCCCCCATTTGTTTTTATATGCTTATTTTATATGAGTTCATCTTTAATATGTTTTCTTTATTATTTTCAGGTTTTTAGATTGAGAATTCATTCTTGCCAATTTATATCCATTTGTAATAATATTTTGTCACTTTGCTCTTATTTTTGATTGTTTCTCTCAAGTGTTTTTTCTGAAAACAACAGGTTCCCAAGTCATTCTTTGCTCTTCACTGCATTCGGAGAGTCTTTGTCTTTAATCAGGAAGGTTAATCTGTACAGAGCTGTTATAATCATTAGGCTCTTAGGGTTTCTCGTTATACTGAAATTTAGGTTATCAAGCAGTCTTTTCTTTTGAGTATTCTCTACTAGAAATATCAATTTAGTTAAACCTTATATTGCCTTTTTCATTTTTAAAATTATGGATTATTTAACAAATAATTTGTGACTAAAGCACGGACCAAGGCTCAGCTTTGCTTACACTGTAGCAATACTAAGATTTCTATGTGTTGGGACCATGAATGTAACAACTTAGAGATTTTTTTCCTTCCACTATGTGGGCTTTGGAGTTGGATGCTAGGTCAGTTACTAGGCATGGCTGCAAGCATCTTTACTCACAGACACATCTTCTGGGCCCACTGTCCATGTTTTGTTTGCCTAGCTGTTTATTCTTTCAAGACCCTCAGGCAAAGTACATTTGCTTATGTTCTAGACAGATGACACTTAAGGTTAGGAGTAGTGTAATGAGAAGACAGTAGCCAGCCAGTCTGCCTGTTGCTGATGGAACTTGCTCACCCCCATTTGAAGATACTCAGACACTTGTTTCAATATGTATATATGTCTGATGCTTCCCTTGTTGATCCTATGATGCTTGTGTTGGGTTGATTGAACACTTGTTGCATCCATGGTCACGTGATCTTCCATTGCTTCTGGTTTATGATGATGATGACCTTGACTGTAGTTTGAGCAAACAAAACCTGAATGATCATACTTCATACTGCCTTCCGCCTTTCACCCGCTGGATGAGTTCTCTGGATTGTAACCTAGGTGGTGAGTAATCTAAAATGATGGAGGGTCAAGAAAATGTGACTTGAGACAGGCAGATAGATTCTCTCTCCTAACTGGCAGCCCTTGTGTTTAGTCCTTCCTATTCTAGCCTGTGGACTTTCTGAGTCTCCTAAACTTGCTGAGCTGAGTTTGTCTACATTTCAGGACACATCCTACATACACAAACTTGGCATCTTTTGAACATGTTGTGAAGGAAGTGGATGTAACTGAGTTCAAGAGCATCACATTCTATAGAGAAAGCCCAGAAGCCTGAGAGGTACTGCCCCATTGGGCAGCTTCTGCTCACTTTGCCCAAGGGGCTTTATCAGGGCTAGGATTTCTTGTTACTTTCATATGCTTTGTGCCTATTATGGTTTTACCACTTAAAATGTTGTGGTTCTGTTGTCTCTTCTACCAAGCTGCATCCTCCTTGATGGAACAAAAAATAGTCTGTTTCAAGTACATAGACGTCCCATAGCGAAATTCTCCTCTCTAAGTTAAGATAGCTAAATGACTCTCCTCTGAGATGCCTGCAGGAACACAAATGGCTAAGTGCACAGGACACATCATCCTTTTTAAATGGAATGCCCTGGAATGGAGAAGTTATTTTTTCAAATGTATAATTTTTTGAGAACTAGAAGATATTTTCTTACTTTTCAATCACATAAATTACATCTGCTGAGAAAGTGTCACAGCGCAGTTGTTTATCGTTGCCCCTAAAGGCTTATCTGAGAGTCATGCTGCTCGTATGTCAAGTGCGGTTAATGTCTGGTTTCCTAAAGGGTTGTGTCGAGCTTAGAGAGAAGGAGGGGTGAGCAGAAACTACCAACAGGAATTGTTTGTCCTTGGAACCTTAAAAGTGAGTTCTATCAAAATCTGTAGCTATCAAAACTAGAAGGAATTGTCTGAAAAGATTAAATGAAACAACAAGCTGCAGATATGTATAAATAGCATGCTATTTAAATATTCTTAAAATTTTTATTTTCTGATAATTTTATACATAAAGGCATTTCATCATATCTGATAACTATTCCCTCTCCAACTCCTCCCTCATATCCCCCCTCAGCAGGTTCTAACTTTCAGTTCCTCTTCCTCTCACTTCCTTCCCTCACAATGCAGTAGCCAGCAACAACAATGACATCCAGTACCAATACACACTCATTCTTTAGTACTAATTGATCATTTTTAAATTCATAAAAAATCTGGGCATCATAACTCTTACTTGTAATCTTAGGAATCAAGAAGCTGAGACAAGAGAGTTCAAATCCAGCTTAGTATGTGGGATGTGTTCTTCTAGCTAGGCTGCCTAGTCTGGCCTCACTGGGAGAGGAAGTGCCTAGCCTCACAGAGACTTGAAGTGTCAGGGTTGGGGGGATACCCAAGTGGGCCCCACCTGCTCACAGGAGAAGGAGAGGGTGAGGGAAAGATTGTGGGGGTGAGACCGGGAGGGGGCAGTAAGCAAGATGTAAAGTGAATAGTAAAAAATAGATAAAATTAAATTTTAAAAAGCCATCTTAGAAGACCGAATGAGTTCCAGACCAGCTTAGACTATACAATGAACCCCTATGTATAAAGAGAAACAAACAACTTTTTTGAGTAAAATAAAAACAGCATCCTGTCTTGCAAGGTAAGTAAATTACCCAAAATTTAGCTCTACTTATAATTCCTGTTAAAAGAATTTCAAGAAACTGAAACTATTTTAAAAGCTACTGGTATGACACTTGACATACAGTAGATATGGATGCTGATGTGAACAATTATACCACCCTCCTGCCCCTTTCTAGACTACTGGTACTGTGGCAAAGCCTGCTTAACCTTGAATAAAGAACAGAAAGTTGTGAATTTACCTATTTGCTATATTTTGCTGTTGCCATTCCAGCTTCTATTTTATGTTGTACTTTTCACTCATATCCTCAAGTTATAAGTGTCCATGTTTTACATTTTAAATTTGGTTTATCATTTTGTTTTCTATGTAAAATGGAAAAACCCTATAGAAGAAGACAATAATATTGGATTCTGCTTTGCTGTGGGGCATATACCATATAAGAAGCTTATCTCATCTTTAATATAATCGCAAGGGAATGTTGTTAATGGAAAAGCCAAGGCTGAAAGAAGTGTGCCTTTCAGAAATTTATTCAAGTATAAACCCATTATAATAGCAATCATATATTGCAATAATATAGTAGAAATAATATATTTCTTCCTCTGCTACACTTAGATAAGATTTATTGTCTATGGCTATTGAATTTCAACAGGGTGAATGCAGAAGTAAAGAGGTCTTTAAATGAGGTGATTTAAGTATCAGCATCTGATAATGCTGTGGGTGTAGTATAAATAAGTAAACATGTGCCCCAAAGGAACATGCTTCAGACTGTCTAAACGGTAAGCTACAGAAGTGATGAGGTGTTCTTTGTGTGACTTCTCCCATCTGAAATAGTGCAATGAAGATGAAAAACTATACCTTAAAACTTGCAGCAATCTCCCTACAATACACCATAAATCTGAAGCTGCAATATTTTTCCTTTTTTGTGTAACCTAGACATATGGAAGGAGGCACCTCATGTACTCATTACAGTACCATATTTGAAGTGTTGCATTGATATTTGCAGTGCCTGTTGTGTCTGTTTCCATATGCAATATTCTGGTGCACTTGGGCATTGTGGGCCAGGAAAAGGATATAATTTAACGAAAACAGAGTGTATTCCAGGTGACAGACTATTAGCTTAGCATAGAAATCACTGTGCCTTTAGCCAGAGAATTGCAACTTTTTAAAATTACTTTTATTTTACAGTCCAGTCTTTGGCCCCCCTGTCTACCCTCCCTCAGTTCCTCATCCAATTCCTCTTCCACACTGTTTTCAAGAGGATGTCCCCTACACTCCCAGCAGGCTTCCCCACTCCCTGAGGTCTCAAATCTCATGAGAGTTAGGAAGCCATTATGTGTCAGGGTGGGACGTGTGAGCTGCCTAGTTGGTGGCTCAGTATCTGGGAGATCTCAGGGGTCCAGGTTAGTCGAGATTGCTTGTTTTCCTATGTGGTCACCTACCTCCTCAGCTTCTTCCAGCTTTTCTCTAATTCAACCACAGGGGTCTCTGACTTCAGTCAATTGGTTTGGTGTAAGTATCTGCACCTGACTCATTCAGCTGCTTGTTGGGCCTCTCAGAGGGCAGTCATGCCTGGCTCCCATCTGTAAGCACATCAGAGCATCAGTAATAGTGTCAGGCCTCGGAGCCTCCCCTTGAGCTGGGTCCCAATTTGGGTCAGTCACTGAACCTCCTTTCCCTCCCTCTCCTCTCCTTCTTTGTCCCTGCAGTTCTTTTAGACAGGAACAATTCTGGGACAGTGTTTTTGACTGTGCAATGACAGATGACAACCTCATCCAGACTTGATGTCCTATCTTTCTACTTGCGGTGAACTTTATGAGTTCTCTCTCCCCACTGTTGGGCATTTCATCTAAGGTGCTGCCTTTGAGTCCTGAAAGTCTCTCACTTCTCAGGTCTCTGGTACTTTCTAGTGGGACCCCCACCACCCACCCCTCAAGGTTGCATATTTCCATTCATTCTGCTGACCCTCAGGGCTTCTCTCCTGTCTCCTCCTCACCTCCACCTGATCTTGTTTCCCTTTTCCCTTCCCCCTCCCCTCTCTCATCCAGGTCCCTCCCTCCGTCTGCCTCCCATGATTTTCCTCTCTCTCCAAAATTGAATTGAGGCATCCTCACAGAATTAAAGAAGACTAACAAGCAGAAGGGCCCAAGTGAGAATTTCAACTTTAAAGAGCACTCCCTTTATTATTTAAATTGATTTAGGCTGCTGCTTACATCAAAAACTTCTGGTAAGCAGTCTACCCTAAAGCTCAAAACCCCCTTAAATAAATTTGTTTGCCTTGGGGGCTCATTTCATATTCATCTTTTGCAATAACAATAGTCACACCACATTTTAATAGCACTGATTTGAAAGGTCAGAACATCTAGATTCTACCTAACCGTTCCAGTGTTTACAAGTTAACTGAGGCATTCCTGTCGCTTTGTTGTGTATCAATCACAGATATCCATTTGCTGTTGAACTTAAAATAATTTTATCAGATTGCAAGGAGTGCTTGCTAGTAATTCTGATGGACTTTTACATTCTTTAATTTACACAAAATAAAATTTGTTGGAGATAAAATTACCTAATATCAAAGGAAATATCTCTTCTCTTGAAAAGTAGCAAGGACTACCATGTAACCTCTTCAAAGACCTGTGTTCCTGGACCATGGCGGAGTCCCTTGAAGACTAGTGTGCAATGCCCTGATGGTACCACATGTAATGATGCAGCCCTACAGTAAATGAGTGATAGTTTTTGCTACTTTTAGGGTATAATAAATTTTCATGAATATACAGAATACATAAAAATAATTATATTCTTATAACATGAAGTTTATAAAAGTTAATGTTTGGCAAGACATTTTAAGTTGAAATTAACTTGATTTCATATTTTAGTTTGGAATATATTTGGGGATGAATTCTGTATTTAGATGTTTATGTACCACTATGACCTCACTATTTTGGTTCAGACCCTCTGGTTTTTCTGCCTTTTGGTCACCAAAGCCTGTTAAGTGTAGATAGGATCTATGGCTTGTTGTTGTCCAGCTGAGGATATAACTAACACCCATACTCTCTCTCTCTCTCTCTCTCTCTCTCTCTCTCTCTCTCTCTCTCCTGTGTCTTGCACACACACACACACACACACACACACACACACACAGGCCTTCATTCCTTCCTTCTTTTTTCTTTTTTCTCTCTCTCTCTCTTTTTTTAAACGACTCTACCTCCACACAGTGTAGAGACAAGGTATTCTACCTCTGAGCTTTATTTAAGAAGTAACCACGTCACAAAGCATCTTGAAAAGCCCTGGTAGCCATTTCTTTATCTTGCAGGAAGCAAGAACCTGCTGCCCCTCATGAACTAACAAGAAAAGACATTGCTACTGGGTTGAATGACCTCAGACATAGATTATTTCTCTCTGTCTCCTATGTGAGACAACAACACATTGTATGCTGCTCAGTCAACATGAATGTTGCAAGTGTGAATGTTTAATAAGAAAATCTAAAATTTTACTTTGCTTTATTTTATTTTTTTTTTCTAGGAGATATAAGGAAATTTCTGAATAGAAAACTCCTTTGGAGCAATATTAACTTTGTCTCACTACAAATGTGTTAATTATGAAACTTCCTCCCAAAATGGTTTGAAAGTACCACTAATCGCCAGGCCAAAGATGTTAGAATGACTTCATTGGATTATGTAGTTTTTCTTTAAAATTAAAAATCAGAGTTTTCTAATGACAGTGAAATTTCTTATAAATAATTATAGAATAATTGCCTAACTATGTAAGAATGAGTGAAAATTGTGCAGCACACAGCACATTATCACATATAAGATAATATTCTGGTCATGCATGGGAAGTCTATGCTGTCTTAGCATGTGACAGAGTCCATCTGGTGATGGCACTATTGGTCATCACTGTTGCCAGTTCAATGTGAAACAGAGGAAAAATCAGTGGTTTCTATGTGTTGAGCAGTTTTCAATGAACTAAGATTGCTATTTTCAAAGTCACAATTTACTCCAAGATTATTATTTGATAAAGAAGTGGCCTGAGTCAGTTTATCTATCTATCTATCTATCTATCTATCTATCTATCTATCTATCTATCTATCATCTATCCATCCATCCACTTATCTGTCTCTCTATCTTCATTGAGAATTGAAGATATTGCAATATGAAAATGCATTACACCTACTGAGCTTTGTAAGTCAGCAGCAAGCTGCACTGTGGAATAATTGTCTTCAGAGGCACCCTTCCAGTCGTTACCCAGTAGTGCAAGTGAGTATACAAATGTGTATTGCCATTTCAATATAAATCTCAATAAAAATTTTGACACATAATTTATATGAGTTTTCTGTTAACTTTTAACCATTGTATCATGGAAACTTCATGTTGAACTGTTTAAATTTAATTTTATTTGATGTATGTGAGAAGTCACAGATCAGCACTTTTGGTGGATAAGACCTATTCAAACTTATATGTGATAGTATATGTTTGTATGTGAATGTGTGAATATATATATTTGTGTGTGTATAAGTATGTATGTATATATGTATAGTATACATTTCTTAACCACTTAAGCTCATCTATATTTAATCAGGAGTATAATTGGGTAATACTAAGATATACATGTGTTCATGCTAGTACATTCTACTTTATTCTGTAACCATAGGGTATGGTATGCTTATGTCTTGTTTATTTTTGAGTTTGCTATAAATTTCTTTTTCTGATCCATGAGACATTTCTTAGTGCCAATATGCCTATTTTTACATTCAAAAAATCCACCCACATTAACTTCAAAATTATAAAAATAACTCATTTGAATAGCACACTTACCAACTCCAGTGCTGCATGGTTGCTGGTTATTTTTTATTTAGTTGCTACTTTATTGATTTATTTGTTTTTACCCTTAGTAGAAGATAAATATGGGACTATTTGTGGACATTCCTTAAGCTAGGCTTTCAACCCAAAGAGAGTGTCAAACTACATACTTTACTCAGAGTTTATACAAGCTGTGGATATAGTTTAATAGAATGATATTCTTTTGTTTCATTTTATATTATATATTTGTTTGATTTTCCTTGCAATTTGCATGAAGTTCCTTCATGAAGTTGTACTGTTTGATCTGAAAGTTCTCAGAGTAATTGATACATGATGAGCATGTCCATTGGAAGTTTTGTCATATGAAAAATTTCTTGTAGGAATTATTTTCACACAGCCATGATCTTAGAAAAACTGCCAGTCATTGATTTGCCCTACAAACTTCTGTTTTTAATTTTTCAAAATCTCATATAAATGTGATTATCATGGCCTGACAGATGGATGTCTCAGCAGTTAAAAACACTTGTTTTTCTTGAAAAGCCCAGGGATTCTTTACCAGAACCTACAAGGTGGCTCACAACCCCACGCAGCTCTAGCTACAGGGAATTTGACGCCTTCTTATAACCTCTACAGGAAGCACATACACATGGAATGCACAGACATACATGCAGGTAAAATACCTATACACATAAAAACATAAACATAAATACATCTATCATAAACTTTATACAGCCATAGTTTGTGGGTGGGTTCTCTTCGGTAACCACGTGTGCTTAAGGCTGGCTGATGTCTGAACTCAAAGGTAATTTTCATAATTATGTATTCTGAATGCTCAGCTTATTCACTGGCAGTACATTCTGCTGGTCCCCCAGCTTTTTTGGATTTTATCAGTAAAGCTACTACAAGTCACTAATTGTTATTGTATGAACATAAAATATTTATTCACTATAACAATATCTAGGGATTTGTCTGAATATATTTGCTATGAAACCTGCTCTGAACATCTTTTCCAAATAGCCTTTCTACTAGTGTCAGAATCAGAGAGCTTATGGCTCTTCTTCATAGTTCTTCGATCAGATCATACTGATAGACTGATTTCTATTTCTTTTTAGTAGTATTTCTAGTAGATGTTCTGTGTTTATCATTATATCATCAGGGACTAATGATCACCTTATGAACTAATAATTGCAAGATTTTGATATTCTTATCTTTATATATTTTGAGGAAATTCAGATCTATTGCCAATTTTATTTTTTGACTGGTTTACTATTTCACTCACCCTTTACTTCTAAATATGCTCAATTTTATATAAGCTTTCTTATATTATTGATAAATATTTTATAATAGTGTAACTCATTTTAACCTCTTAAGGACATATTGTTACAGAGCAAAATTTTAATATATTTTGACACATATTCTTTACTTTTTAGATTATGATCTGACTCTTATATGTTTTAAGTCTTAAATAAAACTAGCCATTTTTTCTTTCATAATTTCTTCTTCATATTTCATAATTTTGCAGTTTACATTGAGAGTTAAGCTTAACTTTCACTGACATTGTTATAGATGATGGGAACTGTAGTGAAGTCCAGCTCATCATATTGCAAACTACATTGCCTTGCCACAGGTTAGCTGTTGGAAATGCATAAATGCTTTTGAATGCATGGGGTCCTGTCAGCTCTGTACTCCAGAGTCCCATGTGGAAAGCAAACACCTCTGCCTTTGAACTGAAATGCATTCCTAAATTTTTCTCTAGTAGTTTCACAGTATGGGCTCTTATATCAGCATCTTTGAATCATTTGCTGCAGAATTCTGTATAGTGTGAGAGATAAAGGTCCAGTTTCATTTTTCTGCTTATTGAGATCCACATATTTCAAAATCATTTGTTGAAGAACCTGGCATTTATTTAAAGGATAATTTTGTTATCTTTTCCAAAAATCAGGTAGCTGTAGTTTCATGAACCTAAACATAAATCCTCTGTTCTGTTACATACACACACACAGACACACACACACACACCCCAGATCCTATGAGGACATATGAATGAAACAGTTAACTATTTTCAAGAGGCATGCCCATTCCTTTGATATTGTGATACCACATGGTCACCTACAAGAGTCAGGCTTCAGAGAGTACTGCTGACTTACAAAAATGCAAACATATTTTATAATATTTTAAATAAGTTCATGTTCATAGCTATCTGGTTACATAAAAAATAATTGACAGAGGCCTTAGGTATATATTAGATATAAGTTCATTATATTGGGTAGCATCTGAATTTCATGCTTTCGTTCAGATGGTTCCTAATATTATAAGGATTTCTTACTATGACTTAATTCTAAGAAATGAATATGGAAATTTTTACACATTTAAAAAAATGGAATTATCATTAGTTTCCCTATGTCACTTGCTAATCTGAGCTTATATGTCTGTTATTCATATGTGCTTATTACATACACACACACATATATTTTACACATATTGTATATATAATATATCACACACTTTACATATACATATATATATGTGTGTGTGTGTGTGTATGTAGATAGATATATTTACTCAATAATTATCATATATAGGAATAAAGATGGTAAAGGGATCAAGGAATATTGATAGGGACACAAGAACACGAAACATCAATTGATCATGAGTTCCCAGAGAGGTCATTTCTCCTCTGATATCAAGCATTAGTACTCAAGAGACTGGTTAATTACAAATTTTAACAGTCCAGAAATAAAACACAAACCATTTATGCATTCCTCAATGCAGCAAGACAAGATATATGTGACAATACCAGGTCTGTTTCAGCAATACCCAGATAAATATGACTGGAATTAGAGTAACCTCCACAAATACAGATGAAGGTATAGAAAACCACTCTTGACAAGCAAAGGGAGAACAGGAAACTCTTGTGTATGTGCTACTCAATGCTAAGAGATAAGCCAGCATGTCATTGCTACTAGGTGTAGACTCCATCCCATGGGGAACAATTCTGTGGGAAACCCTGGCTGTCAGAATTTATCAGTCATTCAATAGTTTGTCCATTCCTAGGGTTGCAGTTGGAGGGGTAGAACTGCTGTCCCATGCACTGGCCAGGAGGACATTGTCCATGTGTCAGTCAGTTCCACAGTAGGAAAACAGGCTTCTCATAGTAATGAGTCAGGAAGCATTCTTTAGTTTCAGTGTACCTTATGCGATATGATGAAAACAGGTAATGTCAATAACATCTAAAGTCCCATGTTTGAACTATAAATTCTTCAAACAAATCTAAATCAAAGGCATCTCAACCTGAAAATTAGCAGATGTCAACAGGAACAACAACCATTCCTGAGCAATAGAGAAAGAAGAGAGAAATAATGTTTCAGATCTGAGATATTTGGGACTTTTGCAAGAGGTCTGATTCTATTTTCTATGGATTCCAAGAAGAAGAAAAGAGAGAAGGCAGTATGAGATAGGCTTCATTTTTAAAAAAATGTATTTGAAGAAATAGTTGTTGGCTATTTCCTCAAGTTGGAGAAAAAAACAAAATTAACATATTCAATAAGCATATTGAGACACAAACAAAAAGTCCAAATGAAACAGACAAAGAAAATGCATAAAAAAATACATGTCAAAGCATATTGTGATCAAGCTTCTAACTACCTAGGAAAACTTTTCAAGCTGTCTTAAAATGAAGTATTACCTACAGGGGAAAAATAGTTCAGATGATAGCTGACTTTGCATCAGAAGCCAGGGCAGCCAGAAGGAAGGATACCACATCTTTCAAGAGCTGAAAGTAAAGAACTGTCAACTTAAAAATTGTATATCCACTGAAAATACCCACCAGGAGGAAGAAAGCAATCAATATATCACTGGGTAAAAGAAAAGTCAGAGAGCATGTTGTCAGCAGATATATTTAGTAGATTGACCAAAGTAATTTTCGTACACTGAGTAGAAGCACAAATGTTGAAGCATAAGAGACGATGAATAAGAAAGAGAATGAACTTGTCTTTCTGTGTAAGAAATTTTTCGATAATTGGGGTAAAGTTGAACCTATCTAGGGTGCTTCAGCAGACATTGCTTTTCTCCCTTGACAGTTTGCCCAGAACTTTCCAATAGTATGAGAGCTAGTCTTCAGGAAGAGGCTTCCATCCATATCTGTCTCAATTCTGCCAGACACTGTGTCTGTTTATCAGTGGTATATTCAGCAGCGTGTATTTACTTTCAAATTCTGTAGGCAAGTAAGAAAAACAGCAATATCATATATTGTTTGCAGAGTTGCTTGGAATATTTGTCATGCAATTACCATGCAGCACAACATTGTCTAACATCTGGGAAATAATTCTTTGTTCACTGTCTTTTTGCCTCAATCCCAACTAAAATGTTAGGCTCATAATCTATTGGGTGTTCACCTGCAATCCCAGAGCATAGATTAGTCACTGACAAAGATGACAAACAAAATAAATATTTGCTAAAAATGATGAACATAAATCAAGAAAGACATGGGGCTGAAAAAAAAAAAACCAGAGTAGATTGCACAGATGTTAACTCAGAGCATTTAGACATGAGGAGAAGCAGAGAGAGGAGAAAAAAACGGTAGCTAGAAAAGGGAGGGAAGCTTGACTGGGGATGAGCCGTGATGGGCACAGAGGACCATTCTGTCTTCCACTGCAGTCTCTAGGGAGTTGGTGAACTCAAGGAGAGTAGTGGGGTATGGGCAGAAAGAGAGAGAAACGGACATTGATTATTATGAGAACAATATTGGGCTTGGATACAGACAAAGAAAATATTGCTACAGACCTAGGAAGCAGATCAGAGACACGACTCATCTATTCACACTACCTTTATTCTGTAAATAAAACAAATGAGTGGTATTTGTGCAAAAGTAGCTATGATAGATGTTGTTAATTGTCAACTTGACGTAACTTAGAATCACTTGGGAGATGAGCCTCTGGGCATGCTACTAGGCAATACTTCCCTTTGTTAGTTGAGGTGGGAAGTGCTGTCCAATTTCAGTGGCATCTTTTTCCATATTCCTAGAATATACAAATGGAGCAAGGGAGTTGGGCATAGACTGAATACTCAATATTTGCTCCTTGTTTGGACATGTGACTTCCACATCATAGGACTACACACTTGAGCCATGAGCCAAAATTATCCCTCTCAGTCTTAAAGTTCATTTGCTAAAGTATTTTACCACAGAAAAAGAAGAGTAACTAGACAGTAGCTGTATGCCATTCAGGCAAATTTCTCATTTTTAAGCCTCATTTTTCCTATATCTATAGGTACCATGGTTCCTTACTCAATAGAGTATTGACCATCATCCTTGACTTCACTAATGTCTTGTCTTCCATGCTCTCCACCATGGGAAGCACTCATTATATAAATCTGCTGGTCCTTTCCAAACCTTCGGAAGAAAACATGTCAAGGAATATGAAAAATGTTCTTTTACTTTCAGCTCAGTAGCTTTTTGTGGCATTTGTTTTCATGTTTATCTGCCCAATCCCAGATGTTTCATGTTTACTCCATAAGAAAAAATTACCAATTATTTTGGAGGAGAATGGAAGTTATTTTTCTATATCCACATATATATCTCTATTTCTGTATATGATGTATTTCTCAATTTCTCACATAGCAACAAGATGTAAATGCCCCCAACTAATACTTTGGATTCTAGAGGTGAAAGTTATAGTCTCTTCATATCAGTTTAAGAGGTTGTTAACCTTTGACAAATTAGGGATTTTATATTTGTATATACACATATAATTCATGTATGGGTATATCTATTCATTTATTATATATGCAACATTTGTGGAAACAGTTTGTACTCTACAAAATATGTCTTTTCTTTTCTTTTTTATTGTTCCTGTAGCAAAATGCCTAACAAGAACTTCTAAGGAAATATAGTGTGTTAAAAAATATTAAATTTTGTTTTACCTTCCATGTCCTGTTCACAGAATGTGGACCCTGAGGGTAATTATTTATTATTCAATCCTTAGGCCATAAACACATTCTCTGACTAGCTCATAACTGATTTGTCCCATTTAAACTTTTGTATGTCTACCCAGTGTTTAGTTACCTCTCTTCAGTCCAAGCCCTCCTTTCTCTCTCTCTCATAGCATCTCCTAGAGTTCATCTACCTGCCGTTTTATATCAGTCTCCTGGCTAGAACAAAGAAATAATTTCAGGCAGGAATCTTTCTTAGGGTAGAACAAAGAAGTAGGCCTCAGCATGAAAATGACTTTGGGCTAGGACAGGGAAGTAGGATCAGATATTTTGGTCATCCTGATAAGCCCTTAGAAACAGTGATCACTGGAGTCTTCATTGAACTTTGTTTATTGCATTGCTTGTTTTTTGACTATTTGTGTTTATGGTCTTTCTTGTTCCTTGACTAACTATTTGCATCTGTTATATTGCTAGTTCCTCAACCTACAGAATGTTTCTGAGTGACACAGATTCTCTCTCTCTCTCTCTTCTCTCTCTCTCTCTCTCTCTCTCTCCCTCCCTCCCTCCCTCTCTCTCTCTCTCTTTCTCTCTAACACACACACACACACACACACACACACACACACACACACGTGTGCATAAACACACACACACAATCTTAAAATTTGAAAGTCAAAAATTTGGCTGTTTATTTATTTAAATTCCATTTTACCAATATGTAAACGCTTATTTTCCTCTAGAGTATAAACTGCACAATTTTCTATAATGTATAAAAAAAAATAAAATTTCATAGACTCTACGTGTAATTTAAACTATATATTTCCCTCCTCTTCACAGCCAAATTTGATAAGACTACTTCCAGTAACATATTCTAATTTACATCTCACCAACTCTTAAATGTGTTGAAGGCTGACACGGCTAATATTTTTACGTATCATCCTACTGTCCTATCCCTAAGAGGCAGCTCATGCTCTTTGTAGTAAAATCTCACCTGCAGGAATCACACAGGTGCCACAGCAAATGTCCCTGCCTGGCTATTAGATTGGCCCACTACAATGAAAGTCTGTTCTTAGAATTATGAAGCAACCTATGGAATATACTTTGTAGTTTGGAAATACATATCTCTCCCCAAACTTTCAATACCCAAATCCAAAAGTTTCAAAAATTTCCCTTGGTTTTTGATTGCTCCTATTCTAATTTTGTTTGAAAACTGGTGATGTTCAGTCTGCCATGTTTTTCAGTTAATATTCTTATATCATCCTGAAGGGAAGTCAGACATACCTCTGTCTTTGTTCTGTCACATGTATTTCTTCTGCAATTTTTATGTTAGTTGTTCATTTGTTTGCTTGTTTATGTATAATGTAATGGTTAATCTTCATTATCAGCCAGACAACACTGAGAATCACCTAGAAGACAGAAAATTGGGTGTGTCTGTGGATTTAGCACAGGAGGAGAGAGGCATGTGGATGAGCACAGCATCATTCTGTGGCTTTGGACCAGATGAAATGAAAGAAAGAAACAGAATTTATCTCATGCAGGCCTACAACTATGGACACATTTAAATCATTCCTTTTCTTACCATGAAGATATCCAACCTCAAACTCTGGAGCAAACTTTTTTATTGCTTTAAGTTGTGTTTTCTGAACTGTTTTGTCATTTCTATAAAAAAACAACAGGTAATTAATGCCCAGTGTCTTATGTGGTAGCTAGGTTTCCTGGACCTCACCATGCAGACTGGACTGTCCTTCACCAGAGGTCACCCAAGTGTGGCGAGATCATGGATGTAAGTCATCAAAGATAAAGCTAAAACTCATAACTCAATGCTATCAATTAATGCTTTTAGTCGTTTTTTCCATGTAATTGTTGTTTTCCACATAAGTACCTATCTAAGAAATCCAGCTGTAGTTAATTTTGTAAATTACAACATACATTGTATGATTTGATAACCCACAGCAGTGAAAACAGACCCACTCAAGTATTAAAATTGATAGCATTGATATGTGTTTCCCTGATAGCTATGAAATCCAAGTAGTCTCATCAAACAAACAGCATTACTTACTTGGCTTTAGTGGAGTTATGTAATTGATAATGACTATGCAATTGTGGAATTTTGGATTCTTTGTATTTTCCTGTTTTAGGATAATTCATCTTCTTTCCAAGTGTTTTGAATATGGTCTCCATTTCGATTGCTTCAAAGGGAAATCTACATAGAGTCAAAGACAGGGAAATGTAGCTTCCTCCCACTTTTCTTACTCTTCCCACTGGTCTCCAGTCACTGTAGCAAACAGACTCAATTAGGTTAAACCTTGTCCTGCCTAGCTTTTCTTAATAATATTGATAAGATACTTGTACACATATACTTTCTTATTTTCTTTTCATCAGAAAAGTCAAAAAAATGTATTAAGTATATATTAATCATATATATGTAAGACTAGAATATACAAGTATCTATTGTAGATTGTATATTGTTTGTATTTGCTTTTATACTTCTGATTACTGTAAAAATAGGGATTTTTAATATATTTTAACATTAAGAAACATTTACCTGCTTTAATCCTCCTACTAACTTTATTTTTTTTTAACTTTTTTTATGAGTATTTTTTTTATTGGATATTTTATTTACATTCAGATGTGATCCCCTTTCCCCCTCCCCCAACCCAGGAAACCACATCCCACCCCACCTCCTCCTGATTCTTTTTTTTTTTTTTAATTAGTAACTTTTTAAAAAGATGTTAATCAAAGGCTTTATAAGTTTGCCCATACAGTTAGAATTGTAACCCAAAACCCAACCTACATATACCAACTATCTTTGACTGGCGGAGACACTCGAACATCCGCCTCCAAGTTCACCCCCCTCCTCTCTCTCCCTCCCTCTCTTTTTCTCTCTTTTTCTTTCTCTCTCTCATCTCCTAGCTCCTCCTCATCCTCTCCTTACTCCTCCCACCTTAGCTCCTCCTACATATCACCCTTCCTGCTAAGGTAAAACTTTTCTCTCAAAATACAATCAAAGCATAACTATACCAATTTGTATCAGTAAGGTACAAGATAGACCTAATACCTAGTCCATCATTTTGTTGACTAACCAGAACCTCTGTCATCTCTCCTAACTAAAAGACTTAGTTCTGAACCTGGCTTTTTTCTTGGCTTTAGAATGAATGTCAGCTGTAAGCCATCCTCTCAAATCTTTGATCTCAAAGTAAATAGCCGGGATTAGATATGAGACTATAAGTCTTCAAAACCTGTCAGAAACCCAGAATGACTGAATTAACTGAAATTATGGGAAGCACAAAGCATAGCTTCTAAAACTTAGCCAATTTATAGAGACTGCTGAACACCTGGAAAGTCCCTATACTACAAATCGTTGGAGCATCCAATCTTCAGCCTTCTGGCCAAGGATCATCTGACAGACCTAGTGATGCAGAATTATTAAGGGCTGATTACTCTGTCTTGGCAGATATAATCAGTCGACTATTCCAAAAGTGTGTCCTTTTCAGGACAGTAATTTGTCTGTAGATGAAAAGAGGCAATTCTTGCCTAGTGGCTGTCTCACCACAACTGAAGTAACTCCAAAGATGCTCAATTTCTTCTTAGAATCCAAGACAGGAAGCTGTCAGAAGCAGACAGGTCTCTAATCAAAATGAACCTTAATACACAAATGTTTGTACTGTCAATTCTGTGGACTTCTGATATTTTTAAAACCAACTATCCATGTAAGGCAATCTGGACTGTTGTCTGTTGACTCCTCTCAGCTATTTCTAAATAAAATATAGGAAACACCCTAACAATAAACTCAGAGCCATGAATTTGCTATAGGCCCTTAACTCACAGGCTAACCATCTCAAATCAGTTAAAAAAGTTAAAGAAGGACTGGGTTTAAGCCTAGTATTCCTAAATGTGTTATATAGACAAAATGCCTATGAGAGAAACAATATTAATCTCATTTCTATATCAATAAGAAACTCTTACCAATGAAAATCTTAAATTTGAAATCAAAGTAAATTTTGTACCATTTAAGAAATTATAACTTCAGCTTAGTAACAATTATACATATTTCTACCAATAGGTTATAGCTATGCAATTAATCCTAGCTATTCTTCCCTGTTCCAACAAAACCACTACTTTTCCCTAGAAAGACAGCCCAATATTAACCACCTCAGTCCCTCAACCCAGTATTAACCACCTCAGTCCCTAAGCCCAGGGAATAGGGGTGCCGACTCTTCATTAAAATCTTCAAGCTGATTATGGGCGTTGAGATATTAGAAGAGTGGCAGGGGAAGAGTAAATTGTTAAGCCTCTGACGTCTGTGTCTTCACTACATTCAGCTGAGATTCCAGGACATCAGAGGTTTGAGCAGGTCTGCTCAGCTTTCTTGATGAGTAGATACACCAAGGCTGTGTATTCTGCAATATGCAATTCTCAAAACGAATTTTAGTATCAAGATTTTTTTGTTTAATTCTGGAATCTAGTCTTCTGGTGGACTGTCTCTATCATATCTGATCTATATAATTCTGGGAGTTTCTATGAGAGTGTGCTCCCAGCATCCTCCCATTCTTGCCTCCCTGCTCTCAAATTCCCCAACACTAGGGAATCCAAACTATTGGGTACCGAGGCCCTCCACTTCCACCGATGCCTGACAAGGCCATCCTCAACTACCTATACAGGTGGAACCATGAGTCCCTCCCTTTGTGTTCTTGGGCTGGAGGGTTTAGAATCGCTACCTCAGCTTGTTTCTTAGGACCATTTGCTTGAAAAATTGTTTTCTAGCCTTTTACTCTAAAGTAGTGTCTGTCTTTGTCACTGAGGTGGGTTTCCTGTATGCAGCAAAATGCTGGGTCCTGTTTACATATCCAGTCCGTTAGTCTATGTCTTTTTATTGGGGAATTGAGTCCATTGATGTTAAGAGATATTAAGGAACAGTGATTGTTGCTTCCTGTTATTTTTGTTATTAGAGGTGGGATTATCTTTGTGTGGCTATCTTCTTTTGGATTTGTTGGAAAAGGATTACTTTCTTGCTCTGTCTAGGGTATAATTTCCCTCCTTGTATTGGAGCTTTCTTGCTAATATCCTTTGTAATGCTGGGTCTGTGGAAAGATATTGTGTAAATTTGGTTTTGTCATGTAATATCTTGGTTTCTCTATCTATGGTAAATGAGAGTTTTTCTGGGTATAGTAGTCTGGGCTGGCATTCATGTTCCCCTAGGGTCTGTATGACATCTGCCCAGGATCTCTATTTTATGGTATCTGGTGAGAAGTCTGGTGTAATTCTGATAGGTCTGCCTTTATATGTTACTTGGCCTTTTTCCCTTACTGCTTTTAATATTCTTTCTTTGTTTTGTGCATTTGGTGTTTTGATTATTATGTGACGGGAGGTATTTCTTTTCTGGTCTAGTCTATTTGGCTTTCTGTAGGCTTCTTGTATGTTCATTCATAGGCTTCTCATTCTTTAGGTTAGGGAAGTTTTCTTCTATAATTTTGTTGAAGATATTTATTGGCCCTTTAAGTTGGGATCTTCACTTTCATCTATACCTATTATCCCTAGGTTTGGTCTTCTCATTGTCCTGGATTTCCAGGATGTTTTGTGTTAAGAACTTTATGCATTTTGCATTTTCTTTGACAGCTGTGTCAATATTTTCTATGGTATCTTCTGCACCCGAGATTCTCTCTTCTATCTCTTGTTTTCTGATGGTGATGCTTGCATCCATGACTCCTGATTTTTTCCTAGGTTTTCTATCTTCAGGGTAGTCTCAATTTGTGATTTCTTTATTGTTTCTACTTCCATTTTTATGTCTTGGGTGGATTTGTTCAATTCTGTCACCTGTTTTGTTGTGTGCTCTTGTAATTCTTTAAGGGATTTTTGTGTTTCCTCTTTAAGGACTTCTATCTGTTTACCTGTGTTCTCAAATTATTTGAGAGTGTTATTTATGTCCTTCTTAAAGTCCTCTATCATCATCATTAGAAGTGATTTTAAATCTGAATCTTGCTTTCCTGGTGATATGGGGAATTCAGGACTTTCTAGTGTGGGAGAACTAGGTTCTAATGATGCCAAGTAACCTGGGTTGCTGATGCTTATGTTGTTGTGCTTGCCTTTTGCCATCTGGATCATCTTAGTGCTACCTGCCCTGTCTCTGACTGGAGCCTGTCTTTCCTATTATCTTGGTTGTTTCAGAACTGTGTGGGGTGGGTGTTATTACTGGGGTTAGAGCTGGGGCCCAAGATCTGCTCAGTGCTTGGGCCCAGACAGGAAGGAATCAGTGCTCAGGGCCAGAAGTGAAAATTCCTGGGTCCTAGTGGGTCCCAGTTAATCCCTGTTTGGTAGCGGGTGTTGCTGTCTCATTACCTAATATACTGCCTGGGTTAGAGCTCCTGGGAGGCCTGCTTCCTCTGGGATTTGTGATATTAGGTGCAGAGCAGCTGCCGGGGATCTGCTCAGTGCTCGGGCCCAGACCAGTAGCTTTATTTTTATTAATCATTTTTTACATTTCAAATGATACACCCTTCCTGGTTACCCTTCCACAAAGCCCCCATTTTGTTCCCCCTCTCCTCACTCCCATTTGCTTCTATGAGTGTGCTCCTCCACCCACTCCCTCCTCACCACTTTTGCAGCCCAGTACACTGGGGCATCAAACCTCCACAGGACCAAGGGCCTCCCCTCATATTGATACCATAAAAGCCAGTTCTATGCTACATATGTAGTTGGAGCCATAGATTCCTCCATGTATACTCTTCAGTTGGTGGTTTATTCCCTGGAAGCTTTGGATCCCTAGGTGTGGTGGTCTCTGGATGGCTTTTTTTTTTCAATCTCCATTCCATTTTTTGCCCCTGATTTTCCTTTGGACAGGAACATTTCTATGTTAACAATTTTCATTTGGGTGGGTGGTCCTATTTCTCAATGGTGGGGGCGTTAGGGGCTGCCTATCGTCCCTAACGATAGGAGATAGATAGAGACCTAATGGAGATGGTCTCTAGAGGTTCTATCTCCCCTTTATTGGGTATTTTGGCTAATGTCATCCTTGTTGGGTCCTGGGAACCTTTTGCTTCCCTGGCTTTATGGACTTTCTAGTGGCCACTCCCAGTTCCCCATCCCCCACTGCTACATATTTCTATTCTATTTCCTGACCCTCTGTACTTCTCTCCTGTCCCGTCCAATACCTGATCCTGCTCCCCCTTTTCCCCTCCCCTTCCTATCCCCCTCCCAGGTACCTTCCTCCCTCTACCTCTTGATTATTTTGTACTCCCTTCTAAGTAGGATTGAAGCATCCATACTTTGGTCTTCCTTCTTAAGCTCCATATGGTTTGTGGGTTCTATTGTGGGTATTCTGAGCTTTTGGGCTAATATCTACTTATCAGTGAGTACATACCATGTGTGTTCTTTTATATCTGGGTCACCTCACTCAGGATGATATTTTCTAGTTCCATACATTTGCCTGCGAATATCTTGAAGTCATTGTTTTTAATACATGAATAGCACTTCATTGTGTAAATGTACCAAATTTTCTGAATCCATTCATCTGTTGATGGACATCTGGGTTGTTTCCAGCTTCTGGATATTATAATTAGACTGCTATAAAAATAGTGGATCATCTGTCCTTGATATATATTGGAGAATCTTTTGGGTGTATGTCCAGTAGTGATATAGCTGGGTCTTCAGGTATAATTATTTCCAATTTTCTGAGGAACTGCCAGATTGATTTCCAAAGTAGTTTTACCAGCTTGCAGTCCTATAAACAATGGAGGAGTGATCCACTTGTCCACATCCTTGCCAGCATATGCTGTCATCTGAGTTTTCGATCTTAATCATTCTGACTGGTGTGAGGTGGAATCTCAGAGTCATTTTTATTTGCTTTTCCCTGATGATTAGGAATGTTGAACAGTTCTTCAAGTGCTTCTCAGCCATTTGAGATTCCTCAGTAGAGAATTCTTTGTTTAGCTCTGTACCCCATTTTTAAAAGGGTTATTTGGTTCTGTAGAGTCTAACTTCTTGAGTTCTTTGTATATTTTGAATATTAGCCCTCTATTGGATATAGGGTTGGTAAAAATCTTTGCCTAATCTGTGGGTTGTAATTTTGTCTTATTGACAGTGTCCTTTGCCATACAGAAGCTTTTCAATTTTATGAAGTCCCGTTTGTCTATTGTTGATCTTAGAGCTTGAGTAATGTTAGCTTTCCTCTACTTAAAGGATAAACAGTCTAAGAAAGAAATTAGGGAAAAAACATCCTTCACAATAGTCACAAATAATAAAATGTTAGTGTGACTCTAGCCAAGCAAGTGAAAGATCTTTATGACAAGAACTTGAAGTTTCTGATGAAATAAATCAAGGTAGACCTCAGAAGATGGAAAGATCTCTTATGCTCATGTATAAGCAGGATCAACATAGTAAAAATGACCATCTTACCAAAAGCAATCTAAGATTCAATGCAATCCCCATCACAATTCCAACTCAATTCTTCACAGAAATAGAAAGAGCAACTCTCAAATTCATCCGGAATAACAACAACAACAAAACCCCAGGATAGCAAAAACTATTTTCAACAATAAAAGAACTTCTGGGGTAATCACCATCCCTGACCTCAAGGTGTGCTACAGAGCAATAGTGATAAGAACCCCATGGTATTGGTACAGAGACAGACAATTAAATAAAATGAATAGAATTGAAGACCTGGAAATAAACCCACATACCTATGGTCACTTGATCTTTGACAAAGAAGCCAAAATCATCCAGTTGAAAAAGACAGCATTTTTAACAAATGGTGATGGTTCAACTGGCAGTTAACATTTAGAAGAATGCAAATTGACCTATTTTTATTTTCTTATACAAGGTTCAAGTCCACGTGGATCAAGGACCTCACATAAAACCAGATTTGCTGAATCTAATAGAGGAGAACGTGAGGAACAGTCTTTAACACATAGTCACAGGTGAAATGTTGTGGATAGTCCTAGCCTTGTATTTTGATCCTAGTTCCCAGTGGATAGACCAAGGCTTCAATTTTGATCCTAGTTCCACCCTTCTGGGAGAGGCTGCAGAGGATGATTGAATCTGTATACAGACATCTTGTAAACCTTCTGTCCAATTAAAACCTGTAAAATAAAGACTAGAGCCAGAGATTGGGCAATAGAAGGGGAGGCGGAGAAAAAGGCTTAGGGGAGGAGAGAGTGAAAGGAATTTGATATAAAAGGCAGAGCAGAAGCGGAAGAGAAGGAAGTCGCTGGGGGAGCAGAAGCAGAGAAGAGAAGAAGTAGAAGCAGGGGAGGCAGAAGCAGAAGGAAGCTGGAGATAGAAGGAAGTGATAGAGGAGCCAGAGCTGCACAACCACGAGGCCTGGATGAACCAGAAGTTATAAGGGATCTCATAGCCGGGGATTAGAGTAGTGTAGTGGTAAATCTGCCCAATCCAGGCGTGAATTTATACCATAATTATTGAATTGTGTTTTCGTTTACTGGTCTCCTTCCGGTAGGAGATTTACAGTGGCAAATTTGGGGGTTAAAAATAATCTCTTCTACTACAAATTGGCGTCCAACTTCTACTACAGTGAAATATTCCTACTAACTTTATAATCTTACCTGTTTTTCCTTGAAAATGTCCTGCTTTGATTTTATCTCTTTTGTTGCACATTGATCTCTTTCTATTGGTTTTGTTATCATTTTATTAATTTATATTTTATACATATAGATATTTTTCCTGTGTATCACATGGGTTAAATGCCTGTATGGTTCAAAAATTCCATCAGACCCATGGAATGCTAGTTAAACACACTTGTGAACCATCATGTGGGTGGAAGGAGTTGAATCTGTGATCTCTGAAGAGAATTTAGAACTTGTAATGCTGAACAATTTCTCCAGAACTATCTCCACCTGCTTCATCTTCATTTTAACCCTTCTTGTAGTTTTGCGTAACTTTTACTCTTCTGGTTATAATGCACACATTTTTCTTACTCAAAATTAAACAGTAAATACACCTACTAACTCTGATGTTTCCCCTACCCACCACTAAATCCCTAATAGATTCCTCAGGTATATTTCAACACGGCAGTTTATTTTCAGCCTGTGTACATGTGCCCCATATTTACAATCACAGTGAGTTATGCTGTGTATAATACACATGTTTTGTCCCTGACTTTCCAAGTCCCCTTTCCCATGCTACAACCTTGAACTGGGTTTTAAAAAATTCACCTTGCATTATATTCAATACATAGCAAAAGAACAAGGTGCTTATTATATTATAACTTCATTGTATTTTTCTTTAATTACATATATTTTAAGCTTTGTGTGTTTGTCAAACTTGAAACGTGTAAATACAGTCTATTTCTGTGCATCTTACTGATATGTATTGGCTCCAAAAGAGAGGATAAGAGATCAGAATCTGATCCTGCTCCTTGGTATCAGGGGAAGACCCTGCAGGTAAATTTCAAATAAATTACAAGGAAATTTTTATTAGAAAATGATAACAGGCCTTGGGACACCAGGACTTGCCCTATCAGGCATGTAAATGCTCCTATTTAATATTTATCACTAACCATGTATCCCCAGTGTACTGAATCCTAGAGAGAGATTCATAAATATTTGACCTGGTTTGAATGGAGCTGAAGTTGTTAATACAGGAGATAAGAAAATAATTCTGAGGCAATAAAGGCATAGCCTTGAGGTTTAGAGCCAAATTGTGTACACCTAAGCTCTGTAGGAAAAACAGAGTGTCTCATGATACAAACATTAAATTAAATAACTTTATATGAACCAGGAAAATGGGGAGCATAGTAGTTTGGACCTTTCTGTCATTTTAAAATATATTTTTAAACAATTTTTGTGTTTTATATTGTACAAAATAAACTGAGGTACACTCTGAAGTCCTCTCTTCTAACAGTGACCTGGATAGAGAGGAAGGGGTAAGACTGGACATTAGTAAGTGTCAAACTTTACTAGAGAGTTATTCAGAGTTAAATTGGACCAAATAAACATGGGTAAATCTTTACTAATGAGGATGCAAGAGTTGACTTAAAAACAAAACATGAAAGCTTTCTATTTTTCTTCTATATTTAGAATGCATTGTTCTCCTCTATTGAAGATAGAGTACAATAGCTTCATGTTTATCTTTGTGACAATCTAGTTAAGGAATCTCTTGCCTTTGACTTCTTTCTCCCCTAAAAGCCTAAAAAAAAAAAAAAAAAAAAAAAAAAAAACCAAATAAATAAAATAACTCTACATCCCCTCACATAAAAATCAAAACAACAAATAGAAAACTGTATTCCAGCCAGTATCATTTCTTAGGCATGAAGTATTCTAGTGCTTTTCCTAAATTAAATCGTAAACAAGCTCAGCAATCCATAATGCAGTTACATTTGCAGATACATAAATTTTATCTGGATAACTGCATGTCAGTTTCTTTAAAAAATGTACATGCTGCTAAGGAGCATCTTATTCGCATACCAATAAATCACAGGATTTCCGTGGCTTAGTTGTCATGGATACATACCTTTTGTTTGAGAGATCTATCAGATGTGTGCATTTTAACCTTTGCTTAGCATATCTGCAGTGATGGTACAGGTATTTCAGAGTAGCAAATGAAATTAAGTCACTGTATAATTTATGCTTAAAAAATAAGCACATCCACTGCATATATTTTAATAAATCAGCCCTTACTGACATTCAAGATACAAGAAACTAAGTAGTGTGCTAACAGTTCATGAGATGATGTCTACACTTTTGAGAATATAGGCATATGGTGCCGAAGACTGTATGACCTAAGGGACTAACATGAATGAGCACCACATCTTTTTGAGCATCATATCCTTTGTTCTTAGCAGACCTCTGTCCTGTGGAGAGTGAGCTCCTAACTCTCTCTCATTCAGTCGCTAAATACTTTTTATCAGTGTCATTATTATCATCTTCCTATGATGCTACATTCATGAAACTCATATATTTCTATCTTCAAGCCCTAAACTAGAAACACATAGTGTTGTATCTGTATTTCACCATATGTGAAACTCACTGATACAAAGGAAAAGGATAAAAAAAGAACAAAGAAAATGAGTGGAATGGAAATTCTAGAAGTTGGTGGTTCAAACTCATAAACTGAATTTCTTGATGTCACCATTATGTCAGCTGGACAGCCATGCCAGCATTTGGATGAGAAGACAGATGCTCAGTATGCAATTCTTTTGGTGAGTGGTACCCAGAAGCAGCAGACTCTTTATAGGCTGTTAATAAAGGCCTTGCACAATAAGTAGAGCATGTTGTAGCTTTGCGTCTATATTAGTGTGCTTAGTGATACAGATGTGTCTAGTAAACAAATACAATTAAATATAAAAACTTCAAATATGGTCCCATGGCTATCCTCCTTTTGGGAATATTTGCAGATATTTATTGTGTAGCATCTTGCTCACTATTGTATTACTTCTCCATCACATCATTATAGACATGCTTGCATAGTTGACAAATTTCTCATTAAGTGAATAGTTTTATTTTAGAGAAATTAGAAACAATGAGAGGTGTTGACTTACTATTTGTCCAATAGGTAACTTCAAACCCCTAGATAAATACTGTATGGAAACATTTATGAGGGGTATTTTGTTTTTTAATATTGTACATGTTGCAGTTAATTATGAGGTATGGGGAGATGTGGACATGAGAGTTTTTTTTTCTTTAAGTCTTTATTACAGTATTAACAGATATGATTTGGTGCTACTTATGGTCCCATCTTATGAAGAGCATTTTGTGATGTTATTAAACACTAAAACTTTTCCTTAGTTTTCAAAAGGGAAAAGTATTGTTCTCATAATTTCCTCTTGTATTAAGTTAATAACCAAAGATAGAATGCATTTTATTGATACTTTCACTGTAGAAAATTCAGGTAACTTTATAAACTGCCTTAAAATTGAAACATTAACTAACAGTCAATATAATTTAAACTTTGGTTCATTTATTTAAAAAGAGAATAATTCTGATGACTTCTACAAATGGGATATGGTTGAGAGAAGGAGGAAGAAAATCTCATTGTATGTGAAATCTTAATGGATGCATTCCAGTAAAGTCACTGACTTAAAAAGAAAAGTTAAAAAGGCTATGAATTTATGTTGAATGGAAAGTTCTAAAGGGTATTGAACTTTGTTTTAAACCATAATATATTATTATTATTATATATTTATATCATACATAATGTACACTTATAATATATAACATATAGTATATAATTTTATTTGTATTATATATTATATATAAACAAATTTACATATACATAAATATATATACATAAACATAAATAATATATATGACAAGTATATATAATATATTAAATACATTTTGTATGTTATGTTGTCCCTATGAGAGTTGAGTGCTGACTTGTTAGCTTCTGAACCTTGACTTTAAGCAGAAGCAAAGGACAGACAACGATGACAATTCAAACAAGTATTGGATTGTCTGCAGTACAAAATGCCTCAAATAAATATTCTTAGAAATTAAACTATCCAGAAAGGATCAATCCTAGCTCAGCAGTCATCCCAATCCTATCTTCCTGTGCCACTTATATCAATGACAGCCAATTTACTGAATGAAATTAAGTCAAATAGATATATTTCATGAAAACACATTCTGTATTTTTCAATGTAATCTCTGGTTTGGATAACCCCTGTTATCACAGAATGATTCAATGAAGATGGATATTCTCTTCGTATTCATTAAAATAATTTTAAATCACAGGTGATGGTTCAAAATAAAACCTGACAATACTTAATGAGGAATCTCTGGGGGGAAAAAACTGAAAAAATTCATGTTATTGTTTCTTACAGTCTAAGGAAATGCACTGAATTCCACTAGTTTTTAATTAGAAGGTAGGTCAAAGGGATAACTGATCTATGGAAAGTAATTATTTTAAAGTTTATTTTTATTTATTTTGTCTAGGTTTTATGTATATATGTAGAAATTTGCTTGCATTTGTGCATGTGTGAGCCTCTGTGCATATGAGAGTGTACATGTATGTATGAGAGTGTATATGTGTGTATAAGAGTGCACGTGTGTGTATGAGAATGCACGTGTGTATGTGTACTCATGCTTGTGTGAGTGCACAGGTGTGTACGGATATGTGAGTGAATGCACATGTGTGTAAACATGTGTATGTGAGTGCATCAATTGGATGAGTGTGCTTGTGGGAATGTGAGTATGCTTGTGGGAGTGTGCATGTGTGAGAGTGAGTGCACATGTATGTGAGTGCACATGTGTGTGTGAGAGAGATTTTTCAGGTATATATATGAGAGAGAGAGAGAGATGGAGAGAGAAAGAGAGAGAGAGGAGAGAGAGAGAGAGAGAGAGAGAGAGAGAGAGAGGAAGAGAGAGAGAGGGATATTTACTTGAATTTAACAAAGATTGTCCAGTCACTATACAAGAAGGGTTCATCAGCCCCATGATCATGACCCAGGTAAGAGTCCCATGAGGTTCCCTGCTGTTCCTCCATTTCTAAGTATGTCAGTATAAAATTAGGCTTCCTATCACTCTTGCTTTGTTTAATGACTGATCAAAATGGCTCACTTTCCTCAGGAACATTCACCTCTGTTACTGATGGCTTGTAGAAATATCACTCTTGATGCAGATGAATAGCCAGTGAAGACAGCAATAGAGAAAGGTTCACATGGGTTCTCATCATGAGGCTTCTGTTCCATTAAAGTCTAGAGCCTTGGCCTCCAAGACCTGGTGTCTTTGGAGAAGTTTGGTCGTGGGTTGTGGCTTGCTTGTGTAACCAAAATCATACAATTATGTACAATTTAATTGCCAGGTAGTTCCCATCTTCAGAGCCCATCCTAAGGCTATCAAGAGCAATGACATTAGAATACCACATATTCTTATCATTAAAAAATCATCAGAGAGTTTATGAAAAGTATATTAACAAAGACCAAATACAAAATAATAATAAAATGTCTTGAGTTCTGTAACTACTAACATAAAATACTCCTGGGGTGAGAATCACTTGAGCATTGGAGAGTTGAAGATATGTTGTCTGAATTAAAACAAGGAGGTCTTGATACTTGATTTATGGAATTTAGTGAAAGCAGCAAAGGATCTGAAAATGAGTTATTAATAGATGTGAGTGCTTACAATAGAAAATAAGATTTCTGAAATAATAACGAATCTTTGCTTACTATTGTGGTAGGAATAAAAATGTAAATTATAGCAACAAGATAAATGTAAAACTAGATATAAAAGAGGCAGAAGACACAGAAATAGTCATTTTAAAACTTACAATTGTGATAATTATAATCAAGAAAAGCAAAAGCATTAGTTGTTAATATTATTATGAAAATAAAATAGAACTAGAGATATTTTGGGGATTAATTAAAAAATAATACAGAAATTTTAACAAAAATATGAATACACTCTGAAATTTAGAATGAATAGACACAAATCTATCAAATTATAGCCTACTACAACTAGGCACTATTAAATAATGTTATTTTTTATAGTGTCAAAAGTAAGAGCAGTGACAACTAACACCCGAGCGCAGTCAGAACAAATTTGGATTCTATAAGGCATTTCGGGATACCAAGTTCCCATTTCTCACAATACTTTCAGATGTCCAGGTTAATGACACATTAAATTTCACTAATGATTCCAGGACATGCTGGTCCCCACAGCACACACAAGTCTGTCACAGAAGGAAAGGAGAGTTCAGTTTTCAGTCACAAACCTTTGTGCAACCTTACAAGACAAAAAAAAAATTAATATCAGCGGTTCCTAAGATTTATTAAAAGACTACAAGACTAATTTAAGATTAAGACTGGCTTCACACTATTGTCTAAAGCCATATATGTTGAATGGCACACCATCTGATCACTCTGTATGGGAAATGAAAATTATCAGTAAAACTGCAAAACCCATTTTGGATGAAGTAAAATTGTAGAGAATCAGAAGCTGAAATGAATAATAACAAAATCTCCACAGCTGATACATTTATGGTGAAATGCTGAAGCCATTACTCTTTTTTGATAGTGATAAATCACATAAGCGATTATGAATAATAGCCATGATGTATTTTCCGGGTGTTAACTTTTATTGTGTGTATTGATTGCACATGGTACTGTTACATAAGGACATTTTAATACAAGGATCTTGGACCTAGAGAAGCCATTACATCAAGAACACAAACTACCTTCTCATTATTTCTTTTTCTATTAATTTATATCAGTAATACATGGATGATAACTCAAAAATGATGGATTCTTTTTGTGAAGTAATTGGTAAAATCGGAGGGAAAATAACATTTCATAAAAGATCAAATGGAATTTTGACAAAATGAATGAAAAGTAAAATGCCTTCGAAATCAAAAGTTTTTACTGGGTCGACTTAACAGTAGTAGAGACTCTGATTCTCATTAAGCTTAAAGGGAACCATAGAAATCATCAAAATTGAGGTAGAGGTACAGAAAAAAATGTGAAAAAGTACTCAATAAAACTAATATACACTTGACATTCTCAATAATTCGCAAGACAAATTGAATTACTAACTTTTATCATTTTCCTTTATTCTTGAGAGTTCCATGCAACTATGAAGTAAGATCATATCTATGTCCTGTCTCCACTAACTGGCTCCCTCTTCCTTTATAGATTCCTCTCTGAACTTTATGCAGCCCCATTAACAGACGATGTACTAAATCCAGTGATGTTCAAGCAATGCTTTGCTTATGTGTGTGGTTATGGAGGGTTCATGCTCTGAATTGTGAGAAGCATAGCATATCCCTGAAAAGAACTGAATCTCTACCCTGACCACAAGGCTCAGGGTCCATCATGGAAGAGGGTGACAACAGTGTAAGAGCCTGAGGACAGGGAAGATAGGTATGGAATGTGGTCTTCTGGGTATGGCCCTGTGGTTACACTCATGGACTCACAGCACACAGGGGTTATCAACACACTACCAAGCCAGTCAACATTATGACATAGCGTTGGTAATCTTTACATTATATTACATTGATTGGTGAAAATTTAGCAGGAATGTGGTCTCTTTCTGTGTTCCTGAAACCTCTGGTGAAAATATTAGAAGAAATGAGATAAGAAAGGCAAGGGGCTGGTGCTATGACACTTGAGCTTTGAGGCTGGCCTGCAGCCATGACCTACTTCAGTAAGAGTTGTAAGTTCCCCTGTGATCTTCTTTGGCTACAGTTTCTGCTTCTGTCTGCAGAATTAATACAGTGACTGGAGTTGGCTGATACATGTAGTACCATCTAGTGAGTCCTTAGAATGTTCTAGACAGCATGCTGAGTTGGGAGTTATTTATACAACCACACTCCTCTAGTCCCTTGTGTTATATATCAATCTAAATGGACATTCTCCAGAAAAGGTCATTTCTTTTCACTCACACACTGATGAATTGAGATCAGGACAGACAGGAGATCCTTGAACCATCATCTCCTTTACAGCTACACTATTGCACATCAGTGTGCCTGCTTCTGTGGTAGTAGATAATAATGTGTTCAGTGCATCCTTAGATGCCATGCAGTCTGCAAACTGAAGCAAGTTTTAGCATTTATAGTAACATGGATGAAACTGGAAGACATTGTGCTCAGTCGAGCAAGCAAACTCAGAGAGATAAGGGTATGAACTTATGTGTGGGTTCTAACAATTCCAAACCATAGTAACGGAAAAGGAAGAGCATTTACATGAGTACGTGTCTCAGGAAGGATGGAGAAGAGGAAAGCACTGTTCTAAGGCTGCACTCTCCATAGACTTCAGGGTTTTGACATTCTTCTCATCCTTCAGTTCCATTGGAGTGTTAAGATAGACTGATCAAAACCATTTGAGTGGAGAGGAAAGGATTATTTCAGTTATGTTTACAGTTTAGTTTTTACTCAAGGAAGTCTGAGAAGGAAGCCTAGCAGGACCCTGAAGGCAGGTAGGCTGGCTTTTCTTTTCTTTTTTCTTTTTTCTTTTAGTTATTTAAATCACATTGTAGTTTGCTTATTTACACAGAGGTTATAAACATAAAAAGGCAGGATGTGGGGAAGGGAATGGCACCGGAGCATAGGTGTTCAGGGGGAGTACAGATACTTTCAGAACAGGGTATCAGCTGGGTGTAGGTTCAGGGACAGGTCACTATGACTCTGCCTATGATTCACTTGTCCTTATCTAAGTTGGTACTGTCCACCGAGGCTGCCTGTTTATAGCATTCCTTTCAACCAAGACGTCATAGCCAAGGAAGAATAGCAGGAACCCTGGAGTGTACTGCCTGCTGTCTTCTATGGGTTCACACCCAGATAGACATTCTTGGCTGTTATTTTTCTGTGTTTTATAAGTACATTTATAAGAAAATGAACTTTTTTTGTAAGTTTCCTTCATATGCGGTCATTAATAGGATGAAATGGTATATAAATTTCATGTTAGATTTTTGTGAGGACACATGTCTGATTTTCCTCTGGAATAAATACTCTGTATGAGACTGCTTGACCATATACTATATTTTTAAATTGTTAAATCCTACTATTTGTCAAATCTGTAATTTAAAATAATGAATTAAGGGCTATAGTAAATACATATACATTGCACTGTCTAAGAGATACTTTTTAACATCCATTTCTAGAATTTTGAAGTATTTGTGAGATAAGCAGATGTTTAAAATCTTTACAACCATTCTTTTCTCATTTTTGCCAGAGAGTGAGTGTCCTCTTTCTCTGAAGATTTACTATTAAATTTGCTTCTATATGGAAATTCATGTAAATTTCATGTCATTTTATGCACAATACAGGTTTCATTTTTTTTGTGACTGTCAATGCACCAAGGCTTGTGGTATTTCACAAGCATCCTGTTAAATTCTCTCAGAAATACCAATTCAGAGAGTGATTTTACAGGATATTATCTTCTTCTCCCTCATGGGTTTATCTAATAATTGTTGTCTAAAAAAAGCAAAACACCTTTCTGTGCAGTCTAGAAGAGTACTCCTCACTTGGACACTTCCCATTGGTTTCTCAAACTGTATTAGCATGTACATAGACTCATATGACTAGAAAAAGACAAACATGATGAACAATAAAAATCTCCATGCCAAGTAATCCAGATATTTGCTTCCAGTTACAGGAGTTATGTTGTTTTTTCTAAGTACTTTATGGAAAGTGTAACTTTCACATTCTCTTCCCCACAGGAATCTGACACTCCCTGGGACAGTAGTTTCCTCAACTGTGGAAGTCAGCCTGTTCTTTCTTTATGCTAGAATGAAGCTAATAAATAAATAAACTATGAATTCGCTCCAGCAAATACTTTTGTTGTCTGAGCACACTAATTCTAGTGTTGAAAATTGGTGAGACGTTGGCATGTTTTGACCCATGAAATACATGTTGGTGACACTGGGGTTGACGAGGTGGCTGGGATGTTATAGTGGTAGTGATGTTTGTACTGGTCTTAACCGTGAGGAGGTAGGGAGATGATAGAAGATTTGTATGTAGTGCTGGCAGTCTTGAAGTAGGTTATAACTGATGGAGGCCATGCCTGTTCAGATGACTGTAAAGATGTTACTGTAGGTAAAGTGGTGGTTATTACCAAGGCGTCAATAGGACAGATAGCTGTGATGGTTATGAGCTGAGGGTAGATAATGATTAAGGAAAGATCTGGGTAGTTTATGAATATTACCCAACTATTGTGGGAGTATTAATAACTATTGCTGGCTGTATGCTATGAGCATCTGTAGCTCAATTTTCATATGCATCATTCCAGGCTGGGAGAGGAGAGCAGGCTGAATGCCTGAACACCTTATCAAGCAACATAGGCTCATGAACGCATTGTAAACAGTGTAACTCCAAAGATATGTGAAAAGCACATGCATGGCATTTCATTCAGTGATGGTATAGCAATTGTAGAGGACACAGGGGACTGAAATGGTGTTAAAGGTTATGTCAACATGGATGGAAAGCATGCATTCACTAGAGGGAACACAGAAATCAAAATATTAAAAAGTGAATCAGTTCTTACTACAGAGAGGTTAACATAACTGGAGTCGCTCATTATAACCTGTGGAGAAAGAATAAAGTGTCTGTTCATCCCTCAAAGTCCTTTGGGTGTCTGTTGATCAGAATATGTCTTCACACTTTGTGCATAGGGCTCTATAATATGTAGTCTAGGGATGTTTACTATTATTCTCAGCTTAGGATGTTACCAATTTGTATTTATGTCAGGAGCCATAATGGGACAAGCTAATAATTAGCAGGTGATCATCCTGAAATGCTTGCCTCAGATTATTATATAATCTGTGACAAGTGTGCCCCATCCAGCAAGGCTGTGGCAAACATATTTTAGGAAAAATTCCTGCTATTAATATACTTTTCCTATTATTGTTATTATTATTATTAAACATATGTAACAATCACTAAGCAATAACACATCCCTTTGGAGCAGATCTCTGTAGACCCACGAAGATGTACTGTCTTGTAGTGACACTATATAGACAAATAGATGACTTTTTAAGTCTTAATGATGATCCTATAAAAATTCCTAAATTTATATCAATGATTATTAAGCTTTTTTATAGTGGAACTGCTATTTAGTCCCTTTCTGATACTCAAAACTGCAATGAGAACTCTGCCAGTCTCCTAAGTGTCATCAGTTAACTGCCCTTAGATAGTAACCAGAAGTTCTCCTGTTCAGAGCACATTCCAATGAGGTTGTAAAACAGTTAACCAAAGGTCACTAAAAGGGAACTCATGATTTATTATAGGTGCTAGGACAGAAGAGAAAATATTACCTGGGTTTATCTATACAAAACTTCACTAATTTCTTGTTAAAGTTTTAAACCTTTAGTGAACCTGTGGAGCTAGACAGGTGATGGATGTTTAGTCAGATAATTACTCCTAATGGATATGCATGTAAACATTCTCTGTTGTAAACTTCTATTTCAATTTTTGATTTGAATTTTGGTGTGAACTTGTGATGAACTTTGTAATATGTGACCATGTACTCTGTAAGATGTATAAGTACTGAGGACAAAGAGATGAAAGTTAGTTAGTTAGATATAGAATTAGAATAGAAGATAGATTAGAGATAGAATAGTTTTTTCCTTTTCCCAGATAGAATAGAAGTTTTCCTTTTTCCCCACTTAGGATCTTTCTGCTTTTCCCCTTAGATAGCTTTCATAGAAAACTTTTAACAACTTAGTAATAAATGCTATAAATGACATCTCTAAGTGTCTTTTCTTCCTGTGACCTCAAACTAACAGATCTAAGTTAGAGCCTAGCAGGCCAGCAGACAGAGTACAAAGGCTATTTGCCTAATCCTCTGCTATTAGACTACAGGTGTTAATCACCTAAGCCTGCAGTCTTTTACCCTCAGAAGAAGTTTTTAGGACTTTTTACAACTTATCTTAGCACTTCAGTATAGGTCAGGGAACCAGTAAGCCCTTAGACCCTCAGACATTAAAGCCATCACCAGAGTCCTACTCTGTGTCCTGCCACAAGGGAAGGGAGGCTTTTGGCATATTTACATTTTTGTTCCCAAACTTTAGACATGCATATAAGGTTTTATGATGCTCTAAATTTTCACAAACATGTAGAAGCCATAATAGTCAAACACAGATTTCAAAGACTATTAATGCTACTAATTATACAATATATAATAGCTACAAATGCTATTAATGCTATTAATGCTATTGTTTTCAGTTTGCTTCTTTCCCTGACTGGCCTATGTCCTCCAACATGAGCAAATATCAGTAGAAACTGTGTTGTCATCACTGAGCACCTAGAATCTCTGAGCTTTCCATTTCAGTGGCACATTCTGCCCCGTACACCCTTTGAGAAATACAACAGTATTGTACTGGCATTCCCCAGAAGGATTAGATTGTTGACAAATACTGCTGTAATGTTTCCTTCTGAGCTCTGAGTTTGAAAGTAGAGGCCATGTTAAACTATTTTATTTTTAAAAGTACATGTTTGTGAGTTGACTTAGCTGCTAATGGTACCAAGCCTGATAATCTGAGCTTAACCTCAGGGCTCATTTAGTGAAAGGGAAGATCCAGTCCCTGTGAGTCTGAGTTTCTCTCTTACTTCTGCAAGGGTATGGACTTGCACAATCTTGTGCTTTTATTTCTTAAATGTTTAGATTATGGGTGTACCTGTCTATGCCATGCAGTGATGGAACTGAGCCTAAAGAAAACAGTCCACCAAACAAACTGCATCCACAAACCAGTTTGTTTAACTCTTAAAACTCACTTCCATGGGTTGAACTTCACCAGGGTCTTCTTGAGTGTACACAGCATGTGCTCCAACTCTGAAAGGTGTTTCTTTACCCTTTCATTACTCATTCCTTTCTGTTTCCTAATGACACTCTTTCCCCCACATTCTACATGAGTTTTGCATTCTTTTTCTTTACATAGGTGCGGGTATTTCATCTAATTGTTCTCCAGTCCATGTCTCTGAGGTGTTTGTTAAATGGGCAAATTACAGTCAAGAATGAGAGAAGATACTTTAGGCCTACTCTCCAACTTTAGGTGATATCACCTCTGTTGCAATGACTGCTCTCCACTACAGATGAGTCAAGATTTTTTTGTACTTATAGAATTTAAAACTTGCATACATATGTTACATGTTATAAGCATATATATATGTGTGTGCACATATGTATATTGTGGTCTAACATATATATAGTTATATGTATATAGTTATACATAATATATATATAAATCACATATATAATTATATATACATTACTATATATAACTATATATATAATTATATAGTATATATATATATGTGTGTGTGTGTGTGTGTGTGTGTGTGTCTATGTGTGATTCATTGGACTAATGTCATTGGTCTATGGGTAACACAGACCCTGTAGCAGTAATATAAATGTGTTGATTTGAATAGTTATGGCCTCCATAGACTTCTGTCTTTGACTGCTTGGACCTTATGGGGGAAGCCCTTTTAGTAGGTGTGGTCTTGTTGGAGTAAGCCTTGTTGGAAGAAATACATCACTGTAGGGATAGGCTGTGAAGTCTTCTATGCTCAAGCTACACTCAGTATGGCAAACAGTCTTTCCTTGCTGTCCGTGGATCAAGATGTACAACTCTCAGCTCTGTCTCTAGTACCATGTTGGCCTATATGGTGCCATACTTTCCACCATGACAATAATGGACTAAATCTCTAAAACTGTAAGCCATCCCCAATTAAGTATTTTCCCCTATAAGATTTGCATTGGTCATGATGTATCTTAACTGCAATAAAACCATAAGACAATAAAGTGGTATAAACTCCTATCCCAAGTTTGCTGTATGAGGGTGAATTCTGTAATGAACTCCAACAAAAAGGTAGCAATTAATTATCAGCTATAAAATAAAAACTTCATTCTGGGCATGTAGCTGGAACTTGTAAACCAAAATCAGACCCAAATCTTTCACCCGACAGACAAAGCCCCAGCTAGCTTGTGGACACAGACAGATCTATGCTCATGTGAAAACCCTTTGATTATCTATCTCCTTTAAATATTAATCACTATTTATGTCCATTTCTTAACAGTTGGCTATAGTTAACATTTTTATATTTACATTTTTTGTTACAATTAGTATGTGCTATGAAAAAACACTATTTATTAAATTATATATGAGGTTTGGAACTTTTTCTTTCAATTTTATGCCATTGATAATGTAACAGTTTGGTGTCTGCTTATACACACTGATCTGTGGTACAGACAGCAGAATATAATTGTTTGGTTTTAGTGTTTTCAAAGTCTTCAGTTTTATACAGTGAAGGTGAGGTAATGTGTTTAGTGAGTTTAAATTTTTCATCTTTTCAAAAGCAATTTAAATACCCAGTTTCTTCCTTTGGTCATCAACTAACATTTGTCATTCATGAACCTTTAATTTGAAATAAGTTCTTGGGCGTTAGTTCTAGAGGAATTTTAATAAACCAACATGGCTGCTCTGTTCACATTCAAACACCTTCTAGGTCTGTGTGAACTGGCTAGAATGCAGACAAGCCATACCCCTTTAATCCCTCTGGATAGACTCCTTTAGTATACACCTTTAGTCCCAAACAATGACATCTAGTTAAAGGACAAAGTGATGTATCAGAGAAAAATTTGACAGAATTTGTCATAGATAGGATACACCCAACTCTCAGGAGAAAAGCTATTTAAGAGCAGCACAGGGGAGGCAGTCAGTTCAGCTGAGTGGAGTTGAGATCAGTGCTGTCAGATGAGAGTCAGTGCAGTAAGTGAGTACAGTGCAGTAGGGTTGAGTTCATTCATGAGTTCATGCATTTCTGTGCAGGTTAGCAGAGGTAGTTGAAGCCACAGAAAAAGAAGCCAGAAGAACCGATTTCCAGAGTTAATTTGAGGCTTTGCAGAGCAATTCAGTGAGAAGCCAAGAGAAGTCAGATTGAATTAGCTTGGCGAGTAGTTTGAGCCAGAACATCTGAGTTGAACCAGCCAACCAGAGTTCAGAAAGTACAAGAAAGAGTGAACTTATTCATCAGTAAGTCTCTGAGATAAAATTATATCTAGTGAATAAAAGTTACATTTACAATTAGTTTATTTTAAATACATTTTGTTAAAACTTGTATGGCTTTAAGTCCACATTCTAACCTAATTGGAAAAATAAACAAATAACAGCACCAAAGATGTTCTACACATGAAACAGGAAGGAAGGCTCATTCTTCTCTACTACATTAAAGATGAACAGGAGCCATCACACCCTTTAAATGCTGCCTTTGCTGTGTGATGTTCATTTTGGGAGCAATGACCCGTAAGCTGCACTGCATAATTTTCTAGCTGAATAGTAATACCAAAGTAAATTCTGACATCTGACCCACTGTGCAATCCAGAAGGAATTATACTAACTGATAATCTAACAATTAGTTTATATCTATCTGATAACCCATGAAAAGGGGGAGCAGAACTGAGGAAACAAGTGGCTTTCTAGATGCAAGGGACATGTGGAAACCTTGATGTTTACTATTACTTTAATTACTCTGAAATTCTAAAGATAAAAATATGCAAAATATGCAAATATGCAAAATATGCATATTTCTGAAATTCTTAGTTTTTAAGTCTGAGCAGGACTCCATAATCTAAATGTGTAATTATAATCATTTTGCTGGAATTAGACTTATGGGTATACTTAATACATTTATGAATGTACATATGGTGTGTTCTTAGCAGCTAATATCCTCTAGATGAGAGCTATGCTTGCTGTAATGTCATTTGTGTTAATAGGTAACATTTTTTGTGATTTCTTTTTTTTTTTAGTGTAATGAATGAAAACTAAGTCATTCATTTTTCTTTAGGGAGCATCATTAACGGTGTTTTCATAATACTTTCGAAAAACTTACTAGAAATCCTCCTTTTGAAACATGAACTGAAAAGATATTCCTGAGAGCACATTTAGAACTAAATAGAAAAACTGTTAAAGTCTCAAAATAAAAAACAACTGTGTCTTGCTAATTATATGTGCAGAAATGCACATCTTGAGTTCAAGTAAAAGTCCTTTGATTTATTAAGATTTTATTGTATTAAGCTTTTATTTCTGAGATACTGTTTGATAGGATCACAACTTGTGATGTGCTCTTGTTTGTACTTCCAGCACTGTGTGATCATATGAAGCAGGCACGGTGGTGTTCATTGACTTGTGGGGTTCCTCCATTCGACACATTTTCCTTTCTCAAGTCAAGATGACTCAGCTCTATAAAGTAAAAGCTGAAGTATCAACATCTATTCACTTTAATATTAAACTAACATATTAATGATTTAAAAACAACATGACATTTTAAAAGGAAAATATTGTATTTATTTCTTATATCCAGTAAAATTAGTCAATATTATTTAGTTAGTAAAATTGTCAATATTATTTTTAAAATTAACAAGATAAAGCTAATTAAAATGCTTAAATATGAAAGACTAAAATAATCAAGATTTGTGTTTTGTTTGGTTTCATAGTTTTTCATTTGTTTGTTTGTTTGTTTGAGACAGAGATTCTCTATGTAGCCTTGGCTGTACTGGAACCTGTTCTGTAGACCAGGCTAGCCCTGAACAGATCCATCTGCCTCTGTCTCCCTTGTTCTGGGTTCAAAGATCTGTACCACCACTACATTGTTTCAAGATCATTTTTAAATGGTTTTAAAACTAATGATAAACCAATAAGAACTAATGGAAAGGGGGAGAATGTGTAAAGTAGACAATGAGGATATTGAGGTCATTAGTAGTCCTTACACAGTGGCTCGAATATTGCTCTGCTCTGGCTCCTTCAGATACCTTACCTGCCCATCTTCTTTAATTCTTGTGATGCTAAGTAGACGTTTTGTTTTCTGTCTTCACAATTTTGAACCATTCAGGACATCTAGAAAAACCTCCACAAATACATATTTTCATTTTGTGGATGAGATGATTAGAACCCATCTTTAAATATTTACTCTGCCTAAATTCATACAGTTGAGAGATGAAGAGCTGTTCTGAAGAGCTTTGAGCTGCTAATATGACTGAACAGTATGCATTACTGTGTTACCAAGAACTATGATGGAAAACCAAAAGTGCTTTTAGATATAAATTAAAGCTAGATTTATCACTTGTTTTCTCTTTTTTAATCAACTTTTAATCTTTATATTCTATATTGTTTGAAATTTACATACCTGTATATAATAGGTTATAATCTTCTCACTCTCTACTTTTTAGTCCCTATTCTTCCAGACACATCTTCCCACCAAATTAATGTTTATTTATCTGTGTCACTCTAATCCCTTTTAGTAAAAATTATGAGTAAGAAACTCTACAAGCTTTTCTATTTCTTGGATAAATGTTGGATGTTAGAAAACACAATGATTTTTATAATGTATCGATTTTGAACTTATTCATAAGTAAATTACCTGCTATTTATTTATTTATTGCTGTTTTTCTGTGTGGAACGTATGTAGTTATGTGTGCATCACATGCAAGTGTCTGCGTGCAGTGGTCTATGCATATACATGCAGAGTTCAGACAGGATGTAGGGCATCCTTACTACCACTCTGCCTCATTAACTTGAGAAGAGGCTTCTTACCAAAGGCACATGTCTGGGGTCTTGGCTTCCTGGCTTAGAGTTCTCAGGATCCTCCCATCTATTTACCTATAGATAGAATTACAGACACATCAGCCATGCCTGACTTAAATTTACTAAGTATCATGGTTTTCAAAAATTATAAAATGATAGTTGTTGTAGTAAAAATTTAACCACTAATGGGGGTTACTAGCTGCCTTTAATCATTCAGTTCCCAGAAAAAAAGATATATAACTTTTATAATTATAATAAGTCTCTAATGCACTAGAGCTGGGCAGATATCTACCCTCTATGCTATTATGTCTGCTTCCTTAACAATAACCCAATTTTATAACTTGCCATGCTACATATGGGCTGCTCTTAACTTCAACTGGCCAGCCCTCATGGCCATGTTTTCATAACTCACCTACCCCCATGGCATTTATCTTCTCTCTTTCTTCTTCTCTCTCTCCTCATGGTCTTCTTCAGACTCACAGTCCTGGAACTCAAACCTCACCTATCTCTCTTATGCTTAGCTATAGGCTGTAGGCATCTTCATTCATTAGTCAGGGATAACCTGGGGAACAAGGGCACATAGTATTACTTGTGTACCTGCAGATTCTCTCATCCTTGGGGTTAGCCAGACTTTGGGAGCCACTATTTAACATTACAATAGCTAGCAAAAGACCAAATTTCAACAGACAATGTTTGAGATCTGGAAACAAATGTAAAATGTGAAGTATGAGTTTTCAGATGATAGATATTCATGATGCATTTCTTGAAAAATATTGGAATCAATAAAAATGTTTTAAAATGATGCATCTTGCAGTACACATTTATTGAAAACATTTTAATTAATGAAAATGTTTTAAAACCATGTGTCTTGCTTAAATCATACCAATTAAATTATGCATTTTACAAACCACAAATACATTGAAGCCATGATGCACTTTCCTCGTGCATCATGAGGCTGCTGCTGTGATGGTTTGGCTGCTCACCAAAAAATGTATGTGAAATAATTGAGTGCCAATACATAATTGCTGCAGGACAAATTTTACACTGGAAATAAACATTTTATACTGTAACATGTTAGACATATACAACGTAATCTGACAAGTGTTATTAATGAATACAAACTTACTAAAAGAGGACAACTGAATTTATCAAAGTGTTACTACCTGCATTTCTATACTTAAAATTAGTGGAATTTTGTTTTTTTCTAATATAAAAACCCTATGACACTCTCAATCTTTATTTATTATTTTTCTGAGCTACAAATTTTGTGTCAGTAAAACAAGGTCATTTGGTGTGCTGGATTCTAGATCAATAAGATTCCAGGTAAAAATCTATTAAATGTTACCTTGAAAGAAATTTTAATGTCACTACAATTTCTTTGTAAGGAATATTGGATATATACCAAATAGTTTCTGTTACATTAACATGAAATCCTGTGTTCTATATTTAAAATAAATTATAGCAATAGATCACTCTAATAGACAGTATTTTGATTATGTAAAGCCTTAGGTATGGAACAAGTAAGCTACCCAAATTTGCAGACATTAGTAACACAGTGATCTATTCATCTACCATCCATCATCTATTTGGCAAATTCCATCACCTTATACAACACTATGTCTAGGGCATTAAGGGCTCCAAAGATTTATGTAACATGTATTTTATCCTTAAGGTCACTGTGGGGAAATTATCAAGATACGTCACTCTTAAAAGTAGATATAAAAAGGGACTGTAGAGAATATGTGAGCCATTTTTGACAGATTTCTAGACTAACTGTTCGAGTCTGGAATATCACTCATGCTGTTTTCACTGAGCATTAATAATATGTCTGTCTCCACAAACAAAGGACCCTGTAGAAAAAAGGAGTTTGGGCTTTGAAAAAACATAGGCAATTCAATAGAAAACAGGACAAAGGCATGAGCCTTAATGTTTAATGTAATATGTCAACACAAGGAATATATTAGAATTCATACTTATCACCCACACTAAAAAGGACTGGTGTTTCAAAACACCAAAAGAGGTGTTCAGATAACATCCTATGATGTCTCATCAATTTTCTCTTGTCATTTGGCTTGACTTCATCATGCTAATGTCATTTTCCTTCTTAAAAAAGAAAAGAAAACACTAATTAAAATGGTATAGGTAAACAGTGAAGATGAATCTGCTCAAATCTGAATAGAAAACAGATTAAAAGCTCTATGTTAGCAGTGACAGGCCTGGATAATATAAAGTACAGGGTAAAGTACATGTTCCTTAGTCAGCTTTAATATTAAAGGTTTGGAAAATGCATGTATTGAAAGCAATACTGCAGGTTTAAGCCTAGGCTGGTGAGCAGTAGAAGAAACTAAACATGAACTATCTCTGAGCATATTTGTGGGTTACACATGGAACACCATTCCTCGGGATAAGTCAGGGTCTCAACTGTAACAGTGCACATGATCCTCATCCAGAAAATATAAAGCACTTACTATAAATCTAAAATATTCTAGAACACTCTCTTGTGATTATTACACTACATTATACCTACAGTATTGAAAACGGCAGAAATATGTTATTATGGAGATCTGTATTATATTTGGCTAGATAAATGTTTACAAGGAGTTTCAAAAATAATGCATCATCCTGAAATTGGAGAGATGACTCAGTAGTTATGAGAGCTGGCTACCCAGTCATAAAGATGACATCCTAGTACCATATATATATATATATAGTGTGTGTGTGTGTGTGTGTGTGTGTGTGTGTTTGTGTGTGTGTCTAAAGTAATCAGCTGTCCTTGAATAAAACATTCTGAGTGAATGTCTTGAGCTTTATACTCAGTTAAAAATGTCCAAGAAGTCTGTATGGCACATGAGTTTTTTTATGGTACTTTAGATTGGGAAAATTGAAAGAATGAAAAAAAAGAAAGGAAGACATATCTTGAAAACTTCACCACAGTGACCTTAAGGATAAAATACACATTACATAAATATTTGGAGCCCTTAAAGCCCTAGACATGTGTGTGTGTGTGTGTGTGTGTGTGTGTGTGTATTAACACACACAGATACAATAAATCTTAAATACTATAAATATAATACCATGCACTTCTCATCTAGCTCTTCTTATGTTGCCACCATCTGTTACTATGGCACATCAAAACCAGGAGTAAAGTTTTATTTTTTCCTATTCACTGGACCTTATTTAGTTTCCATCTGCTTTTGTATGGAATTCAGCACAACTAGCTGCATTATAAATTTGTGTTACAATCATCATTGTCAATATATGAAATTACTCAGCACCACAGAGCAATTCTCTCCCAAATTCTATTTATGTCCTCTCAATGGACTGGATTATTTTTAACTTCTGTGTTTTGTCTGTCTGTCTGTTTGTCTGTCTGTATCTCTCTCTCTCTCTCTCTCTCTTTCTTTCTTTTTCAATTTTCCCAATCAAAAGTACCATAAAAAAACTCATGTGTCATACAGACTTCTTGGATGTTTTCAATGGTCATGACATTCACTCAGATTGTTTTATTCAAGGACAGCTGATTACTTTAGACAGCTTACTTGTATTCCATTACAGGGGCAAGCTAATGCAAACAGTAATCAGGTGTGCATTCTTTAAGGGCTGTGTCTTTTGCAATATTTTGGTTCCAGTTTTATACTCGTAAAAATAAAGCTGTGATGGATAACTGTGTTAGAGTGTTCCTGTAAATAATGGTTTCAATTACGTATTGTATATCTGAAAGTAGGTTCAGTGACTCACACTTAGACGAACATTTAGTTTAGAAATAAACCACAAAGATGATAGTGATTTAATGTCATACACCTTTGACAAGTTTCTTCAGTAACTATGTACAAATAAAATATATTCTTCAATAGTTTTCATAAAACGAACATAGAATTCTCTTTACAAAAGCCTATATTAAAGAGATCACACTGGTTAAAAAGAATAAAACAACAGCAGCCATCTATATATTCTACTTCATTACAGTCCATGTTTATTTCAACATTGAATCACATTGTTACATTCTTAAAATGATAGTAAAGTTTTGCTTCCCATGATATAATTCCTATTAAATTTGGACTTTTACTATCAGAAGTGAAATAGACAACATTGAACACTCATCTATCTTTATACATCAATATATTTAAATTTTATATAGTTTTGTCATGATTCTTCACACTGTCTGATAAAATTTCTGAATTTAGTGGAGGAAAAAAAGTTTTGTGGAATTTTTCTAAATTAATGTTCATCTGCATCTAATATCATTTATCATAAAAATATTTGGCATTTGCCTTTCCCAGTCTCATCTATTTTATGTTTTAATTTCAATCAGTTTGACTGAATAATCCTTATTTCATTTTATTGTATTAGTCATCAACTATTTGATTATATTGAATTTTTGGAATTCATAAGAGATATCAATAATTCATCAAAATGCAATAATGATGATATATATATTATATATATATATATATGATGATTGTGTGTGTGTGTGTGTGTGTGTGTGTGTGTGTGTGTGTATATATATATATGTAATCTTTAAAGACCATCTTTGTTACTTTTTATTGCCATAACAAAACATCATGATCAAGGTTACACAAAAGAAAGATTTTCATTTGGGGGGTCACAGTTTTATCAGGTTAGAGTCTATGACCATTATTGTGGGAAGCATGGGAGCAGGTAGGCAGACAAGCATCATGCTGGAGCAGTAGCTGAAAGCTCACAAATTTAGGCAATAAATAGAAGGCAGAGATAGATAGATGTAGATAGATAGATAGATAGATAGATAGATAGATAGATGATAGATAGATAGATAGATAGATAGATGATTGATAGATAGATAGAGATAGAGATAGAGAGATAGAGAGATAGATAGATCAGATAACATATAGGCAAAGGGAGATAGAGGGATATTGTGTAACATGGGCTTGAAACCATAAGGCTCAGCTCCAGCAACACACCTTCTTTAACAAGGCCAAACCACTTAATCCTTTCCAAAGAGTTCAATCACCAGGGACTAAGTATTCAAATATGTGAGACTACTAGGGGGAAGGGCATCCTCTTTCAAACACAATTAGCTTATTAAGATAGGGTTCATTTTTCTTTACCTCCCCTCTATCTCTGTCTGTGCCCACACTTACAATAACTCTTCCGTATGTTTTGCTACTTCTGCTTCTTACCCTTATCTTTTTTACAAGCAGCATAATGGAAACAGGACTATATGTCACCTATTTAAACATTTCATTCCTGTTTCCATGATCTTATACCTTTATGCAGATATTTCTTTCTATTTGCTTCTTTATCCATTGAACAGTTTCCTTTGATGTTTGCTATAACTCAAAGTTACTAGTAATTATTTTGACTTTTCTACCTATGAAAAAGCCTTTATTTTTAGTTTGTTTTTAGAACAAATGTTTAGGGATTCTGGCTTACTCTTCTCTTTTGAAAATGTTGATGTACTGATGTACCATATTATGAGAAGAAAACTGTTTCTGTAAATTTTTTCATGTTTTCTTTGTGTGTATATGTGCGTGTATATATTTCAGAATTTTTTGTTTTATTGAAAAGTATTTTTTTCTCATGTAATATATCCTGATTACAGTTTTTTCTCCCTACCTCTATATTTGTGGGAAGATGATATATAGTTATATTTATATCATCTATACATGTAGATATATAAGACAAAACCCAACACATTGTAATAAGAAACACAAACAAGAGTCAAAAATGCCATCAGAAGCAGATATAGATACAGAGACTCACTTATTTGCCCATTCAAAATTCTGACAAAAGCACTAACCTGGAATCTATAATATATGTACAAAAGACCTATAAAGTAAAAAAGGAGAAAATATACATAAATAAAATAAAAATTAAAAATAATATAAAATATTAAGAATACCCTATCATTATGAGTAGTTTGTTTCATCAGTGAAACTTCCTTGGAGAAAACTGGATTTTCATTTGCAACTGGTCATCAATTGGAAATAGCTTCTGGACTGTACATGGTGCCATGTGTTTACCTTTCCTTTCAGCTCTAGGGCTCTGCCTGGTGCAAACCAGTGCAGACCATGTGCATGATGCCTTGGTCTCTATGAGTTCTAGTGAGCTTTGCTCACGATGATTTAGAGGACCTTTTTTCTTTTGATATCCTCCAGCTCCTGTGACTCTAAAAGTCTTCCACATATACTTTGTGAGTGTTCCTGAGACCTGAAGTGGGGTGTTTAATGAAGACATGCAGTTTAAGTTTGAGTGTCCCAAGGTCTCTCACCCACTGCATTTGGCTGGCAGCATGTCTTGGTAGTTGTTCCCATCTATCAAAGTAGAAAGCTTCTCTGATGATTGCTGAGCAATGCACTGATCTATGAGTATAGCAGAATGTCATTAAGAGTCATTTTTGGTACATTCTTTGAGTAGAATAGTATATTTAGTCTTGCACTTTCTACCTAGGCTATCTAATCTCAGGTTCTTGGTCACCCAATCAGTGATGCATATTAGTTCCATCTTGGAGTGGGTCTTAAGTCAAATCATGTCATGATTGGTTACGCCCATGAGTTCTGTGCCACCATTGCCATTGAACATCTTGTAGGCAGGAAAACATTGTAGAACAAAGATTTTTCTGGCTAGATTGGTGTTTTAGTTCTACTTTGGTAGCATGCTGAGAATCTTCCTGTTCTAAAGATGCTAGTACATAGGGTTAAAGGTTCTATGTAGGCACAAGCTTGACTTCTCCATGTTCAATGAATTGTGTAGGTATTCTCTTCAGCAATGGGGCCTTGGCATCCATTTGTGGAGAACCAATCTTGGCAAAACCCTGGGTGGTTTGGTGATTACCCTGGGACTCCTTGAACAACAACTTAATTAGATGCAACCTACTCCCCATACTATAAACTTCATGTGGTGACAAGAGGTGCACTGTTGGGTATCTGTCTCCCTCAATATGTGGCAATGACATTTAAATTGCCCTCATATATGTATATATCTGAAGAAGCTTCTACTGTATTAAGTGTTTATACTATCCCTTAAATGGTCTTTAAATATCATTCTTAAGTGAGTTAACCCAGACCCAGAAAGACAAATATGATTTGTATTCACTTAAATGTAGATATTAGCTGCTAAGACAATGGTAAACAGGCTATAATCCGTACAATTACAGAAGCTATGTTTAGAGCAAGGGACTATGGAGAACATATTTATCTCCCTTAGAAAGGGATCTAGAATAGTTGCTTTTGGAAGAATGAGAGTGGGGACTGGAAATAGATGATCAAGTGTGGGGTAAAGAGAGGGATAAAGAAAGAAATATGGGAAATCAAGTGTAAACCCAACAAGAATGTATAAGTTATAGTCCAGTATCCCTCATGAATATACATACAAAAATTCTCAATGAAGTAGTTGCAAACTGAATACAAGAGATATAAAAAAATAATATTCCATGAATAACTGAACAACTGTTTTTTTTTTTTTTTTTTTTTTAGAAGACCATACTCCATATACAGGCTGCATGTTTTGGGATAGCCCCTACTCCAGATGTTTGAGACCTACATGAAAACCAAGCTGCACATTTACAACATATGTGCAGGGAGGCCTAGGTTCAGCCCCATGGAGGTAGATCTGTGTAGACTAGGTATGCTCCACGGTTGGTAATTCAGTCTCTCAGAGCTCCAAGGGTTCAGGTTCGTTTACTCTGTTGATCTTCCTGTGCAGTTCCTATCTCCTTAGGGCCCGCAATCCTTCCACCTATTCTTCTTTAAGAGTCCTCAAGCTCCATCCACTGTTTGGCTCTGGATGTCTGTATCTGTCTGAGTCAGCTGCTGGTTAGAGCCTCTCAGAGGACAGCTTGCCCCTGTCTGTTCTCAGGCTGGAGGTTTAGATCCTGGGAGCTCTGGTTGAATCTTTTGATACTCGTTCTAAAAAGGACAAAAGCACCCTCACTTTGGTCTTCCTCCTTCTTCTTGAGTTTCATGAGGTTTCTGCGTTGCATCTTAGGTATTGTGTGTTTTGGGGCTAATATCTGCTTATCAGTGAGTGCATACCATGTGTGTTCTTTTGTGATTGGGTCATCTCACTCAGGATGATATTTTCTAGCTCCATCCATTTGTCTAAGAATTTCATGAGCTCATTATTTTTAATGGCTGAGTAGTACTCCATTTTAATATTATTTGCTTTGTGAAGGAGCTTATTGTGGTTCTGAATTTTTTTAAACATAACTCAAAAAGTAAAAAAAAAAAGAAAGAAATATGGGGAAAGGAAACTAAAATTAAGGGTCATTAGATTGTTTTAAACTATAACCAGTCACATTAGGCAATTTTATGATAATATGAGGTAATGTTTTAGTTGTATTTCTAAAATTAATCTTTTTATCTTGGGTGTGTCTTGAGGATTCAAGTCAGAGAATGGTTTTCATTCATATTTTTGACAGTGAGATAAGTTAATATTATTCAATCTGTACACTTATATTTCTCAATAAATCATTTATTAGAATAAACAGTTTTGTCAATTATTGTTCATTTGATATTTTCGGGCATTATACTTGGCCCTTTGAAATTAACCCGTAGGACAGAGACACTGTTTTTCATGTTTGTTTTCACTTCGGTTTAGTTCTTTGTTTTACATTTGTGAAAGTCACTTCTCTTTTCTTTTGCAATGTGTGATGTACTTAAACTCAGTGTGGTATAGTCTTCAACTCATATATTGTTGTACTTGTCACATTTAGGAATTGGAATATATACACACACACAAGGTGATTTGATACTATATCCATCTAGCAAGATAATAATAGTACATTCATCACTAGATTACAATAGCAGACAAAAGATTCCTCCTGTGTTGAAAATCATACATTCAATCAGAAAGCAATAGGTCACAATCATAGCACTATTACACTCATGGACACATCTTGGCACATAGGTCATTACTATATTTTACAGATTTCATAGCTAGATAAAACTGTTGACCCAGAAGTTGAAATAGCACATTCATTACAATGAAAGATCCCCAGGAGGGAGAAAGCTCCCAAGACAATACCAACATGATTTTCTGAGATTTGATATGAAAATAGATAGTACCTTCAGCAGTATGGGTGTACCATCAGCTACAGTGGGCAACCAGAAAAAGTGACTTGGATGGGAATCTTTTGGACAATTTTTGCCAGTCCAATAGCTCCTAAACACATATTTCATACCTACTCCTAGACTTTTTATTTTGCAACCTAAAGGTTTAGACATATATTAGTCATTTATTGCTGAATTAAAGTATTCCAAAGTTAATCATTTAAAAATATATAAATTTGTTTTCTCCAAGATTTTGTGGATGAGATGACCAGGCATTGCTTTGCTATGTCTTCTTTTGTGGATCTCTAGCATGCATAGATATCATTATATTTTCAGTAGTTCAGTTTTTTTTTTTTTTACAAGGTTAATTGGTTGTTGCCATTATTAAGTGCCTGCAATATTGGGATTCAATTTTCTGATTGGTTATAAGTCACATTTCATTCCAAAATTGTAGAAACCTCTATAGGTTACACCTCTTCCCTCTTCAGTTCTCTCTCTGGTTGGTAAATTACTGCTCTAAAGAGAGTGTGAAACTCACTCTTGGAGAGGAGCAGAAACCGTCACTAAGGGTTCCACATCCATCACCTTCTCATTAAATACAAAACCAGCCAGCTTGAACTTCTTAACTGAAAATGCTATTCACCTTCACCATATAACAAGATCTAAATACAGTTATGAACCCACTAAATTTGCAGCCTATGCATGAACATAAAGAGTCAGAATTGTGAAGGGCATATATCCTAAGGGCAGAAGCCAAGTTGACCATCTTATATTTTGCTTTACACACTTACTAGACTTAAACTATTTCTTAGACTATTACTAATTTTTCTCCACCCCTTTTAGGAATACTCTATCCAAAGCTACTCTGAGATTTTCCTAAACTTACCATTCAGAGGGACACCTTCTAGCCAAGTGTGATCTCTGGATACTATTCTGTATTCTTTTTATGTGATTTTCTTTTCACTTATCAATATTAATGTGACTTATGTGACTTAACATGAATTCTTCAGAGGATTTCCGTGAAGACATCTGTGGTCCTTTCTCTGTGCATCTATGTCTCCTGTCCAGGATGCTTACTGTAAACTTCTCCCCTTTTGCCTTTCCAGAAGTAATTTCCTTTCTATAAATCATGGATAACCAAATGTTAACCAAAGGTAGTGCGTAGAGGTCCTGAGGACCTACCTTATGTTTGCTGTCTCTGAGCACTGCTATTATCTGACTTTCAATATTTGGTTTTCCTTGATGTGTTTGTTCATCAGAATCTTTATTGTCTTGAGATAGAAAGACCTTACTCCATTTTGTCAAGAAGAAAATTAAACCTATTATACCAGCTTTCTCTTTCCCAATTCATAATTACATCATGTTGCTAGTACTCCAAAACTGCTTTGGTCCATTAGGGCTGGAGGATATTTTCTTCATTTCCTAGCAGTCAGTCTATTGCATTCCAATGCAGTCTATTGACTCAGTTACTGAATATCAAATATCATATGTCTTACATCTTCCCATTGAACTCTATAGTTTTCTCAGAGTCTCTGAGATCTCTTGTATTCTATTGTCTTTGGATTGTTAATGCTGAATAAAATATTTCCATTCCTTAATTTTTCCTCAATTGTTGACATTCTGTGGTTTCATTTTACATTTTTTGTTGTTGATTCCTTATGGAAGTCTTTCTTGGTTTTAAAGGCTTCGCTTCTGTTTTAAATTTCTTTCTCTTCCAAAATATTAAAAAGCTTGATCAAACTCCACACACTCTTGTATTACTTATAGGTCACATGATTATTCATCTTAAGTATGTAAAGCTTTTAAGACCCATGTATAGATATTCTTATGACACATCTTATTCCTGCTCCTCCATTTGAATGTACTCATAAATACCTAAATACATGCTTCACTCCTGCATACTGATAGGCATAATACAACATAAAGAGGCTCGTTACTTCAGATCAATTATGCTGACATCTGGAGGAGTCTTGACAACTGACCACATTCTTCTGAATGTTGCTGCTATTTTTAGATTATGTCTTGTCTGTTGTGAAAGAGTCGGGTCAAATGAGGACACAGTGGCTTCATATTTCTTCTAAGCAGAATAAGAAAAACAAGGAAAGATAAAGCTCCCAGAAGGGTGAATTCTTTTGAATTAACTGTTTGCTAAGGCATGGCAGAGGCACTGCAGTTTGTATGCTAATATACTGTTAAGAATCCTTGTGGCGGTAGCTATGTCAGATTTTGAATTAACAAATGATATATTCTTTATCAAGGAAAATACTCCTGTGGGCAGAGAGCAATTGTTATTGACACTGCCTAAACACATGTTTAATTTCAGGGACTTTCATCATGAGCTAACTACAAAAGGAACTATGGGTGGGAGGAAGGGTCTGTAAAGTGACAGGGAGAAGGACAAAGGAAAGTGTGTTAGGGTGTATGTGATATTATAGCAAAGCTAGGGACTTATTGGGAGCTCAAGGGCATTCTCAAGAAGAGTGTGGGAAGCATGAGGAATTATAGGGAAACAAGATCAAAGGATGATGATGTGCTCCAATGAAAACTGTCACCATGGAAGTCATCATTGTATATACTAACCTGTGTCCATCCCATCTCTTACTACAGCTCTGACAGTCTTAGGAAGGGAAACACAGACTTAGTGCCATGTCTGTAATTTAATATCAATTACCCTTCACAGCAAGCATAGACTACATGTTTATCTTTACCTCTACAATCTTTTCCCTAAAAAGAAAATGTGTCAATTGTATGACATTTAAGAATGTATGCAGAGAAATACAGTTAAGTACCTAAGTCAGAAAGCAGGGATTGTGGTAAATTACATGATTTCTCAGATCTGGTGTCCATGCTACTTTCCCACTAGCACTAGAGACTTAAGGACTGGAGTTTGAGTCAGGCTAACTTGTCACCACATGCTACTTCATCAAGAAAGCATTCACCAAAAGGAAGCTGACTGTCTCTTTTGTAATAAATAACTCACACTTATATGTTTATATGTGCATGTGTACATGCTTGAGCACTCAAATATCATGGTGAACAAATGGAGGTCAGAAGCCAAGTTGAATGTATTTTCTTCCCTCCCACATTGTGAGTCCTGGATAAAACTCAGTTTACCTAGGTTTAAGGAAAATGTCTTTGCTGAGCTCTCTTCTAGCAGATGACTCAACTCATACACAGACTACCACTGGGCTTGCTCTTTTTCCAGATGAAGTACTGGAAAGGATAATCTAGAACCATCAACCACAGACTAAGCATACCTATAATTTTCATCACAATGTGAATCCCTCGGGCCCATCTGAATCCTAATTTATCTTCTCAAGTGCTAGAATCTGTTTGTGCAAAACAGTCATGTGATTCTTATAGGTGAGGATGTTTACATACTTGTTCTAAAAGTAGAGATATTCAAAATTTTTTAATATGTGGAAAACACCTTTCATTAATGATACGTCTTGTTTGGAGCAGGTAATATGAACTAATTGTCTTCTGGAGACAGAGCATAAATGTGATTAACCATGGCACCATGCAAAACTGTGAGTCCTGGGTTGGAAGTAATGGATCCTTGCAGAGGATGGAGATAAATTTCCCAGCACTTGCCTTTGAGCTAAGAACTGAAATATGAGGTGGAATTTAATAGACAGGGAAAAGTTGAAGAGAGGCATTCTGGGACAATGGCTCAAAGCGATTACAGGAAAATGTGAATGAGCCATAATGGGCTCTGGAAAGTGACAGGTATATGGAGGGACTTGAACTCAAGAGGGAGGAAATGAGTTCTCATGTCAGCCTCCCGTGACTTCAGTCTGGTACAAGATTATTCAGTTAGTGAATTCCTGCAGAATAGAACTAAATAGTATCCTAAATATTTAACTGGATGCCGGGTTTGGCTGTAGTTGGATGCTGCTCTCTCAAATGAGCATTGTAAGGCTCAAAGTTCAAGGTCATTCTCATGGACTTCACTTCAGTCAGTACCCAACATTATCCTCCTTAAAACACATAGGGTTGAAGAGCTTCAGTTGCTATACATTGACTCAGTTGCAAAACTAGAAGACTGAGTTTACAAAAGTTTGGTAGATTCCTTCCATACACAAAGGGAGTCTATGTGTAGTTTGCATACAGTATTTTTGCATGACTCTGCTATTTTTTTAAATTTCCTGCATTTCTAAAGTCCTTGAAATTGAAGTTCATCAGTCCATCTCTATTGCCTAGACATGAGGGCATTAACACAGAGCTGGAGCAGATGGAGAAGTTGCTGTCCTCTTCTGTCCTCCGGGAACATTCATCTCCCAACTTCTGTTACTCAGTAATATATAACAATCATGATTTTGTGTACATTGCATATGGCTCCAGTGTAATCCAAAGACAGTTTGAGGGCAATCATGAGGATAATTATTTGAGGAGTGGCTATAGAAGACCCACTTGGACAAAGCTCCTCACACTCCATCCATCTAAATACACATTGGCTGTGGGTATCTGCATCTGTTTCTGTCAGCTGCTATGTGGAGCCTCTCAGAGAAAAGTTATGCTAGGCTCCTCTCTGCAAGCGTAATAGAGTATCATTAATGTTGTGGATTGGTTCTTCCCCATGGGATTGGTCTCAATTGGTTAGCCATTCTGTGAGACTCTTCTCTATCTTTGTCCCTACATATCTTGTAGGCATGACGCATTTTGGGTAGAAGGCTTTGTGAGTGGGTTGCTGTCCTTATCCCTCCATTGGAAGTCCTGCCTTGCTACAGGAGGTGGTCACTTCAGGATCTCTATCACCCACTTCTAGGAGTCTCAGCTAGAATTCCCTCATAGACACTCTGAGGCTTCCCCCTGTCTCAGGTCTCTGGAACTTCCTAGAGATTGCCTCCCCATCCCAAACCCCCAGCAGATTTCTGTTTTCTTTCCCCTGCTTTCCCTACACTTGATCACCCCTTCTGCTCACCTCTCTAACCTCTCTCCCACCTAGTTCTTTCAATCCATCCATTACCAATATTTACTTTATTTTCCCTTCTGAATGATTGAGAGACAACAAAAGGACAAGGAAGATCAACAGAGTCAACTAACACACATCCTTGAAGGCTCCCGGAGACTGACTCACTAATCAAAGAACGTACCTGGGCTGGACCTAAGCCCCCACACATATGTAGCAGATGTGCATCTTGGAATTCATGCATGTCCCCCAACAACTGGAGCAGAGGCTGTCCTAAATTTTTTGCCTGACTGAGGATTCTGTTCTCCTAACTGGACCACCTTGGCTTTAGTGGGAGAGGATGTGCCTAGTCCTGCAGTGACTTGATGTGTGGCATAGGAGGGTAGAGGGTAGTGATACCCAGAGAAGGGCTTCCCCTTCTCAGTGGAGAAGAAGAGGGAGGAATAGGAGGGTCTTCATGAGGGAGTATTTGGAGGAGAGGGGTGATATTGGTATATAGTTAATAAACAAATCAAATCTTAAAAATATCACAGAAGACCAGCTTAGGGTGGTGTCTATCAAAACCGTAGAAAGAGAGCTTTGTGAAAAGCAGAGTTGCCATCCAACAGCTAGAAACATGCAACAATTCTTTATCAACAGTCTCCAGTAGGTACAGAACATTGTTGACACGTGGACTTTAGCCCACAAAGCTCATGTCAGTGCCAGTGAAGGTTCTCAGAGAGTAAAAGTGCTTGCTGTCAACTCTAATGACCTAAGTTGTATCCACAGCCACACATGCTGGAGAGAAGCAAGTTCCTTATATTGTTCTATGACTTCTACATGTATACCTTGGTATGCACTCATGTGTACAGAAACCCAGGCATGCACGTGCACATAGCCACACACACACACACACACACACACACACACACACACACACACAAATAAATGTAATGAAATTTTAAATGAAACCATTTCAGATTTTTTCATCTCCTGAAATATAAGCACTTTTATTCTCTGAGTACCTCCACTGGCTCTGACATGAGCTTTGAGGGCTAAAGTACAAGTGTCAACAATGTGGGTAAAATCCTGTAATTTGCATCATATTTAGTAGAAAAAAATGCTTTTTTCCATGCACATAATCACCAGGAAAGGGAGAACATTGAGTAGCTTTAATTTTATGCAGAACAAGCATATTTCTTTGCCTCCCTGAAGACAATTGAATACAATGCCAGCCCTAAGGATACTTGGGGACTTAGGGATAAATGACTGAGATCCACTTACTTGACTTGCTTTGGCTGACCTGTCAACCAGATACTGTCCCATTGAAAGTGATCTAGAAAAGAAGGAAGGTCCAAGGTCTCATTTCCTTTCTCTGATGTCAGTTGCTGATTTGCATGCTTCTTGGCATTGTTGGGATATTGCAGATGGCTCATCCAATCCACAGAAATTTTCTCTGCCCAACACTGGCTAATTTGTATTGTAGAAGACAGCTTGCCTCAGGGCTCCCAGCAATTAGAGCTGCCATTCTCCCAGTTGAACACTCTCCTGAGACAAGACAGTAGCTATCCTATGGTTCCTGTCTAGGTGGCTGTGCTTTGGTGCCTGGAAGTGCCTCTTTTGGTCAAAGGATTATTTGCACAAGCTAGCTGAGTGACAGAGCTCTCACCTTATGCATTTTCCAACTAACTGATATGTTCTACTCATTTTGTGGTACTTTTGAGATATCTTTCTTCCTGGCTGGCCATGTATACCCTGAGCTTTTGGAATTTTTCTTCTTTACTCTCCACTGGCAGCCTCTAACCTTTCTCATACTCTCTGCTGGCAACATGTAACAGTTCACCAACCGAAGGAAAGATGTAATTGAAGATTTGTGGCACAAAGTTTTTTTCTTAATAAGCTAATGTCTTCCCGTTTCCCAGCAGTGACAATTAGGTTCAAGAGGAAGTCAGAAGTTCCCCTGTGTTCATGAGGCCTGTAAGCTGAAGCAGGACTAATTACAAGACAATTTCAACTTTCAGAGAAACCAGCATGAGTGCAATGTAGAATACTGGTAAGAATAAGCTTTGAAAGCCATCCAGAAACAATCCAAATCTCACTTCCTACTAGCTCATGGTAAATTCACTTCTTGTCATAGACCATATGGTTAATTTTACAAGGCAGATCCCATCTAGTTACTTACAGAGAAGCAATGATTAAGTGTGGAGCACTCACTTTGAGCTGTACAGTTGATATTTTCTGTGCTCTAATATTGTTCTCATGGTAAGTAGGATGCTGTATATACTTATTCTTCTTCATCTGCTTCCTAGTCTAGATGAAGGTAATAGACAAGTTACAGAGGGGTGAACAATCAATGGAGCAACTGAAAACCATGATGAGACATTAGCCATCTTCATATTAAAGACAGCTACGTGCTGAATGCAAAAAGACAGATTATAGTTTGCATGGAGAGGGTATGAAAAAAGGAACTTTGGGACATTGTTGATAAGAATTTCAAGACAGTGGAACTGATGTAAACACTTTTGTAGTTATAAGAGTAACAGAGAACCCAGCAGTGTAGAAATGGTGTATTTTGAAAGCACATGTATCCTATCAGCTGAAGAAGCATCTTGATTCTTCTGTTTACTGCACTACTGCTCACAATGGTTAAGTGATATGAACAACCTAAGTGTCATCTGTTGATGGATAAAAAGCCTCAATACTTATAGAGAGTGGAATATTATTGAGCTATGTAAAAATCAAAATCGAATCACCTGTGACACCTTGATAGCATCTACCTGTAAGTAACAGTTCAGTTGTGTAGAGTCGTGCCTCATCATTATGTAAAGTGAAATAAGTCAGGCATAGAAACATGTTATTTATATGTGAACTCTAAAAAATTGTTGATTACATAGAAATCAAGAGTAATCTGGAGGTTACCATAGAGTAAAGAAGGTAGGTAGGAAGATGGATCTGCTTAAGTTTGACCAATAGACACTAAATAGCAGATGTAAGACAGTCTGCTATGGTGGCATGTGATAATTATATGCAATGTGTTTCAGAAGGATTCAAAATATTTCCCCATAGAAATATGTTTAACCATGTTTAAACATCACAATTGTGTGTACAAGTCAAATAATTACTTGGCATACTCCATTAATATGGGTAGTTACAGAGATGGGGTCTTGCTAGGTAGCCCAGGCTGCTGCCTTCAAATGAGGGAACATCCTATTTCAGCTTCTGGAATTCTGAGACTACAGGTATGAGCTGGCAACTTTGTTTGTGATGGCTTTGTAGCAGTTCGCCATAGCAAATCTTGCAGGTGAGGTCATGTCAGGGGCAGCCCTGCTTTATACACTGAAGGCCCAAAAATCAGCCAAAGGCCTAAAATCAGCAATAGGCCTGACATACATGCCTGCTAACACAAAGTCTTGGGTCTCTGTGGAAAAACACTGAAACAGATGACTAGAAGATATTGTAAACAAGCAGCTTTGGTGGAAAATTGCCAGGCTAAATAGCCATAGACCTTGTAGATAGGTAACTTTGGTGGATAGTACCAACTTAGATAAGGACAAGTAAATCATAGGCAGAGTCATAGTGATCTGTCCCCTGAACCTTCACCCAGTTGACACTCTGTTCTGGAAGATATCTGTACTCCCCCGAACACCTATACTTCTGCGTCATCCCCTTCCCCATATCCTTCCTTTTTGTGTATATAATCCATGTGTGAAAAAGTAAAAATTGTGATTTGATCAGACTATAGACAGATCATCATTTTTTGCGTTCACCTGCTTCCCACATCTTCTCTTTCAAGTGACCTCCACGGATCCCTGTTTAATGCCCTGCCGGACAGGACAGGGTCAGTGGTCTTAACTTTTGCTGTAGATTTTGGTCAGAAAAGTCTATCAGTTGCCACAAACAAAAGTAGATTATGAGGATTGGTTACATTTCTTTAATAAACACACCTCTTGCAATTGTAGGAAGCCTATCAGGATAGACTTGTAAGAATGGAGAAAGGGAGGTGCTATGGTTTTGGATAGGTAAGCACATCCTGAAAGAACCCATGGGGACATAGTACAGACTAGACAGGATTTCACTGGGTTCCTGTACAAATGAAACCAGTTAAAATATAAATTGAACAGCCATTCTTTAAATATATATTTGATCTGTTCTTTGATAACTTCATAAATGTATAAAGACTGTCTGCCATACTCACCTCTATAACATTACCATCTCTATTACCTTTCTCCCTCAGTCTTTTTTCCATATTTTTATCATTTTGTTTGCCTTTGTCAATTTGTCTTCTGTGGGTACATAACTGAAGACAATGTGTTTCCTCTCCAGAGTCCATTAATACCTACCAGTTCAGTAGTGCCTATGAGGCTCTCCTCAATTTATGATTAATGGCTGACACATTCACTCTTCTGAAGTCCTGCACAGGAATCTTGTTATTAGACAGTGGTTGCATTGGCTATGCCATAACCAGAAGATTAAGTTCATGGCACCTTGGGCTGGTCTTCTTCTGTTCCATCTGTCTACCTTCTCTTCTGGTGTGACCCATGAGCCTTAGCTGTGAGGCTATACATGTCAAGCCTCGCAAAGAGAATCTTCACAGTGAAGGATAAAGGAAGTCTATTTTGTTGATATAAACATAGATATTCTTTAGAATGGGGAAGTGACAATTTAGGCAATAATAGTATTTACTGTCATGGCTTGTAAACTCCTTAGTCATATATTCTGACCATGTTTATATGGTCATGCATAAATCAGCTTTTATAAAAAGGACTTCAAATTAGTGAGAGTGGTTGGTTACCCCCATAGCCATACTGTTACCATTCGTAATAGGTTGTGCCTGAAAATCTGTCAATGAGCAAAACTGAGTAATCATAAATTTAATATTCTAGGACCTTTTCTAAGTCAGTATGGGAGTGGGGGGAATAGGTAGGGGCACATCCGCAGAGAAGCAGGAGAAAGGGCAATGGGATAGGGGTTCCTAGGCAGGGGGTGGGAAATGGGGTAAGGGGATAACATCTGAACTGTAAATAAAATATCCAATAAAACAATTAAAAAAAAACAATGCATAGAAGTTAAAACAAAATAGAATGCTTATTTTTATATAGTAGCTATTGCTGAGTAGCATACATTTTATTGCTTTGTTCTCATACTATGAGATACACAGCTATGATGTGATACTCTGCTTCAGAATCCATGTTTTATACAACAACATTAGAAACTCATGGAAAGAGCAGATACATTGAGCTGCTTTACAAGCAAGAAAAAAAAGTTTATTATAGTCGAGTAAACTCTGGGTTTAGTTGGATCTTTCCTTCCTCCATATTTCATATTCTCTATGGAAAGGGAATCACATACCGTGGGGGAAAATTACAAAGAGGAGTGATACTTCTGAATCTCAGCGTTTTTGAGAACCCCTGCCTGTAAGATATTGAAAAACCAAAAATGATTAAGGTAATGCCAGAGGTAGTCTCTATAACTGTGATTTCTCCCTGGAACATAAAATGATAATAATAATAATAATAGTAATAATAATAATAATAATAATAATAACAACAAGCAAAGACAAACATTTATTAGCTACTTTTCTGTTGTTGTGATAAAACACCAGGGTCCAAATTAACTTAAGGATAAATGATTGATTTTGCCTTTTTATACTTAAATATTTTCTTTATTTACACCCCAAATGTTTGCCTCCCAGTCCCTCCTCATACAGTTCGTCCTCCATATCCCTACCCTTCCTCTCTGAGAGGGTGCCACAGCCAGGCATCCCTTTTCCCTGGGTTATCAAGTCTCTATGGGGTAAGACATATCCACTTCCATTGAGGCCAGACAAGGCAGTTCTCTGCTATATATGTGCCAGGGGATTCAGACCAGTTTGTGTATATTTTTTGGTTGATGAATTAGTCTCTGGGATCTGCCAGGGGTCCAGGTTATTTGACACTGTTGATCTTCCTGTGGGGTTGCTATTCCCTTCTGCTTCTTCAATCCTTCCACAACCCTTTCGTAGGGGTCCAGATCTCAGTGTAATGCTTGGCTGTAGCTACATCTGTCTCAGTCAGCTGCTGGTAGTGCCTCTCAGAGTACAGCTATGCTATGCTCCTGTTTGCAAGCACAACAGCATCAGTAATAGTGTTAATGTTTGGTACTCACCCAAGAGATGTATCCCAAGTTGGGCTTACCACTGGTTGGCTATTCATTTAGTCCCTGTTCCATTTTTATCCCTGCATTTTCCAGGGTAAGTGCATCAAGGAAGAAGAGGAGATCCAGCATGTGAGGTAAAATGACTGGCCACATTCTCATCTGTACATGGGAGACAGAATAAAAGCAGGAAGTGTGGTGAGGACGTAACCCCTTAAAGTCCATACCCAGTAACATACTTCCTTCTGCAAGGCTTGACCTTCTAATGGTCCCATAACCTCCCCAAACCTGAATCATCTCCGGAGGCCCAGTATCCAAAGACATGAACCTACACTGGTGTATTTCTTATTTAAATTAGCACAGAAATATATTTCAGATTTGAAGTCTTGTAATTTCATACTTAGGAGATATATTGGTCTTAAGAAACACTTATCTGAATTTAAAATAAAACATAATGAAATCAGTGCACTTGTTGAAGATGTTATGCTTTCATGAAAGAATATTTATGAGTTCTTTATACTCTTTAGACATTAGCCCTCTATCAGGTGTAGGGTTGATAAAGATCTTTTTCTAATCTGTACTCTGCTATTTTGTTCTGTTGACAGTGTCCTTTCCCTTACAGAATCTTTTCAGTTTCTTAAAGTCCCAATAATTAATTGTTGATCTTATTGCCTGAGCTATTCACATTCTGCTCAGGAAGTTGTCTCAAGTACCAATGCATTAAAGGCTATTGCTCACTTTGTCTTCCATTAGATTTACTGTATCTGGTTTTATGTTAAGGTCTTTGATCCACTTGGACTTGAATTTGTGTAGAGGATTGAGGAACCTGGAGGGTATAGAGGCTCCGCAAGGATACCAACAGTGTCAACTAACTTGAACCCTTGGGGGCTCCCAGAGATTGAAACACTAATCAAAAAAGGAGCATGAACTGGACCTAGCCCTCCCCCTCCCACACATTTATAGCAGATACTCAGCTTGGTTTTCATGTGCATCCTCCAACAATTGGAGTAAGGGCTAACTCTGACTGTATTGTGTGCCTGGGAATCCTTTTTCCCTAACTGGGCTGTCTGTCTGGCCTCAGTGGAATATGATATGCTTAGTCCTGCAGTGAATTGAGGTGTGAGGGTGGGTTGACACCTAGGTGACTGACACAGGCGGATTAGGAGTTCAAGAACAACAGGAATATACAATGAGACCTTAAATCAAAATAGCAATATTAATAAAACATGCATAACTGTACTGAGAGTATTTATACTCATAATAAATGATTTTCTTTTAAAGTTTATTGGTTTGCTTAGTTAGTTTTGAGGTAGAGTGTCATGTAACTCTTAATCATTCATGTTGCTTCCTCCTATTATTTGCTGAGTTACAGGCTGAAGGCTATAATCATTCATTATTTTGTCATTGTATATTTGATAATATACAGAATAATATTTAACAATACATACTAAAAATGTTTTTGAAAAAGAATAAAACCATCTATGACATGGTGAGAAAAGATTTTCTTTATAGAGAGGTAGGATGTCCTATGTAGCTGTTGTGAGATTCTTATCCTCTTCCTATAAATGGTCAGATCCTTGCCAATACCATTTATCCAGGGAGCATGTAATTTCATTTTAATGCAAATTCTTATTATATTTGCCATAATACTTCAGAAGACATACAGACAAGCACCATAAGATTATAAAAGTAACCATCACACTAGTACTAAACTGAAAGTTACTTATAATATTTGGGCTATTTTATGTCAATATGTCTGTGTGTATTTTAACACATAAAAGTAAGAATAAAATACAAATACAGAAGTTATGTACTAGAAACACATCATAAAACAATTCAGTAGGAAAATGTTGCCATCCACCATGACATCATATTTCTATCTAAAGTCCCATTTCCATTTCCACCACTCTATCTATAAATGGAAGAAACAAGATCTTCAGGTCAGGCAGCGTAAGTTTCACCTTCCACTTCTTTCCACAGATGCCCTTCATGATCTTTATATCAATGGTGTCCATCAGAAGACACTCCCTACTTTAAAGACAGGTCTTCCCCTTCTCAGTAAAGCCTCCCTGGAAAGTCTTTTGCAGACTACCTCCGAGGTATGTCTCCTAGTTTTATCCTAAATCTGATAAAGTTGAAGAGAATAACCATCACAGAATGAACTTTCTTCTCAAGACATTTGACCACTTGTTTCTATATCCCCTCCTGCTAAGCTCTTTACAATGTGCTCTTTGTATGTTGAAAATTGTGCTCTCTTTACAATGAGATGTCTACTTTGTATAAATCTTCATGAACATTAACGTTCATTTTTGGGTTCTTTTGGAAGATGATATGTTGGGTGAAAAATGTTTTATTATTCTGTAATCTTTTATTGGATCGGATAAGTATTTCTAAAAGTATATCACTTCATATTTAATCTAGTAGTTAATGGGTGTATTTATTTTATTGAACTAGTTAGCATGTTATAATATCATTTAAAAGTATTTATCATCTAATTAGATAGGCAGGGCAGTGAGTACTTGTAAAAACTCTAGTTAGAATGATTTTTGGAAAGATGGAAAATGAACCAGATTTGCAGTTATTCTTGAAGATCTGAGAAATTCTAGACATCATTTTTTCTTCAAAATGAGAAGCTTTATGGCCACATAATAAAATTGGTGCTTGGATATAATATATTAGTTTATGTAAATCATCTAATTTGTTGCCTAATACATTGTAAGTATCCATAAATGATAAATGAGTTAATAAGTTAACTGAGTTAATCTATTACTTTGTTGTATTGTACAAAAACTGTATATAAATATATATAATGAGTTGTTAGGGACCATAATTGCATTTGTTAGTAGTAAAGTTAACCATTCTTGGATAAAACTTATCATTCTGTAAGGTCATTTAGCTGTTTTCTTTTATAATCTTATTTTTAATACCAATGCTATTAAAGTTTTTTTTATAAAGGTTTTAAGTAAGTTGCTTTGATGAGAACTTATTTCATGTTTTATTTTGTAGATTATATTATTATCTTAAAAAATCTTAATGCAGTTTAATGTTCTGTTTTCTTCTGAAGTTTCCTCTATGCCTTTTCTACTGAGAAACTCGGTCTGTCAGGATTAGAACATTTGTTTTGAAAAGATGCTTCAATTTTATTGTGTTAACTGAAAAACAATCAGAATGACAGGAGCAGGCTCTCCTGGTTGGTATTCACTCTCCTGCTCCCAAATAACATGTATTTGTGAAGGGTAGGCTTCTGAAATTCTTAGGGCAAAATATGAAATTCTAGGGTATTCTGGGAGGAAAATCAGGGCTGTTAATATTCCCTCTCTTCGGTTTTACTTTCCATTGTGAATTTCTTTGTATGTTTGATTCTGTGTAGTGACAGTCCATAAATCTTTGTCACCATATTTATCCTTTTGTACTTTGATTTTTTTTCATATGAAAGTAGTGACCATAAACAATAATCATGTATTTCACTATCAAGAAGCAAACTACCTCAAATAATTTTGAAACATTATCTTCATTAAAAATATTTTCTGGATCCTGAGTGTAAAGATTCTCTTTCAGTAAGTAACAGTAAGTCACCTGAGGAGTGTGAATAAGTCATTGGAGTGATAGTTTTGCATGTGAACAAGAACAAGTATAACAATGCATGAACTTTATAATGTCATGGCTGAATGAAAACAATACACATTGTATGAATTTAGTTAACCATAGTCAAACAGTAATACAAAATATGACCAAGAAAACTTGAAATGAAAAAGCAGAGTTTCTACAATGTATATGAACATATACATGCATACACAGATTCTGGAGCACATATGTTTGTGTCCACACAGCTTATGGAACAAGAAATAACTATAAAAATTCATAAACACCTATATAAAAAAAAAACATCCTATTCAATATTTTAAAATGAACATTTGATGTTATTACAGTCAGTGCTAACATGAACATAGCATGCTGAAGATAATTACTTTGTAACACATTTAAGTTCTTTTTATAATCTCTTCTGAAATTACAATGATTATATTTTGCATTTCTTTCCAAAATGTAAGTCTTTTGTTTCAAAAAATTTAAAATGCAATCACGAAACTATTATGTATGAAAAAGTGAGCACAGGCATAAAATAAAGCAATCAAGGCAATAAAAATAAAAGTTCCACTATGAACTAGCCCATTACTATATTACAAGAAATCATGTCACAAATGTGATGATATACCTGCGTATGCCCACTAGAAAATTAACTGGAAAGAAAATGGAAGTAAAAGGAATCTTCAAGATTAAGTTAAATTTAAAGGTCTTTTATTGTTGTATTTCCTATTTTAAAACACTTCTAATTTGAACAGAGTAATTTTCAGGGGTCATCTTGTCGCCAGTACTGTAGAGATTAGTGTGTATGTGTGGGGTGGGGTGATGGGGGGGAGTAACAAATATAGTAACAGGGATCAAAAGTGTTGACCTTAGCCACACAGGGAAAATGGAGAATTTTAATACATAATAACAAGAGAGTTTACATCATTTTGAATACATCATAAAATAATCAGACCATACATATTGGAATTGACCAATAAGTAAGAAGAATAAATTAGAAGATGATTTCGTGCTTTGTAGAAGAATGCCCCTTTGAAGATGCAGTGAGAGTAATAGAGTCATGTTGAAACATCTTAGTGGCCATCTGATTAAATCAAGTAAGAGGCATGAATGGTTGTCTAAAGAGGTGGCTGATGTATTCTTACTATCTCATTTGCAAAACAATAGATGGAAGCAGAGATAAGCATGTTAAACAAAATCACCAAGTTTATAAACACAAATATTTCATGTCTTCTCTAATATATGAAATCTAGATTTATTATAAAATGTCTATTTATGACATAAACACATTGAAACACATGAGGAGAGAAAAGATGAGGATGTGATCTAAAAAGTCAGGAAAGGGAACAACAGACAAAATGGTAACAATCTCCTAAAATATCATACTGTAATTCATATGAAGAAGCCCACCTGAGATAAGTTTGTTTGCCTGTATGTATGTGTGTGGTGTGTTTGTCTGTGTGTACACAAGTGTGTGTATATACATATGTGTGTGTGTCTATGCATTTTGTGTATTTGTGTGAGCATGTAGGAGTGTGTATGTGTATATGAGTGCATGTGGCTTTATTTGCATGCAAGTGTGTATATGTGCTTGCATATGTGTATGTGTTTTTGTATGTGCATGTGCATTTGCATACTTGTGTGTGATATGTAAGTAATGAACCACTGCTGGTTAAGAAGAAGTTGACTAGTAAATGCAGGGATAAGGTGTGTGATAAAGTAATGGATGGGTTAAAATTGATCAATGTAAAATGGTTCATATATATTAAAGTATAAGATTAAAACCTAGTCCTTTGTATGCTACAGTTAAAACAATTTAAAAAAGACATTCAACAGTTAAATTAAATGTTCATATGAATACCCACAAATGCTTCAGTGCAATCCTGTGCACATCAATTTTGTATTTTAGTAGACAATGAAAGGAAAACATGAGCCCTTGTGTCAAGAACAAAAGCTTTCAATCTGCGACTTTCTGCTACTGCACTCACCCAGGCAACACCCTGACTCCTGTTCATGTGTCAGTTCACATTATCTTGGGATCAGCAGAGTGCTGCCTGCACATGCACTCAGGGTGGAGAATATCCATGAGACTAGAAACCCTTCCTTTATGTAGACATGCTGCCGAGTCCATCCCTCAGAAGAGGTGTGGTGCTCCTTACTCTGCAATGCAAGGGGAAAATGGTTGCAGGAGAACAGAAGCATTTCCAGATAGGAATCAGTAAATAAATGCTTTCAGGATGGAATAAATGCCTTTACTCTTTGATAGCATTTGCCTAAGCTACAACTTTTAAAAGATAAGTCAATGAAAGTCAGACATAAATGGCACAGATTTGTGATCCTAGCATTCTGGAAGCTGCTGCGGGAGGCTTGCAATCATCAGGCTAGCCTGGGATAAAAACTTAGGTCAAGCCAAGCTTGCATGAACCAATAGGATCCTGTCATAGATTGAACAGTAAATAGAGGGATGAGAGTTTTTCTCACACCAGAGTGTTTGCCTGATAAGCCCAGCTTCAGTCTCCAGCTACAATTAAGCAAGAAAATCAAATGTGGTAAACAATATGTCCAGACTAATGGCTTGGAATGCTTTCTAAGATAAATTTAAATGACTTAAAATGGACATTGCTTGAAAAGACTAAATCATTAAATCTCGAGCATCCTGAATGGAATGATTCTATGCATCTATTTTATAGGAGGGTAAACAAACATAAAATGAAAAATAGAATCAAGACATGATTAACATAGCCCATAAAAACATCAGTTCACATCACTTAGGGAAGCTGATATCCATATGAATGTAAAGATACATAATATGGTGGTTTGATTAGAAATAACCCCCATAGACTTACATATCTGAATGTTTGGCCAATAGGGAGGAACACTATTAGAAGGTGTGACTTTGATGGTGTAGGTATGGTCTTGTTGAAAGAAGTGTGTCACTGTGAGGTAGGCTTTGAAGTTTTCTATGCTCAAGGAATCACTCAGCCTGGCACAGTTGCCTTCTACTACCTGCAGATCAAGATGTAGAACTCTTGGCAACTCCAGCACTATGTCTAACTGGCCTCTGCCATGCTTTCTGCCATGATGATAATGCATTAAACCTCTGAAACTGTAAACCTGTACCAATTAAGTATTTTTCTTTATAAGAATTGCCTGTGTCATGGTGTCTTTACACAGCAAGAAACCCATAATTAATACACATATCCGTGTGCTTTACAAGTAAGGCTTAAGATTTCCAGTTGGAATAGAAAATTAAAAGACTTTGGATGATGCTGTTGTACGCTAGAGAGACAGAGGAAGAGGAGATGAACACACATGTAGAGGTAAGCATGGATATGTTTGTCACATCTTTCCTTAATTCTATAATTATAAAAATTTAATTTTTATTATATTTAATCACATATTTAATGCCCTTGTCAAAAAATTTTAAATTAAAAACAATAAGCCAATATCTTTAGCGAGTCCTTTCTTATAAGTGAAAACACACCACAGTTCAGTATGAAATTATAAGAAACATTATCTAGTAGTGGTCAAAAACAGATATGACACTTCTAATTTGACACTATAGATGTCTCTGTGTAATTTGTCAACTGAGCTTGAAGGCTATTTTGACAACAGCATGAAGTTGTTGTGTTTCATACACTCAGTCACCACTACCCATAACTCTCAGTTCCAATATGTATCAAATACCAGAAATCAGAGGCATGTAAAACATCACTAAACTCTAGACACTTGCACACCACCCTTGGAAAACATAAGGATGAGATCAATGCAGGCTTAATTTTGCTTCTTGCTGTTTTCTGTGATAAGTCATCTAATTAGTGCCATGGAGATGATCAATCCATGGAAATAAAGGCATACACATCTACATGATTTCCCAATTTATTCACATCTAATATTTAATTAAATTGCAATGGCAACCAAACCTCCAAAATGGACTGCGATAGACTGCCTTTTTAGAGAAATACTCCAACATCAACAATAAAACAAGATGGCTGCAGGATGGGGAGGGTCCCAGTGTGAAAGAACCACTGAGGGGTAAGAATCTCAAAGTTGGGTTAGAGTAGAGGAGGAGACAGAAGGCTACAAATACATAGAAAAGAGTCAAATTGTCACAAGGAATAACAGTAGAGCCTAGAATCTCAGAAAAAAGTAGATGAAATAAGACAGTTTAGCATTCATAGAACTTGAAATGGGTGGTTGGGAAGAGGCTGGGTCAAATGAAGAAGAAAGGATGAAAAGGAGTACCTGTTGTCATGGAAAGACCACTGTGACATAAGGCTGAAGTGTGTATGAAGGAGGCAGACATAATGCTGCAGCATTGACTCAGTTCATCCTCTAGAAAAATAAATAATTAATGAATAGGTAAGACTGAAGGGAGCGAAGTCTGTTACTGCTTGTGTGCCGACATTAACTTTCCCACTGCTTTGTCTTTAAGGAATAGCTTCTGCTTTAGCTTCTCCCATTCTTCTGCATCTACTCCATTCCTTTGTTCATTTATTTTGTTTTGAGAAAGCCTTATTAGACAGCCTATACTAATCTGGAATTCACAATCCTCTTGCTTCAATTCCTAATTGCTTTGAATAAAGACAAGAAACACTATTCCTGACTGCATTTATTTGTGCATTTATTATTTATATGACAACAATGTTATAAATAATGTATGCATATATACTTCATATGCATATACATGTATATGTGTGTATATGTATATGGGTATATATGTACATATGTATGTGTGTACACATATATGTATATATGTGTACATATGTATGTATATATGTATATGTGTATACATGTATATGTGTATATATGTATATGTGTATACATGTATGTGTGTACATGTGCACATATGTATATGTGTACATATGCATGTATATGTATATGTGTGTATATATGTATGTATGTATATATATGTACATATATGTGTGTTTATACATATAGGTAGATAGATGAGTAAATAGGGTTGTAGACAGACAAATAGATACTCAGATATATAGAAAGACACACATTGATTGATGAGTGCATGCTCACATGGTCATTCTCTGGTTTTGAAGAAATATAGTTTAACTGCAGAAACAAAAAGAAACCTTTGAAATATCATGATGTGAGAGGGTCATAAAACTTACCAAAGAAATAGCCCTGCATCTCTTAGCTCTTAGAGACTGTGGACATGGCTTTCTCTGATTTTCCTCTTGTTTCCTGCCAGCCACTGTGCTCTAGTGCAAAGGAAGGTTCTGAAACTGTCTCCCTTATTGACCTCATTTCAAATATTTTTTTCTTGAATTATTTTCCACCTAAAAACAATGTATTTCAAAAATGCTATTGTAGTCTCAAAATGGAAACCCCAGGGCTTGAAAAATTATCATCTTAGAGCAGGTATGAGTCACTTGTAGAAATGGAAAGTGTAGCTTGCTGTAGAGAATAATGTTGTGGTTTATATCTCCCAAGGTTTATATCCTGTCAATTTTCCTTTTGCGTTTCTGTATATTGAACCTTTCTTCAAATATAGGCTTCTTCCTACAGTAGTAAAAATGTTAAAACCATCTTACTTTAAAGCTATTGCTGCTATTTATTAATTAATTCATTCATTCATTCATTCATCCATTCATCCAAATAACAATGGAAAACTTTTCCCTAACAGAACTTCATTTTTTAGGATGGGCAGAGAATCAAAAAATAATTATACAACAAATAAAACATCTGAAAAATCCAAAACAAAACATCAGGCCACATCTGAGAAGGAGCTATTTAAGCTTGTCATGAAGATTCATTTTTTTAATCATTTATTCATTCATTTATTTATTTATTTTTGTTGTTGTTTTGAGACTGGGTTCTACTGTGCAGTTTTGACTGGCCTGGAACTTACTATATTGACCATGATGGCCTCCAGCCCATGGAGAAAACCTGTCTCTACATCCTGAGTACTGAATGAATATTCACTTCAAAAGCTGCAATGAGAAACCTTAAGTCTTGTGGGAGTGAGAGGGGCAGAGGGGAGAGAAGAGGCTCTGAAAAGTGGGGCTCCACAGCCAGGATCCACCCTTTCTTTCTGCTGTGACTAACTTCATAATGTTCTTATTATATCCTTAGAATATGGTATAGTATTTTAAAACATGGGCATTTTGTTTTGTAAGATAGATTCTCTTCTATTTTCTATCAATAGCTGAAATTTTCTAAATGTTTTTACATATTGAAAATATAATGCACACAGTTGTTAAATTTTAAAGGTATCCATAACAGAGTGGTTCAGTACGTAAATAAACCCTCTAACAAAGAAATGTGAATACTTATTTTTTTTTCAATAAATGCAAGTAAGTTTCAAATGTCTTAACCTATTTAAGAGTTTACAATTTTATGGGGATGCCAGTGTTGACAAAGATATGGAGTGCAAATCCACGTTCTGAGGTAAGATGGGGAAACCAGAATAAATAATAACATTTTATTGTGTGGGCGAGGTAGGACAGAGAAGGGAAGATGTGTCTCAACATCAGACCAGTTGCAGAGTACCTGCTCTAACTAACGAGGCTCCTGCCTCTGCCTTTCTTGCCTTAAGAAAGCCACTTCCTGCACCCTCCTTTGTTAACTGGCTGTCTTTGTAGCAGTGTTGATGAACTCTTCTTAGTGTACTGCCTTACACCACACAGGCAGCCAGGGTCTGCTTCCCTGTGCTCACTCTTGCTAGGTATCCAGATGCCAGTGCTTTTCCTGTCTCTGCTGGTTCTAGTGGGTCTCTCTAAGTCTCCAATGTGATAGAGTATGCTAGTTTTGAGGAAGAAAACATTCTGTTCAGCTATTCTGAATGAATTTACCCATTCTCAAATTTTGGTTTCCTTGATGGTAACTCCAAGGTTTGATCCACAGTTGTAGTGGCTAAATCCTCGCAGGCCCCTATGTTTGAATGCTCAGTCATCAGATAAAGGCATTGTTTTAGGATTAGAAAAATAAGGAAGTATGGCCTTGTTGGAGGAAGTGTGTAACTTGTGGTGTGGCCTTGATGGAGGAATTGTGTCACTGGAGGTGTGGCCTTGTTGGAGGAATTATGTCACTGGAGGTGTGGCCTTGTTGGAGGAAGTGTGTCACTGGAGGTGTGGCCTTGTTGGAGGAAGTATGTCAATGAGGGAGGGTGTGATCTTGTTGGAGGAACTGGGTCACTAGGGTGGGCTTTGAAGTTTCAGTAGTTCACATCAAGCCAAGTGTCTTTTTCTCTCTCTGCTCGTGGATTAGGATGTAGCTCTCAGCTACTGCTCCATCTCTATGCTTACCACCATGCTCCCTGCCATTATGGTGATGGACTAACTTTCTGAAACTGTAAGGTAGCCCCAATTAAATACTTCCCTTTATAAGAGTTTTATCATGGTGTCTCTTCACAGCAACAGAACAGTGCCTAACACAATGGTACAGAATGCTTCTACATCTCAGTCTGGCATGTTCATGTATCCAGACGCTCATGTACCACCCAGGCCCACCTCAGACGCTTTACATGCAGACAGGAATTGTCACTCTGACAGCAGTGCTTGATCTCAGTGTCAGCACTTCTCCCATACTCCTCCTCTCTCCTGTGCTGCATATCACATGATGATAATACAGTCCTTTAATGTTTGGTTAATTCTGTTTAACGGTGACATATAAAGCTCTTCTCTGTCTCCTGCCTCTGGACGTAACTGTTGTACAAAACCTGACTTAGGGGAAAAGTTCTTATCTCCCTGGACCCATTGTTCCACCATATTATCATGTGACATCCTGTAGATGTGTTTCATATTGATCATCACATTTTAATTTCTTCATCAGTATCTGAATTCAGTACAAGATTTTACCATTTATCAGCCCATAGTCACACACACATCTCTTTGATAACATCTTCAACACAAAACAGGTGTTTAGTCCATGCTGTATACTAAATAAATATTGGTTCAATGAACTGATGGATGAGTAAATGGGACATTTAAATTATGGATTATCTCCATGAAAGAACACTTGGAAGAACCTGGAAATTTTATATTTAGATGCTATTTCCGACAGATGACTTGGAGTTTTTGTATATCATATTAAGCAGAGATACGCTAAGTGCTTTGTAAGGCCAAGATTTTTAAGCAATTTTATATTCTACCTGATAGTTTAAGAAGAGGATGTATTACTTCATAGCTGTGATTTCCACAAACCTTTCCTAGTAAGGGCATGGAGTCACTGGTCAGCATGGAAGCACTAAAAAGGTCAGTGAGCATGGCACCCCATGGGCATTCCTGGAATGAAGTTTTCTCTTTAGCTCTAACCTGATTTGACAATGCCTTTGTCAATCAGGTCCAATATATAGACAATTAAATTTTGGATTTATGTATTTTATATCAAAATGAAACAAATTCTTTAAAAAAATCACTTTAAAAAAAATTGAAAGGTGTTGGAAGCAGTGTGGCCTGGAAAGTCTCCATTTGGCACTGAAACAGGAAAATAATTTGTAGGGACTAAGGAGGTAATTCATACGCAGTGACTCAGCCCCATCCTGGAAGGAAAGGTAATTGAATTGCCTCTATCCATTCAGTAACTCACTCAGGATTCAAGGATTCATTATAACTATCAAAGTTTTATTACTTCCTTAGAGTTTAGGGTGGGTTTTATTTGAAGGTAGTGGGTGATATACAGTTCACTTGTATAATACGACAACCATAGTTAGAAAATATGGAGCCTTGCTATGGCACCTTTATATTTAGATTATAGCTTCCCTTGTCTACCTGTTCAATTAAATAGGGAAGAAGGAAAAAGGGAAAGAAAAAAGAAAGCCCTGAAATTTGACTGTGATTTTTACTCGTGGACCACATATTCATAATTTAGGATGAGCCACATACACTAACAAACTATTTGTGTTTGTGTGTGTGTGTGTGTTTGAAGAATGTATTTATATTTTTGCATATGTGTTAGTAAAAACCTATGGTAGTAGTCATGGAACAAATAATGTCTAGTTTCTAACAACATCCCTAATAATTACAGGGAACCACTCTCTTCACAGTCAATTAAAAAAGAAATTTTGTTTGCCTTCATCATACTTTGTAAGTAATTCCTGTACTCATGTACAATGGAAAGGTTTCTCTGTACTCTCTATAGCCACTTTCTTCCATTCCTAAGTTGCTACCAGCTGCTATGTTTGCAAATGAAAAGTGCTAGAAAGGAGGAAAGGAAGGAAGGGGTGGAAGAAGGCAGAGAGGGAGGGTGGGAGGGAGAGAGGGAGAGGAGAATGGGGGCAGAGGGAGGAAAGGGGTTGAGAAGGAGTGCAGGGGACAAAGAAAGGAAGGAGGGAGGGATAGAGGGTCAGAGGGAGGAAGGTGTTGAGGAGAGGGAAGGAAATAGGGGGAGGAGGAAAGAGAGAGAGGGAGGGAAGGTGGTGTGAAGAAATGAAGGGATTTTATTCTGATATAATAACTTCAGGGAATTCTGAGGTTCTTAATCTATATTTGTCAAATACAACTTAAAACATAGACTATTCATCTGTGCAAGGGAATCTAAACAATTTGCTTTTACTAACTACTAGATAGTGATGAATATCCCAGAATTTGACTTCTCTCTAATCAATGTGCTTGTTTTAACCTTCAAATCCATCATACAACATCTACAAACAGGAACCGTTTTTTGCAAATTTTTAGCTTTTTCAGTTACACACACACACACACACACACACACACACACACACACGATTCAATTCTATTCCAATGTATTTTACGTAAACTAAAACTTACTTTTTTAATAATAGATACTGGCTTTGTTACCATAACTGCATAGTCACCCTTGCAACATAATTTCAGTGTTTGAGAAGTCAGAGCACATACATGGTTACCTCCATAATCTTTCTAATCTACCTAACCAGTAGGAACTTCTGAACTTTCTATGCCTTTAGATTCCCATGTTCATACATCCATATAAGCATAATCAATATGTCAAACTCTCTGTCTAGTTTCCTTTACAAGCATAGTATTTTAAGGCTCACCAATAGTATAGTATACCCAGGATTTTTTTCTTTTTAAACCACCAAGTAGCAGTCCATTACTTGGCCATGCCAAAGTTGTCTGTCTGTCCTCTGTAGGCCAATATTTTGATTGTTTCAGCCACTGTGACTTTGTACAGAAACGCATGTGCCAGTTGGTTGATCTTACATTTCTGTATTTCTACCAGCTACATACTGAGAAACAAAATTTCTGTTTGCAAATTATGCTTAGTGTTTAAAAACCTGTCTTTATAACAGAAAGACTATACACTTCCCATGAGCAACATATTAAAGACCTCACATCTCTGAATTCTAGCCAACACTGGCAGTTACCTCTGTGTTTTATCCACTCTAGATCTACATGGTTTTGTTTTGTTTTGTTTTGTTTTGTTTTGAATTTTACTGATAGCTCAGGTTGTAGAATATTTTCTGAGTGCTCACTACTACTTTCTGGAACTTTTTGTACCAATGTCAACTTAGACTCAAGGCTCTTCATATTCTTGGAACAGAGGCATCAGATTCATGTCTAGGATATATACATATATATATATATATATATATATATATATATATATATATATATTTATATATATATATATTTATATATATATATATTTATATATATTATATATATTTATATATATATCTCACAATACACACAAATATATACATATATACACACATATATCTATATGTATAAGCATATGTATATTATGTATATGTGTGTGTGTCTATATACACACACATAAATCTGATGTAAAAGTTGCACTTACTCCTTTTGAGCTACCATTCTCATCAGCTTGCTGCACAGCTTGCATTGTTTCCATGTATTTATTCATGTAGGGTCCTTTGCAATTATCCTGCCTGTTTCCATGTGAAATCACCTTTTCAGTCTTGCTTTTTTGAATTCTTTTCTCACAGGTCACACACATCCTGATAACATTAAGTTTTCCTGGTTCTTGTTATTGTAGTAACTTAGATTTGATTTTTTTTTTCCTTCCTCTTGAAAGAGAAGCTAGCTTAATGGTTAGTATTTCAATTGGATGGCCTGGGACGATGGTAGCAACCAATGGCGTCATCCACAGACAGTTCCTCCCAGAGATGAATGTAGCTGGTTTCTTTCCTGCTGCTTCCACCCATGCTGCCTCTCCAACCCCTCCCTACCCCAACTCCTCCTCCTCTTATATGCCCTAACCTGAACTTCTCTATCTCTTCCTATTCCCCTCCTCTCCATTTCTCCGCATGCACATCTGCTTGCTCAGATACTTCTGAACATTTCAGCAGGCCTTTCTCTCCCAGTTAACACTTTGCATGTTCATCTTCTTTGGGACTATCCCTCAAGCTACACAGACATATGTCCTCCAGTGCTCCACATCCCTTTACCCAGTCATCTAGACAAACAAGGCCTACCACTCAATCCAGTACTTCATTTATCCACTTCCTGAGTTCCAATTATGCAATTTTTTTTTTTTTTACTGGTTTCTCTGTTATTTTTTTCAACACTATAACAAAGGAAACATCACACCATTAGATTCTGTTTGTTGAGCTAGGGAAGTCCCATGTGACCTGGGCTTGCCATTCTTGTCATGGTGGTGCTGGATTCTTTGTCATCTGTTGCCAGAGAAAGACAAAGCCTCTGTAAAAGCAGGGGCTCATTGATCTGCTTCTGAAGGTGTGCCTGTGTATCATCAATCCAGAGTGTCTGCTGAGAGCAGAGATACGCTCCCCTTTTAGTGAGCTTGGCAGGAGCTGAGGTAAGAGAAGCGAAGGGTGAGCAGTGAGCCGTGACTGTGAGCTCAAGCATTTGTCCACGTTCTTTCTGGTATGTAACTGTTTATTCTCTTTCTTAAAGGTTGATTTATGAAGTCTGACAGGAGAGTCTGTAAACTCAACCCAGAGCTACTTGGAGAACAAGAGAAAATGATATATTAAGTCACAGTGGCCCAATTGTTTTGAGATATTAAGTCCCAGGCTGCAGCGGGACAAATGAAAACTCATTAGAAGTGAATATTGATGTCCTTCATATCTGAAAATGGGATTTGAACAACTGCCCAGGAATATCTCTGTAGGCCCTCAAAGCCAAGCTAAACTATGCATGAGTGGTCAGTGTCACTGTGACGGGCGTCTACTGGCTGTATTCTTGTATTTTATTTTCTGATAACTCCACAAACTCCTCTCGAAACACAGGTTTAAACTTAGCATACGCTGTCAACGAGTCACACACGGAAGTAATCTATAGTGTTTAGTTTTGTGCATGACTAGTTTTGCTCACAACATAATTACCTAAGGAGAATACTTCTTTAAGCTAATTTATGAGAGTTTAGTGGTAAAGATTTACACATCTACTACAAAAGCTATGATTTTCTGTTTTTTTTTTTAAATATGAAAACAATTTATTACTTTCCCATTCACTTGCACTGGATGCATACGAAGTGAGATCTCTGGAAGAGAAGACTGTATTCTTTTCATAATTTAAATAAAATTATTCTTATCTTCTGAACTCTTATCTCATTTGAAGAAACTTTAACTGTATTTACTATTATACCCAGCATGTATTTCTCTGACTTCTAGAAATCTCTGAAAAAAAGGTGGTCTCTAGCCTTGAGTGACAGCAGCAATGGTACCATCAGCTGAGATCAAAAGCCAAAACACTGAGTCTTTCCTGGTTTGGATTTTTGCTTATAACTTTAATACCCCTTCCCCCACCTCTTTATTCCACCATGTCTTTAATTCTCACTGGCCCCAGGAAATGTCTTCTATTTTCAAATATTTATGTTATCATGAAGTTATTTATAAAAGTTAAGAAACTTGGCTCTGTCTTTTGCCCTTTTTCTTGCGGCTTGGGGGCTGATTTCTTTGGTTTGGTTGTAGGGGGCGCTGTGTGTGCTTTGTATGTGCTGTGTTTGTTTTTGTGTTGTGCTTTTTTTCTTGTTGGTTTGCTTTGTGCTTTGCTTTTGGCTTGTTGTGTTTTGTGTTGCTTTGTTTTGCTTGTTGCTTTTGCTTTTTGTGTGTGTGTTGCTTTGTTGTTGTGTGCTTGCTTGTTGGGTGTGCTTGTTGCTGTGTGCTGTTGTTTTTGGCGTTGCTATTGTTTGCTTTGTGTGTGCTTTGTGTGTGTGTTTGTTATGTGCTTGTTGTTTGTTTCTTATGTTGTGTTTGTGTTGGGCTGGTGGCTATGTGCTTGCTTTGGTTTGTATTGTGGTGCTGCTTGTTCGTGTGTTTTTTGTGTTGCTTGCTATGTTTTGTGTTTGTTTGCGTTGCTTGCTTGTGTGCTGCTTGCTTGTGCTTGTGCTTTGCTGTGTGTTTTGTTTTGCTTTTGTTGGCTTTTTCTTGTTGCTGCTTGATGTTTTGCTTGTGTTGTTTGTTATGCTTGGTGCTTGTTGCTGCTGGGTGCTGCTTGTGCTGCTGTGGCTGTGTTGTTGCTTGTGTTTGCTTTGCTTGCTGCGTGTGCTATTGTGCTGCTGTTGTGTGTGCTTTGCTTGCTATGCTTTGTGCTTGTTTGCTATATGTTTTTTTGCTTTGTGTGCTTGTGTGTTTGCTATTTGCTTGTTGTTGCTTTGCTTTGCTTGGTTGTTGTGTGCTCTATGGCTTGCTTGTTTGCTTATGCTTTTTGTGCTTGTTTTTGCTTGTGCTTGCTTTGCTGCTTTGTTTGCTGCTATGTTTGCTGTTTGTTGCTTTGTGTCATGTTTGTGTTTGTGCTGTTTGCTGCTTTTGCTTGTGCTTGTCTGTGTTGCTGTGCTATCTTGCTTGTGCTATGTGGGCTGTGTGTGTTGTGCTTGCTTGCTTGTGCTTGGTGCTATGTGCATTTTGCTTGCTTTGTGCTTGTTGTGCTGCTATGTTGTTTGCTTTGCTTGTTGTGGCTTGCTGTCGAGCTTGCTGTTGTGCTGCCTATTGTTGTGCTATTGTTGTTTGCTGCTGCTGTGCCTGCTTGCTTGCTTTTGTGCTGTGTTTGCTTGTGCTACTGTGCTTTGTTGCTTGTTGCTGCTGTTTGTGCTACTTTTGCTTTTGTTGCTTGCTTGTGCTATGCTGCTTTGTGTTTTGTGCTTTGTTGCTGTGCTTGCTTTGTTGCTTGTGTGCTTTTGCTTGCTTGCTTTTTTGCTTGTGTTGCTTGCTTTGCACTTTTGTGTGTATGCTTTGTGCTTTGTGGCTTGCTTGTTTGTGTTGTTTTTGCTTTGTGTGTGGTGTGATTGCTATGCTGCTGTTGTGTCTGCTGTGGCTTGCTGCTTTTGGCTTGCTTCTGTTGTGTGTTGTTGGTTTGTGTTTGTGCTTTGCTTGTTGTGCTTTGCTCTATGCTTGCTGTTTGTGCTTGTGTGCTTGCTTGTGTGCTTTTTGCTTGCTGTGCTGTGCTTGTGTGTGATGCTGTTTGCTTGCTTGCTGTGTGTGCTCTTGTTTGCTATTGCTTGTGTGTTGCTGCTTTGCTTGGCTTTGTTTGTTGTGCTTGCTTACTTTTGGTTGTTGCTTGTGTGCTTTGTTGTTGTTTGTGTTTGCTTTTTGTGTTGGCTTGTTGTGCTGTGTGCTTGTGTTGTGCTGTTGCTTTGTTCTGCTGTGTGCTGCTTTGCTTGTGTGTGTGTGTTTCTTGGCTTTGTTGTGCTGTGCTAGGTTTTTGGGCTGTTGTGTTGTGTTGTGCTTTGTTTGGGTTGCTTTTGTGCTTTTTCTTTGCTGCTGCTAGCTTGTTTGCTTGTGCTTTTGCTGCTTGTTTTTGTGCTTTGGCTGGTTGCTTGGTTGTTTGCTTTTCTGTTGCTCTGTGTTGCTGGTTTTTGCCTGCTTGCTTGCTTGTGTGCTGCTTGTATTGTTTAGTGTTTTTTGTTGCTTTGCTTTTGTTGCTATGCTTTGTTGCTGGTCTACTTTGCTGCTTTTGCATGTTGAGTTTGCTGCTATTGTGGTTGCTATTGTTGCTTTTGTTGCTTGTTTGTTGTTTTTGTGTTGTTGTTTGCTTTTGCTGTTTGCTGTGATTTGTTTGCTTTGTTTTTGATTTGCTGTGCTTGTGTGTTTGCTATTTGTTTTTGCTTTGTTTGATTGCTTTGTGTTGTGTTTGCTTTGCTGTCTGTTTTTGTTTTGTTGTGTGTTGGGGTTGGTTTGCTATTGCTTGTTGCTGGTGCTTGGCTTGTGTTGTTTGCTTTGCTTTTGTGTGCTTTTGTTGTTGGTTTGCTTTGTGCTTGTGTGTTTGGGGTTGCTTGGTTTTTTGCTGTGCTGTTGTTGCTTGTGTATGGGGGTTGCTATTGTGTTGTTGTGTGTGCTTTGTGCGCTATTGTGTGTTGTGTTTCCCTTGCTTGTTGCTCTTCTTTGCTGTGCTGTTGCTTTGGGTTGGTTTCCTGTTGCTTGTTGTGTGTGTTTGATTTGTGCTTGTGCTTGTTGTGTGTTTTGTTGTTTCTTGCTTTTTTTGTTGTTTGTGTTGGGGTTTGACATATATTCTCTATATTGCTTGGGTTATCCGAGTGTGGCTGTGTAGTCCCACTTTAGTCTGTCGGGAAATAGGGGAGCCCATGAATTTATTGCCTCTGTTCATTAACTGAGATGAACTACCTGTGAAATATAAACCAACATCTTCAACTTACCTAAAACATAAATCAAATTTCATTAAAGGGAAATAGAAATTTTTTGTCTCACTTTCTATGAAATATTTATATTTATTAGATTTAATTACTCCCTGGTTATAATGAAAGTAGCTGTCATTGACATAAGAACTCTCTACCTTTCTACCTTTATGCTAAACATTTGCAGCACTTGATACTCTTTAATATTCACAACCAACCAATGGGAGGAGCTAATTTATATTTCTTTGTTATGATTTTGTTTGTTATCAGCTGAGAACAGCACAAAATTACTAGGCTGGTATCAGGAAGAATGGCTTAGTATTCCATGACTCCATTTTGTTCTGGATTATGCACATCCCCTTGGCAGTCAAGTGTTTTTTTCTTTTCTTTCTTCCTTTTTTTTTTTTTTTTTTTGTTTACACATATGTATGCATACCCTTCTCCAAAAAGCACCTAGCAACCTCAGAACCTTTTGATCCCCAATCATATCAGGGTACATATATGCCCATCTTTAAACCCTACTGTCAGTTTCCATACCACAGAATTCATACAGTTTTGACAGTTTCTATGTTTTTTTTATACTTTTTCTATACTTTTGCTTAAGTATCTGAAAATGACGACTAGCCAAACCAGATTGACTGACATGGCTACATGGACAGACAGAACTGAATCCTCTAGTGACCTCTGCAGGAGGAATCCATGTTCATCACCTCTCCCCTTTGCATAACTGGAAATGCATATGATTGAAATCAGACACCTTTTGAGAAGGGACATGCGCAATAGAACAAATGATACTTTATTGGTATCCATCAATCAAAAACACCCAAATTATGGGCCTCAGTATCAAGCCCATCCTCCCCTTAGTTGCCTGTCGAGAAAGCCCAGGTTCTATGTTTGTCACTATTGACTACTGTCCCTCATGACCAGTTGTTGATATTGAAAGTGTATCTTTTTTAACATTTAGAATCCCTTTGTCCCAAACATATTCATCTTGCTCCCTTTCCAAATCCTTGTGAGTCTTTATTTCCAATTCTTTGAATAAGAGTCTAAGAATTAGAAAACACATCCCAAGACACTGCCTAACAGTAACAATTATTCTTGGTAGGTCAGATTTACATCACTAAGAAATTTCTGAGGTTGAGGTTTTAGTACAAAGTAAAATAAAAATGAAATATGCACTGTTCTCATTCTGTTTTAGACAAAAAAGGTCCTTTCAGCTGGAGGACAAAAAACATGAAAAAAAGTAATGACCTTCAAGTCTTATAAGCATACTTTTAGAGGGCTTTAGGAAAATGGCTAATGAAAGTAACTGATTTCTTCCCATTGTGCATCACAAGTGTAGTCCAGAATGAGTGGAATAGACTCACACAAAATTAATTTGATATAGTGGCTTTATAGTTAATATGGTAGCTGAGCTCCACAAATGTCTGTCAATGATTGGAGTCTCTGAGTTTTTGTTCCCAGATAGCTTTCCTTCACATTACATCTTTCTAGCTTCTCCTTATCATACACGGGAAGTGCTAGGGGGAGACATTGTTTCCAAACAGATGCTGAAGGCCCCTGTATAAACAACATTATCTCTGACTCCAGTTCTCTGGTTTCAACTATCAGCATAGAATGAACCTGATATCCATACCATTGGTGGGATGGGTATGGGACAACTAATGTAAACCAAGGTACCACATCATAAGAAAACTGAGTTTGTCTCTTAAGCCATTGGGTCTGCTAGGGAGGATGAGGTGGGACTACAGAGTTCAAACGTGATGGTATGACAATCCTAACCTAAATCCCCCTCTAACTTTTGGTGTTGCTTTGAAACTAACTGCTAAATTGATATGATTTTTTTTCTTCTCTGTAACAGAAAAATAATTGTAGTTCAACAGGATGAGGTAGCGTTTGTGAGGATTAAAAAATACTTCCCAGAAATTTCAAAGCCTGTATTAAAAAACTGCTTTGTTTTGTTTTGACTTTCCGATGAGATGCCATGTGTGGAAAGATTAAATCACCATCTCAAGACAAATAGCCTGCAACTGTGAACAGACATGTGTGCCTAAAGCTTCTGTACACAACGCCTGTCCTGCCTCTTTATGTAGCCAATGATATCTTCCACTGGTAAATGGGTCTCTAGGTTTTACTCATGATACCTTCCATATACAGTGGTTCTTTGTGGATAATGGAAAGTCATTTTACTTGTCAAGGAATGAAAAACACTTCATTTAGAACACAAGCCTTGAGCACAGTATTCTGATGGTGGCTGAATATAAATTTGTCTGCCACAAAGCACAGCATCTCTTGTTAGTGGCTAATAACAGTCTTGTAATATGTTTGGCTGAAACTTTATGCTATTATTTTACATTCCAACTTTACATTCCTTACAACGTGTATCACTTTCTGGATGATGATGGTGATGATGATGGTAACGATGATAAAGATAATGTATAGGTAGAAGGTAGCTTTATTTTAGGTTAGAAAATAAATGGCCTGATTCTATCAAATATTCTTGGAAAAAAAAATCAGTAAATTTACAGGAGTACCTAAGAATATTCTCATGGTTTTAAACAGTATACACTACATATATTATCAAAACAAGGCAACTTATTACAATGTATGGTCTCATCTATCAGTTAAAATAATAATTTAAATGCTAGAGTTTAGAATAAGTATAATTTTCTACATATGTATGTATGGCATGTATGATTTTTCAGGAACTTATTTGAAATTCAAACTACGTTCTAAGTATCTCTGTTTATACCCATAAACAAGATACACTCAGCCTTTAGTAGAGAAACGTCTCTTAGTGGTGAAGCTTGGTACATTCAAACACTAATCTATGCAAGGTGCTGAGAATAAGTGGAGGTTGAGTGGTTATCCCTACACAAGACATGTATGCTTCCTCTTCTATTGCTCATTGAACACAGAGAAAGAGGGAAGAGAAGGAGCACCAGAGCCAGAGAAAGGGAGAAAAGCTCTCTAATGCCAGTTTCTAAGCACTGCACAGCTACTGAAACCCTGAACTTACAAACCACAAACAGCTGTGGTTACATACACAGGCACTCTGTAAGACTAGACCTGTCTGGAATAAAGAGAGAGCATGATCGCTAATATTATGTAAAGGTTTTGTAGAGAATTCAGGTTGGGTTTTCAGTGCCTATTTCAAGTGGATCACAAGTATAACTCTATCTTCAGGGAGATCCAATGCCTCTGGCTTCAGCACTTGCACAGGCATACATAATACAAAATTGACAATAGACTTTCTGTAATTTTTTACAAAGCTGTTGATAGATTCTGGGGAATCTTGCTCATTCCAACAGACCCTATCAGGTCATTCCAGTACTGTTGATCACAACTATGGACCTAGTTAAACCTACATAGACATGGAGATGAGATATGTAGGAAGTGGGGGTGGAGCACATGGGGTAGAATGAAAATTGACAGGTTGGAAGTGTCAGTATTTAGGATGCATTATATTTTTCTATATTTTTCAAAGAAAAAATTAAGTAAAAACATGAGAATGTTTTCCTATGGGGTTGGCATCCCCTTTGGCTCTTTCAGTCCTTCTCATAATTGTTCTATAGGGTTCCCTGACCTCAGTCCAATGGTTGGCTGTAAGAATCTACATCTGCTTCAGTCAGCTGCTGGTAGAGCCTCTCAGAGGACGGCCATGCTAGACTCCTGTCTGCAAGCAAAATAGGGCATCAGTAATAGTCTCATAGTTTGGTGCCAGCTCATTTGATGGATCCCAAGTTAAGCTGGAAACTTAGATGGCCTTTTCTTTACTCTCTATTACATTTTTGTCCCTGTATATCTTTTAGATAGGAACAATTCTGGGTCAAAAAATTTTGAAGGCAGGTTGGTGACCCTATCCATCCATTGAAGGGTAACTATTGAAGGTGGTCTCTTTAGGTTCCATTCCCCACTGTTGGGCATTTTGGCTAAGATCAACCCAATTGAGTCCTGGGAGCCAACCCCACAGAAAGATCAATAATATCAATTAATCCAGACTCCTGGGAGCTCCCATAGACTAAGCCACCAACCAAAGAGAATACATGGGCTGGTCTATAGCCCCTGGCACATGTGTAGCAGAGGACTTAAGAGGGTGCACTTAATTCTGTAGAGACTTGATGCCCCTGGGAAGGAAGATGCAGCAGCAGGTGGGGTGGTAAGGGTGGGGATGAGGTAGGGAGCCACCTTCTGAGAGGCAAAGGGAAAGGGGCATGGGGTAAAGAACTCTTGGGGGAGGGAACAGGAAGGGGCAAGATTTTGAAATGTAAATAAAACAATTTTTTTTTAAATGAGAATGTTCCATATCATATTTCTTAAAAAAAAAAAAAAAAAAAACACTAAAGGACCTTGTTTTGCAGCAGTGTTTACAGGAATGGAGAAAGTAGAAGAAACGAAGAGTAAGAACTGGCTGTATCAACATGTGACAAGACAGTGTGCAGGGTGGAACTACGGACTTAAGATAACAGGCTCCCCTTTGTTCTCCTGTGCTAAGCTAAGCAACCATCTCATTAGGACACAAACTTCACATGCACTGGAGTCCTGACACATGTCCTGACACCTGTCACAGGCAGCACTCACACTTCTGTTAAACTCCATTTGGTGGATTCTCAACTCTCCTGAGAGCTGCAGTGTGGACAGGATCCTCAGTCTACAGCTGATGGTGCTTCTGGATATTAATTGTTTTCATAAGCAAAGGGGACTTTTACTGGGGCCAAAATGTGCAGGGTTCAAACACAAGATGTTTATCACATGATAGAAATCTATGAATTTCTTATTCCTTGCATTTTTGACTAACTATGTGATATTTTGGTCATGAAAATATACTAAATTTATCTGATCATTTTAGCCAAATGAAAGGCCAGAGTTCAGTGTCTTAGATATTTACCAATCAAACATAGGATCACAGAATTTCTGAAAACTTTTCTCCTTATCTCATCCTGGTTGGGAAAAAGAAACATGTTAAATTAATCTCTCTTTAATATTCCTCTCCCTCCCTCCCCCTTCTCTCTCTCTCTCTCTCTCTCTCTCTCTCTCATCTGTCTTTCTCTAAACATTTTTGTTTGTTTTATAGAATTAAGAATGCAATAAATAATAATAAAATAATAATAATGAAAATAGTAATTTTGACTTTAAAAATCTCTATTGAAAATCTTGAGTTGAAGAGGCCTAAATGAAGCTAAATTTTAGACACATGGTGCTTTCTGTACCTCTTTGCTGCTTTAAAGAAAATGAAGGATCCTGGAATATCATAGAGAACACTTTTCTATGTTCCCCAAACCTTGTTTAAGAACTACTCTTAGAACCATGAGAAGATGTGAGATTTATTCTCTGAAAAATAAGTGGGTAAAACTTAATAAAGTGAGACTAGAAAAATAAATGGTAGTTGGCTGAGATCCAAAAGACCAAGGGTAAATCCTGGTATCAGGGCCGGCTGAGAGCAGAAGAGATGGATAAAGAATGGGACTTACTATATTCATGAAATAGGGGTAGAGAAGGCACCATCCTACCAAGACCTATCCTGCAAGGGTCTGGGCTAGACAAGCCAAGTGCAGTGTGTCCAAGCTCCAATGAGAAGTGTTGATCAGACTGTTGAGGCCTGGGGCTGAGATGAATCCTGAGAGAGCCCATTGTGGAAACATCTGTTCTTCTTCTTTCCCTTGAATAAATCAGAGAACTTTGCAGAGGCATCTGTGAGTGAAAAAAAAAATGTCAGTCTGAATGATTTTTATTTGTATTCATGTGTGTGAGAGAGAACCTTAGTGTTTGGATGTGCATCTTGTGCATGTAGGAGCCAGAATAAGAGGGAATTGGATGCCCCAAACCTGACTTGCAAGTGCCTATGACTTGGATATGGAAGCAAACCTTGATTTCAAAAGCATCGAACCAATGAGTCTTCCCCAGAGCCCCCAAAGTCACCTTTAGAAGTATGTTTTGAAATTGCCAAATTTTGTCATTTTCAACATGAATGTTGTGAGTGATTGTTAACTAAAGTAAATCAAACCCAGAAAGACAAGTACCATCATTCCAGGGCATTCCAGAAACAAGTGAAAATGTGGTAGACAAGAGAAAGATGAACTCAATAATGAGCCCCAAGCTGCAGTTAGATGATGACTTTTTCTTCAGTTGGGTAACGTACCTATCAGTATACATAGTGTTCATCAAAATGACTGAAAGAGTATAAAATTTCCAACACATACAATATGTAATAGTTAAAAAGATGTAAATTTGTACTCCCCTGATTTGATTGGTTTCCATTTCACACCTGTTTTGGGTTATCATAATGTTCTCTGTAAAGTTGTGTAAACATTGTATCTTAAAAACATAAAGAAATCTGTTTAAAATGAAAAAAATACTGTGTCTAAGTCTGAGATGAGGATCTCAGAAATCTATAATTATTTTGAAGCTAAAGTTGATGATGAAGCAATTCAAAGGACACCTTGTGGCCTGCCTTACTTGTCTTTTGGGTCCACTATGAGTGTTGTGAGGTCATAGCCACACAAGCATTGTGTTAGAAGGCACAAATATTTTAAGTCTTGCAAGTTCTTTTGGCATACAATGCCCTAGTTTCTAGAGTACAAATCTTACTGCCTCAAGGGTTTCTGGCTATGGGGGCTTGTTTATCCTAAGGCCACACCATGACTTCCCTGTGAACTCCAAGATAACTGGTCTTCATGGACCTTTACTTGGCTAAAAATAAAGTATCAAACTTTATGATTAAATTGGTATAAAACAAGTTAAAATATGATGTATATCTAGAATTCAGTGCACATTAGTTTAAGACCAAGGTATCTGTCTTGAAGCCTCCTCTGCAATTGCATGTCCCCTTGCACAAGGCAGTGACCATGACTATTGGCTAGTCTCACCAAAGCCAATGATGCAAGTGACTCCTGTGCTCACACTCAGCCTTGAGGATAAGCTGTTTACCATAGAGTATTTATCTGAATATTTACCTGACTAACAAAGTCATACATCTTCTGCACTCAACTCGTTTCTTAGGGATTTCCCCTCATCTGTGTATTTCTCTGCCTCTCTCTCTCTCTCTCTCTCTCTCTCTCTCTCTCTCTCTCTCTCTCTCTCTCTCTCTCTCTCTCTCTCTCTCTCTCTCTCTGTGTGTGTGTGTGTGTGTGTGCGTGCACACACGTGCATGTATTTCAATATGGTAAAGAAACCCTTAAAGAATGGCAATTTAAAGTTAGATGTTTGTAACAAATAGGATATTTCTCACAGATTAGGTCTAAGAAACCAACAACACATTCACACTGCCAAAGAGAAGCAAGATGAATGAAAAATGGGTACAGAAGTTTCTAGGGAGGGGAAATGAGGAAAGGGGATGACATCTGAAATGCAAATAAATAAAATATCCAATAAAAAAATAAATAAAATAAAATAAAATGAATTGACCATAAACACCAAGCAATATCAATATCAGCAGTTAAAACATACTCTATTCTACAATAAAGGTGGAAACTTCTTTTCAAATCAGAAGATATATAAGCAAAAAAGAGGGGGAAGACAGAGGCAACATGTATTCACAATTTGGGTCTATCCACGCCTTTTCAGCCTTAACTTGTGTAGATTTTCAAGTTAAAAAGCACTTTCAAAAATAACCTTTTATTAATTTAATATTATTTAAATATTTCATTTTTAGTAGGTCATGCTTATTAGAAAAGGAACAACATGCATACATATGCACATGGGTACGTGCACACACACACACACATACCACATACACACATACACACATACACACATACACACATACACACATACACACATACACACACAGGGGTGGGGGAGAGAGAGAGAGAGAGAGAGAGAGAGAGAGAGAGAGAGAGAGAGCGACAGAAACAACAGACAGAGGAAAGACAACAGCTACACAATCTAATGGGTATATCTTCCAGTGTTTCTACCTCTAATAGGTTTTCAGTGAACATTACTGTACTTTAAAATTTTGCACATTATTTGATGCTGACTTACGCTTTCTAGGAACGTGTTAATTTTATATAAATATTTTTCTATCGAATCAAAAAATATTCAAATAACCAATCATGCTCATTTGTTAAACTGTTTTAATATAAATATATAAAATAGCTCTGGCACACTATTAATACTTTCTTGGATTATTTGAGAGCATGAATAAAGAACAACAGGATGTAACAGCAAACAAACCTGAGCTATACTCTAAGACACCTATCTTGAAAAATAAAATAACAATGAACAAAGAGTCATATTTTAGGTGTATTACTTTGGAGTGTATAACATCAAGTAAATAAATTTGAGTGACCACTTTGGTCTCAAGAAGACACCTATGAGGTGTAGCAGAAATTATTTAATCGGCCCTACGTTGGGCACCAATTTGTAGTAGAAATAACTATTTAAATCGGCCTCTGGCGTTGGGTGCCAATTTGTAGTAGATGAAATTATTTAAACCCCAAATAAGATCTCTTACCCGAATGAGACCAGTAAAGGAAGACACAACTCAGTAATTATGATATAAATAGCACGCCTAGATTGGGCAGGTTTACCACTACACTACTCTAATCCCCGGCTATGAGATCCCTTATAACTTGCGGTTATCCCTGGTCACGTGCTTGTCCTCTGAGCTCCGGCTCCTCTGTTGTCAGCTTCCTTCTATCTCCAGCTTCCTTCTGCCTGCTTCCTCCTGCTTCTCCCTCTACTTCTTCCTCCTCTTCTCCTTCCTCTGCTTCAGGTTCTCTCTCCTGCTTCTTCTCTTGCTGCTGCTCCCAGCTTCTACTTCTACCTCCTTTTATATTGAATTTCTCTCACTCTCTCCTCCCTAAGCCTTTTTCTCCACCTCTCCTTCTACTGCCCAATCTCTGGCTCTAGCCTTTATTTTACAGGTTTTAATTGGACAGAAGATTTACAGGATGCCACCAGTGTACAGATTCAATCATCCTCTGCAGCCCCTCCCAGGAGGGTGGAACTAGGATCAAAATACAAGGCTGAGGCTATCCACAACAATGAGGTCATTCAAGGTAGCTGAATCATGGGGTGTACTATAGGGATTAACCTCCCTGCAGGGAGTACCCCACACTATAGGGAGTACTCTCCCTGAGGGAGTTTGCCCTCTGTAGGGAGTACCTACCTCCTGTAGGGAGTAGCCCCCTCACTGTAGGGAGTACCTATCCCCTGTAGGGAGTACCCCACTGTAGGAAGTACCCACCCACTGTAGAGAATACTCTCTACTGTTGAGAGTATCCACCCTCTGGAGGGGTATCCACCCACTTTAGGGAGTTCTCACCACTGTATCAAGTAGCCCCAGATGCCAGCACTCAAGACCAGTGACAGCATGGCCCTGTAACTTCATGTACAGTATATGGGTCACATGTGGGCATGGTCAGCACCCACAGGTACTCATTCAGTTTGTCAGGTGTGGACATTCCAAACAAACCAAAGCCCTGTGATCTTACCACAGACATGGCAAGGGCTGTGGTCCTACTGCAGACAGTGCAACAAGAGCTGAACTTAATGCTCAGAGCATATTCTTTCATTTTGCCCAAAGTAAATGCAACATGTCTACTCATTAAACATTCTGAATTTGGCCAAAACAAATTATTTCTAGGCATCTGTGGCGTTTATGTGGTTTTATTGTCTTTTGTTTTATGTTTGTATTTTTGTTTGTTTGTTTATTTTTCTTGCTATTACAGCGTGACCTGCACTAATTAATTGACGTCTTAAAAGAGATATTTATTTTAAAGAATATGTAAAGAATTGACTATAAACATCTATTTTTTTCTAACTAGTTTTCTTTGGAATTTCGAATCCTCTGTGATAATATTTTTCAATTTTTTTGAACAAAGCTTTGAGATATCACGTGATGTCTCTCTGGTCATGAACCTCTGAACCTCTGCCTTCATTTCCTGAATGCTGGCTTTTGCCATGTTTGACTACCCCCTTTATTTTTCTTTTTTTAAAAAATATTTTCATTTTTACTTTAATTCAAAGAATTGAATTGGTATCTATGAATATTCATCTTGCAACTGTGCCTATAGTAACTTTCAGGAACTGCTTCTTTCCTGAATTATGTGTGTCTGGGGAATCAAACTCAGGTCACCAGTCTTGGTGGAAGTCACAGTTCCTAGAAGAGCCTCCTGCCAGCCTTCTTGTATAAATATTTATGGCTATTTTCTGCTATTTACAAAAAAATTAAAAAGGCAGGGTTTTTTATGTTGTTTTTTTGGGGTTGGCTTATTTTTTTCTGCCCAAGAACAATATGGACTATCCATAATAAATGATGAACATTTCAATAACTACTAAACTAATTTTTAAAATGAATTTATTACTTATACTAGATATAATAACAGCTGATATGTTGCTTTATCACTCAGCCCTCAATCTCTGTAGAAATGCCACATTGTGAGAATCCTCAGAGACAGATACACTCAATTGGAGATTATGAAAAATAATAATCAATCAATAAAAATGATTCCCTGTATTCCCATGCTGGAAATGCTTTAAGAAAGCCCAGAAACAAGCATCATGTGTTCGTTGACAATGGAATATTCTGGATGTGTGTCTTCCTTATATTCACATATCTAATGTAATTCTGAACTCAGCAATATAAGAAGCAGGGTCTTTGAGAAGTGAGTATGTCATGGGCTAAAGGCTAAAAGCCTGGCAGAGCAGCCATCCTGTCTGCGTACAAGGGCACTTCATAAAATGAAACATGGCTGTGGTCAGGCATGGAGCATTGTAATACCTTGACCTTACTCCTCTGCTTCCATTGGACACAGAATTCTGTCCTTCAAGAATCATCCAGTCTAATACACTTTATTGAAGTTAAGTACAGGATTTGGAGACGACAGGATTCCTATGTGGTTTTCCATCCAGAAGTGAATCATTTTCTCAAAACAGTAATAGTGCTTAAAGTAGAATTTTCTTCAGAATTACAGTAACTGTTCTCTGTTTGCAAATACAGTGGTAGACAGTTCCACTAAAGGTTAGGGATTTTGAAATATGGACCAAGATATGAATATGTAATAATGGACATTTTCTTTTAATATTTATTATTAATGATTGACTTGCCAGATGCATATAGCTTACAGGTTTGATAGCTATGGCTGGAAAGTAGTGCTCTCATCCTTATAATCCTGTACCAAATGCACTTCACCTGCTGAGCCATCTTCAGAGTCCCTAAAGATTAACATTACCATGTTGCTGTTCAAGAGAGTTAAATTTGAGGGTTTATGGAGAGGAAACAGAGAACATGCTATTTAGCTAGCTTTTGAAGATAAAAGGTTTGAAAGCAAGTGATAAATATAATCCAGATCGTGTTAATGTGACACACACACAGTAGAGATACAATCCAGATAGAGTTGATGTAGCACACACAAGTAGAGTATGATAGACCTTCTTAGGCTGGCCAGAAATAAAATCATATCACTATTTCAAGTCTCTCCAGTGAAGAGAGGAGCAGGGAACATAACTTAATTTTGAGAATCACAGATGCCAAGTCAGGAAGGGTCACTTTGGCACACTTAGAAATCCAGGCTATCTCTAATTTCTCTGGGCTTCACCCCCTACTGCTTCAATCCTGGCATGAGGCTGTTGTCTGTCTTGTATCTGATCACCATACTGGACTAAATCTTAGGTCACCACCTTTTCTATTTCTTTTTATCTTCTTCTTCCTTCCAGCAGCTGTCAAGAGTTTATGGTTCTTTTTCTTGGTTTTTTTGGAAGGTGCGGGAGGGGTGTGTGTTGATTTTATTTTAGCTTTAATTGTTGGAGTAGTCACTTCTCTGTTACTGAAATAAAATGCTCTGCAGGAGGCAACTTAAGAAAGGGTTGCTCTTTATAGGATCTCACTGAAGGGAAGCATAGCCTACTCCAGGCTAGCTGAGAGCCAACAAGAACTAGACAGGGTAAACTCAAAATGGTATAATATCAAAGGCTGCACACCTGCGACATGCTTCCTACATCAAGGCAGAGATACCCACACTTCCCAAAACAGTTCTACCAAAACTGGAGCCCCAGTCAAATGCCTCAGAATCTTGGGCATTTCTTACACTTTTACATTCTGTTGCCTAGTGCCTACCACAAGGCACTTATTCTATATATTCTGTCATCAAGAGTTCCCTAACAGGATAGTTGTGAAATATCCCCATGACAGAACATGATGCTTGCACCTAGTATCCACAGTATCCATATAATTACCTACCTCCTAGTCAACATATTTAGTTACTGATAGCAAATTCTATGTTTAAGATCACTGAGCATTCACAGTGAGTGACAACCTCAGTTTCACACCAAACCACAGTCAGATCAGAACTGTGTTCTCCTCTGAGTATAAGTATGGCGGGCAGCCTGGAATAAACTCACAGGTCATTAATTCATTCACATGTCATTTGTTCAAAAATAACAAGTGTTCTCTAAGTTCTAAGCAACACAATTAGTTTGTAGAAGATTTGATTAGCTAAAACAAGCTTGCATAAAATGGAATATGAAAATGTTGTATAAATTTTGGCAGAATATATATATTTTTTTAAGATTGGGAGAAAAACTGCCAAATGTGATCCATCTGCTCAAACATGAGTTATTTAGTATTAATGGTCTGGACCACTGGGAGGTTTTATTTAATTAGTTTCATGGCTAGTACACCAGGTAACAATTATCCCCACTCTTATCCCAGCAGTGAGGCAGCTGAAGATCATCAGCTCAATTTGTGTTCAGAATATGATTTGAATGGATTCTAGGAGCCAGGCAGTCTGATCAGCACTGTTCTAATAATCACAGTGAAACAACCATACCAATAAGCGTGAAAAAAACAGAAACAACCTGTGTGGGGACAGAGAAGACCAGGAGTGCTGCTGGCATTATCCTTCCTGGAGTCTTTGCTCTAACGCACATTGGGTCATTACCAGTGGAAACTACAGTGAGGAAAGCAAAGACACGGGGACGGACTTGGACCATCTTAACCATATCATAGCTATGTATATAGATAAACCATGCATTTGCTTCATAATACAAAGTGCAAATATATAGTTACTCGCTATGGATGTCTACTGTTCTTGATAGGTATTAAATACTGGTTAAATTCTCAAATAAAATATTTTATATATTAGTAAATATACAGTTGCCTTACACAGTGTTCATACACGATATCTGTACTGTAAGAAAATAGTTAATTTTTAATTTTCTTTTCCATGTAGATAATGTAATTACAGAGAATAATCTGATATATAGGTTGATAAAATAGTCTTCTGAGAAAGAACTCTTAAAAGTAAATTGTAGCGGGAAATGTAAAAGAGCAATCGATGCTAGGGCAGTGATTGGCTGGCCTGCTCTCATCTTTGGCTGACTCTCAGACCCGGAGCTCCGAAATCTCTCTACCCGACTTGATAAGTTCCCACTGGTTGGTCACTACCATGCCAGCCCCATGTTTCTAAATCCCCTCTGCCTTTTGGTGTTCACATCTTGTAAACCCACACTTGCCTCCATATCTTTCTCTCTGGAACCCAACTGAGTCATCACATGAAGGAAAACACCACACAAACTTAGTTCAGAATCAACAGGTAACTCAATCTCTGGATAAAACAATTAGCACCCTAATCTTGTAAACCATATTAAATATAAATCCTCTGGTGGTGAATCGGTGGATTCGCCATCTAAACCAGGGACCACTTGTTAGCTACATATTGCATTCCAAGCTGTCCCTGACTAAAAATCGGTATCTCTCTCCTGCTTCCCCTCTTCCTTATCTGGAAGTCCTGCCTACTCCTCGCCCAGTGATTGGCCCACTGAAGTCTTTATTCATAAGGGGAAGGTTCTGCCATAGTAGATATTTCTTCCTCAAATGTTTCCCCATATTTTATCATTATAAAATTTAATATAAATTACAATTTTGAGGTTTGGAAAAATCTTGGCAGTTATGAATGGTTTTCTGGCTGCTTGTTTGTATAGCAAGTACTGAACTGGGTATCTCACTGGATTTTTTTTTCACATAAATTTAAATTTATTCAGATAGTTGTTATTATAAAGCTTATACATTTAAAAAGTCACAAGATAGAATTGCATATATCCTAATATCATACAAGAAGGATTTCAACTACACTAACCACTCTTTCCTTGTCAGCTAGTATGACAGAATATGATGATACACACTAGTTTTTATTTATAAATTTATATTTTTGAGCAGTGTTGGGTTCTAAGTATGTCTTCTCCCATTTGCAGATGCATATACTATCAGCTTGTTCCACCAAAACAGTTCATTAGAATGTGCTTGTGTCAGTACAAAGTCTATTTTGAGTAGTGTTGGGTTCTAAGTATGATTCTCCCTGTAGTAGAAGGAATTATTTAAACCCCAAATAAGATCTCCAACCCGAAGGAGACTGGTAAAGGAAGACACAACTCAATAATTATGGTATAAATTGCACGCCTGGATTGGGCAGGTTTACTGCTACACTACTCTAATCCCCAGCTATGAGATCCCTTATAACTTGCAGTTATCCCAGGCTGTGTGCTGTCTTGGCTTCCTTCTGCCTGCTTTCTCCTGCTTCTACTTCTTCTCCTGTTGATTACCCCTGCTTCTGCTCCGCCTTTTATATCAAATTCCTCTCACTTTCTCCTCCCGTAAGCCTTTTTCTTCCCCTCTCCTTCTACTGCCCAATCTCTGGCTCTAGCCTTTATTTTACAGGTTTTAATTGGACAGAAGGTTTACATGATGTCACCAGTGTACAGATTCAATCATCCTCTGCAGCCCCTCCCAGGAGGGTGGAACTAGGATCAAAATACAAGGCTGAGGCTATCCACAACAGTTTTTTTCAAGTTTGAATGAGTATTCTTTAAGTTTGTATCTTGATGATTTATTTATGGTTATGATAATTATCTCTGTCAAAATGTATAAACCTGAAATGGCGACAGTACTCCAAATGGCGGTCTGAATGTTACCAAGACTGTAATTTCACAAATATAATTTTCAATTAGCAGATTTTAATAGCAGTTACCTTTTTTTCTAGTAGACGGAAACTTACTGAGGCTTCTATTACTTATGATTACAAGAGTTATATGTCTTGGTATGACCAGAGTATAGGAAGGAGTATAGAGTATGAATGTATATTTAGTTTTATTCTCATATTCAGGCATCTGCCCAGTTCTAATGTCTGCTATAAAAATCATCCCAGTGAACACATTCTAATGGAACAGGGACCATGTTCTCTGCAGACCATATCTCTTAAAATCATACATCCTTGATATTATTCAACATCTATGAACTAAATTGGTATCTTTTGTCACACAATTGATATAATAAACATATTATTTGTCGCCGACTGAGACCTTTTTTCTAATGTGATATTACAGCTTTTCAGAGCACGGCAGGATTGTCTGATCTTAAAAGCTGAGACAACTTTTCTTTAGTAGTTGTTGTAGCTTAAGCTTGCAGCATGTGAAGCTAGATCACAATGACTGCTTTCACCAGTTGAAGATGGAATAATTTTGAAGTGTTTGAAGTAAGTATTAGTTTTCTGGCATTTGGTGAAAAATGAGTTCCTTGGTAAGGAAGTGGGCTGTTCAAACTACACATTAAGGATCAGAAGTGCAAACATTTGAAGATTTAATTTAAGCCTCCAGTGGGCTACATGTTCTACTTCTTCCAAATAAATAGAAAAAAAATTGATTTATCAAGGCCAAATTTACTTTATACAGTTATGACCTGCTTCAGTTTTGTTTTGCTGAATTTCAGACACAAGGACTTTTCTCATAAGACAGTTAATGGTGGTCTCAAGAATCATTTTCCTCCAAGGAAAGGAAAAGAAAGGAAAGGACACAGAGGTGAGAAGGCCTAAGGTGACATCTGAAAAATCTGATGAATGCCTTAACTGTACACGATGCATCCCATCAGTGTGTTTTCCTTCCAGGGTACCAGGCACTTTGATCACACTGACTCTCTTGTCCTCCCTCCTCTCAGTCACTGTCCTCTTGCTCCCTCCCTTCCTTATGCAGTCTCATTTCTACTTTTATACATGTACATAATCCAGGATATGATCTGAGACAATAGCTCAGTGGGTCTGACCTCTTTCTAGGAAAGCATAAAGAAAGAAATGAGTTCATAGCCCTGTAACCCACATAAAAGTCATATGTATCTGTGTGGGTCTATATGCCCAACCTGGAGACAGGGTAACAGAGAAAAGTAGATTGTTAGAAAATTTGAGACAGCTGCCTTTGACCAAAATCATCAAACTTCAGGTTCAATGAAAGACCATGTTTTAAGAGAATGAGAAAAGGAACAGTAGCTCTGGACAACTGATGTCCCCATTTGGTCTCTGGGCATATATATCTACTATACATGTGAATATATAAGCATACCCATTGTCTTAGGGTTTCTATTGCTGTAATGAAACACCATGACCAAATGCATGGAGGGATACTTCTATTAGATTGCTCCTATGGCATGCTCAGCCTTCTTTCTTATAGAACCTAGGAACACCAATCCACAGGGGACACTACTCACAATGAGCTAGACCCTTCCTATCAATCACTAATGAAGAACATGCCCTACAGGCCTGTATATAGCTTGATAATATGAAGGCATTTTCTTAATTGAGGTTCCTTTCTCTCAAAATATTTTAGTTTGAGTCAAGCTGATTTAAAACTATCCAGCACAATTGGCACCTTGTCAATGTCACACCACATACACAGACACACACACAGACACACACACACAGACACACACACAGACACACATTAAGCCACAATCCTTATTTCTTCATTCATCTCAAGGTTTCTCATGAAAAACAAGTAACTTTGCAAGCCCCATAGTCTTTACAATTTTAAACACATTAAAAGTTCAGTCTCTATAATATATCCACATTTCTTAAAAATTCAATATCTCTTTTAAAAGTTCAAAATTTCTCAGCTGTTGGCCCATGTAAGATGCAAAATTTAGTTATGTTGTTACTTCAAGAAGGAAGATCCAGGGAACAGTCACAATAATATCTAGGTGAAACCAAACTCCCAGCACTGTAAACAATACAATGTCCAATGTCTGTGATCCAATCATGGTCTTCTGGGTTCCTCTAAGGCACTTGGGTCACAACTTCAGTTCTGCCCTCTGCAGAACACAGTTTGTCTTCTATGCTCAGGCAGACTCTACCACTGCTGCTGTTCTTGGCAGTCATTATATGGTACTGACATCTCCAAAATACTGGGGTCTTCTGCAACCAGGCAGGAATTTAACTCTTATGGCACCAAACTTCAGATTCTGTGCATGAATTCTTCAATCCTGGACCTTTAAATATTACTGAGGCAGTACCTTTACCTGAAAAATCTTCTGGCCTCTCACAATGACAAATCTCAGCGTTCTCCAGGAGTTCTTCATGCCTTTAAAACTGATACAACCTGGATGACCCTTACACTATCATGTTTGACTGCAGTACAAGGTCCAACATTAGCGCTGTCTGGAACACAGCTTCTGTGTGCTAACTCTCAGGAATCATTGTCATAAAGATTTTAATTCATTGATGCTGATTTCTTCTCTTTTTTCATTGGTTATTTTATTTATTTCAAATGTTATCCCCTTTCCCAGTTTCCCCTTCACAAATCCCCTATCACACCCCATTCCCTGCTTCTATGAGAGTGCTCTCTCACCTACTCACCTACTCACCTACTCCCACCTCACCACCCTAGCACCCCCTACACTGGGGCATCCAACCTCCACAGGACCAAGGGCTTCCCCTCCCTTTGATTCCAAAAAAGGCAATACTATGCTCCATATGCAACTAAAACCATGGTTTTCTCCATGTGCGTGTACTCTTTGGTTGGTGGTTTAGTCCCTGGGAGCTCTGGGAGGTCTGGTTCGTTGATATTGTTGTTCTGCCTATGGGGTTGCAAACCTCTTCAACTCCTTCAGTCCTTCCCCTAACTCTTCCATTGGGGTCCCCATGCTCAGTCTGATGGTTGGCTGTGGGCATCCACTTCTGTATCCATTGGGTTCAGGAAGAGTCTCTCAGAGGACAGCTCTAAGAGGCTCCTGACAACAAGTGCTTCTTGGAATCAGCAATAGTGTCTGGGTTTGGTGTCTGAAGATAGGATGGATCCGTAAGTGGGACATTGCAACCTGGTACAATAACTCTGGAAATCAGTCTGGTGGTTCCTCAGAAAATTGGACAAAGTACTACCTGAGGACCCAGCTATACCACCACTGGGCATATACCCAAAAGATGTTCCAACATATAACAAGGACACATGCTCCACTATGTTCATAGCAGCCATACTTATAATGTCCAGAAGCTGGAAAGAAACCAGATGTCTCTCAACAAACGAATGGATACAGAAAATGTGGTATATTTAAACAATTGAGTACTATTTCAACAATATGGGCCACACATGCATCTGAAAAATATTAACCCAGAATTGTTCCTATCTAAAGGAAATGCAGAGATAAAGAGTGGAGCTGCTATCTTCTTAAAAACCACTAATTTCTCGGCACCAGTAACCAGGGTCAAGAATTCTAGTAAAGCAAAGAGTTTACTTTAATAGTTCTTGTGCCCTGCTAGTTATATCTAATCATTCAGCCCAGCTAACCAGAATCACAGACTTTCAATTCAAAATAAATTTCCCTGATAAAGTATCTAATTTTCTTTCTGAAACTTCTCAAAACAGGCCTGCATTGTCTGCATTGCCCTCAACCATTTTCTCTTCCAAGCTCCTATAGAACCTAGATCTCAACACTCAATGGCTTTGCTAGTCCAAAAGTCCAATGTTCTTCCATAATCCTCCCAAAAACATACTTATATCTGTCATATCAACGCCTCATTTATGATACAAACTTGTCTTTGTTAGGATTTCTATTGCTGCAATGAAACATTATAACTAAAAAGCAAGTTTAGGAGGAAAGGTTTTATTTGGCCTACACTTCTATACCATAGTCCATTACTGAAGAAAGTTGAGACAGGAACTCAAACAGAGCAGGAACCTTGATTCAGCAGCTGATTCAGAGGACCTGGAAGGGTTCAACTTACTGGTTTGTCCTTCATGACCTTCTCAGTCTGCTCCCACTGGTTTGCTCATTCTTAGAGAACCTAAAACTACTAGTTCAGGGATGGTACAATCCAAAGTAAACTGGATTCTCCCCTATCAATCACTGATTTAAAAATTGACCTACCGGCATTCCTATACCCTATTGTATGGAGGCATTCTCTGAATTAAGGTTCCTTCCTTTAAAGTGACAAGCTTGTGTCAACTTGACATAAAAATTTCCAGAACACCATATACACAAATTTAGGATCTATATATAAAGTTAATATTGTTTTCTTTTTTGATTGTGGAATATTTTGTCTAATAACATGGTCTTCAGTTTTATCCATTCTATCTCATACTTCTTTATCAACAATATATAGAAAGGTATTACTTTGTTTTAGATGAATCAATATAACAAACACTTTCAGAAACAAAATGAAAAGACACTGAAATACAGAAAAACATCTAATTCACATCACTACTTCCCATAGTTGTTCTTGAACTTAGAACATCGGCCTCAATAGGACAAATGTGTAAAGACTCTGAGACCTTAGGGAGAACAGAGATCAGCTGAGAGATGCTGAGTTCCATCCTAGATGTGACTAGGATCATTTCTATCACCATTTAGTGAGAAGTACATTCCTGAGATGCTAATTCCAAACACATGCAACCTGCAATGAAGAATTAAGGGAGTGCACCTGAGAAGTCCAGTAAACCTAAGAGAACTTGTTCAAGCAAAGGTTTTTCCCTTCTGTGTGTTCTTGAGCATATTTGTCATTATTTCCTTTAAAATGTTTATTTAATATTTTTGTTTATATTTATGGTTGTATGTTCCTGTATGAGTTTATGTATACCCTAGGCATGCAAAGCCGAGTCAACCAGAGAGCTGTCAAGTTATCAATCATGGGTGCAAATGCAACTTCATTGCTTCATCTTAACTAAAATAAATCTTAAAGGATTCTGTTTATAGCAAATTCCCACCTGCACACTCTTTGTGTTTTACCTTAAATGTGGTATTTTGAAGAGACAGGAATGAATGTGAAAAAAGTCTATAGGATAAACCATAATCAGGTTGTTAATTTCTCTATCTCTTTTTTCTTGCACACTTCCCATTTAAAGAACTTCTTATGGTTTGGTGTGACGTGTGTGGATGAAACTGGCATTTTGCATTTGGGATGAGATGTTTTTCCTTTAGATACTAAAAGTCTATTGCATCTTGTAACATACTAAGGCTCCTTTCTGCCTTGGCCAACCAGCATGTGGTGTATCCTCAGTTACCATGGTGATTTTTGCCAAGACCACTGGACATTGGACAGTCTGGAGTCTGTAGAATCTAGTCTTGATGTACCTCTTGATGTATTTTTGGAGAGTTTTTGTACAATTAATCTACTTGGTTTATTCTGTGTATGAATCCCATGGATGGGGTCTCCAGAAACGATATTATAGCCTCTATACCCACCTCTCTCAAGGGTACAAGAAACTACCATAGCAGTGTAACTATCTTCACCATTATGCAGCTGTGAGCATTATCATTAAAATAAAACATTAGAATAGCCTCTTCTAAGCAGAAACTGTTACTCAAAAGAAAAGTTAAATGTAAGTTTTTTTTTTTTCATTTTTCTTTTAAAATGTTGGCAAAGACACTCAAAGACCATTCTTGACCCTTTCTTTGGTTTCCTATGGGAAAAGTAGTCAAATATTTCAATAAAAATCTTAATACCATAAAGGGAAAAGAATAAAGCTGTATGTAACTAGTAAATTAAGAAGTCTTTTACCTGGAAGGGATCATGCTGAGATAGCTAATTAAACATCTGAAATATTGGATTATGAATTTATAATATTTGCTTCAAGCGTGGTTGCTTTTCTGATTTTCTTTAATAAAATTCACAAAAATTAAAGTCATATAAATTTAACACATTAAACAAATGTGCATACACACACACACACACACACACACACACATTATAATTCCACAGCAATGGTAGCTGTATTGATTTGAACACCAAGGACTGAAGAGGTAGATGTTTAGGCTCTGTCAGACAGGATGTTTCCTTTTTATGTAGAAAGCCTGGAAAATATACTTTAGATGTAATCTTTGTTTCTTGATGACAACCTATTCAAGCCATAATTTTAGCACCTACTGTATGCAAAGCATCCTGTAAGTGCTATGAAGAACATATGTTCTTCATATTGGTGAGGTAAAATAGTATAGTGTTTGAGGATGAGATGGAAACATTAGTCACCATTGTCCCACAGTCCCACTGGGAATGTCTAAAAGCAGTCTTATTTTTAGATAAGAAATAAAGGAATTTATCTTGTCTAATAAAAATCTGTCCAATTAATATCAGGGCACACTGCTTGTAATTGCAGCTTTGTAGTTCTCCAATGAGCTAGAAATTTTTTTTTTTTTCTGATCTGTTTGTTCTTAGATTTTGTTCATTTTCTTTTTTCTTTTCCTCCTCCTCCTCCTCCTCCTCCTCCTCCTCCTCCTCCTCCTCCTCCTCCTCCTCTCTTCCTCCTCCTCCTCCTCCTCCTCCTCCTCCTCCTCCTCTCTCTTCTTCTTCTTCTTCTTCTTCTTCTTCTTCTTCTTCTTCTTTTTCTTTGCAAATGGCACATGTGGACTATCCACTTTCTTAAAGAAACAAAGTTAAATCCATGTTAGTAGTCTCATTAGAACACCTATAGGTAAAACTTATTTCTTGAAAAGAAAAAAAAATGAATGAATGGTCTAGATAACTATCAAATATTTTATGCATTTATTTTTTAAAAGAAGAAAGCAAATGCCAAAACTGCCACGCTGTTCTGCAAACAGCAGCACATGCCTCAGGTTCTGGAGAGCTTACATGCAGGCTCTGCAATCCTAGAAAAATTGTATCACTCCCAAAGCCTTCTGGAGCCAGTGCTTTCCTGATTAGCTGCCTCGTGAGCCTGAAGGACAGGTAAGGAGAGGAGAAGAGGTAAGTATATTGTTTTACAAGGTTTGAAAAGGAGCTCTCTGCAGCATACAGGGCTCTGGAAAAGATCAAGCCGTGCTAGGGATAAACAGCGTCCTTTCTTTCTTTCCTTTTCTTTTTATTTTTCATTGATGGGGATAAAGGGGCTCTGGGTTAGAATGATTTGGATAAGCAAGGCCCACACTTAAAGTAGGAGTTGAATTGGAACTTGATTGGGTAGTATGAAAGCATATTGGGAATACCCCGATTGGTTGTCGGGACTGATGATAGTCCACAGACTTGGGAAAGACCTTCAATGAGCAAAGAACAGCAAATGAGGGTACTTTCTTTCTTTCTTTCTTTCTTTCTTTTTTCTTTCTTTCTTTCTTTTTTCTTTCTTTTTTTTTTTGTTTTTGTTTTTGTTTAAAAAATTGTTTTCACTTTAGTGATCTGACTTTCAAAGCTGACTTCACTCACTGGGACAGACAAACCCGTTGTTTCCCTTGAGCCTGTAGCCCCCGGCAGTCACCAGTCTACCTGCTTTGCTAACACCAAGACTAAATGACCTATCCTCCCACATTATTCTTGCATTCTGACTTGGGCCACATAATTAAATATTTCTCTCTCCTTAAATTGTAAGAAAGTAGGATTCTGATTGCATCAGTGAAATTAAATTTCCTTATGAATTTATATCCACTGAATATACAATTAAAATTAAGATATAAATATTTGAAACTTATTTGGCTACCAAGTTTTCTGTATGTTTTAAGTACATCTGATCAGTAATATGTATTGCAATCCTATTAAAAAATAAATTATAGAACCCTAACTCAGAATCAGAGAAAGTCAAAAATGGCACAGGATGGACAAACATAAAATAACCTCCATGGGGATTCATTGGTTTCTCATCTAATGCATTATTTAACTGTAGAGACTTAAAAAAATCTCTACTGAGTATTTAGAAGAAGGCAGGCATGGTTTATGGGATAAAAATTATCAGCACAAAATCAGAGATCTCTGTCTTCTCAGTGGCAAAGAAAGTAAGGTCCCATAAAATAAGAACACCAGATTTTTATAGAAATCAAAAAAATATTAGAAAGTTCATAAATCCTAACTGTCTCAAATACTGAGTAACAACAGGAGTAATTTTATTGATCAAATCAAGGAATTCAATTGTAATCCTCACAGAACTTCAGGAAACAAGTTTCTAACTAGAGAGAGCACAGAAGACCAAGCGCCAAAGGCCAGATTAAGCTTTTACAGATGAAGAAAAGTTCCACTAGACCCAGAGGTACAGATCGAGAAAGAGAAGAGGCAGGAAAGGAAGACATTTCAGATTCCTAAAGGCTTTGTCTTCAGAATACTTGTGATGTACTTCAAATCAAGCACTTTAAAAGCTTGTGTGAGATATTAAGCAAGTATAGAGGTATTTTCAGACTCACTCTGTCTACTCCTCAGTGAATGAATTATAAAGGAATGTATCCTTGAGGATAAAGAATAGCTTCTCAGAGAGTGCCATTCACATTAAATGTGCTCTAAGATTAAATTTTCCTTCAGCCAGAGGCAGAGTCAGGTGATTCACAGTGAGTAGTCACCTCTCCTCTACAGGGTCTCATGAGGCCTAGATATTCTATTCTTTTGCATTAATATTGTTATCAACTTTTAATATCTCTGATTATTCATAAAATCTCCATTCTTTCCTATGAAGCTGCTTCATCAGTATCAAATTGATCTTCCAGCTTGAAGAGAGTAGAGTCAGGACCCAGGAGATAAGGTTCTCATCCGGGGCAGAGAAGGTCAACCTCTTCGAGATTGAGTCAGCCTCCAGAAGATAAGGTCAACCCCGGGGGAGATAAGAGTAGCTTCTAGGTCTAATCGAATTCAGCAGGAGATAAGACAAACTCCAGCAGATAAGGTCAAATTCCAGAAAATAAGATCTAGGAAGATTGTCTTGGTCTCGAAGAGATAAAGGCACTCTCCAATAGACAAGTCCTCCAGAAAATAAGGTCAGACTCCAGAAGATAAGGGCAGACCACAGCAGATGATAAGGTTGGCCTCCAGAAGACAAACTGTATCATATATGTGCATTATCTAGTAGATCAGGTCAAAGTGTCAAGAATAAGAGCAGACTCCTAGAGGTGAGGTCAATCTCCAGCAGATAAGGGCAAAGACTCAAAGACATTAGGTCAGATTCCATGAGAAAAGAGCAGATTCCATTAGACTAGCATAGCTGCTAGCAGATAAGATCATCCTCCAGCTGATGAGTTCAGCTATTTCTCCTTCTTGTAAATATTACACATGTTGTATCTGCTAGCATGTATCTGGATTCGTGTAATCATTAGGTCACACATCTAGCTAAAGTATGTGTTTCTATTAATGAACACAGAAACCATGAGGAGAGGAATCAAAATAAGAAAGTGCAGCCAGACAGATTGTAAGAGAAAGAATGGTAACAATGGAAGTGGATCCATGAAATGCTGTTCACCCTGTGATCACTGGCAGGTGAGGAACTCAGTCCTTACAATTGTGTCCCATGGCTAACAAATCTGCTTTTTATGCAAGACTCAGTCTTTGAAAGTCACTTGTATGCTGAGTGATGTGCAATTTCAGGGTCAAACTGTTTCACTTTCCATCCTGCCTTCACATTTACTATTAGTGTCTTTCATGAAATTAAACTTCCTGTTCATTTTCAACAGTAGTGAAGCTTCTATGGCATCTACCATTTCAGATGATTGCTCTGATTAAGAGTTATAAATATAAGTGTGATGGGCATTGAGTAAATGCTGAATAAATTCTGGGACTTGTTTCAAATTCAAATTTATCTCTTACTACAGCAATACGCTGGGGAGAATATCCTTCTTTTTAACACATGTTGTATTATCACACACAATGTGGGACCTAGCCAGCCTTGTCCATCATTTTTTTAATGCTATAGCTAGAGTGTCAAAGAAATAAAAGTAGATTTATTTACACATGAAGAAAACATTTTTTTACTCTTATAGGTATGTGTTATATCTTTTCTGGATCTTGACACTGTTTAAAGCATCAATTTTTATAATAATTTTAGTTAAAAAATTATAACATAAATTTTAGGTTCAAAATGATCACCAAAATGGCAGGGGTGAGGAAAATGTCCTAAACAGACTTTTCTAGAGCAAACAGAAGCCTAAAGGTAGGTTTCTGTTTACCAGAAAATTGAATCTCTCAAGGTGGGTTTCTGTTTAGCAGGAGTCTCCCTAAATCTGCCAGTAACCATCTTGAATCAATCCCAGTCTTTTGGTCTTCTACCAAGGTCAGTTACCATGGTTAAGGGCATCTAGTTTTTAGACAGTCTGAACAGCCTTTACCAGCCCAAAGACCCCATCCTGATGTCATATATAATCTGCTTGCTTTTCTACCATTTTGCTTCTCTCTTCCCCACTGAGAGAGAGCTTAGTTATTCCTCAATTCCTATAGATTTGTTGTTGTTGTTTGGTGGTGGTGGTGGTAATAGTTGTGGTTGTTGTTGTTGAGCATTGAGTCCTCATGAATGTTTCCTCTTCCATGTTAGTGTGTCCATTGCTATTGTTAATGTTCACATCTTGTTTAGGAACTCATGTTAATGAGACTTCATAGAAGTAGCTTCTGACATATCTAGGAGACAAAATTTCAAAATAAAAATCTTGTATTCTGGGTCTTACAATATTAATGGACCATTTTTCTCAATGATTCCAGAGCCTTAGTTATAAGGATTGTGTTGTAAACATTTGGGACTTAGCACTACATGGTCTCTTGTTCTCTACCTTTTGATTGGTTGTGGTTTTCTAAAATGGTCTCCATGTGAACATTCTTCTCAATGATCTAGAGCCTTAGGTTCATGGATTGTGTTGTAGATACACCAGTTAGGACTAGACACTACACGGTCTCCTGTTTTCTGCCTTTTAATTGGTTGTGGTTTTCTAAAATTGTCTCTGTGTGTTGCAAAGAGTAGCTTCTTTGAAGAGACGTTAATAGTTACAAAGATCTTTGGGTATAAGGTTAATATTTAGAATGCAGTTAGGAATAATTCTGCTTTAAAAAATGATAATTGTATGTAATACAAAATCAATGACTTCATTGGTAAGGTTTCAAAATTGTTTAGTAAGCCTTAAGTCTGATTAAGGATCTGTTGACTACTCTTAAATATGCATACCACTACTGCCCTCTTAGAGTTACATTCTTGTAGTTCATAGGTTCATCATTTCTAGATAGGACTATTTATTGGTTGCTTCCTACCTCTGGAAGATTGTGTGGCACATTTTGCTACCATAAAAGCTAGTCCTCAATAAAGAGACTATCAGGTTAGTCTCTTAGATGATCATCTTAGATGATCCATTTCAGTTCATCTGAGTCTTGTGTATGAGGTACATGGTATTTTCAGCATAGGAGTTTATCTTCTACTTCTGCTATATAACCACATGCAATAGCAATAGCTTGTATTGTTTTGAGAGCCTCATGGACAATCCTGATCAACAACTTACAAGGGGCCTTCACATGCCATATTGGGGGTTTTGTTAGATAGTCCTTGACTCATGGAAGGAAGATTTAAATCTAGGATGGGAAACTTTCATTTAAACTCTATATGTATATGCATACACATATTTATATGTATTATATGTAACTTCAGGTAGATCGTTAAGAACATGATGCCATATATTATCTTCAGACACCCTCACTGCTTGCCCTCATCTGTGCTTCTTCTGTGTTTATCTCTCATGTCCATAACTAAAGCCATCCTACACATCCACTGTGAGATTATATTCATGAAAACAAGGATAGTTTGGAAACTATGTTCCAAAAGAGTAGTGCCCCAGACAGAAATAATCAGTTTTCTATTCTTATACCAGAATATACTGAGCTAACAAAGTTAACAAGAAGAAAGGCTTTCTTACTTTTGGGTGACAATATTCTAGGTTCCTACCCAGGACTGAGTGCTTGTAACAGGACAGCACATTGCTATCAGACTGCCTGGTGGAAAAGATGAACTTCCTAGTGGCTGGGACAAAAGATAAGACACCCTGAATCTCATTGTATAACTTGCACCCAATGAAAGGAAGATCCTACAGTAGGCCTAATAGCCTAGGGTTCCATTTCATACAAGAAGCTGGATGCCAAAGTGTAAAGCTTCAACTCATCAGCTTTTAGTGAACAGTCTGGATCCAAAATAGATAAAGGCTAAACAGGAGATGATATTTAAGTCACAGTTATATTCTAATTAGGTGTGACTAAAATCTGCCTTACGCAGTGTGAGCAGTATGCTGATTACATTTGGAAGTTAAAACACCAGCAGTGAGAATACAAAATGAACATGGAATATTTCACTTGCACTTACTAGGAGATATTGTTATGAGCAAGACAAAATATCTGCAAACCTTTTAAAAAGTGTCACATTTGATGACCCACACATTAAATTTTAGTGTGCCTAGTAAATGGACAAATGGAAAAGACAATTCCTTGAGAAATTGTAATTACAAAGAACATTTTAAAAATGTGTCCTTAATATATCCTTGATATATGATTGATAGGTTCCTATAAGCCAATCAAAGAACAGAAAAGAAACACCAGGCAAAGTATAGCTAGGCTGTTCAGTAAATCAGGACACATATCCTCAAACGTCAAATAGAAGAGGGCTATTGAATATTGAGTGAAAACCTTCAAACCTAAAGGTGGTGTTTTGCTCATCAGGTTTGAAATTTTACAAAGCTAAACAGTTCTAGTTTCAAAAGCAATTGAAATTAAGATACTATTGTAGATTATTTGAGTAGTGGATTTGTTGTAACTTGCTAGACTAAGTTAAATTTCAAAGCATGAAATTGTTGGGCCAGATTTGTAGCTTACTTTTTTAAAATATTTGTCACATGCAAAAACAAAAGCATTTATATAAGTTTATTTAATTGTATTTTAGTAATAAACATTATTGATGATATATGAAAAACCATAAATATCTGAATAGTAATAAACAAATGAATTACTAAGATCCAAAAGAATGACCTGGAACTAAGTGAGGAAAAACATGAGAGATACCAGAAGACTAGAAATGTAGTCTTTCCCTTTAAGAGACAAAATGCCCCAATGCTAGTCCAGATCTCTGATCTGTATTTTTGTCTTATGAAAATAGAGACAATGTCTGAAATTACACAGCATGCTGTGAGAGTAATTTCGACAAATGTTGTGGTTGAGTGCAAGGGTTTGTCCTTGTAAAAGGACCTCCTGTATTATCTGCAGCTTCCCTGTGACTAGATCCAATAGTGTGGTCCCAGACAGAGCCAGGATTCATTAGAAGAGACACAGGACTCAGTCTCATACTCAGCATTCCAGAATGTGTCACTCTGTGTTTAGTGTTTTGGAAATGGTGTCATTCTTCAGACATCCTCTGAGCATTCCTAAGTTTTCATAAAGACAACTCAAATACTACAGTTATCAACCACATTAAAATATATTATATCAGCCTATGGATTTTTGCATTTATTTTATCTATAGGACTCTCAATCTAAAAGACCATGTCAAATTTTATTTCTCTCTGTTCATAACCAAAGCCTCTGTTCCCACTTTCTATCAAGGAATAAAGCTTGCTTCTGTCATCAATTCAGAAAACTGCTTCTCAGTCCTGCTTCCATCAAACTCCCATCAAAATGTCTCAGATTTGAATTATATAAAAAATTATGCAGAGACACATGGCTTTGTCCATGTGTACCTGTTTTACATAGGAATGAAATGAGACTTATACTTTCCATTATTTTTCTAGCTGCTTTGTCTGTAGCATACAGTGTGTATGTAGGTGAGCCACCCCATCTACATGAAAATGTGAAATATATTTGCATACTTTATCATCAGCATCTTAAATTCTTAGGTAATCATCTGTAACAACCTTTTAGTTGTGAGATTTGAGCATTTTTTTTATAGTAGAGTTTCATTTGCTGCTCGACTTTATATTATTCTGCTTTGTATAGACACAATGCATTTGACAGTGATTCCAGCTCCAGGAATGAATCCTAAGGCAGTAGTTAACCATATGAAAATTGAATCACAAAGACATTCATCATAGCATTTTATGTGTGAATGAAAAAAATAATCAACATAAGTGTCCTATAACGATGGATTAGCTCGGAAAATAACAGGCCACTTAGTCAACATAATTCCCCGAACCATCAAGAAAAGTGATATTAGTGAATATTAATCATTGTGTAATGATGTTTACAATGGCTTAATAAATAAAAAGCATGAGTGCTTAGTGAATAAAAGAATTCATTCATGATTTAAATGTATGCATGGAGAAATATAAGCAAAAACATACAATATAAATTATATTAATTATATAAATAAAGGAAAACATAAATATGGCTGAGTAATTATCTTGTAGGATATATTCTAACTTAATGCACATTCTCATTATTTCAGAAATCAGAAAGCATTGCCTAATCACAGTTAAAATGATAAAACGATAAAACTTAAACTTACTGATGGCTTCCTTTATGAAGATAATGTATTAAAGATCCAGTAGAAGTGAGAATAACTAGTAAGCAGTATGTTTCCAAAGGCTATTCAGAAGGTTTGCTTAAATAAATAGGTGATGTATCCTAATCAACAGTAAAGTGGGCTAGGGCATGGAAAATCCATTACATGTTCCAAGACCACCCTTCCAATCATATGTCACAGAGTGAACCATTGCTCTGCTGTGCAAAGTTCTTTAGTTCACCTCTTACTTATGCATCCTCAAGATGGTTGGATGTAAAGTTGAGCTCGCAGGTTGTCTGTCTGTCTCTCTTTCCAGTATCTAAGTAAACATCACTTGTCTGACCAAGCCAGTTCAGTCAGAAAACAGGGTATACCGAGAAGGATTTAAGGTTAACTAAAGAAAAGATATTTAGACAACATTATAGTATGACCCCAGAAAGTATTGGAGCAGGTTTAATTTTTCCAAGTCTCCTTTTATATCATTTTAGGTACAAGCAAAGTATAGGGTTAGTTTAAGGCATAAACAAAATAGTCAAGGAACAAACAAAGCATAAACAATGTAATCAAGGAACAAGCAACACAAAAACAAAGGTCCTTAAGTAGTCTGAGACTTTTCAAGATGATCGAGATATTGAGTCTAGTTCATTGTATTATCCTAATGTCAAATTCTTGCCAATATTCTTAAAGCATCACCAAGAGCTCTCCACACTTGTCAAATGTGAGATTGCCCATAGTTCTGATTAAATGAGATCAATGAATATAATCCAAACATATTCTGGAGATATATGAAATTGCATTATAGTCTACATAAAATGACTTAAACATGTATGGATGTGAAATTTTAAAAGTGGCAAGTTCTTTACAGGAGAGCAGAAAGTGTGCTTTTGTATTTCTGTATCTTGTCTCACAACAGCTGTAAGGTATAATCAGCAGGCACACACAGATCATTGATTTCAAGAAAAGAAGTCTTCAAAGATAAAACACAAGGATATGAGCCTGTCTGAGAATACAATTAAGATGACAGAAAATATCTCTTCTAGTCTTTACATAGAAAAATGATTATACACAAAACTTTAATTTAAAAATGTGTGAGAATGATTTTATATTTCTCAAAGCCTGAACTGCAAAATGATTGGTGGGTTTTAGTCAGGTAGGGGTGCAGTCGTGGTGAAGTTTTGTTAACATTGTTTACATTTAGCTCCAGTGTGATGGCACTTAGTACAGAGTGGTATGTGTGATCTCCCAGTCTGGCTTGGTTTTTTTTTGTTTGTTTTTGTTTTCCTAACAAATTCCAGACAAGATGTTGCTGGAAGAAAAACATAAATATTTGCATTCAGAAAAGACAAAATAGAGACCATTATGTTATTTGAGTCCTATAAACTAGTGAGAGCAAAGATAAAGATTTGTAATTATTGAGAGTTAGATGATAGAGAGATCCTAAAAGCAAGTCTTCTCTGTGTAGGAACTAAGGATATGTGGGTAGATTGCCAGAGATTCACATGCAGTGATCGCCTGGGTGAGAATTTAACACCCTGTTTCTCTGCAGAACAGCAGGACAGAGATACTAAAAATGATATACATTTCTACAAAAGGTGTGTATAATTGTATTCACAGAATGTTCCATTTGACTGCCTCAGCAAATAAATGCTTTTACATGGTTTGTATACACAGGCCATGTGATCTTGCTGCCATCTGGTCTTCTTAAAAGTCTTTCATTCCATTGTCACATTTTTACATGTCACTCTGCTCTTAACTGTGGTTTATGTGATACCTTTGAGCCAGAGAGTCAAGATGCTGAGTTTCAAAATGACCTTTCCTACACCTTTCCCTACAACTTCATGGCTTCGGCGTAAGAGCAGAAAAGTTGTGTGTGAGGAGAGTTGTGGTCCCTCTGCCTTTTTGTCTGACAAATTAAAGAGTGTTATAGCATGAAACATTCTGAACATTTAAAGCAAATACAGAAGGGAAACCCAACAAGGGAACATCAAAACACTCTGTAAACTTTCCTGGGTTGCCTTAACTGAAGCTGCTGTCTTACAAGATTCATGAGTAGGTCAGAGCCTCCAGAAAAGAAGGCAATTCGGAGCTAAGGGTCCACAATAAGTATTTACTCTGCCTTATTTCTTCTGTTATCTACCCTTAGATGGAGATCAAGGAATGAGCCATTGATCTGTGTGACTTGCTGCCTGAGGTAGGTAGACAGGGCTATTAAGGATTATTACAGGGAGGCATAGAGAAAAGCAGTATTCACTTGGGTCATTAGTGATCTGTCCAGCAAAGCTAATGCTGACGCTCATCTTACAACATGCTCTGAAATTTTACATCTGATGAAATACATATGTCTACATAAAAGTACACATTTACAGAAATGTAGCATGGCACCTTTCTCTCTAATAAGATAGAACAAACTAAGAAAACAAGCTCCCATGCTTAATAGCCAGGAATGCCATCTTCACAGGAAAAGAAATATTCTTCCCATTCCAATTTCAGCAGGCACCTTGTCTTCAGTCTCTAACTCTAGAAGGGACTATGGTTGACCCATGGCCCAGCCAAACATAGGCTTTCCATGCTTCAGGTATTAAGTGCAACCCAAAACGCAGCTGGTTTATTTCCAGGGTACAAACAAGGACTGTTGACTTACCCTGTTTCACTCATGTACTCAATGAAATGAAAAGGCTTTCACCTTTGCTATGAACCTTGAGAAATGAAAATGTTAAGAATATTATTTAGATGAGAGGAATGGAGTGGTGTGTCCATGATTAAAAGTATTGGCTGTTCTTACAGAGGACTCAGTGCCAACATGGGAGCTTATAACTATCTGTAACTCAAGTTTGCTAACCCTGTCCTATTCTGGCCTTCATGGGCACTGGACATGCAAGCAGTGCACAGAGGCAAAACTACTCATATGAATAATATAAAATTAAAAAAAAAAAAGAATATCTCATGACATGTAGATCAAGAATGCTGCTCAACCATTATCTGTCTAGATCAGTGACCCTGGCAAACGGCCTCAGAGAGAAGTTTGTATGTAAAGGCTTCTCAAGACTCAACATGTGCAAATAAGGGAGGCATTTTGCTGAGGGAGGGATTCAAATGAGTCACAGTCACAACAGGGAAATCAGAGAGCAGTTCTGAATTTGAGACGAACCTTTAGAGTCCCCTCAATTAAGAAAGGATTCTAGGACTTTATGTCACCACACTGGTTGTAGGGTGGCTTCAGGAAAGGGCAACAATTGTATATGAGTCCATTTCCTCCACCCATGGGCAATTACTAGAGAAATTTTCAACTGTGGGCCAGTAGCTTCTAAAATTCTCAGCCCACACTGTATAGATCGTCAATAGCATACCACAACATCCATTACATTGTCATTTAAAAGTCAAAGAATAAACTAAAATTTCAATGCTTCAAGTACATTAAAGTATAGATTTACATTTCAGCCACTTAAAGGTATATTTGAGAGGGTAATATTTGGATTTGTTGGTGATCTCTTCAATAAATACAGACAAGTTTTCCTCCAGTGTCTCTGATTGAATAAAGTTGCTGTCCACAAAAAAAAAAAAATTAAAAAGTATTTATTATTCATACCATAACTCATGGTATAATAGAAGCAGTTTGGTATCTGGTGCCTTTTGGGCACATATACAATGCTTCTTTCCCATGTATCATCACTGTGGTTTAGAAGTGATGTTGGGAGTCAAACACTTTTGTGGCTATCTTGGCAATAGATATGGTTTTTGAAGAACTCTTGAAATCCTATATTTAAAGTCTTTAACATTTAGTTATGAAATTCCTTCACAATTATATGACAGCCTCTGTTATCTTTAGTTGTAATGGGACTACAATCTTTTCATTAATTTGGGTTTAGAGAATTATCACATTTTCCATAACAATTCATAAAAGTGGATTTATAAGACAGGTGATAGTATTTTTCATTTTTCTTCCAAGATGTGATTTTCTGTACAATACAACTTATTGTCTCTGAATCTTGAGGATTTTAGTTTTACTGATAAAAGAAGAGGACATGGTGTCTCCTCTGTGAGTAATTTTATTTGATTTCAACTTGTATGTTTTTAAAAGAAAGGAATCTAAATAAAAATTAAAATTGTTAAAAGTGTACACAAATTGTTTTTGTAACAAAGCAGATAAGAAGTGTGCCTATGCAAGGTGATAGGATGGGTGATATTTAAGCACATAAACGACCAGATGGCCTCATTTCAAAGCATATGGTGCCTCCTGGGACTTAATACATAGAGGGTATTTAAGATTAATATGAAGATTCAGACCTTGTTTACATGAAAATGAAAATAATCAGCAGTTCAAATCCAAAGAAAAAAGAATAGAAATGGTGCATTGGGAGGAAAAGCCGTTTGGGAGGGCATGAGTGTTAAACAATATAAATAATTTTGTAAGAATCGATGTGCAGTAGGGTGATGGGGCCAGGACAAGATACAGTGTTATATCCTGGGAATTCTCTAGTATTTGGAGTTATGTATTCTTACAATACACACAGGTATCATGTGGGAAAGGATGAGTTATAGTAGAAGTTGTTATTTAACCCCCAAATTTGTCACTGTAAGATCTCCTACCTGAATGAGACCAGTAAAGGAAGACACAACTCAGTAATTATGGTATAAATTGCACTCCTAGATTGGGCAGATTTACCGCTACACTACTCTAATCCCCGGCTATGAGATCCCTTATAACTTGTGGTTCATCCAGGCCACATGGTTGTCCTTCCACCTCTGGCTCCGCTCCTCCCATCAGCTTCCTTCTACCACCGACTTCCTTCTGCCTGCTTCCTCCTGCTCCTCCTTCTGCTTCTTCCTCTGCTTGCTTCTACCTTCCCGTGACTCCCTTCTCCACTGCCTCTGCTCCTGTTCTATCTTTTATATCGAATTCCTCTCACTCTCTCCTCCCCTAAGCCTTTTTCTCCGCCTCCCCTGCTACTGCCCAATCTCTACTCTAGTCTTTATTTTACAGGTTTTAATTGGACAGAAGGTTTACAAGATGTCACCTGTGTACAGATTCAACATCCTCTGCAGTCCCTCCCAGAAGGGTGGAACTAGGATCAAAATACAAGGACTGGGGCTATCCAACAATGAGTTACGTACTGAGGTAATTCACCTTATGTCCCTGCAGAGCACGTCCAGTGTCTTTTGCCACTTTTGTGATACTCAATTTTGTTTTAAATATGAAAGTTTAACACTTATAATAAATATTAGTTGTATTTGAGATACAATCTTTCTCAAATTTTAAGTTGATTCAAATAAATAGATTCATAATTTGCCCCAGAAATTAAGTTGAAATAGTTTGAATTAAAGCAGGAGGCTAAATATGCCACAGTCAGCATTATTACTTACAGCTTCAACCAAAGCAGCCTAACTAGTTCAAGAAGCTTGGAGAGTGATAAACAGTAGCAGGTCTGTAAAATGCTCTTAGATGTCTAGACTCAAGCCACAGTTTTATTTAGTTGAGGATGTGACAGAAAAGTAGTTACTATAGAGGAAGGGAGAGAATCAGGCAGAGTACAGTGTGTATGAAGAGTGTGTGTCAGAGTGTTCTGAGAGTTACACTGCAAAGGATGAACAGATAATGCAGGTGAAGCTAACAAAGGACACAGCATTAGACAGTGGAAATGTCCCTCTGCACATTTAATCACTTGCTCAACCACAATGCAACCAGTACTATAGAATGCAGAATATTAATGCTAAAACCAACACAGTTGCATCAAAACAGATTATTTTAAATATGTCTTAAAACAACAAACTTAAAATCATTATTATTTTACAGCTAAATCCTAAATGATTTAATTTATGTTTTAAAATAACAACTTACAAATTTTGATTTGTTATAGTATTTTATCAGTGAATTTTGTTTCTCTTGTGTCTCCCATCTTCCATCTTGTCTGTGCGCTTCCCCATTCCCCTTCAGGTAATCCTGCTTTTAAACATGGATTTGAAGAAAACACAAGCTACCCTGAAGACAAGTGCAAATACAGACAATAAAGTCAAAGACAGAGCAATACAGAGCTATAGGAGAGCTACCTGAACTGAGTCCTCATGGGGATCAAACATGGATATATGTGTGAAAATATAAACAAGGTTAGAGTTACACACGTCTGAATCTCTAGCTCTCCACGTGGCTGTTGCAGAAGGTTTAAAAATATCAATTGTGGGGAAAAGGGGCACATTTAAGATGATAGTAAACAAATGAATTAAAATCTTTTAAATATAATTTTACATTGATTTTCTTCTGAAATTTGTTCCATTACAGTGCTGGAAATGAAGACTGTACCGAGCATCTTCATGTAAAATAACTAATTTTATGAGTTATTAATGTTTGTAATTGAAGTACTAGCAATTACACATATCCCCCAATACTACAAATTGGTCTTTTGATGTTATAGCTTTTTACGAGGAAGAACGAAATCAAGATTCAAAGATGTACAATAATTTGCCAAAGTTCAAACGTCTGACAAGTTTCTGTGATGAGTCTTCCACATAATACTTTTCATATGATAATTTTTTCTTGCAGTGAGTGGAGATCAGTAGTTACTTAGAATTCTGGGCTGATTTTCTCCCAGACAACATCCATCATAAAAATCTGTAGCTTAATCTACAGAGCTGCCTGGAGAATTTTACTCCATAGACAAATGCTGTTGTTTTTATCTATCAGTATAATAGGTACTTGCTGAGTGTGAGGGAGGAAAAGCAGAGTGAGGACAAGTTGAAGAGAGGGGAGGAAGACTGCTTGCTGCTATCTACCCAACATAAACCCCTCTCTCTACTTGACAAAAATATATGGAGTTTGGAGCAAAAAACATTCACCTTCTAGCCTGCAGTACACACAGTAAATATCCTATTCCATTTATAATCATTGTGTTCATTGTCAGTTTTCCTTTGGTAATACACAGCTCAGACTGACTTTCAAGGGTGCTAGACCTATTTCCAGGGATAGCCTTCATTTGTGAATTCTTTCTGAGGATTTCATTGAGTCAAAATAGCTTCTTCTCCTAAAAGATTTTCATTGGATGCTTAATCAGACCAAATATGTGGAAATCCAGACCCTCAACTCTATGCTGGAAAAGTTTAAAGGCCATGAGGCTTCCAAGATACATGATGCTTTGATATCCCTGGGTCAATTCACTATGCTCTGCCTCCTTCCTTCCCACCCTTGCCATGGGCCTTTATCCCAAAGCATTCTCTAGAGAAGACCCTGCATTTTAATTCCTGTCTTTATGACTGAAAGGCTGAGAAAGCTAGAGTTTAACTGTATTCAACAGTAGAGGCAACTGAGCCAGCCTTAGCTAATGAGACTAAAAGGATGATGTTCTTGACAACATGCTCTTATTTGGGATGTGAATAAAATTGCCTGTCAGCTCTTCTTCAATAGGCGCCAGTCAAAGGAAGGGACATGCTCAAGGCTCCTACACTACCAGGCCCCATGAAGCATCCTCAGACATTTCATCCTGTGGGAAACTTAAGCATGACATAGGATTATCAATTGTGTGGTTGCTTACTTAGCCAGTATGGTAACAGATTATGTGTTTAAAAAGGTACAGAGTGTAGCGTAGGAATTACTTATAATGTATATCAGATGACGAACTCTGTCATCTGACATGTCTGAAGCTATACTCCTCATTGTCATGGAACAGAGAGAGTCAAAGGGACCATAGGCCATATCCCAGTGACCGCCGTCCTAGGCTCCCTCTCCTGGAGTTTTGATTGCCTCCAAAGTTTTGCCACCAGCTGGAGATAGCATTCACAGCATGAGCCGTGGAAGTCTCTTACTGAATTCAGAGTAAGAAGCAGTAGAATCTTGTTTTCAGAAAATATAAAAATTTATTAGTCATAAATAATAAGACATGTAACTAAATAATGAATGAGCAAAATAAAATTGACAAGCTCTTCTCCAGACAGGATAGTTAGATAATGATTAATGCCATGAAGAGATGCTCAACACCATCAGTCACTAAGAAAATACAATTTAACATGGGGAGGGATTAGAGATACATCCCCGTGCTGACAGCAGAAATGTGACGGTGAAGACTGAGAGAGTTGGAAACCCGTGAAATGCAATTGAGACAAGGATTTGGAGCACTACTCCAGTAGTTCCTTTAAAGCATAACTATAACACTTGGTGTTTAAAATTCCTGTCTCTTTCTTATCCATAAGAAATGAAAGGCCGTGTCTACAAATACACTTCTGAAGCCACTTCGGTAAATTTAGAAGAGAAAAATTGTTTAAAGATTAGTTTTAGGTTCATCATGAAATTGCTACATGGAAACGGAAAGATCCCATGTGTTCCTTTCTCTCTGAAACAGTTTCAGCTGTTGTCCACACAACCCATCACTGCTGTAGTAATTCACATGTTCGCATGATGTGTTCACAATGATGAGTTCACAGTAATATGTTCACAATAACATATTCACAAAGACATAACCTCAGTGACATATTCACAGTGACGTGTTCACAGTGGCATGTTCCCCAGAGTCATGATCACAGTGACATGTTCACAGTGACATGTTCACAATAACATGTTGAGTAACATGATCACAGTAACATGTTCACAATGATGTGTTCACAGTGATGCATTTACAGTGACATGTTTACAGAGACATGATCAAAGTGACATGTTCCCAGTGTCATAATTACAATGATATATTCACAGTGATATGTTCACAATGACATGTTCACAGTGATGTGTTTACAGTAATATGTTCATAATTACATATTTATAGCGACTATTCACAGAGACATGTTCACAGTGATGTGTTCCCAGTGGCATGCTTACAGAGATGTAATTCCAGTGATGTGTTCACAATGACATGTTCCCAGTGATCTGTTTACAGTGATGTCATCATCTCACTACACTCTCAGTTCCCAGAAGCAGCTCTTGCTGGTGTACAGATATGGATCTTCCATAGTAGAACTGAACAATCTTCAATCCCCAAATTCCCTGGTCTTAGCTTTCCCACTGTCAGGCTGCCACGGATCCTTCCACTGCTCCCATAGCCTTACCCATTTCAAGACTGACATGTAGTTACAATATGTGTTCACTTTATAAAGTTTTTAATTATCTTTGCTTGTGTGTGTGTGTGTGTGTGTGTGTGTGTGTGTGTGTGAGGAGAGAGAGAGAGAGAAGAGAGAGATGAACATGGGGAAAGATCAGAGAACATTTTAGAATCACATCTTTCCTTACACCAAGTGTTTTCTGGCTCATCAGATGAGATCCTGATGTCACCAGGTAGTGGTAGCAAGTTTTTTCATATGATGCCCAGCTTGCTGGTACATTGATAGGTTTAATTTGCTAATATTCATTTAGATTTCTCCATGCCCTTCCATATATTAATGTCACTTTGTAGAACTGATAAGGTTTGTTATCTGGTATACACAGTATAGCTAGTAACCTTTTTGATATCAACTTACTGGCTTCAAGGGTAAGTCTATAAACAACTACTAGCGCAATATTACAAACATGTTTGTGTGCATTGTGTGTGAGTGTGTACATGCATGTGTGTGCAAATGTAAGCCTATTATGTGTGTGCATGAGGATATGTGCGTGTGTGTGTATATATGTTTTCAGTGGATTTGAGTGTGCAACTAACTTGCTACATCATAATGAAGGTTGTATTTAGTTTCATGAGAGGTTTCCCAATATGTTTTTTCAAGCATTAATACATTATGCTCTGCCTTTAGAGAAAGGTGGCTTTCACTTGCTCTTTCTTCAATCTCTTACAGAATAATACTTTTTCTATTTAGTTTTTAGAGTTTGAATATTGTAGTATTCTAGCAATAAGATCTCATTGGTGGTTTAATTTACAATTCCCCTGATAAAATATGCATAAATCATCTTTTCATGTACATACTTGGTGTCTGCATTGCATTCTGTGGTGAGACATCTACTAGGTTGGTTTTGGCGAGTGTGAGAATTGTTTAATTAATGGTTAAGTTTTATCCTTTGCATTTTTGGTTAACAGCCCTATTACCTGTATAATTTACAGTTATTGCTCTTCAGCAGTGACCTTCATTCCGTTTAGTATGATATTTTTCACTCTTTCCACCACAGACTCTTAATCTAATTTTAATGAAGTCAGAATATTCATTCATTCATAGATTGAATGGTTTGGTCTTTATATAAAAGGTAATTTCCAAAAATTGTGATAGTCTGTTTGTTTTGTAACGTCTTCTAAAAGTTTTATAGTTTTGAATCTCAATCTTGGTCTATGTTTATTTATTATTTGTGTAAAATATAATGTCTGTATTCAATTTCACACATGTCCTTATATTATACTATGTTCAGAAACCACATTGTTCTGCTGTAAATGTCTGCACATTGCTGTCACAGAGTTAGTGTTCAGTATGTGTATCTCTTTACACAGATTCTGTTAACTGACAAGAAAATCTAACAACAGTGAAGGAGAAGGAGATACTATCAGGAACTGTGTAGAAGAGAACAGCTGAATACATATTAAATATGCCATGTATTAATGTGATATGAAGTAAAAAATTAATATATATTTTACAACACATCAAAATGAACTTTATAATGCTAAATGCCCATGACATTCATACACAGAAAGACTTAGAATAGCATGCATCATAATTTTAATATAAGTAGCATGTTTTGATATATTTCCAATTGGTTTTACAAGACATCTGTTAAATAAAGAGTGGCTAAATATTGTAGGTGACCAAGTGTGGATTAATGTTTATGGATAAAATGCTTTTGATTAAATGAAAGTTACCTATTCTATCTTAATAACAGCTACAATTATATTCTTTAAGTTTGAACTATTTCTACTGAATGACACTTAGTTGTGGGAAATGAACAATGTTATATTACACATATGATTCTATGATGTGTATGAAATTTTGGCCTGAATCAGGGTTCATTCTCATTACAAGCTGTGTGTCCACTCACTCAAATTGAGCTAGGAAGACCTGAAAAAAAAAAAAAGTTTATTAGCCTCTGATACTTCGCTAGTATTTCAGAATGCAAATCTAAAAGTTTAGGTTGTAATTTCCTACTGAATTGAAAAATCACCTGTAATAGGAGTTATGTAAGAATAGATAGATAGATAGATAGATAGATAGATAGATAGATAGATAGATGAGTAGATAGATAGATAGATAGATAGATAGATAGATAAAACAAAAAGATGTCCAAATTTATTACAAACTGGAGTAAAATGTTTAAAATCTTATTTGGATCTGAAGTTATGGCTCAGCAGCTGAAAGAACACACTTCTCTTGCAGAGTATATGGGTTCAGTTCATACCACCTAAATCAGGTGTTGGTTACAACTCTGTAACTACAGCTCAAAGGGACCGAGTATCTTCTCCTCGCCTCTGTGTGTACCCTACATATTCTTGTACAGAAACATACATGCTCACAAATACAACACACACAAACACACACACACACACACACACACACACACACACACACCACAGAGAGAGAGAGAGAGAGAGAGAGAGAGAGAGAGAGAGAGAGAGAGAGAGAAGGGAGGGAGGGAGAGGGAGATGGAGATAGATAGTAAAACTACCAATCATAATATATAATATATATATAAAAATATTTTAGGAGACATGGCCCCATTTTCTCTGGGGCTTAATATAGTTGGCTTTCTAGTCCTCAGTTCTCTGAAACTTTTGCAGTGATTTAGTTCTTACATGGATACATATTTTGCCATATTGATTGATTTTATATAATCTAGTTTCTAAACCACAGAAAAACATGATTCTTTTTTTTTTTTTTTTTGGAGAGGTTACATTCAGTATCACTGTAAACTTTTCAAAGACAGAGTTTCGATTATGAGATTTAATTGTTGTTCTTTCTATAAAAATAATATGTAAATAAAATTAAAAGCCAGCTTATGAGGAAGTAGAATATAGGACACATCAAAGGTTTTTATTTTTGTGTTTTTTTTTTTTGTTTTGCCTTTTTAAAAATGAAATATCTCTTCAAAGAATTCCAAAGAACACATGCATTATCTCTTGTCTAATAATCCAGGGCAAACGATGCAGAGTTAGCAAGGATGAGACTGAATGAGAGAACACTTGGGAAAATGTAAGGGAATGTAGAGTTTGTTGAAGCCACATTTCAAAAAAGTTCTCCTTTTGTTAAAAATTGTTTAGCATATTCATCAATAAAGTCAGAGAAAAAATTGCTGTGTCTACACTGCCGAATCAAAAGGAGGTCCACTGGAGAGGAAATAATGGATTGACTCTGCACAGTCACTTTGTAGTAGAGAAGAGACATTAGTTTGCATTATGGTGATGCTAGACCTAAATGAATTTCATTTTGTGGATGAGATTAGAAGAGAGTAATGTAATTTGAAAACATACATTACTTATGTGAACTTTTATAATAAAATACTGTCAGTATTTCCAGAAGATGAGATGTTTCTTTGCTTTTAGGTAATTAACTAGCAAAGTGAATATAAGTCCTTTTTAGTCTTATTTTGTGTTGTCAAATCAAGGTAATTTAAATTCAACCACTATATATGCACCTCTATTTAAAGTAGGTATTCACACAAATCATGATTTGCAAAATGTGAATGTAAGAATGATAAACGGAACTTCAAGATAGTGGAGACTAACATCACATTCTCTAGTGTCTATCCCCTTTAAAAAATCAAATTCCATTAAAATATGAAAAGAAATAAAAGCCGGATTGGATTCTCTTTTCATCCATAACATATACAATTCATCTATTTAAATGCAGTCATTTTCCTGTGGTTTTTGGCTCCACCACCAATCTCCCCACTAATGCTGTATTTCATACAGCAAATATTATACTAGTCAAACCAATATGGATATTCCTCTCCCTTCAGATGACTGCCCATTAATCTCTGAATGCTGAAGTGCTTTGACGTAAATATAATAAAACTTCTCTTCATTTTTCTTGTAGCCTTCATAATAAAATGAATGTCTCTTGCTAGGTCCAGTTCCAATTTAATATCAAAGTAGAATGATGTCCCTCTTAACAATGCTACCCTGAGTTCTGTGAGCCAACTAATTTCCTAAGTTATTTCAAAGTTAAATAATTTTCTATTCAAGCTATCAGTTAATGTGATGTATATTTGAGTCACTTCAGAAACGGTTTTGTGGGACTTTAGATTAGGGAGATCAGTGTAGGATGAAAATGAGATCACACAGTAAACTAGAATGTCCTCTTTCCAACTTGCTAGGAAACTGTTAGAAGTTCTAAAATATTCTCAATTTTCCATACTTCAAAATTTCTTTATCAAAACAGTTACATGATTGTGTACAATAATTATTTTTCTGATTAAGCCTGTACATGTATTTGTCTATTTCTTGGAGAAAAGGCTTCATGTTGCCCAAGCTCCTCTCAAACTGTATGTGCTCTAAGATTGACTTTGACCTCCTCACATTCCACTCACCTGTAGAATTACAGTGCTGCAACATGCCTGATGCAATGTTGCTTTTCTTAATATACAATGTATTTAACAGTCATGGAAAATGTCCTATTAATTTCAATTTGTGTATAGAGTTACATTTTATTTCGATATTTGAATGTTGTCCTAAGACTCTAGTTAGCTTATCATTTGTTGTTACAAAGGGGCTTCATTGGACATTGAATGGTGATGTCATATCCATTACATGTTTGGAAACTTCAGCAGACACATGACAATCACTATCCAGATAACTGCATCGAGCAGGTTTAATTTCATCATCAAGACAGCATCATACAGCTTCATCCCAGGAGCCTGTTTCAGCACAGCTATTACACACCTGGGAATAGCTGGTCTTTGCTACTTTCTCTATTCTGTTTTCCACATTTCTGCCCCTTCCATTCTTTCAAGCCCCTAACACCAAATAAGAGAGAAAAAAGAATAAAGATGCAAGGAAAGAGATCCCTGAATAAAGTTAGGGATTGGAAAGGGGGTGACACTATCATTAAACTATTTCCTGCTGATTAGGGGCATTGAGTTCTTTGGGACAAGTTTGATCTTCTCCATCAGAATATCTAATTTCTTCTTCCTGACATTTTTTCTTTTTTGTACACAAACTACTTAACATATCACAACTAACAAGCAACCAACAACACATCATGCATCTAAGGCCCCTAGCACTTATATAAACTTTAAAAAGCCCCCAGAATTCCAAATGTCACTGCATTTCAGAAACTATCTGCAGCTGGCAAAATCTCACCCTTGCTAGAGCATGACAGAAACATAGTCAGCTGCTGTGGACAATCCGAAGTATCCCATATTCACATATCCCACACCTTGGATTAAAATGAAAACATAATCTTATTTGTGTTTCTTTAAGAAATCAAAATTCTCATTAAACCTGGGCTCCATGGTGCAGACAGTGGCTTCTAGGAAAACAAAGGTCACAGAACTCACTTCTAAGGTCATAAGAGGCTCAGGGATTCAATGGTACCCAAGATAAAGCACTGAAATCAAAAGGCCCAGTGAATCAAATGAGATGCTAAAGACTGCTGGCAATATGATACGGCATTTCATCTTAGAATCAGTTTTAAACACGCAGAAATAGCACATTCCAGCAGTGACAAGCATGACAGGTAATACATGAGCCCATAATAGTTGCTTCCTGATAATATATAGGATCTGGTTGGTAAGTGCACATGCCACAGTTACAGGAAGACATAGGTGTGGGGGTCTTTCCCTCCTGCTGTGGAAATCAAGGGCCTCTCTTCTGAATGTTAACAGGTAGCTTTCTTGAACATGAATTTCATTTCACATCCAAAATTGGAAACTGAAGATTTAAAAATTCCAATATGCTGGAAACTGAGTATTGCGTCTATACAAAGATTGTTTCAGGAAAGGGATGTGGTAGTCTAAAAAGCCTAAGGTGCTATACCTCAGTTGTTTCCTTTCTGAGGTGTAGATTCAGATTCAGGAATCTAGGGTCTCTCAGAAGACATTTGTTCCTCAGTGGATTCTTAAGCTGGAAAATATTAATGTGCCTGCAGATGGCTTTTCCTAAGTGTGTAGTTGATGAAGATAGAAGACACGATAGATATGTGCTACATAGAGAGTACTCAGTGGTGACATTGGAATCAATCTCTGCACGTAGATGATGAACTTCCTGCAAAGATGCCAGGTAGGAGATTCAGTGTCCACAGCTTCAGTATCTCCCAAATTCTTCACACCTTGAATGATACCACCAATATATTTTTAAGGTTTCCTTTCTTTCATTGGTTCACATGTTGATTGTTTTCATACTATTTCACCATTCCATATCCCAATCTAACTACCCTTGCATTTCCCAGAAACCCTACTCGAATTCAGCATCTCTTCTTTAATTATTATTGTTATATAAGCTCACATATATTCATTTATTTATACGTAGTATCTAATACAACCTCTATGCCATATAAATGCAGTTTGTGGAATTAACTGTAAGGAAAATATACCTGTTAAGATCAGATGTGTATACATATTTAGTGGTTCTCACATGTATATATGCTTATGGTGGACTACTGGGAATGGCTATTCTTTCAGCTGTGTGGTCCTTAGAGAAAAATAAATTGTTCTCTTTCAGTAGCCATTAACTGCCTATAGCTCATCATGTAGAGGTGGGGCTATGTAAGATTCCCTTAAAGTTCATTGCTGTGACCATAGGTCTATTCAGGCAACAAGATGGTTGAAATATCATATGTGTGGTTTTCCTGTCTTGTATAGAAGACACTATCTTGTCCAGAACTATGGCCTGGTTGTCTGGCTTTTAGAATTTTCCCATCCCTTATTCTGTGATTTTTTTCCAGGAGGAAAATTACTTACCTATAGGCATTGCACTGTAGATTCCAACATGTTTAAAAGGAAATTCCATCAAATCATATTCTCACATTTCTTTCCAAATTCTTATCCTTCATTTTCCATTAAGGATATTTTCAGTTTTATTCTTCATGAGGGTATGTTTACATAAGTACCATGCACACACCTATGACTTTTTGATGCTGATTCTTTCGCACAGTGGCAATGCCTGTGATTTCTATCACCAGAAATTCATTTTTCATCCTTTCTATATTCACAGAAGTGAAAGTCCACAGTTCATACTACAAACAGGAGACCCACTGAACACTTCCAGTGTCTAGATTTATTTATGCTTTTTAACTACTAATAACTGAAACTTGACAAGCTTTATCATTTCATATATTGAGTTAAATCCACTTTTAATGATCATGAATATAACTATTATGAATATTTGTTGAACAAATAAGTTTCTATTTCAATTTTCATTCCTCTTTTATAAAAGTCTAGAGAGGAGTCTAAAGGTAAGTTATATTAAGCTACATGGGCTTTGCCTGAAGTGTACTTGGAAGAGGTCTTACCTGGGTAGTCAAACTATAGTCTCATCACACAACTCTGTGAAGCATTGAAGTGTTATTTACTTTAACATGCATTTTTAAAGATGCTGCAACAGTGAGTCTCATTTACATATTCTTTCCATTGAGGTTTATATTCTACTTTCATTGCCACTTAAATTTTGTTTGTCTTTTAAATTGACTTGTAGAATTTACATATGTATCTCTCAGAATATTGAATATTTCTTCCTACTCTATATATTTAATTATTATTTATTTTAGAAAAGTATGTTAAATTTTAACTTTATGCTCCTCTGAGAAAAGATGCTTATATTAAATTTTATTATAGAGACTTTATGATTATGGCTTTTATTACATTCCCAGAGTCTTCTCATATTGATTGAATACATGATGCACGATCAGCTTTATATTTTGAATGAACATCTGGTCATTTTCTGTTACAGCTTTCACACAGAAGCATACCACACTCATACAGGAATCTAAATTCAAGTGGTATTCTAGTTTCATTCTGTCCCTGTAAAAATCAAAGTTATTACAAGAAACTTAAAGAAGGAGGAAATTATTTGGTGATAACCCATTGTAGACTGAAGTCAAGGTGAGAATTTGAGCATGAACTTGAAGCAGTAATCATACAGGCATTCTACATGCTGGCACAGCCTTGGGGTAAGCTGGCTTTCATATGCAGCTCAGGCCCAGCTGCTTATGCATGTTGCCACCCATAGTGGACATGAGCCTCTTACATGGGTTAATCATCAAGACAGCATCTCACAGACACGCACATAAACCAATCTCAGGGAGTCTAGACTGTTTCAAGTTGGTCCTGAAGGTAACTAGAACAGATATAAATAAGATGATGCCATGGTATTCTACCAAGAGGTTTGAAACCACTTTATCACTGAGATAACAGGGATTTCCTGGTAGAACACAACCATATTCCTGTTGTGACTTAAAACAGACATCTTTTGAGATAGGGGGTGACAAGGTATATGCAGTTTGGGATTAGGGATTGAAGAAGAATAAAATGTCCTGTTCTTGACAGAGAAAGGTCCAGGTACTTACTTCCTGATGCCCAGATCTCAGCAGAGTAAGAATCTAGGAGTAAAACAAAATTCCTGGTTGTCAAACATGAGATTCTGGAGTCAGACCTGCTACATGAGACACCCTTTTTTGATAGTAATAACGTTCCCTTCTGCATTACTGTGGCACTTACAAACACCCATGTGTGTGTTTGCACACATGATCTTGGACTCTGAACATTCTTCTATGCATTTTTTTTCACTGAAAAACAAAACCTTGACGATATGGCTTCATAGTAAGCCTCTAACTTAGACAAATCCTCCCTGTTCTCTTTTAAAATAAGTTTCATTATATTATGTACATTGATTTTCCACATGGATTTTAGAGTCAATTTGTTAATTTTTACACAAAAGGAGATATAAGTCTGATTGATACTAAATGGAATTTATAGGTTAATTTGGGTAAAATAGCTCCCTTCATAGTGAAATTGCCAATCTATAATCACATTATGACTCAACATTCATTTATGTCTTCTTAGATTATTGATTTTAAGACTTTCTCTCTTTTTTATAATTGCCAATTAACAACATGCCTTCACTCCTAAGCACTCCTCTGGCTGAACACCACAAATTCTGATGAATGCTCTCATTATCCCTGGTATAAATCATATATACTCACCAGCACACACAGTTCAGTCACCCACATCCACACAAACAGGGACTCTGAATCTCCTTGTGTCAAAGACTGTTCACCGAAAGTGTGTCACTAAAGTTTGGGTTACTAGCCACCTTTAAAGTTACCCATGGCTCATTTTCAATCTAACATGCTGTGCCTACAGAACATATTAGGGAAAGCTTCAAACTGTAAAACTTTTGAAATCCATTTAATGGCCTGGATATGATTTTCAAGTGAAAGTTCCCTGTGTATTTTCTTATAATTGGATAATTAGACATGGTTTTTCCTTATTCTCTGTCAGGTCATATTTAATAACAGTACAGCAAAGTCTTCCAAATATTTACAACATTTTTCTTTATGATAGTATGCCTATGCAATAAAAGGGCTACACTCTGCCAAGATGTGCAATTATGAGTGTCAGCATGACTTTATGTTCCATATGTTTTAAATTTCAACCATTCCTGCCATATATTTAAGATTGGTCATACCATGCACACCCAACTGTCATTCACAGATGACATTGACTATCGTGTAAATCTATTCCTACTTCACTGTGCATGTGCAAATTTGTGTGAGTAAATGAGTGAGTCTGAGTGTATGTGTGAGTGAGTGTGTGTGAGCGAGAGTGCATGCGTATATATGTATGTATGTGTGTGAGAGTGAGTGTGAATTTGTGTGTGAGTGTGTTTGAGTGTATGTGTGTTGTTGGAGATATTTAAAAACAGCTACACCTGATCTCCCTTGTTTACAGAGCAGCTATGTTCCCTACTAGCCTAGGCCTGAGGCCACAAGATGTGGCATTGTGTTCTCGCTGCCTCTTGACTCAGGCAACCTGCTCAGGCCACGTGCTCAGGTGCCTAGTTACACTGGCCCTGCCCCCCACAAGATGCCAGCATGGAAAATGGCTCTGCCAATCTCCCACGCTGTCTCCACAAGATTGGGCTGAGCCCAAACCATCCTGCCATCCACACGGACCCAGTAGAAATGAGACTCTAATGCTTAGACTATCCAAAGGCTTTATATATTTGGTAATGCTCAATAACAAGATGCCTACACAATTAGAGGTGTAACCCAATACCCAACCTAGATATATCAACTACCTTTGACTGCTAGAGACATGTGAACTGCTGCTGCCATGTTCCTCTCTCTGGTCCCCTCTCTCCTAGCTCCTCCTCTTCCTCTCCTTATTCCTCCCACCTTAGCTCCTCCCAACTTGCGGGAAAATATGTTGCTACATATGTGTATTTGAGTGTGTATGAGTGTGTGTATGCATGCATATGTGTGTGTGTACACGTGTGCATGCACATGCACGCGCAAGCAAAGAATGGTATGTTCTGCCTAGTAATGCAGGTATGAATGCTAAAGGGCAACTCTGAGTGTTGCCTGTTTGTTCTCCACTTTATTTATTTGGGATAGTACTACCATACCTGACACTTACCACTTTGTTTAGGCTAGCTGGGCTTCAGAGAGCCCTCAGGACTGACCTGTCTTTCAACTTCACTTCCATACCTATAGTTCAGGCATCTATCACCCAGACCCTGTGTTTACATGGGTTCTGGACACAAGAACTCAGATCATCATTGTTGAGGAGTAAGCAGTTTTACCCTCTGAAGTGAGCTCAGCCTCAGACGTGTCTAACTGTAAACCAGAGTAGACACTTGAGTTTAGTGTTCTTATCCTCTCTCACTCTTTTTGTCATTTCCTTGTCTTCCACGGCAGCACTGTGGACATCCCTGCCTGTAAAAGAGAGTATGCCATCTAGGAACATGCCTAGCTCTTGTTTTTCTACTGTTACCTTTGTCATCTAAGTTCTTTGCTTCCTGTATTCTGCCCTGATGTATGTCCTTTGGTTTTCTGTGACACTTTTTCCTGTGTTATGACTAGATATCCATAGCTGTTTCAGCTGATTGTTCTTTTTTAATTGTTGCTCTTTCAGTTGTAGCACACACTGGAAATGTGCCCAGGCCTAGTTTTCATTTTAATAATCACTTCTTGTATTTGCTCACATTTTCTTGGTCTGTTGTCAGTTTGTGGTATTAAGATTCTATCAAGCTCTTAGACAGGGTGTGGACTTCTCAGTCCAGGGCTTGGTTCTCACTAAGAAGATGGAAACCTGTGGACGAGGTTAGAAATCCAGTGTTCTAACTATGATTATATAGGTCTGACTCCAAATGGCTGACAGCTCTGCTTAGACTCCTACTCCTTTGTTTTCTTAGACCTTGGAATAATTTAGTACTCTGTGGAGGATGTTTGGGGCATTATTATGTGTATTTAAGGACTCTTGTTTCTGGTGCTTAACTCTCAGCCTCTGTTCTGTTTCTAAATTATTCTCAGGTCTTCACTATACAAATAAAATCTTGCTGCTTGAGGACTAACTAGTCCCAAATACACGTGAAGGCTCTGTACTTGTAAGTTCCTCCCTTTGTTCTTCCATGTCCAGCCATTTGATTTCTACATACTATTGATCATCCTGCTAAACCTTCACAAAATATTTTTAATGTTTTGCCTACAAATTTTAGTATCTTTCAGCAGGAACCTTTGTCTGACACAACCTAATTTCCCATTATCAGATGAAAGAAATCTGTGTTTACAGCCACATTGATAATATCTTAATTATTATTTTCTCTTAGGGAAACCATAAAGGTTCATTATAAAGTGTTTTGAAGCACATAATGATAAAGGAAACCCCAAACTAGTTCTAGTTTCACGAATGATAAATATATAGTTTACATGTGTTCATTCTATTGTTTTATTTGCACATAAACACATATGTTTATGAATGAAATTCAGATAATTATAGGGATATTGGTGTGTTCTCATATAAAAATATTGCTTTAGCATATGGATATTTTCTTCCATATATATTATTTTTTTTATATTTGTAAAACTATTTTCAATCATAATGCTAATAATATAACATAGTACCATATAATTAACTATGTCTCATATATATTGGTGTATAATATTACATTTATAATTTCTCTTGGGAAAACGGATGATAAATGTCTGTACACAAAATTTCCTCTATATTTCCTTTTAATTTTTCTTCTTTCTACAGAATGCATTGTAATCATATTCTCTCTGTATCTTTGCTTATCTCTTCTTCTTCCCCTAAACTCAACGGGAAATAGAGGCAGTTAATGACTGATGGAAGAAGGGGATCACAGTCCTTAGGTCTGTGTTCTAGCCAAAATTTTACATCCAGGTTCATGTAGGCAACTAATTAATTGCAGTGGTCCACAAATGAAAAAGAGACAGACATGAAAACTGGAGGAGAACATGTAACAATTTACGTTCCGTGCATATGAACGAGTTCATCACTGACTTACAAAAGCCTGGTCCTAGCCCCCACCCTGCTATGTTCTGCACCATGAGCATTTAGTCTCTTTCTGCCTTCGGCTTGCTTCTGAGTGTTGCAATTTTAACTCAGTTTCCAGTGTTCCCAAGCAGGTATTGCTCTCCATAAGTTGATTGTAGTTTTGAATGAAGTACTAGTTCTTAGAATATGTCTGTGCCGTCTCAGCTACATAATTTCAGACAACTGGATAAAATGTTTACTTCTACCACTGGGTATGTTTCCCTCCCTGCTCCTCCCTTCCTCCCTGTTCTTTCTTCCTCCTCCACTTTGACATTACATTTTCTCAACCTTTTTACTTTTCCTTCTTCCTAATAGTTTGTTGGTTCTGGGATGTAAACCAAGACTCACCCATGCGACTCAGTGTTGGGGGCCAGGCTTGGCACTTCTTCTTTCTTCTTGATTCTCTCTTGATGTTGTGGAGGGAGAAGATCTTTGGTGAGAGTGTTTGGTCTTGCAAGATACTTAGGGTTGCTGTTCAATAACAAAACATTTACCTATCTTAAGTCTAAGTCGCTTTGCTGCTGTAGCTGACCTGCCTGTCTGAGATCCTCTGAGTCTATGGCATTTAGCAACTCATCATAAAACAAAACAAAACAAAACAAAACAAAACAAAACAAAACAAAACAGGGGTTTAAGTAAAGTGGCTTTTACGTTATCCTCACAGGAACTGTTTCACTCTAACTTCCAGCCTGTTAGTTGAAGTCTGGAAAAAAGGAGAGACACTGTTTTTTTTTTATTTTTGTTTTTGGCTTTTTGGTTTTTTTTTTTTTTTTTTTTTTTTGGAAGAAAGTGTTTATTTGGCTTACACTTTTTTTTTTAAATTGGATATTTTATTTACATTTCAGATGTTATCCCCTTACCCCATTCCCCCCTCCCACCCAGGAACCCCCTATCCCATCCCCCTCCTCCTGCTTCTTTGAGGATGTGCCCTCACCTACCCTGCCCCACTCCCACCTCCCAACCCTCAAATTTCCCCACACATGGCATCCAGCCTTCATGGGACCAAGGATCTCCTCTCCCACCTATACCTGACAGGACCATCCTCCCTTGTATATACAGCTGGAGCCATGGGTCCCTCCCTAAGTGCTCCCAGGCTGGTGGTTTAGACCCTGGGAGCTCTGATTGGTTGGCATTGTTGCTCAAGGAGGGACACTTTGAAAAGTTATTTTAATTTTTATTTCTATGTTCTCTCTAAAAAGTTTCCTATGAAAGTTCTTCTAAAAGTTTCTTCCCTTTAAAAAGTTCTCTTCTCCTAATCTTCTATCTTTTTATTGGATATAGAATTAAACCCAAGTCTGTAAGGAGAATGCTTTGTCCACTTTAGTAAGACTAAGCCTTCCATTAGTTGTTTCACATTTTCTTGGAATGTGCTCTAAGCTGTAGATATCTTCTTGCTATCTCAGAAGCAATTACCTCATGACACTTGAAAACTTACAACCACTATGGAAAGCAGTCTGGCGATACCTCAGAAAATTGAACATAGTGTTACCTGAGGACCCAGCTATACCCCTCCTGGGCATATACCCAGAAGATATTTCAACATGCAACAGGGCCACATGCTCCACTATGTTTATAGCGGCCTTATTTATAATAGCCAAAAGCTGGAAAGAACCCAGATGTCCTTCAACAGAAGAATGGATACAGAAAATGTGGTACATTTACACAATGGAGTACTACTCAGCTATTAAAAATAATGAGCTCATGAAATTCTTAGACAAATGGATGGAGCTAGAAAATATCATCCTGAGTGAGATGACACAATCACAAAAGAACACACATGGTATGCACTCACTGATAAGTGGATATTAGCCCCAAAACACACAATACCTAAGATGCAACGCATAAACCTCATGAAACTCAAGAAGAAGGAGGAAGACCAAAGTGAGGGTGCTTTTGTCCTTTTTAGAATGAGTATCAAAAGATTCAACCAGAGCTCCCAGGATCTAAACCTCCAGCCTGAGAACAGACAGGGGCAAGCTGTCCTCTGAGAGGCTCTAACCAGCAGCTGACTCAGACAGATATAGACATCCAGAGCCAAACAGTGGATGGAGCTTGAGGACTCTTATAGAAGAATAGGCGGAAGGATTGTGGGCCCTAAGGAGATAGGAACTGCACAGGAAGATCAACAGAGTAAACCAACCTGAACCCTTGGAGCTCTCAGAGACTGAATTTTAGGAATTCTTATGAACCATCATTAATAATTATGAAATCATCTATTTGTATATAGAATCACTACAGGACAGTGCATTTTTGTTGTTATGCAGAAATCTGCTCAAAAGGGTGGACTAATACCTAGTGATTGTTATATATGTTTGTGTGTGTGTGTGTGTATATATATATATATATATATATATATATATATATATATATATATATATATAAAACTAATGCATATTAATATCAAGAATCTTTCCTAAAATAAAATTTTCTTGGTCTTGTCTAGAGAAGTAAATCTGTCATTAACTTTGACAGTCTATGGCAGAACCATCTCAGGAAGATCACCTCCTAGTTTTTACCTTTTCCTTGATGGCTCTGGCAACTCAACTGTTGTACACTGTACTGCACACACAGAACTGCTTCTCGGGTTTTCAGTGGAAACTTGGCAGGACATCTAAATTCTGTCTCCTCGATTCCTTCAGATGTGCAAGTGAATCCATTTTCATGGCAGTGTTGTAACTAGGAGTAATTTTATATTAGAGCAAACTGAAGTTTGTAAAGCTTGAGAAGTGGCCACAAGAACATAACAGTTCAGGTGACCTGGAATTTTTCTGATTTTTTTTACAGATATGCAGTAGGGATTATCCCAAGTTATAAGCACATATGGACCAAAAGACTGGGAAAGTCCCAAGGAGGTTAGATCCCATTTGACTCAGTAGAAAAAGAGGAACAATAAGAGTAGGTAGAAGAGGGAGAGGAATTGTTGACCAGGGGGTATCTATGTACTTTTTAAATTTTGTATTTTGGATGGGTTTTTTTTTTTTTTTCGTTTTGCCCATTTCATATGTGCTAAGGTGAGAGTGAAGGAATGAAAGGACAAGTGACTAGGCTCTCTATCTCTCAGGCATCCAGGGCTTTCACTGTGCGCACTCCAGAGGAATGTAATTCAGGGTGTCATGTTTGGTCACAAGTGCCTTTTACCTCAAGTTATCTGGTCCATGCCATTCTTTTTAAAATTTACTGTTGTTATTGAAGAAAAGAGAGTTGAAATATATTAAATCACTTCTAAATTCTTTATCTCATAGTTATTCTTTTCATAAACATGATAACCACTTTCTTTGTATCCTAAAGGTTTTTCTATGCAATATTAATCTGTATTCTTTTTATGCAAACTTATTCTGACAGCAACAGTGGGTGCATATGATTCATTCCTTACTTATTAAAAATAATTTGGAGAAAATTCAAGCAGCAGAATTTGTTAGAAAGTAAAAAGACAGCTGTAAGATGCTTACAGTTCCAACTTGATTTAAGCTTTAAAGTAATTTACCAAAGGGAGCAAACAAATGCTTCTTCAGTGACATGTCTTGAAATTCAAAGTACATGCTGGGTATGAATAGATACCTCACACTCCTTCCTGAAAGACCTATTCTGGAAATAAAAATGTACATGCTAAGGGATTCTTATTTGAATGATAACAAAAAATTCTGAGAGCTGAAATGTGTTAAATTGATTTTGGGCAGAGAGCATTGATGTTAACCTTCTCTAAACACCACACACACACACACACACACACACACACTCACACACACAAACACACTCATGAAAACACACAGGCACACAGAGAAACATACATACTCACACCTCTCACACACAATCATATACTCTCACACACACACTTTCACACTCACTCACACATCCATACACACTCACACACATACATACACACACACACTCACACACACCCTTACACATATGCACACACATACATGCACATATTCTCACACTCACATACATACTCTTATATATAGACACACACAGGCATACACATAGGCACACACACACTCACAAACATACACACAATCACACCATACATAGACACACACACTAAAACATACACATACACACTCACAAGGATACACACACCTACAAACACTCACTAGCTCACTTCCCCCCCCACACACACATACTTATTCTTTAGGTATTAGACTACCTTTAGTACACTGTCATGACTTACTTCTTCCTGGATGGTACTTGAATGATTGATGTGACCTGGAAGGACATGATGGGCCAATACATTCAATAAGGTGACTAAGAAATCAGTTAACCTGTGACAAGAACACAGGAAAGACAGTAAAATAGGGACAAAAAGAATTACTGTCTGGATACTTCATGAGTTCATAGTAGATTACTCCAAGTTCCGTGAATATTTAAGAAAAAATTATGAAATTACTTAGAAGTGACCTTTCTCCTCTGTTTACCTTGCAATGAGTGATGATATTTTATAAGGAAAAAAATAAATGTTCGAAAATGTGATAACTTACTCTTCCTTTATTGCAAGTGGTACCTATCTTATAGCATGGACTTTTAACAAAATGATTCATATGTTATTTCTCCAAGACTTTATGGGAGGACATAGAATATACCTCACCTCACAGGTCTTTTAAAAACAGTGTGACTGTAGCTATAACACAGAAAACATACCTTGTGTAGATATATTGAAAGCTGTTTTTGTTTGTTTGTTTGTTTGCTTGCTTGTTTTTTTGTTTGTTTGTTTTGTTTTGTTTTTGAAAATTCTATTGCATTCAAAACATTTTTTTGGTTAAGTCCTTGCTTATTTTATTAGCTAGTCCTCTTTAAATTATACAACATCTGCTTTTTAAAATCTCTCAGTTTAAATGTAGACTCTCATTTAAAAATCTGTTTTTACTCCTCTGGGGGGAAAAACATGCTTCTGTGGGTCACAATGTGAGTTAGATTATATTGGATTATGGTCCCAGAGTCAATCAGCTGCAGAGCCCTATCACAGCATGTGCAGATTGTGGGCTTGATACAAAACACTACAAAATTATATTAGATTAAATCAATTGACATGAATTTCTGTCTCACACAATGAGTCGGAGAAGCGGACTCCCTAGGGGCTGCCCTTACAGTTATTCTCTGTTCTTCGGTGCTTGTCCTTAATTGTCAAGATTCCCTTATATCTGAGATGACAGTGTTATCAGGGTACCACCCTTCTATTTCAGAAGACAACAAATAGGGAACCACCTCAGTGATGCTCTACTCTCAGGCCACATCTGACTACTGCAGATGCTAGGCATGGACACATCCTAACTTGTCAATATTTTTATGACAGACATGATGAATTGTATAAAAAGAGCTTTAAAAGTTGATCACTCTGTCTGTGTACTAACAATTCCCTGCCTTCATCCTCTCTTCTTTCCTTCAGTCAATCCATTTGTTCAGCTAATTTGTGTTCTGGGTACTTTTATGTTGGTTTAATAGACATACATCAGATGTATATCAAGTAACACATATAGTCTGCAAGATAGTTTTCATCCACACATTCAAATGATGTAGATTTAAAATTCAACTAACATGTCATGCTTTTAGTTTTTCATCGAATATAAGGTGGAACTTTTGAAAGTGCTAATAAGAGATAGCCGGACAAGTACCTCACAGGCTGGGGTAAACAGGAATTCATTACAGACTAAATGACAATGTAGACAATATATTAAACAAGAGTTGACTACAGGATCTCTACATGGTAGAAAGTTCCAAAACTGTGAGTTTGTGTGTGTACACTAACCAGTCCTAACCTGTGGTTTAGTCACAGGAAAGCTGATGCCTCTTGAGTGGTGCTCATGAGAGCAACCATAAGGAGCTCTTGAGAAAGGCCTTCTGGACCGTGAAGGAATTTTGCACTTTTAGTAAAATAATAATAATAGTAATAATAATAATAATAATATAATAATTTCATGAAATAGTTTAAGAAGCTTTTTTTAATACTTAAGATCATTGGAAGAGTCTGTAAACACTGATCTGAGTACAATATTAAAATTACTAAAAAGTGCATAGTTAAAATTAATATTTTTTCCTAAAAAGTAAAGTAAAAACAAAAGAAAACAACAACAACAAAAAAAAAAAAAACAAAATCAATAAACAAAACCATGGCTGCAGAAAAGCTAAGTAAATTTGAATTTTGGATAAGAAGTAGAACACCCTATCTAAGCAGAGATGTGATTAATAAACTTGATAATTGACTATAGTTATTTTGTATCAATTATTTTCACCATTTTTGTTTGCAGAGCCTTGAAAGTACAATTGGGAAAATAAATTTATGGAGCTCAGTGCTTAAACTGATGACTTGAACTATTTACCAAATAAATTCATTCATTTGAGTGTAAGCAAGATGGAACATGTACTTGAAGCTATTTGGATTATCTTCTAACTGACTAATGCAGGAGATTAGGGTAATGACCTCAGCATTTACTGTGCATTACATCATCCAGAAACAGCACTCATCAGCGTTCACCAGAAGCTAAAACACCTTCATAAAGGGTTTTGAGTCCCAGAGGGCAGCAAATATGATTTGATTATTAACTTTAATATTTTAATAATATATTAGAATTTGCATATATATATTCAGCAGTGATTCTGTAAATCTGTTTATAGAGACCTGTGATGCTATAACAAAAACATTTTATATTGTATTTTTTTCAGGTTTAAATAGTACAAAGAATATTGTTAGCTACTGATTATCATTGATGCTAACCTAGAGGTATAAACATGTATTTTAGTTGTGAGAACTCCAATATTCTTTTCTGTCTTTCCATAATTTTCAATCACCTTACAAACAGGTGAGGTGGCCGCTTCATTGCAGAATCCTTGTTTTCGCACGACAGCATCTCCTATTAGGATCACCTGGCCATGAGGTTCATGCCAGACTATAATTTATTTCTGAAAATAATTCATTCCATTTGAATAGAGGAAGGACTACATCTCTCAGTGCAATCTTCCTCCCACCCTTCCACTGTAACTCAAGAAATAAAGTACATGCTGGAGGTTTTCGATTGTTTTCTAGGAAACGTGGAGAAATGGAAAGGTTTAGAGTTGAAACTGAATAATAAATAGAGGGGTGAATTACTGAGTATTTGAGAGATCGACAAACAAGTGCCTCATGGTTTCTACACTGCATAGCAGAGGATGGGAGCTCTCATGCTTTTAAACTGTGTCACACTCCTGCTTCTGCTGTGATTGGTACCTCCTGTTACTACCCACCTGCAAGCACAAAAATGGTTCTGGTAAAATGAGCAAAGATGCTCACTGTGATTTATTCTGCTTTGCTTCTTTGGTTGAAATGGCACAAATCATAGGTCTCTACTTTTTTTTTTTCTTCCAGATCTCTAATTATGTAGGTCTGTAATTTTGTCCAGAAGCTTTAAAATGTATTGAATATTGAAAACCAAGTACAGTACATTTTCAATTTGCCTTCTTCATACATTTTTAAATATCAAAATGATTAGGTCAGGCTTAGGACCATTCTCTGAGAAAGTCCATGATTAAAATGCTCACCCTGTGGCTGGCTGTGAGATAATGAAGCAGTCAACACACCTTTAGAATTTCATGAAGAAGGAAGGAAGAGGTGACCGATCTCTACCTTCTCTGTTGCCTAACTGATGTGTGCATGGAGTTTGGGTAATATAATACATATTCATGCTGACAGCTAATTTTCAGGCTAATGCAATTCAAAACAGAAAAGATAATGAACCCTAAAAAACCCAGAGTTAGTAAATGGAAGTGCTGACAGACTCTTAACTCTAATAGCTATGCTATTGGGCACCACAAAAATAACAAAGCTAATTTTAATGAAGATTTGAAAGTAGATGAGGCATTTATCTTCAGTAATTATGGTGCTTCTGAAGGACCAATATCTAAATGGAATTTAAACCATTTAAATGTCCCAAGGGAAGGAACAATTGTAGAAATAATTTTTTCTCAGTGTGTTTCATATAAGTACAAGAATGTGATAAAAGTATTCAGCCCTATACAAAACTAAAATGAATTCCACATGTAAGCATACCATTCTTTTATCAGTTTATAATCAAATCTAGTTGAAATACACTTAGATGGTAATGTCTGAATCTGATTCTATTGCTATAACAAAATGGCTGTGACTAGAAACAACAACAACAAAAAAATCAAAAAACAAAAACAAACACTCAAATCGATTCATTTATCTCAAAGTTCCAGATATTGAAATGGATTATACAAGTATTTGCTTGGCTCTTGCCAAGAAAATTGGTTGTAAAATGATAGGAAAACACAGAGATATAGGTACTTGTAAAATATCAAGAATGAGAACAAATAACGTCACAGAACAGATTTAGCTGTAGGAGGAGCTAAGGTGGGAGGAATTAGGAGAGGAAGAGGAAGAGGAGGAGTAAGGAGGAGAGGAGGAGAAGGGAGAGGAGGAGCTAGGAAACAGGAGAGGAGAAGGAGAGAGAGAGAGGAGATGGATGGGAATGTTCACGTGTCCGTAGCAGTCAAAGGTAGTTGGTATATTTAGGTTGGGTATTGGGTTACACTTCTGATTGTATGGGTATCTTGTTACTGATCATTATCAAATATATAAGCCTTTGATTAATCTTTAAGCATTAGAGTTTCATCTTTCTACTGAGCCGTGTAGATGGCAGGATGGCCTGGGTAATGCCCAGCCTTGCAGAGACAGAGTGGGAGATTGAGCCGTCTCCCATACTGACGTCTCGTGGGTGGCAGGGTTGGTGTTTCTAGCTGACCATTTCTAGCTGCAGCACACAGGTGACCTCCAGCCGAGAAACATGGCTGCTGAGCTAGGCCTGAGCCAGAGGCCGATTTGATTATTTTAACATTTAATCCATTGTTTGGGTAGAGCTCCATGACTCTGACATAACTCTGACTCTCACTCCCTCTGTGTATATATACGTAGTATGTATATATTCTCTCTCTGTATATACTTATACAGATACACATATATACAGAAAGGGGGAGGGGGAGGGGAAAGGGGAGAGGAGGAAGTGGGAGAGGAGAAGGAAGAGAGAGAGAGAGAGAGAGAGAGAGAGAGAGAGAGAGAGAGAGAGAGAGAGACTTGGAATTCTTCAACAGTAGCATAATGATGAAGATGATTTGAAAATATGAGACTTTGCTAAGCAAACTTTAACCATATCTTACCTATACCACATCATTTTTAGGATTTTTTGGCTTAATAAAACAAATACATTTTATATACCCAATTTATACCAATATCGCCTCCTATTACCTTTTTAAAACTTATGTTTAGTGTCTTGGTGACACTGTCAAAATTCTCTTCTCAATTTGAGGATCAGGTACATTGAAGAATGATAGATATTTCATGTCTTGAGATATATCAATCAATCTATCTATCTATCATCTATGTATCTATGCATCTATCATCTATTCTATATCATATATGATACATACTATATATTTATACTGTATCAATTAACTGTCTATATATTTATCATTTTTGTATTAGCTGTCTGTCTACCTGCCTGTATCTGTCTATCTATCTATTTAACATTCTACCTGCCTTGGAGATAAATCTCTAGTCTATTATTAAAATATATAAAGAAAGATTAAGAAAGAGTGATCATTCTAAATGTAGGTTATATCATTTCACAGGCAGACATGAAATATAAAAGTAATTCTTATGGCACAGATACTGCTTTTTTTTTCTGCTTCATTGCCTTTGTGGTGTCATGCCTTTTCCACTTGGATGGCTTAAGCTTCTTCGGTTTATTCAATTCCAAACACAATGATAATGTTTCTAACATAAAAATTAGTATCAGGAGTGTGGTCATTGTTTTGACTAAACTTCACTATCTTGTTATTAAACACTTGGGAGATGTCTAAGACAAGAAAAAAAAAACAGAGAATGGGATAAGAAATAGGATAGATAGCATGCTGTAACCAGACCTTAATGATGTATACGTGCAACATAGAGTAAGAAAAATAAGAAAAGCCAAAAGATCACACTCATGAGATCTCACAGAGGAATTAGGGCTCCATTCATCATTAGACTAGAGTCCGTTCATGTTCTGATGTAGCACAGAATCTTCCTACATTTTGTCAGAATTTGCATGAAGATGTATTTTAAAGTAGAGTTATTTTCTGGGAGTAATATTGAAGCTTCTTGATTATCACTAGTGACGTTAGTCATTGCTATAGTGAGATATAGACATGCGAAAGAAAACATGAAAAAACTGCAGTTTGGGTTAGGGAAGTTTATGGAGAGTTGAAGATGAGGAGGGTTTTATTTTGGAGAGATTCCCAACAATGAAAAAGGAAGAGAGAAAAATCTGCTTTTCCCAAAAATTCAAAGGAAAACATGGGTGAAAGGGCAAGGTGAAACACGGTTATTGAATAAAAGTGGAGGCAGAACACAGAAACACTCTTTATTTCTGTTTCATAATAAAGTCTGTGTTATGACACTCTCCCCACCATTATGGTACTTTAAACACCAAAACTGGGAGATGTATTCAATATTTTCCTTCTGTTGTTTTCTATGATTCTGTTGCATGAGTAAAACTTTCACTAGTACAAATAGTTTATTCCCTTAATATGATTTTCCCTGATAATAATGTGAACATTCCTCTTTCCTTTAAATAAGACAGGTAGCCAAAATTGTAAGCTCACCTAATTGCCTCTTTCATATGCCAGTTCCCTAGTTAGAGTCTGGGGTAAATGTAGATTCAGAAGGAACATCTAGAAGACAGAAATTTATTTCTCATGTCATATTTCCTTTGTGCCTCATGAAGAATTTTGTATGATATTATTGGGCTCATAGTTTTGACTGACATATGTATAAGAATAGGTAAAGAAATATTTTAATCTTTTAGGGGACCAAAGATCAGAAATGGGAACTGGGACTTGTCCACGCTTGAAATGGAAAGATTCTTGAGAATATGATCCTGAGTGAGGTAATCCAGTTCCAAAAGATTATGCATGGTATGTACTCACTAATACATGGATGCTAGTCATAAAATATAGCTACTGTGCTGCACTCTACAGAGACCATAAGAAGCTAAACAAGATGTTTCTGATTTACACTAACATTTAGAAATGGGCTTGTGGAGGACATGTGACTTGTGCCTGTTACTGATATCTCTTTTTATTGTGGTGCACGCAAGGCAGAACTGACCTAGAACTTCACTTAACTAAGACTCAGTATTTTGCTTGCATGAACAGTCTTTTCTTCTAGAATCAAACTGAAGGACAACACATTGCATTGAATTGTTATGTCTTCATACCTTCTTCCAACTCTTGCATCATTCTGTCCCCTTGTTTTTGATCAACTAGACCTTTTGTGTATGTCACTGAAACATCAGGTTAATGTGTTTCATTATCACGTTGGGATTATTGGTTTTTTGAGCATCATTTTAGAGATGCAAAGCATCATATAAAATATCTAACCATTCCATGGCCAAGGTGTTTATCTGTCAAGGTGGCTTTTTTTTTTTGGATGATGAACTTGATCAACCGGTGGTGTATGTTGTATGTGTCATGTATCTTACTTCTAAATGTATTCAACTCCACCTTTCTCTTACTATTTGATGGAGAGTTATTATACTCAAAGAGCATTCAAGCAGTTAGGAGACACACACTAACAACCTTGGGCTCATTCGAACAAATGAATGGCATTCTTTGTAATTCTTCTGAAAAAAAATCGCTTCTTGGCTCAAGTTTATGAGGTAGATCATTTATTTATAACAAGATGGGTTCAGAAACATTTACTATATGCTTGCTTATAATCCAGTACTTCACTGTCTCACTCCAATTGTGTCCCCCTCTTCTCCTTATGTAGGTCTGTTAATGCTTTTATCTCAAAAATCTATTCATACCTCTTACAATAATGTTGCATTGTTTTCTTTGTACAGACTCCTTCATCCATTCTGAAATGTTCCCAACTCATTGTGCACATTTTCCATCTTAGCCACAGAGCAAGGCACTCCTTCAAGTATCTGTGCTTCTATTTACTGAATAATTCTTTCTGTCATCAATATCCGATTGTAACATGTTCTTTCTGTGACCTTTGCATTTGGTTTTATTCCTACTAAACTGTGCCAGACACACCTTAGTGGAAGCAGACGGAGAAAGATACACAGAAGCTCTGCTCCTACATTTATCTGAGGAATTTGAACCTATTATTCTCTATTACAGTTGAATCTTTCTACTTCTGAAGCTAGCCTCCTTTGTAAGCTATTCCTGGTTTAGTTTTTACACTTTTATTTAAAATTTTTGTTATATACTTATTTCATACAATAGGTCTCAAATGATTGAATGATTGTGTTTCTAAAGCTATGCTCATAAAGAGAGTATGTAAGTTCAAATTCAAAGTTTCTCCTTCCATTATATTATAGAGCAACAATAAGTTGCCCCTATGTTTAATATGGAGGCCAACTCTCATCACTGAAATTAGTATCAATCCAAGACGTCAGTATGTTTGTATTCATGAGTGTCTCATGACAGGGGAAGCAATTCACAGTACTGAGTGAATATACCTTGAAAACAGAGAAATTAAAATGTCTCAGCTCTTCTTTGATAATAATATTGGCAGATAAGCCTGTGTGATGAGTATAATTTTGAAAAGGAGTTTATTCTTTCCTTCAATATTTGTTAACTTTTATTAAGTACTAGTTTGGTAACATATATTTTCAGGGTTTCACCTCAAGTAAAGTAATTTATCCTTTAGATAGAAAAGCATAGTATTCAAGCAAACAAATGAAGCTTAATATGTAATCAAAACAATTCCTCAAGCATGTGGACCCAGGTTGGACAAAATAGCTAGAAAGCAAAGCAAAGCAGAGAGTTAGCAAGTAGTCAGCAAGTGCACTGGGAAGAAACATTTCTCCAAGTTTCTGTACCAGTTCCTGCCCTGACTTCCCTAAGTTTTTGAGTGTCACATGAAAGTCTCAACAAAATAACCCTTTCCTTTCCAGGCTGACTTCTTTTGGTGAGAAGAGTTTTATCACAGTAACTAAGAAATACACTAGAAAAAGCTCCCTTTGTGTTGGTGGCTGTGTGTTCCAGCAGTTCACAGTTTGGTTTTCTAAGCACAAAGCATCTTAGTTCAAAGTCATGACAACCAATGACTTTCAACTACAAGCTTTCAAAGCTAGAACTTACTGATGTGCACGTTGAATTCAGAGTCTTCTTGACCATAGCTTAAAGTGTCAGGAGCCTGCAGTAGAAGATTTAAGGTTTGGGAATTCTTGGCTTTTTAGCATCTTGCATATTCTTCTTTCTTCTGCTCTCTGGGAATGTACCTTAGTGTCATTACCTAGAGCTATTCCATCTATGGCTCTTACCTTGTGATACTGCTCTGCAATTCACAGTTTACTCTTTGGTGTTTACATCATTGAACCTTGGACATTAGAACTCTCTAGTGGGCTATGGCTTCCCTTACACTAGTGCTGATGCTATGGGTAGAAACTCTAAAAACTGTTTTGTTTTGGTTTTATTTTTTTCCAAATTAATGACTTTTATCTGAGGCAAAATCCACAAAGAAGCTAAAGTTCACTCCAACAAAGCCTCCTTCAGAGTGTAATTTTGCACCTGTAGGATAGTGTTTGTGAGTACACACATGTAAGTATATGTGTCTGTGCATATGTGTGTGCATGTATGAGAAGACATGTAACATACTGAAAAGGTTCAGGAGTCTTGCCCTTCAAAGTCAGATTTTACCTCTATACCAGTTTGTTGGTATGTGGATGAGTCAAGATCTGGAAGACCAAATGATTTTCTGGTGGCAGATGTATTGCCATTCTGCAGCACGGTAATATGCACTCTTAATTATATTTTTAATTTCCTGAATTCTAGAGTTTCTGTCCTTATTTCCACAATTCATTAGTTGAAAATGTAGAGGGATTGGACAAAAGCATCTTTTCTTCTTTCTTAAGGAGAATAATGTTAAATTTTTCTTGGCACCCAGGTTCCATTAACCTTTTATCTTTTAACTATTCTTCCATGTGTGTTCTATAAACAAGTTGAATGCTACTTTTGAGATGAGTTATTCAATCAAAACGGTTCTACTTCCATATTATGTGATAAAACAACAAGCTATTTATTTGGCATTGCAAATGAGCTGGCTTTATTTCTTTTCATATTCTCTAAGTATCTATGCATGGATCTTGCAAGCCAGTAACTGTTTTACTCAGATGAGCTAAAATTTAGGTGAAATATATTAAATGAGAAAAATGAGAAGAAATATACTATATCACATAGATTAAATATACTTGGTCATTAAAGTCCTGTAATATGCAAAGGAGTCATGTCTAGGACGGACACCAGCCTTCCAACTGTGAAAGAAGATGAATGAGATACTGGCAAACACACAAAAAATCTACATTAATTAATTTAAATTTCTTGCTTCTGTAAACTAGATGAATATTCAAAAACAAGACGAAGGTGAGCTAGAGAAGGGTGTCTTCATTGCTCAAACATCTACTGATACTCAGTGCTTGCAAAACTTTGTCAGATGTAATTGGATTAAAATATGATTAATTAAAATGTAATATCCATGCAAAAATAATTCAGTAATGAGTGCAAATCATAGTAAGGCTTCATCTCTATTCAAACCTTACAAAAAATGCCATTTTTAACACACTGAAGTAAATATAAAATTTGAAGTATGAGACTTGCAGATTGTAGAGCCCCAGACATCAACTCCAAAAGTATTATTAGTCAAGTTATCTAATTTCTAAAGTTTCGATTTCTTCACTTAACACTGATTTCAGGACCTATTTTTATGTACATATTGCCTGTGACAGCATGTGCTAAATTGAAAGCCCAACATATGAAGCACAAAGACTCCTGTCTATGATTATTTTCAGTGCTTGATATCTGGATTCTTTTACGTCGATTTGTGTGTTAACTTTATTAGTAAATATGCAATATCTGTTTCAGGGACATTTTAAAGGGACTCAAAAGCTAGCTAACAATCGTTTAGACAGTTTTCATTACTGCCAATATGTTTATTTATTTGTGTTCATGTTTGCATACAGGTGTACTTATGCCATTGTTCCTAATCTGCCAGAAATTCTATCAGTCATGATGCTAGATTTAAATTCTCTATCTTGTGCTACCACTAACTGTATCTAAGGGCTCTGCCCAAATCAATGTGTGTTTACTGATGCATTCTAAGATTGATGACATTGCTAAGAGGTTTTATACATCATCATGATGGACACCAGGAGAGCAACCTAATCTCCAATACTGTTAAATCATAATACTGTTTCACTTCAGCCCAAAGCAATGAATCTAGAGAAACATGATATGAGTCCTCTGAAACTCTGAGCGAAATTAAATCCTTCTCCTTCCTGATTAGAATCTTGTGCAGAAATGCAAAGTGACTCAACTCTAAAATCATTGAAAGAAAGAAGTTTTCCTACTAATGGGAACTTCTACCTTTTGAGCCCTTTTTAAGGAAAAAAAAAAACAAACAAACAAACATCAAACATCAAACATGCATCTACTGTAAGGGCCAAAGAAGCAGAGATATACTAAAGTGATTTTACCAACATGATATGTGACATTTAATTATGAGAGAAATATAAGCTGAACCCACAATGGTCTCACTGTTTACCCACATGGAAAATTTTAATTTCCTCATAATAATTTCGGCCTTTATTAGTTTCTATGAACTAGAAATACTTCAGTCTAATATGAACTATGTGGATGTGTTTGGATGTAAAGAATAGTTTGTCTCTGAAAATTCCTAGCAACAATACTATGTGACAGCACTTCCTTTATCTATAACTTATTTTACTCTGTAAACCCTAACATATTTACTCACAATTGTATTTATCTTGTTCAGACTCATATTTAATAATAATTTGAAAAATTTTGAATGTGCAAATAGTTTCATTGAAACCTGTAAACATTGCCTTCAACTTATGTTTGAATTCAGTCAATAACTTATCATTGTTAACTACATGTTATATCACACTTTAGGTGCTTAGCTTTCTTTTCCTACCTAGTCAATTAAAACTTAATTATCCTGTTGCAGGAATCTTATCTGCCATGGTCCAGCCCACTCTACACTGTAGGCAGTGGCCCAGGCTGTGTCCATAATTCAGTGACTGCTTGTACCACTTCCTCTAATGTATCTTGAATTGTACCATGGCTTTCAATGCTAGTCAGATCCTTGGTAGAATATGACATGGTGCTGCCTCTGGCACATCATGGCTTTAGGAATCATGCAGCTACTTCTTAGCTCTCCATGAAAAGCCCAGAGCTTTATCCTCACCACATTATATCACCGCTAGTTGTGAAGAAAATGGATGACTAAGGCTAGCACTATCCAGTCAGTATACTATGCTCGCCAATTACTTAGAAACTCATGAATATTTTATAACAGTTTCCATTACTTTTACTGCCATTATAAGGGAATCTCTGTGGTCCAAATTCATGATTGTTTGTTTCTTCATGTGATTAGAATATAACATGTTCAAATGGAAGCATTTTTATGTTTATTATGTGACTTTCCTGACTGCAGACTCTACATAACACCTCAAATACTTTCCTAGCTATAAATCCGTCTTAGTTCAGATGTACAATTTTTAAATTATTTAGTTCATGCTGAGTTCATTTATTTCTTTCCTGATCTCCTTGCAGTACTAGGATTTTAGGCTGCAGTCTGTCTTTTCTTGTTATAGCCCTACTGATTAAATGGGGTTTCTGTAATGGTAAATTCTCAATCAATTTTTATTGAATAAATGCCACAATACAATCTTACTCCCATCAAATTAATTGCAAATTAAAAGTAGAACAGAATAAGAAAAACTCTGTACTAGAAGTTGGCTTCCTTCTGTTGAGAGCTTTGACCTCTTAAACTTCTGAAACTGCATCTGTGACACTCTATTCAATAATACTTTACATGCATTGCTCAAATTTTGTCTGAAGCTAGAGTCACATATGTTATTAATCTTCATAGATAATCATGGTGCTTTGTACTGGTATTAAGGAAAAAAAGATAATGATTTACAATTCAGTGTTTCTTGAGGTTTTCCAAGTTCATTGAATGGTAAGTCTGCCTTTCATTAAAGAAAATAGACTCTAGGATATAAAACCTGTGTAATCATTAACTCAATTGCAAAATAACCTTAAATTAGCCAGGTAGAAATAACATGCTTAAACATACTCCTGGCAGGGTTCTGGGCTTCTTCAGTTGTCTTATTTGCCTGCTGCAGAACCTCAATATAAACATAAACATATATATATATATATAAAACACAGCTGAACTTCTGTAACACCATTGTTTCTTCTATGAAGAGCTCCTTTTAGAACATTAAAATATAGGCTCTAATTTTTAATCCACTGAGTTATTTTGAGGGAAGTGCTTGGTTGACTGATAGAATTTCCGCTATAAAGATTATGTTGACCTCCAACTCATGATTCTGGGACTTTAAACCACCATTCCTGATTTGCTTGTCTTTAATAAATCACTTTTGTGTAAATGAATAGGTGGTTGGATGCATGGATAAAAGACAGATTAATGGATAGCATTGCAAACTATTTTATAACAAATCACCCTTTGCTGTCTGTAAATTATTTTACACTCAAAATAGAGAAATATTTTGAAAACTCAAAATAGAGAAAATTATCTAATTTTAAACTATTTAATTAGAGTATTAGGGACAGATCAGTGCATCATACTAGAGGACTTGAAGTCTGTTCCCAGCACCTACATGGTGGATCACAATTATATTTTACTCCAGTTTTATGGGATGTGATGCCTTCTTCTTGCATCTGTAGGTACCAGGTATCCACATGTAATATGTACCTATGTGTAATCAAACCACTCATATATATAAAATAAAAATTAATATCTGTTTTTTAAAAGTCTTTAATCATACACCTTGTAATTATTAGGACTGTGAAAATATCCAAACATTAACTTATATTCATGAAAATAAATTTATATATTATATATATAAATATATATAATATATAACATAATACATACACACACACACACACACATATATTTGAGACAAGTTCTCATGATGTAAGCCTGGCTGGTTTGGAGCTCACAGAGATCTACTTGCTTCTGTCTTCTGAGTGCTAGGATTAAAGTTATGTCTCATCATGCTTAGTGAGTATTTTTTTTCTTATAAAAACTCTTCTTTCTGTTTACTTTTTAGTATTCAGTGTAATGAAAGTTAAATTTTATGTCTATTACACACACAAAGAGAGAGAGGGGGAGAGAGAGAGAGAATCAGAGGCTGACTTACTAGAAACAACCTCTGCTCACAGTAACCTTTCTGAATGTGTTTTGTGAGTAGTAAAAGATGAGTATGGAGACACAGAAAATCAAAAGAAAAAAATCATCAATTGAATCTCAAACTGAAAGAAAAGGATTCAGATGAGGATAAGTGTCAAAATGAAGATGAATTTAGCAGAGCCATGATTGAGTCATTCATTGTGCTTGTCCAATACTCAGCACCTCCCTGGAGGTTGTGAAGTCAATCAAGAAGCTAATCTCAGTAAAAAGAAGTCAAATTAAGTGGAAAGATACAAAAACACCTTGAGGAAATACAGTTTTAATGACAGAATTCAAAATAAAGCTTTGTATTACTTCTTTGCCAAACTGAACTGTAAACTTGAACTTCAATATTCAAATATTCCTCCAGATTAATGCTAATTATCTGAATTTATTGATAGCTATTAAAATTTTACATAAGTTTAGACCCCTAAGTCAGGATATGTAGAGTAGTCTGTGCCATCTTTTACATTTCCTAGGAAGCTCCATTAATTCACTATTTTTGGTTTTTATTAATTTCCATGTGAATACAAATGGAAATGAGGATTTTGTTTGAATTTTGCAAGGATCACTCAAGTTCTTTCCTCTTGTAATTGTCAACCTTCACTCTCTACTTCACTGAGTTTAGAATTTGCCATGGAAACAAAGCTCTGGACAGATCTGATATATCTATAATGATGTTTCCAGGAAGGTTTTACTGATTAAGGAAAGTTCACTCTGACTGTGGGATAGACACAGGTTATAATCTTGGGTCCTGTACAAAATAAGAAGAAAGTCAGTGAGCACCAATATTCGCATGTCAATTGCTTCCTCACAACATACATATGGAACCACTTGTTTCTTCTCCCGGTGCCAGGCCTTCCTGGCCATCTTGGAATATACCCCAGCACATTAGCTCAAATAAATTTCCCCTTTCTGAAGTTGTCTTGTCAAGTGTCCTGTCACTGTAGTGAGAAATTGAACTTCATTACCTTCTATCACCATATAATTCTAAGAGCATCTTACCAGTTCTTGACAGATATTAGTTAACTAAGAACATCTTATCAATGATTGACACATATTAGTTACCCAAGAGCATCTTGCACCTAAGAGCTTGACTGATATTAGTAAACTACTCTTTTCAATTTTGAAATGGAGACATATTTGTCCTTATCATTTACTTAGAAGACAAACGTAGTGGATCATCAGTAATCCTTAACGCTTATTTATTAGATCAAAGGCAGAGCTCTACAGGTCATTAATTAAAGACATTATCATCTAAAGAGGGATAAAACATCCTGCTTTTAATATCTGATGTGTATGTGTGTGTGTCTGTGTGTGTGTCTGTGTGTGTGTGCACGTGTGTATCTGTTTGTGTGTGTTCAGACATGTGAATATGAAGGTCACAGGGCAACCTCCAGACCTGGTCTTTCTCTTCAACTTTGAGACAGTTTGTGAGGTTGTTTACTACTACATGGGCTAGGCTAGCTGGCACAGAAACTCTGGGGATACTTCCTCTCTTTCTGGACTTAGCCAGAATCTGGAGATCTAATCTCAGGTCCTCATGATTGTAAAGTAAATGTTTTATCTCCAGATTTATCTCCACTTTTTTTCTTTTAAACCATTATTCAAACAATTAACAAAAAATGAATAACTTAGAAACTGAGTCCAGCACTAAGTTAGGATTTATTAGTTATCTTTAGGGAAGAAAAGGAGAGAAAGTGTAGAGTTTATGAGATTCACAGAGGAAACAACAACCTAGTCGGCATGTGGTAAATGTTAGAGTAACTTAATTCCCAGTTTTATTCCTGAAGTCTCATCTTCACTTCAGAAATATTTCAAGTGAATTTTAACACTATAAACATTGGTTGATATATTCAGAATGGAGGCTTATGGAAAGAACAACAAACAAGCTTCAGAACAGGGAACTTTGCAGGTTAAGCCTTCTGCACTACACATCAAATGTCAGGGTTGAGGCCACCTGCAACTCAGACTATGATGTTTTCCTGTTGGTAGGGTATTCGTATCTCAATGTGGCAGAGAATCAGAATCAATAAGTTGCAAAGTTTTTAGCCTTGAATTATACAAACTAAACATACTCTAATGCACTGTGCAGCTTTAAAGAGTTTTAGCCTGAGGATTGCTTCTTTATTTCAAAGACAAATGCAGACCATAAGCTAACATCAATTTTGATTGTAAAATTGTTAGAAAATTGTCAAATTATTTTCATTCCATTCATATCTCAGCATGATACACAGGAAAATAGTTGAGCTTTTGAAAGGAAAAGACCCTGGTGTGAAGCCCAAACTTGCTAATTAGCATGGCTAGTATTAATTTTTAGTGTAGCCATGAGCAATGTTCTTAAATTCTTGATTTCACTTTCTATGGCATCAAATTAATATTATTTTGCAAATATGTGAGACAACTATTGCACAATAAAATGTTGATGTTATAATATATGTAATAATAAATATTCATTATCTCCTGTAACAAATACTTACCAAACAATTAAATATTCTAGCCTGGAGGTACTAGGGTGCATGAGAAAAACAAACACATACTGCACACTGAACAAGCTATTATTTAGTTTGCACAAAAGATAAACCAAACTGACAAAAATAACCTCATGTTCCTGGGAGCTCACAAAAAGATAAGTTAGTATAGAAATCAGGAGGTAACTTTGGAAAGGAAGGAAGTGAATGAGAATATTAACATGAACACATTTCCTGGTGCAGCATAGGCTCGGCTCATGCCAAATATGCAAATGGGAAAGCAGGCCACATTTAGGTAGAAGTAAGAACCCTATAGGCTAAACAAAGATGAGCAATGTGTAATGAAGAAAGAATAGCTCAGAAGTGCACAACAGGTTGCATCTTATGACTGTCTTCTTATTAACTGAAAGTTTTTGTCCTAAAAATTGGTACAAAACCCATCTATGTGTTATTTCATGGTATTTGTTGGTAGGAGCATGCATGCATTGGCAAATAGTTACTTCAAACTACATACTGTAAAATGGTGTCAACATTCTGAGAAGACAAGAAATAAAGGGCAGGTTTGTTTTATAACAGTGTAAGGACACAGCATGAAGAAGATCACCTGTAGACCGGAAGGAAAGTGTTAGTTGTCACTCTGACCCTGGACTTTCTGGCTTCAGCACTATGAGAAACGTAGTTACCAAAAAATACAACCTGTGTGATTTGTTACAGCAACCTTTCCTGACTCAGACTGCTTTCTACACATCTATAATGAGGAGTTACCGGAGACAGTGAGGAGAAAAATAACATGAAACAACTGAACTTTTAATTTTGCTTTGAGTGTCATGAGAAGAAGTTATTAATGCAGGTGAAGTCAAGTTATCAGTTATCTCAGAGATCAAACAGGTTGGAAATTCAGTATTCTAGAAATGATCTCTTATCCCACAGACTTAGGAAAAGGTGTGGTACTGATGAGAATAGCATATGCTCAAGTCCCGACTCAGGGAATGCCCCTTCATCATTCATTCCAGTCAAGCATCTAATTCATCAGTTGATTGTTTAGCATCCACTTTTACCTGTTACTGTACTAGCTTATATGGAAGAAAGAATTAAGTAATTATAAGAAAATTTTTTCTCCCTTAAAGATTGTGATGCCATCTTTCAGGTTGACAAATATACATGGCTAGATTGTTTGTCTGTGCAAGCAGGGGGTGGGTAACATGACACATTGTCTACATAAAGCCATCTGCCCAATGCTTGGGAGGATGAGGTGTGTGCAGAAGTATCTAGCATACCAGAACAACTGACTCCTTTCCAATTCATTAGTGCAAAACTGAGTTTGAAATACAAACAGGTGTGTGAAGACTCTGTGATCTGGTGATTTGTTTCAGCAATTCATCCCAGTGCTCATCCAAAGCCATATTCTAGAATGTTCATGGCATCACACCATGTATAATGCAGCAGAACTGAAACCCGACAGAAAGCTGAGTTTTTACCTGAATATTTCACAAGCACATTTATATGATTATATGTTAGGAGAGAACAAAGCAAACATACTGAATATGATCAGTTGACTGTCGACAAAAGATCGATCCAAGTACAAACATACCAACACATTAATTTGTTTACTTAATTGTGCTTAATGTAGTGTTATGTGTGTGTTCTTGTGCTTGTGTGTGCAGGTGTACACAAAAAAGTTTAGCATTTATCCTATGAAGGGTGGAAACTCAGAAAATTTCAAGTAATACAACTTAAAAAGGGAAATGCTATCAGTGATGGAAAATTGTAAAGCTATGTGAAGACCCTTGAAGCCAAAGGTTGGGAAGACCAACAACCTCGAGTGCTTGTGAACAAATGCCCAGACCAGAGCCACCAAAGTTTCCCATTTCCTTCCCATTTACCACTACCTCTTTCTATGTGCCGATCATTTAAACCCAGTGAAAGGTTTAATCATTGCTAATTTTCTACTAGGAAAAGACTTTATAGGTTTCTGAAGATAGCCCTCCTTCTTACAATAAATAATATTGTGACTTGGAATGTAATTTATATTGTGTTTTCTCAAAATGTTACTTGGTTTTAGCCTGTTTTTTGTTTGTTTCTTTCTTTAAAAAAAAAAAAAAAACTGTATCAATTCCTTTAAATGAGGGCATGTTTTGCATTTTGTATGCCCAGGACCTTACAAAATAGCTCATGATAAAGTATTAGATTACATTTATTTATTTATTTATTTATTTATTTATTTATTTATCGTTATTCACTTTACATCCTGCTCACTGCGCCCTCTCTGTCACTCCCTCCCACAATAATCCTCCCAACCCTCCTCCCCTCAACATGTTGAGGTGCCCTGGGTGCCCCTAACCTGGCACATCAAGTTTCTGAGAGGCTAAACACATCCGCTCCCACTGAGGCCAGACAAGTCAGCCCAGCTAGAAGAACATATCCCATATACAGGCAACAAGCTTTTGAATAGCTCACCCTACCCCTACTCTTCTCCAGTTGTTCAGGACTGCACATCTGCTACATATGTATGGGGAGGCCTACACACCGCTGTATCTGTTCTGTGGTTGGTAGTTCAGTCTTTGAGAGCCCCTAAGGGGTCTGTTGGTCTTTCTATAGAGTTCCTATCTCCTCTGGGTCTGTAACCCTTCCTCCCACTCTTCCATAAGAATCCCCAACTTTCATCCACTGTTTGCCTGTGGGTTTCTGCAACTGTTTAAGTCAGCTGCTGGGTGGAGCCTCTCGGGGACAGCTCTGCTAGACTCCTGTCTGCAAGCATAACAGAGTATCAATATTAGTGTCAGAGATTGGTGCTTGTCCAAGGGATGGTTCTCAAGTTGGGCTGGCTATTGCTCAGCTGTTCCCTCAGTCTCACTCCCAGTCTCAGTCTCAGCCTCAGTCAGTTCCACCCCAGTCCCCTGTGTTTCTTCTAGACAGAATACATTTTGAGTGGAATGTTTTGTGGGTAGGTTGGAGTCCCTATTGCTCCATTGGGGTTCCTGAATGGCTACAGGAGGTACATCTTCAGGTTCCATATCCCCAGTACTGTGAGTCACAGCTAATGATTCTCAGAAAGTTTTCAACAAAAGAATCTTGAATTACTTAAAGAGGTGTTCAAAGTCTTTAGTCATAGAGAAATGCAAATCAAAACAACTTTGAGTTTTCATCTTATTCTCATCAGAATGGCTAAGGTCCAAAACTCAAGAGATAGCACAGGTTGGTGAGGATGTGTAGCAAGGGAATACTCCTGCACCTCTGGTGGGAGCACAAACTTGTACAACCACTTATGAAATCAATTCAGCAGTTTCTCAGGAAATTGGAAATAGTTCCATCTCAAGACCTAGCTATACCACTCCTGGGGGTTTCTTTCTTACTAGTATTTAAATACAAACAAAAAAACCAAAGGTATCTATTATCGTTCAGGTTGTAGCTGTGCATACCCAGTTTCACTGCTACCTGCAATCAGGTCACTTGTTTTACACACTACATTCCATACATGATGGCCTGTTTTATGTCAAATTCAACATGCAATTATACTGTAGAAGGTGTTCAGCCAACAGAGTATCTCTCTCTAGGATGGAAACCTGGATTTATTACCTATATAAACTCGATTAATCAGTGACTCAGTGTCTTCACTTACAAATACATATACTTATCACAATAGATGTAAGTTCACAAATTTGGTTATGAGAAATTGCGTGCGGTACTCATACACTATGTGCATACATGTGTATAACATGTTGAAAGATGACTTACAATAGTAGCTTTTATATTACCCAATCAAAAATATAATGCATGGATAGGAAACAATCCTAATGTGGTAAATCTCTTTTCTGGAAGGTGGAGAAGATTTTCTAGAAGTCGAGACAATTCTGCCCTCTAAAGGGATTCGGCAACATCTGGCTGAGATGCTTGAAATATTGGTTTCAGGATGCATCAACAGTAGTAGACTCTACTTGCTTTTTTATCTTCATATATTAATTTTACAAAGTACTCTAACATTTTATCTCTCATTCAGACTGAATTTTGATGCACTTCATTTCTACTTTATTAACTTCAAATAATTAAGCTTCTGAAATTTGGAACTCCTGGTATTTAAAATTAATTTTTTATATGTAGAGTCACACCAACTACAAAATTCCTTTGTTTTCAAATGCATATTTACACAATTTAACACATTAGTTATTACCATATGGGTTTTATCTAAAACAGCATTTTGAGTACTAATAATACTTTTCTTAAAAAAAATGTGTAAGTTGTTCAGTGAAAGAAAACATGTGTTCAATTTTAGAGATGAAGATTCCCATCCTAATATCTCTGATTAGGATTAACTATAAATTAACTAAAATCTGTTATGAATGCTTTAGTTTTCTTTAGTTTGAATTTAATATTTATTGCTGAAATTGTCAACAAACTCATACAGCAGTATGCTTATGAAGATGCTGCTTGGAAAAATTTTGGCAATTTATTGTTTGCTTTTTTCTCCTGTTTTTTTTCTTTTTATTAATCATTTTATTCATTTACATTTCAAATGGTATCCCCTTTCCCCTTCCCAGTTACCCCTCCACCAACCTCCCATCCCATCCTCCCTCCCCTCCCCTTTTCCTCTATGAAGGTGCTCCTCCACCCATTCACCGACTTCCACCTCACCCCTCTAGTATATCCCTTTGCTGGGGCATCAAGCCTGCCCCCCCTCCTATTGATGTCAAACTAGGCCATCCTCTGCTACATGTGTTTCTGGAGACCTAACTCCCTCCCTGTATACTTTAGTTGGTGATTTAGTCCCTAAGAGCTCTGAGTGGTCCAGTTAGTTGATATTGTTCTTTATATGGGGTTGCAATCACCCTCAGCTCCTTCAGATCTTCCCCTAGCTCTTCCATTGGAATCTCTGGTCTCAGTCTGATGGTAAGCTGTAAGTATCTGTGTCTGTGTTGGACAGGTACAGGTAGAACCACTCAGGGAACAGCCATAGCAGTCTCCTGTCAGCAAGCACTTCTTGGCATAGGCAATAGTGTGGGGATTTGGTGTTTGCAGATAGGATGGATCCTGCCCCTCACAAAAATAAAATAACAATAATGTTTTCTGAATGAGTAGCCAATAACAAAAAGGTATCACTTGGGAATCACAGAGTATAAATTCCCATTCAGACCCATCATAGCAAAAATCCTGATTAGAAAACATAGTAACAAACTCTGCAGACCATGATAATGCTTGATGAGATAGACTGAGAGCCAAGCATGTGAGCACACAAATGCAAAGGCTTTGCTTATTCTGAAACAATGGACTGCCACTTGCTCCTCTGTTTCCAACTGTCACCTGAACTGTGATAAATAGCTATTGATTTTTTTTCTTCTGAGGAGTCCTATATGGAGAACAAAAAAGTCAAGCTTATCATTGGATACATGTAAATTGATTTGTAGATAACTCAAAAGCATAAGACACAAAAGAAAATAGATGCTTACAGATAGCAGATAGCTGTGACTGGCCCAGGTCTCTCCTACAATGTAGGGTCTGATCATCATTGATGCATCATTTGAATTAGATCTATGACACATATGTACTACACAGGAGCTTCATATTTAAGAATTATTTTCCACATGAACGTGTTGGAAATGTTAGGTTTTTCATATCTGTGTGTGTATTTGTGTGTGTACACATACATATATATGTACATGTACATTTATATACATCTTTGAACTAAACAATACACAGAGCAAGACAAAACAGAATAAGTAACATGTTTACAAATTTGAGAGAAAAATATACTTACCAATGTATTACATTACAAATAATAGCTGAAGTGCTCTTTCATTTTGCCAGAGAAGGAGTGCTCTGTTACTTTGTCTCATGTTCTCAAAAGAGAAACTAAATAAAATAAATATATAAAATTAAGAATTAAATAAAATATTATTTTGAAGAACTAGTGACCTATTTTAGAAGTCAAATAATTCTTATTAACAAAGAATGAAATATCAGATTAAAGAGTTATGTACCAATGAATGGTTTGATTCAGTGAACATTTATATAATATTATTATCTCATTTTCAGAACATAACTCCTCCAGTGCCCTTGTTGCCATTGAATTTGAGCTCAGAACTATAATATTACTATTAAAGTTATTATATATGTATAGATGTGTTGGTGCCATAGCATATGTGTGAAAGTCAGAGGAAAACACTCTGAAGTTGGTTCCCTCTCTACGCTGTCATGTGAATTTCAGGGTTTGAACTTGGGTCTTTGGAAGTTTGGTGTGAGGATAAAAATCATGTGAACTATTCAAAATGCTAGATATAAAAAGTGCTAAATATACAAAAATTAGAACATAAATATTTGAAGGCTGTAATTCAGCTAAAACTCTACTACTGAGGATGGATGTGATTTGGAGAGGCTTATTAATCTTGATGAGATTTAGCTAAAGTAAAAAACTAAAACTTACAATCATTCTGTCCCCTCTTCCACAATGTTCTCTTAGTTGAGCTGTTGATATATATATTACAAAGGGGCTCAACACCTCTACATTTTGATTAGTTGCTCTTTCTGCAATTGTCCGTTGCAAAAGAAAAATCTCTTTATTGATGGGTGAGAATGAAGATATAAAAGCTAAAGTATAAGGAAATTTGCTGTGAGGTTGTGTCTCCTAGAAATGGTAGCAGTTATACCCATAAAGAATCAACAACATGACTGCATAGACTTGTACTAAACAAAGACAACAATAGACATGCTCTCACAGATGGGAAAATGGAAATGAGTCTTCAACCCTTCAGAAAAAACTATAGGCAACTAAGGAATACTAAGAGCAAGAGAAAGTCTCCCACAGGGAAGAGCACATCAATTGATTATGCAATACCAGATACCAAATAGCCTGCCCTGAAAATACACATACACAAGCACACATACACACATGTGCACAAGCACACATCCATGTATGTAACAGCAATTAATGAACAAAGTGACCATTAATCAGATGTGCACATGGGATGATTTGGAGGAAGGGAAGTAAAGGAAGAAATGATGTATTATAATCTAAAAAATAAAAGAAAAAACTAATACTTGTATTTGTTTCTGTAGGTTGTTAAGATTTTCTCTGTTATATAGCTCTACATAGTATCAATAAATGTAAAGAAATGGATAACTTTTTGATCTGCATCTTCAGATTAGGAAGGTCAACAAGTGACATCATTATAAACAGTTTGGGATAATGAGTAATAATACCTGAAAAAGGCATAGAATTAGGAAATGTGCAAATCCTAGGATATTCAACAATTGCAGATTTTTGTTGTTGTTGTTGTTGAGTGAGACAACATTAGGACATGAATGCCTGGGCTCTTCTCCTGAAAGCCTGGAGACATTGTCTCTTCTTGCTTTCCTGCCTGTGGCTGAAGTCATCATTGGGCAGATTTCAGAACATGTGCTGGTGAATTGTGCATTTAAGGATTCATGAGAGTTCAGCTCAGAACTTGCTTGTCAGGCCTATTACTGAGGTCAGAATCTTAATTGTTTATAAAATCTTCACTGCAAGTTGTCAGCTGACAGTTTTGTTGCCTGCACTTCTGAAGTTGATATGAGAAACAAACAGGGTATGGGGTAAAAAGGCAGGTTTGAAGAAAAAGCTAAATTTGTTTTATTATGCATGTTGATATTTAATAGTTTTCAATTCTAAAAGTCAAGCAAAAGACATCTTATTAAATAAACATGCTGCTGTCCTAAGAATTTTATATTCATATTCTGTTCTATTTGTTTGTGCTACTTTGACATAGCAGAGGTGTATTGTCCCCTTGAGTTGACAACTGCTCTTTGAAAAAGTGTATCTTTATTATCTTCAAAGGACACAATGTTATCCTGAGAACTCAAATCATATTATGTTCTGTTCCTGAGAGATTTCATATGCAAATCTTACATGATATCATAGAGTGCTAGCATTCAGAAGACTTTTCATCATACTGCTTAAAGGTCTGTTACTAAATCTCTGCTTGCTTTCTTGTATGATTTTGAACATTTTAGTACATTCAAGTTAGACTTTGTGGGGCAAGAAAATATGCTGCTATGAGACCAGAAAGGACATTAAAGGGATGCACCCCAGTTCTTTCACAGACAGGTAGCAGAATCCTCTGAGGTCACCGTATAATTTTAGATATTCAATTGCTGAGTATATAAACCATCTTCAACATTTTCTTAAAATATTTACTAGTACTTTAGATATTAAGATATTGACAAATTCAACTCTTTCCAAAAAATCCATATCTAGATTTGTTCAAATCTTTATTATTCAGGTCTAAAACATTTTTATATTTGACTCTGCTTATTAATTTCAAAATAGTATTTACTTGAATTATTACATTAAAATATAACTGAAAAAATTCAGAAAATTTTAACAAAAATGTCTCTATATTATCCAGCCATGAGAACGGCTTTGGACTGACCTTGTTAAACACTTTGTGAAGTTGTCAAAGACCACTATGTTAAAAGCAGGGTGGTCATATTATCACTCAAATCTGGGCACTCTTGAGAATGAGAATGTTGACTATGTGAAAGTGTAGGCTAAGATGACAAAGCCTGGAAAAGTGCATGACTTCCATAGAGTTATGAGTAGAATGTCATCTGTGAGGACATCTTTTGCTAAAAACTCTACTTCAAAGGCCTGTCTGAGGCTCTATGAGGTCATTTAACCATTTAGCCCTGATGGGTAGGGGTGCCACAGTCACCATTAGATTTGTTCAAATAGTTAAGAAAATGAATTCTCTTGTCTGTCTCTCATCTGTATGGAGATGTCCTAGAGAATGGTGGTGACATTTGGTAGAAGGTTCTAGACTGGACTAATTTATCAAGTAGAAGGACTTCTGCCGAGAGACTCCCATCTTGGAGCTGGCTGAAGACTGATGATCTCCAGACGTTCTAGCTCTCAAAATATACTGATGATAACTTCTAAAAAGTCTGAAAACCATTGTTGCTAATTCTGATGGTTATAAACCTCTGGCTTAGGTGATTAACACCTGTAGCTTAACAGCTGGTGATTAAGTCATATAACCTTTGTTCTATCTCTGCAGGAATTGCATGGCTCTAGCTTTCAGCATTCTAGATGATGTCACAGGAAGAAAATGTTATTTTAGCATTTATTAAAAGGTTCTTCACAAGTTTACACATAAATTCAAGTCATGAATCAGATAAGAAGTTTACAAGAGTGAATGTTTACATGCATATCCATTAAAAGTAATTATCTGGCTAAACTTTCATCACCTGTCACAGCTCCACAGGTTCATGGAGAGTTAAAAAGCATAACTAAGTTATTAGTGAAGTTTTGACACTATTTTATCTTCTGTCCTAGCACCTGTAATAAATCGTTAGGTCTCTTTTTATGGCCTTTAGTTAATAGTTTTACAACCTCTTGGAATGTGCTCTGAGTAGTAGAATTCTGCTTATTATCTAAGAGGCAATTAACTGGTGGCAAATGGAAGACTGATATTGTTTTCATTGCAGTTTTGACTATCAGAAAGGACCTAATAGCAGTTCCACTGTAAAATACCTTAATAAATACTGATAAGATTTTAGGAATTCTTATAATACCATCATGAAGAATTAAAAAGTCTATTTGTCTATATAGTATCACTACAAGACAGTACATCTTCGTTGTTGTGCAGAGATCTGGTCAAAAGGGTGAGCTAATACCTACTGATTGTTACATATCTTTAACAATAACATAAAAGCATATTAATAGCAGTAATATTTCCTAAAATGATTTTCTCCTGGGTCATGCCTATGAAAGCTTCATCATAGATTTTTACTCTAAGACGATGGCATCTCAGGAAGATCACCTGCTAATTATTAGCTTGTCCTATGATGTCTCCTGACAGATTTCACTATTTATCATTTGAGGAGATCAAGCAAGAAGCCATAGTAACCTATAAAGTTTATATGCCAGGACCACCGATGCTTACCTAACTGAACTGTTAGAGAGCAAGGAGAGAGAATAACACTTTAATGCCTAGGATTTTGTATAGCTGAATCAGAAGCTTCTGCAACATAAATAGACAATACTGAGGACTTGGCTACACATGCCATGCTTGCATATACTTGATAAAATTTTCTAGATACCCTTTTCTCTTTTCCCTGCCATCCTAGTTTAGGTACTGGTGTTAGTGCTGTTTTGTTTACTACAAGGACCCTTATTTTCTATTCTTTGAAAAATCATTTAATAGTTATGATTTTCAATGCTTTGAAAAAGTTTGCAGTAGTAAGGACTAAATTTTATTTTGTGAGTACTTTCCTTAGCAAGTGTGATGGCATTGAAGACAAGAAGGCTCCTGTTAATTATCTAACACATTTCTTTTAATAGTTGTAGATAGTATACATGACAAACACACAATGTTTTCAACTCACAGAACACTGATTAAGTCAATGTTGTTTCCTTTGCACTGCTCTTCTCTTCAGTGTTGCCCTTAGAGACTGTCTTGCCCAGAGTCTGGCCTCAAGTTTTTATAGTCCAGAACCGTTCTAGTCTCTGTTCCCCTACCTCTGACCCTGTGGCCTCATACCTGTTTCTGCATGCTGAAACAAGTCCCCAGTTATGCATGCTGAATTCTTCTCCACTGACTCCATAGATGTCTCTCACTTTGAATGATTGCTGCTTGGTGCTCTGCTCTACTGCTGACTCAGGCATCTACCCTGCGAGCCATCATGGGTAACTTTTTCTTTCCCATGACTTTTCTGATGTGTGGTTTTTATCCCATTATACTTTTACAACTACCCTCCCCCTTTATGTAATTACTAAATGTGTGAAAAGATGTCCATATTCTATTAGTCTCACATGAGAGCACCCCAGAACTTGGGAAACAAAGGTAGTTTCAAATAATGGACATGGGTCTGATTTGTACCCCAGTGAAGTAAAGTCAGCTTAGCATATGTTAAGTTCAATATTCAGCATAAAAAATGGGGAAAAATGTTATCATAATTTTTGGCTTAGTTTCATCACTGCTCTTGTAGACTCCTCAAGAATGTTATGTATAATACCAAATGAAAAAGAAGAAAAGACAACTCCAACCAGCCCTTCTCTTTTTGTTACCATATCCCAGCCAATACCTCCTAACCCACCAGAGGACAGGCCAGCATTCTGACTCTCTCTCCTCTCTTTACCAGCCAGCATAACATAAAAGCAATGACTGCTGCTGTCCTTGTTGCCATATTCCTGTCCACACTTCTTGTAGAAGATACCTAATCCACCAAAGGAGAGGCCAGCAACCTGAACCACCCCTATGCTTGTCTGTCCATCATAACCCCAACTGCCCCTCCTTTCTTTGGCACTATATTCTGGCCCACATATCTACTCCACCAGAAGCCAGTCCAGCAGCTTGAATCCCAGGGACAAAGCCAGCTCTGTAAAAACCAGGCAGAAGCCTCCTTCCAAGCCAGAAGCCAGGCTACTATCTTGGACCTGAAAGGGCCCCTGGCCAGACCAGGGTCATACATATCACTAAAATCCCAACACCCAACTTAGGTGGCAATTCCCTCTTGGACTAGTGGCAATTCAAGCCATCTGATGTTCAGCCTCAAGCTCAGGCAAAGACCCTCTACTCAACCACAGGTCACTTCAGCCAGGAGACCAGAAAGGAAACAGAAACTAAGGAAGAAAACACCAGTCTAAAAAAGCTAAATCCAGTAATTGTCAACTTCATTTATAATCACTACAAATCCAGATGCCTAAACATCAGTGAAGAACCCAATCAACAGCAGCTAGAACAACTAGCTTAAGACCTTAAGACGAACTTTATGAAGAAGATAGAAGTTCTTAAAGAAGAAGTGAGTAAATTCTTTACAGAAATTGAGGGAAATACAATAAAACTCCCTTAAAGAATGTCAAGAAAGCCAGGAAAAACAATTAGTTGAAAAAAATGAATAAAACTGTTCTAGACCTGAAAGTAGAAATAAAAGGAATAAAGAAAACACAAACTGAGGAACTAGTGGAAATGCAAAATCAAAGTAAGCAACAGAAACATCACCAGCAGAAAACAAGCTATGGAAGAGAACATCACAGAGGTGAAGATACAATGGAAGAAATAGATACATCAGCCAAAGAAAATGTTAAATGAAAAAAAAAAATTCCTGAAATAAAACACCCAGGAAATCTGGGTCACTTTGTGAAGACAGCACCTAAGAATGATAAGAGTAGAAGGAGATTACCAGCTCAAAGGCCCAGAAAATATTTTTAACAAAATCATAGAAGAAAATTTTTTAACAAAGCAGGATATGCCTATAAAAATATAAGAAGCTTACTGACCACCAAATAGATTTGACAAGAAAAATACGTCTCCTCTCCATGTAATCATTGAAACACTAAATACACAGAGCAAAGAAAATATTAAAATATGAGGAGGGAAAAGGCATAGTAACACAAAAAGGCAGACCTACTAGAATTACATTTGACTTCTCAATGGAGACTCTTAAAGAGCCAGAAGGGTTTGAATCGATGTGCTGCATACTCTAAGGGACCACAGATGCCACTCCAGACTACTATACTCAGCAAAATTTTCAATCACCATAGATTTGAAAGCAAGATGTTCCATGACAAAGTCAAATTAAACAATATCTAACCACAAAAGCCACCCTACATAAGGTACTAGAAGAAAAATTCCAACTCAAAAAGGTTAACTGTACCCAACTCCGCAAAAAACAGGAAATAAATAATCTCACACTAGCATAACCAAAAGAAGGAACACACACACACACACACATATACACAGAGCAAAAAAAAACCAAAACAAACAAACAGGAATTAACAATCAATCGTCATTAATATCTCTTAATATCAAGAGACTCAATTCTCCAATAACAAGACACAGGCTAACAAAATGGATGAGAAAACAAGAAAGAAGCTCAGAGTCAGGTGGTTTCAACACAGAATCCTACCTGACTTTCAAAGAAGATCTACTGCCAATACTCCTCGAACTATTAAACAAGACAGAAGCAGAAGGAGCATTGTCCTATTCATTTATGAGGCAACAGTTACCCTGCTACCCAAGCTACATGAGGATTCAACAAAAAAGAGAATTACAGACCAATTTCTTTTATTAACATAGATCCAAAAATTCAAGAAAATACTCACAAACAAATAAAAAAATCATCCAACATAAGCAAGTAGTTGTTATCCAAGAGATGCAGTGATAGTAAAACATATAAAATCAATCAATGTAATCCACCACATAAACAAACTGAATAAATTTTTTTTCAAAAAGTGACATGATCATCTCATTAGATGCCAAAAAGCCTTTGAAAAAACTTCAAAACCCCTTCGGGATAAAAAAAATTTTGGAGAGATTATGGATAGAGGGGAGATATATAAACATAACAAAGAGAATTTATAGAAAGTCTATAGCCAACATCAAATTAAATGGAGAGAAATTCAAACAATTCTTCTAAAATCAGGAACAAGGCAAGGATGTCCATTGTCTTCATATCTACTCAATATGATACTTGAAGGTCAAGCTAGAACAAATAAGACAACTAAAAGAGATGAAGAGGACAAACATTGTAAAAGAAAATTCAAAGTACCACTATTCACAGATGATATGGTATTACACATAAGCAACCCCAAAAATTTATCCAGGGAACACCTACACATGATAAACACCTTCAGTGAAGTGCCTGAATACAAGATTAAACACAACAACAAAAAAATCAGGATTCTCTTATATATGAATGACAAAAAATCTGAGAAAGAAATCAGAGAAACAACACCTTTCACAATAGCCACAAATAATATAAAATATGTTGAGATAAGTCTAACCAAGCAATTGAAAAACCTGTATGATAAAGACTTCATGTCTGTGAAGAAGGAAATTGAAGAAGATATAAGCTCAAGTGGATCACAGATCTCAACATAAAAACAAAAACAGTGATTCTTAAAGAAGAAAAAGTGGAGAATAGCTTTCAGCACATTAGCCCAGGAGACAATTTTCTGAACAGAACTCTAATAGCACAGGCACTAAAATCAACAATTAATGAATGGAACCACATGTAACTGAAAATCTTCTGTAAGACAAATGATAGTCAATAGGACAAAACAGCAGCCTACGGAACAGGAAAAGATTTTCTCCTGTCTCTTCCATACCTGATCCCGTCCTCCTTTTCTCCTTCCCTTCCTCTATCTCACTCAGGTTCCTCCCTCCCTCTGCCTCCCATGATTACTTTGTTCCCCTTCTTAGTGGGTTTGAAGCATCCTAACTTGGTTCTTCCTTCTTGTTTAACTTCTTAGGGTATGTGGTAATCTTAGGGTAATCTGTATTTTTGGCTAATATCCACGTAGAAATGAGTACATACCACAGGAGGGATCAGATGGAGAGTGGAAATGCTACAAGAGACAAAAGAAATTTAGAAGTGGGGGCATTTCCAGAGAGTTGTAGAAATATACTACAGTAGAAAATCCATTGAATCTACAAGTGTTACACTAGTATTGACTCCTAGCAATGTAGATCATGAAGCCTGAACTATTCTTCCTCTATAACCGGAAAGACCACAAGTGGAGTGATTTGGACACCAACTCAGCCACAAAACTTCTGACCTACACTTTGTCATACTTCCAAGATGTGCTGGAACCAGAACCTAGCATAACTGCCACCAGAGAGACTGAGTTAAGCAACTGATGGAACAGATGCAGAATCCCACAGCCAAATATCAGAGGGAGCTTGGGAGTCCTGCAGAGGAGGGAAAAGAAGGACTAGAGGAGCCAGTGAAGTCAAGGGTACCACTAGAACATAGAACAGAACCAACTGACCAGAACTCAAGTGGCTCACAGAAATCAGGAAGCCTGCATGGATCTGCAATAAGCCCTCTACATGTGTGTTATGGTTTTGTATCTTGATGTTCATGTGGGATTCCTAAGGGTGAGAGAAAGAACTGTCTCTGACTGTTGTGCCTGCCTTTAGGTCACTTTTCCTCCTACTGATTTGCCTCATTCAGCATTGACATGATGGTATATGCCTGATCTTATTGTAGCTTTTTATTCCATGTTTTGTTGATGTCTCTGAAAGGTCTGCTGTCTTCAAAGATGAGGTGAGTGGCTGGGTGGATATTTGAGAAAGGAAAGGTATGAAGGAGCAACTGGGAAATGAGAAGGAAAAGACACGGCAGTCAGGATGTGGCATATGAGAATCAGTTTAAAAATAAAAAGAAATATTAGTCTGAAAAGTTCCTTTCTATAGAGCCATGGGCCGTGAATGAAAGCCTGGTAAGGTCACACTAAAGGTTTTAAGACACCGAGACCCTGAAGTGATGGTAAGAGCTTCACTTGCTTCTGGTATTAGGTCCCTGTCATGTAGCTGAAGCTCCCATCCCCTTAGAGAGATTTGTGGCCACCAGTCATGTAAAGGCAGTGACCCAAGCCCTTCAACATGTAGATGAGGCATCCTTAAGATCTCAGACCAAGACAAGAGAAAAAGAGACATGGCCACAATCAAGTAGGATGACAACAGAATTCTCCAGGCTAATGATGTACCTAGAGGTCCAGAGGTCATTTTCAATAATCTTTTCTTCCCAGAAATTTCTCCCTGAAAAAGGTATTTTATCTCAGGTCCATATTGAGAAGTGGGATATGGTTTTACACATTTATTTTCCACTATGACAATAAATTGCTTAGAACCACAGACTATCTCTTTTCATCGTGATCCACAATGGGGAGCCATGGAGAAGGACTTCATCTATAGAGCCACAGCCTAGACTCCTATAGAAGACTCTTCGCCCTGCCAGCTGCTACTGCCATCAAGCCTGCTTCAGTCAAGCCAAGGATTCTTCCAATTGGGACTAGCCAGAGCTCCCCTCACCAGGCTTCAGGCTAGACACAGCCTGTGGACCTTCAACTCTGTTCTCTGTTCTTCTGTGACTAGCAGCAGTGCCTGGGGTGTCCAAGAGCCCGTGAACCCCACAACACCCTTCCTTTCAGGCTCTGGGTCTCCTCAATCCAGCTCCAGCCTTCCCATGCCTAAGACTGTGTTTTCCCATCCCCCAACCAGTGCCTGGGTGTCTCCCTACAGCCCAGCACTCCAGATGAGGCTGTGGGGTAAGCACAAACTCTCCACTCAGACTCCCTGAGTTCCACCTTCCCAAGGGGCCATGGTAGAGCTGATATGGGGCCACAATCCTACACCTTTTATTTAATTTTTGTAAATTTCACCTATGAGTATTATATTTATAATCAGTTCTATCCCTTTCTCTTCTTGCTCCAACTCTTCCCATCTCCACCTATATTCTCTCTCAAATTATGGCCTCTTTTGAATCATTATCTTAGTGTGTATGCATATGTGTGCACACAAAGTGTGCACACATGTGCATGTATCTGTATGAGTGTGTTCATGTATGTCAGTGTGTGGTTTTGGTAGTGCTCAACCCACAGGGTCTATTTAGTGTTCTTGAGTGTATCTGAATGAAGAAATCTTTGTAATTTTTTTGTAACATAACCATTCATGAAAATTTTCTTTTCCTTTCTGTCTTTCAATCTCACTGTATGACTCAGAAGACCTGCATGGTTGTCTTGACACACTTGAGTAAGAGATGAAAAATAAAATGGGATATTAGGGGAATCTGAGGATTGAGGCATGAAGGGAAAAGCAAGGAAACTGAAGAGCAGCTGTGAGAGAGGACTAAGGCTAGCAATGGGTCTTTTAGGGCTCAGTTGTTTATTAAAAATTAACAGTGTACATTGGTCCTCTCATCTGAGAACACAACATAGAATTCATACAGGCAAAAGCATCCATGGTATCTATGAGCAGTATCCACAGTAACATTTGTCACACTTGAATTTCCCAGTACATGCCTATCAATTGACCAAAAAAGAGAAGGGATGGACACAGACTTCATTTCAGCGCTTCTTTTCAAACCTATGTTTGAGCAATATCAAGAACAATCTTCTTTGTGAACTGATTGTAGTCTGATAAAGAATATCTTTACAGTCTCTCTGTCCTCTCTTCTTCCATGTTCATTGTGCCTTAGAGTAGAGGTTATTTTGTAGATGTCTTACTTGGGTTGGAGCACCCCACATTCCATTGTCTGCAGTTGACCTGTTGTTGGTTTCTAAAATAGTCTTCATTTGTTGCACAAAGATGTTTCGTTGATTAAGGATAAGCATTATACTTATAAAGAACATTTTGAATATTTAGAATGGAAAAGTGACACAGTAGTAGAGTCTCCTGCATGGGAAGGGCCAGAGGACCAGGACTTTTACTGTGAGTTTGTGTCTTCTATATGTGACACATATAGCTGCAACCATGAATTCTCAACATGGTCATTTAAATAAGACTAACATAATGACAACAGGAGTTCACATGCCAGCATAGATGATGGCAATCTCACAGATCCTCCACCCTAGATTAAGAGCCACAGACAATTAATGGTAACTGAGAAAGAAAAAAAATTAGTCTTCTCCAAGGATGACCCCCTGATTAGTTGCTTAATATTAATTGTTCCACAGTAAAACCATAAGCATACAGGAACCACTAAGTTGACTCTGAAGGGAAAATTTATATATACATGTTTGTACACACACATACACACACACACATTGATATCCGAGTATATTTGTGCCTAGGTAGACCATCATTTTTCAAGCCCTTATCATAGACACTGAGGTTACAGACAAAGTTCAAGTCCCATTTAGTGTAAACAGTGAACATTACATGTCTATCCTAGGCACAAGAACATTAACTGTAACAAGGCAAAACTTGTGCAAAATGAACTGCCACCATTGCCTTTATTTCCTGGAGCTAAAACTGCATCATGCCTTTCCATAGAGAGTATTCTTATTCCCTACTTCTTTACATTGGCCACCAGGTTCCAGCCTGGAGCAGTACACTAGATTGATTTCTCTCAAGTCTCTGTCAAAGATACTGACTGTTATGGTCTCCAATACACAAGGCAGTAATGCCACCATGGGATGCAGAATAACAGTCTCCTAAATATAACCTTAGAATCTTCTTTCTGAGCTGGTAAATGCACTTTTCAAAATGGCAAGAGGGACTTCGCAGATGGAATTCATGTTAAGGAATATAAGGTGATGTCCAAGTTTCTGATATCTGAGACTTGACATTGTGGTCCACATTTATAGGGTCCCATTCACAGCCATCTTGGGCTATATGATGCTCCAGGGCTGTAGGTTAGAAACACTTGATGGACTATCAATATGGCACTGTTAACTGAAAGGGGGGATTATAAGTCCTTTCCCAGATACTGAGATAAGTCCAAAATTCAATGTGATATGAACCAATACTGGCCCAGAAGACATAAAGAAAACATTTACAGTGGGACTTATTTGGAACAGGTTTCTGATATAAGTCACATCCGACTAGATGAAACTAGAATGAAAGAACACTTATGACTTGCCACAGAATCAAAGTAAACATTGAAATGGACCAGTATTTTAAATAAACAAGATATTCCCAATTTCTTATCTCCCATTTTTCATCAGCTTGCATAGTAAAGCTGAATGAAAGTCCCTGGAGAGATGCTTCATTTTACACTGAATCATCTACAAAGCCAATTTTTTGACAGAACTGTAATGAGTTTGAGAAGTTGGAATGTTGCAAACATACAGTCAAATTGTCCTGGGACCTCTCTATCACTTAATGAACATTTATATATATTTTTTGCCCATCTCTATGTGTGAATTAGCATCTTTGCAACTTTCATATGAGTGTTAGATAACTCCTTTTGTAGTATGTGAACAGACCCCTACCTTCTAGCAACTCCGAAGTCAAGAATGCTGTCATATCTTGCCTAAGGCCCATACCCATGGTCCTCACCTTTGCTGAATCTACCTACCTCATGTTACCATTGATGCACTTGAAAGTAACTTTATGATGTTCTTTCTCATAAACATTTTATGAAATAGTTACCACATTGGAACATAGAATGTTATGTAACCTAAATCTGTGTTCCTGGACTAGAGTTGTTCATATCTGGCTCCAGAATAAACTCTCACATATTCCATTTGAGATGACAGTTATTCCTTGCATAAAAAGAGGTCACCCTCTGTTTCAAACCTACAGTAAAAGTCTTTGAGCTGACAAGCCTACATTGTCTCCTTGGTCCTGCTGTCTTCAGTCTTTCTAACTGTAAAAATTCTAACCCTCCCCAGCTCCCAGAAACATACATCTGTTTAGCAGATAAGATGCAGCCCAACTTCAGAAATGCTAATAAAGGCCAATTACATCTTCAAGCTAAATTTGCTGCAATTTTGCCTTTTGACAGTGTAAATTATTCAACAGGTCACAGCCTTCTAATGCCTGAGGAAACATGAGCTTGGGGCCTACTTGTATGGTTTAAAACTTTTTCTTGTTTTGTTTTTTTCAATTAGATACAGTTTTCAAAATTATAAAGTTTCATGAGCAGACTGCATGCATTTATAATTGGAGTTGCACTGTATATTATATTGACTGTGGGCGACCACAGTTCTTGTTGAATTTATTTATACATAAGGAGGAAATAAATGCCAGTAATAAGAAACAAAGGCTGAAAGGCAGAAATGAATCGTGAAGCCCATGGTTCTTAGTTAGAGCGGTTTTTCCCTGTTTATAACTCGGGCTCACAAACACACATTGTATATTTTAATGCCTATTAAAACTAGGAATTAACATCATCCAGCAAATTCTGTGATAATGTCTCCACTCCTTTCAATCTTTGTTGTAAATGAGAGCGGGTAGAACACACAGAGAGAAGCTTCTGGAGCATATTGGAGCAGCAGGGGCCCTCCTGCTCATCCTCAGTTTATGTAGCAGGCTGTGCTAATAATATCATAAATTATAAGAAATGGAAAATTATTTGCATCTCACAATAAAAATTTAACCGGAAGGGAGAAAGCTGCTCTTGGCTACACAGAACAAGAAACCTATTTAGTATGTGAGGATATTTATCAAACTAAGTCTCAGTTTAAGACAAATCTGACACTTAGAAACTTAAAATTGGGAAAATTTTTTGAAATTACTTTTTAAAAGGTAACTGACTTAGAAACATTTAATGTGTGCTTCAAATCAGAGATATGTGACTGGCTCAGCTGCCTAGAATTCCCGACCAAATATGAAAATATATTTCAGTTACAATAAATCTTCAAATTAAAATTAAAATAGAATGTGATAAAGGAAAACAACAAATAATACAGTTGGAAATATACTTAGTTTTAGTTACTTGTTCTAATCTACCCTGAATCTCCAAGTGCATGAGTAAAAATTGAAGCATTTGATAGAAAAAAGTGATAATTCAAAAAGGTCTGGCTTTAATCTTCAAGAAGAGCATGCCTGTACTTAGCAAAAATATAAGGGCCATAGTTCTTTGTTTAAACCTATTTACCTCCCCCCTGAGGTTATGCTGTTCAACCATGCTACACTGTTGATTAGCTGAGGGGTTTTCACTGGGAAGGAGAGTCTCATAGGAATATTCGTTACTCTTCCAGATTGCTGGAGTTTTGCTTTTGTTTTGGTTTGATTTGATTTTTCAAAAAAAAAATTATCATCCGATAACTGCAACTAAGAGAATACAGAAATGGGTGGTAAATAAACAAGGTGATATGGTTGAAGAGATGGTCGAGTGGTTAAGAGTGTGTGTTAACCTTCCAAAGGATTCAAATTCCATTCGCAGAATGTACACGAGATTAAAATCATATGCAAATCAATCCTCAGGGCATCTTGTGTCTTCTTTCTGAACTCCCAATAAACAATACATACAAACACACATACACACAACACACACACACACACACACACACACACACACAGAGGCACACATGCACTCACACACATGCACACAAAGAAACATTGACAAAGACAGGGCAAATATTGAACAAACACACATCAACACAGAACACACACACACACACACACAGAGAGAGAGAGAGAGAGAGAGAGAGAGAGAGAGAGAGAGAGAGAGAGAGAGATTCAGAAACAGAAACACAGAGTATAAAACGAAAAATTAAACGTAGGAAATTTTTATGTAAGAAAGGGGCATAGAGACATACAAAAGATAGGAATCAGGAGATTGTATCAGAAAGGTGTAATATTTGCTGTAGTGAAAAATCTGCACATTTATTACCAAATCAAGATGGATGTAGCATGTCATGTTCCAGGAGATAAAAGTGTTTAGGTTCAACAGTAGATGTTTCCTCAAGAAATACAATAGTTACTTTCTTAAGTCTTATTACAACAGATGTTCAAACATGAGTATTCTACTAGTTCTGTATATTTATATAGTATTCCATATGCATAAACTCATCTGGACTAGGTAAAAAGTGAGGAAGGCAGGTAATGGATTGCCAGGTGAGTGTCTTATCCTTTACTATCATGGTTTAACCACTTTTAGTATGTTTTGCATAGTGTGTTATACAGTAGGTGAACATGGATGTGCCCTCTTATGTATTGTCCATGAATGGTAATTAGAAATACAGTTGTTCATTGGCCAGATGAGAGATAAATGTGTCATAATCTTGATATAGCTGGAGGAATGGCATGGATTTTTTTTTAATTTTTTTTTTTTTTTTACTTTTACTATAAAGCAAAAGAAGTCCCAACGTTTAAACTGTAACAATCAGCTGAAGTTGGAATCAGTCAAGACCAAGGATTTCATCCAAAAGCAAAGAAGTGCTCAGTGTTGTGTGGTCACTAGCTGTCTTATAGACAGTTCAGCTCTTTCCACTTTGCTGTTGTTAATATGAACAAAACTTATAAATATTCACATGGATAATTTCTATATGAGAAAATTTTTATTTCTCATTAGTTAATGTGAAAATTGGTATTTGAACATTGTGCTATCTGATTTAACTTACTAAGAAAGCACTAAATATTCCAGAATCACATCACTTTACATTTCTACCTACAGGAATGAAGTGCTCAGCTATTTACCTTTATTTGTAGAAATCAACAAAAAGGCACTGGTTTTTAATCTCCCATTATAACAGGCCCATATTTGAAACTCACAGTAATTGAACCTCTTTCCAATAATGGTCAAGATACTTGTGTCCATCTCATGTGATCATGATACCACACGAGACCCTTGTTGAAATATTTTCCCTTTTTTCAGTGCTTCTTATTTCTAGTGTTGAGATTGAGAGCCCTTTAAACATTTAGAGTATGAATCCATTCACAAACATGCAATAAACTTTCATTAATTTCTGGTATATTTTCTGTGTTCTCTCCCTTCCCGCAATATTGTATTTTAATGAACTACCACCACGAGTAGGTAGAACTATTGACTTGGAATCAGACAATATCGAAAGTTATCTACATGCCAAAATCACCTTGCCTTTCCCAGCCATTGTGCCTGTTTTTATTCTTTTATGATGAAGGTCAACCATTCTTTTAAAGATGTTTCATGCTGAGTTATGGTGGCCCATGCCTTGAATCCATTTGAAAGGCAGAGTCAGGCAGATACCTGAGTTTAAGGTTAGCCTTGTCTACAGAGTAAGTTACAGGACAGCTAGGGGTCAAAAGAAGAATCTAGTCATGAGAAACCAAAACAGACAAACAAACAAAGGTGTTCCTTGATGAAAAATAGTTTTAAATTTCAAATTTATTAGTCAATGAGTTCAACTTTTATCTCAGAGATTAGCAGTAAAGATAGTACTGAAAACAATCTAAAGACTGCTGTATAAACCCTTAGCCAGACTAACCAGAGGGCACAGAGACAGTACCCAAATTAATAAAATCAGATCTGAAAAGGGAGACATAACAACAGAAACTGAGGAAATTCAAAAAATCATCATATCCTACTACAAAGGCCTATACTCAATAAAACTGGAAAATCTGGATGAAATGGACAATTTTCTAGACAGATACCAGGTACCAAAGTTAAATGAGGAGCAAATAAACCATCTAAACAGTCCCATAACCCCTAAAGAAATAGCAGCAGTCATTAAAAGTCTCTCCACCAAAAAAAAGCCCAGGACCAGATGGTTTTAGTGGAGAATTCTATCAGACCTTCAAGGAAGAACTAATACCAATTCGCTTCAAACTATTCCACAAAATAGAAACAGAAGGAACACTATCCAATTCGTTCTATGAAGCTACAATCACACTCATACCTAAACCTCACAAAGACCCAACAAAGAAAGAGAACTTCAGACCAATCTCTCTTATGAATTTTGATGCAAAAATACTCAATAAAATTCTAGCAAACCGAATCCAAGAACACATCAAAACAATCATCCATCATGATCAAGTGGGCTTTATCCCAGGAATGCAGGGATGGTTCAATATTCGGAAATCCATCAATGTAATCCACTATATAAATAAACTCAAAGAAAAAAAACCACATGATCATCTCACTAGATGCTGAGAAAGCATTTGACAAAATTCAACATCCCTTCATGGTAAAAGTCTTGGAAAGAACAGGAATTCAAGGCCCATACCTAAACATAGTAAAAGCAATATACAGCAAACCAATAGCCAACATCAAACTAAATGGAGAGAAACTTGAAGCATTTCCACTAAGATCAGGGACTAGACAAGGCTGCCCACTCTCTCCCTACCTATTCAATATAGTACTGGAAGTCCTAGCCAGAGCAATTAGACAACAAAAAGAAGTCAAAGGAATACAAAGAGGAAAGGAAGAAGTCAAAATATCACTATTTGCAGATGATATGATAGTATACTTAATTGACCCCAAAAGCTCCACCAGAGAACCCTAAACTTGATAAACAACTTCAGCAAGGTGGCAGGTTATAAAATCAACTTGAACAAATCAGTAGCCTTCCTCTATGTGAAAGATAAACAGGCTGAAAAAGAAATTAGGGAAATGACACCTTTCACAATAGTCACAAATAATATAAAATACCTTGGGGTGAATCTAACCAAGCAAGTGAAAGATCTGTATGACAAGAACTTCAAGTCTCTGAAGAAAGAAATTGAAGAAGATCTCAGGAAATGGAAAGATCTCCCATGCTCATGGATCGACAGGATTAATATAGTAAAAAATGGCCATCTTGCCAAAAGCAATCTACAGATTCAATGCAATCCCCATTAAAATACCAACTCAATTCTTTACAGAACTAGAAAGAGAAATTCTGAAATTTATTTGGAACAACAAAAAACTCAGGATAGCGAAAACCATTCTCAACAATAAAAGAACTTCTGGAGGAATCACCATCCCTGACCTCAAGCTGTACTACAGAGCAATAGTGATAAAAACGGCCTGGTATTGGTACAGAGACAGGCAGGAAGATCAGTGGAATAGAGTTGAAGACCCAGAAATGAATCCACACAACTATGGTCATTTAATCTTTGACAAAGGAGCTAAAACCATCCAGTGAAACAAGGACAGCATTTTTAACAAATGGTGCTGGTTCAACTGGAGGACAGCATGCAGAAGAATGCAAATCGATCCATTCTTATCTCCTTGTACAAAGCTCAAGTCCAAGTGGATAAAGGACCTTCACATAAAACCAACACACTGAAACTAATAGAAAAGAAGGTGGGGAAGACCCTAGAATACCTAGACACAGGGGGAAAATTCCTGAATAGAACACCAATGGCCTATGCTCTAAGATCAAGAATTGACAAATGGGACCTCATAAAATTGGAAAGTTTCTGTAAGGCAAAGGACACTGTCAATAGGACAAAACGGCAACCAACAGATTGGGAAAAGATCTTTACCAATCTCACATCCAATAGAGGACTAATATCCAATATATACAAAGAACTCAAGAAATTAGACTCTAGACAACCAAATAACCCTATTAAAAAATGGGGTATGGAGCTAAACAAAGAATTCTCAACTGAGGGAATGTGAATGGCCAAGAAGCACCTAAAGAAATGTTCAGCATCCTTAGTCATCAGGGAAATGCAAATCAAAACAACCCTTAGATTCCACCTCACACCAGTCAGAATGGCTAAAATAAAAAAGTCAGGTGATAGCAGATGCTGGTGAGGATGTGGAGAACGAGGAACACTCCTCCATTGTTGGTGGGATTGCAAGATGGTGCAACCACTCTGGAAAAACAGTCTGGCGATTCCTCAGAAAATTGGAGATAGCACTACCTGAGGACCCAGCTATACCACTCCTGGGTATATACCCAGAAGATGCTCTAACACATAAGAAGGACATATGCTACACTATGTTCATAACAGCTTTAATTATAATATCCAGAAATTGGAAAGAACCCAGATGCCCTTCAACAGAGGAATGGATACAAAAAATGTGGTACATTTATAAGATGGAATATTACTCAGCTTTTAAAAACAATGAATTTGACAAATTCTTATATAAATGGATGGAACTAGAAAATATCATCCTGAGTGAAGTAACCCAATCACCAAAGAACATACATGGTATTCACTCACTGATTATTGGATTTTAGCCCAGAAGCCTGAAATACCCAAGATTCAACTCACAGACCACATAAAGCTCATGAAGAATGATGACCAAGTAGGAGGGGCTTCAGTCCTTCTTGAAGAGTACAAATACTCAAGGGAGCAAATATGGAGACACAGTGCAGGACAGAAACTGAAGGAGGGGCCATCTACAGACCATTCCACCTGGATATCCATCCTATGTGCAGTCACCAAAGGTAGACGTTGATGTGGATGTCAGGATGTATATGCTGACAGGAGCCTGATATAGCTGTCTCCTTAGAAGTCTGCAAGAGTCTGACATACTCAGAGGCAGATGCTCATAGCTAACCATTAAACTGATCATGGGTTCCCAATGGAGAAGACAGAGTGAAGGCTGAAGGAGTTGAGAGGATTTGCGACACCATGAGGAAAGCAACAATACCAACCAACCAGAGCCCCCAGGGTCTAAACCACCAGCCTGGGAACGCTTAGGGAGGGACCCATGGCTCCAGCTATATATGCAAGGGAGTTATATATAAGTGGGAGAAGAGATCCTTGGTCCCATGAAGGCTGGACGTCAGGGGGGGGATATTCGTGGGTGGGGAGGTGAGGTACAGGGGAGGATGAGTGGAGGTACACCAACGTGGAGGCAGGAGGAGGGGGGAAGGGATAGTGAGTACCTGGGAGGGAGGGGGGAAATAGGGTAAGGAGAGAACATCTGAAATATAAACAAAATTTCCAATAAAAAAAAAAAAGACTGCTGTAAAAATCACAATATTGAATTACATGGCTTAGGAACAAGTAACAGCAAGAAGAATGTAACTCCAGGGACTGTTTCTTTGAATCCTCCAAATTTTAAAGAGGAGAAAGACAAGGGCCCTTCAGCACGGAACTTAAGGCAGAGACCATGAGAGAGAAATAATACTGGGCTTCCTCAGAGGAAGGATTGATCAGCAGATCTCACAAACATACAAAGAGATGAAGCCTGAGATCTGAGATCTAATATTAGAATAGCAACTAAGGGATTGATGGGGACTTTCAACCAAAAACTGCTTGTGACATTGTAGAAAAGACAACTCTTAATCAAGGGAGAATGAAAGGAGGACAGGAAAAAGGAGGGAAGGGGAAGAGAAGGGAAGAAGAGGGAAGAGGGCAAGAAGGAGGGAAGGGAGGAGGAGAGAAGAGCAGGAGGAGGTGAGGGAATGGAGGAGGAGAGGGGAGGAGGGGAGGAGTAGATAAGGAAGGGAGTAGGGGAGGAGAGAGGAGGAAGGATAAAAGTAGGGGAGGAGGAGGTATGTGGAGGAGGAGGGAAGGGAAGAAGGAGGAAGTAAAAAGAACTAAGGATGAAGAGGAGAGGAGGAGGCAAGTATTGACTGTATCCTGTCTCTGACTCATTCCATCAAGTCTTTCTCTGATTTGTCACTTTCTCTGTCCGTCAATTAGGCATCACTTGTAAATATTGCTGCTTCCTTCTATATACTAACCTTATGGACATTGGGATTAAAGGTGTGTTCTAAAGGCATGTCTGTATTCCAGCCAGAGTAGCCATGTTACTGGATTAAAATTTCTCTATAGTTCAGGAATCAGATATCAGTAAAATGGAATCAACATTATCCATTTAAATTTAAAAAGATTTAAATATATTGTTTGTATATGAGCATACTTTCAAGAAGCTGTAAAGTAATTGGTGAAAGCCAAAAACAAAGTGAAATAAGAACTCTCTATCTGTAATGAAAACAAAAGTAAGAACTGCATGATTTAGAAATGATCTAATATAAACAAAGCAACCAATGTCAGGAGAATGTGGTGGAGATTTGGGGTTTGTGAAATCTTCTGGGAATAAGAAAGTGCTTTATGTATCAGGTTCAGCTGTCCTTTTCTTCCTCCTATTTGTGACTTTAGGAGCTTGATCCTTGAACATCTTTAGAGATTAAATGCCAATGTTGTGGTACTCAGTAATTCCTAAGGTGCACATAATCAAGTCTATGGTAATAAGTGAATCATAAGAAGTATGCAGTCATTTAAGTGCTTCTAATGACCTAGAAATAACATCAACAAAACATATTTAGAACTCTTAAGTTACAAGGTCATAATAAGAATGCAGATATTCTCTATTTTTTAAATGAGTTTGGGGCACTTAGAGAGCAGGATGAATAAGTATCAGTAGAAGAGAGTAAGCATTTACTACTCAGGATATCATCTTGCAGATGGCCCCTGAATCTCCTCCATAAGAATTAACTATCTTCCAATCTGGCATGCAATAATAGCATAATGAAACTAAAATTATCTAAAATACAATCCAGGAATAGAGGTTGTTGCAAGGATTAGAAAAAAATCTTTTCTGATTTAAACTTTGAATTTCATTTGGATTGACATTGCTTGCAGCATAAAAAGGAAATAAAATTAAAGAAAAAATATGGACTTACATACTCAGAAAAGCAATGTTCCAGTCTATATAAAAGTAATGCAGAATATAATCTTTTTGTGTTCAAAGTGGATTGGGCTGAGGACGAAAAACCATGTAAGCTAACATCACAAGTTCCAACATAGCTTTGAGATCAAAACTCTAATTATATATATGCCCAAATTAGATGAAGAAGTTCAATAGACTTTTTATATTTAAAATTTTTTTTTGCTTCTTTCTGTAGATAAAAGATATTGATATCCAATACTGAAAACCGTACCATTAGTGGAAAACCAGCTTTGGCACAGTGGAGTCTGTCTATTGGAAGGTAGTCTTCAAACAGATGTCAGATCTCTGCTGGCCCTGAGAGAACTTCAAAGCTGAATAAACTCAAAAAGGGCAGAATGTGGCATCAGCAAACCATTCATATGTGAGGCATACCACACACTCACTTGCAGAGCAAAGGCTGTCAGCTTGGCTGAACAGAGCCTTGAAGGACTTCATTATTGCTTTTGATTTTGCTGATTGCTTATTAACTGAGTCTCTTCAGCCACCTGGCTGTTCTAAATGAAAAGATTCCACTCGTATTTCTAAATGATTATTGGCATGGTGATTGGAAGAGGAAATCCTTCCAAGAATACATTTAGTCTGCCCTTGACCATGCAAAAAGTAACCCACAGAGGGAGAGCTTGCTGAATACAGCCCATTCCACTTGATGCATCCTCAAATAACTGCAAATTGAAAGATTGCAAACTAATACAAGGACTAGCCGGACTTGCTAATGAAGCATTTCTCATATTTAACTTCCCAAGGAGACCAGAAAGGAAGACTACACTGCAGTCACTGGATTCTTAACCTTCTCTGTGATGACAATTTTGTCCTTTCTACTCTGTAAAAATACAGAAATTACCAAACATTTTTCCCTGTGATGTGGCACACCTAAACTTAAGCTAGAGTGTGCAAACAGACATTTTAGAATACTGCAGTGTTTCTCATAGACTGTGTATGTCCTGTACTGTTTAAACAGTTTTCAGACAAAAGGTAGAGAAACCAAGAACTGGGCTTGATGAATGGTAGCCAAAGTGACTGCTTGTGTTTACTTTGTAGAGGTGTCTTTCATATGTGTTCTCGGCTTGCAAGGAAATACCTCAGAGCTTGTGAAAGTTGTTTCATGCAACAAAGAGCATGTTTGTAGAATTATGCAAAGCACTGGGAAATCCATATGTTAGTAACCTGCCGGAGACCCGATTCCCAATAACACAGGGCATGAATAATGCCAGAGTAAAACATGACCATAAGAATAGAAGATCCATCCAGCATGTAGCATTCTTGTGTGCTATGCTCCACGTACCGCTGGTTATTGCTTCTACTTTCTCCCTAGGGAAGCAAGGACCTTATTTCTGTGTTACTCCTCAGAGTTCACTTCTTCTTAGCAACTGCTAGACTTGAATAGTCTCATTATAACAAAATTACCCCGAAGAATGAATAGTCTTCTCCTCCAAAAAGAAGGCCATGACAAGTACTGTGGAACAGCCTGCAAGCACACACTTCAGTTCTGCCGTACTGACAGTTGTCCTACTACTGAACTTTCTGCCAGCTCATGAACCTGAGAAGTGACTCATCAAATCACCTTTTCCTATAACTTTTACCAGAATTTAGTCACCTTTGTTCTGTAGAGAAAATAGTTTCAAAAGAAAATGGAGGAAACATTCAAAAATAGAAAAATAAATTTCAGAATCTTGTTTCTGTGTTTTCTGTGTTGTGGGGGCTTTCAATGTTTAACAAATCATCAGATCCAACACATAAATTCTGGTGTGAAATAAAATATCCTTACAAGAAAAAGGTACAATGCTCTTAACCATATATCTTTCTGAAACTATGGTATTAAAATTACAGACAGAATTCTAAGAGTGCAGTGATTTTATAGATGTGGGAATAAAAGGCTACAGAAAAGTCAAACTGCTGGTCTCCCTATATCATCATAGTAAAATATGATAGATTATTCCTCTAGAGCATGAGAATCTACACTCTATGCATTTCAGTGAATGCCTAGACTCAAAGTCCAGCAATTGTCACTCAGTGATATTCAGTGTTCAAAGGTGGATACAATTAAGCTAAGAGCAGCAATTTTGTGTCATCTGCCTTTTGCTGTGAGAAATTTAGTGGTTATTCTTAAGTGACTGAGCAAGTGTGAGGGAGATAGCATACTATGGTTTAAATGCATACTAAAAGTTCACATCCTAGGAAGTACTAGCATATAGTGAGAGTTCCATGACAGATGCCTATCTCACTGGTTTTCCAAGTAGCACTGAAAGAGAGGTTGTCGGTAAGGCTTGGATATGTCAGAAAGGGATGCAGTCTTGGATGAGTTCATGTTCTTATCACAGAAGTCTCCTTTTGCAACTCTGAAGTTTCATCTTATACCCATCAAAAAGGCTAAGATAAAAATTGTCAAGAGACAGTACAAGACATCTTCAAGAGAGGATGTGGAACAAGGGGAACACCTCTTCATTTCTGGTGGGAGTACAGACTTCTACAACAACTTTGGAAATCAATTTGGCATTTATTCAGAAAATTGGTCTATCTCAAGACCCAGCTATACCACTCCTGGACATATACTCAAAGATGCTCCAACATCCCACATTGACACTTGCTCAAATATGCTCATAGCAGCTTATTTGTAATATTTAGAAACTGGAAACAACCTATATGCCCCTCATCTGAAGAATGGTTGAAGAAAATGTGGTACACCTACACAATGGAATACTTTCAGCTATTAAAAACAAAGGCATCATGGATTTTGTTTGCAAATGGATAGAATGTGAGAATGTCATCCTGAATGAGGTAACCCAGTCCCAAAATGACATGCATGGAATGAACTCATAAGTGATATTAGTCATAAAATACAGGTGCTCTGTTACACTCCACTGATTGAAAGAATCTAAACAAGAAGGAAGGCACAAAGAAGGATTCTTGAATCTCACTTAAAAGGGGGAATAAAGTAGTCATAAGAGGCAGATGGAGGGAGGGAACTGAGTGGGAGAGGAAATGGGGAAGGAAATGGAGGGTTCAGAATCAGGTGTGGAGAAGGATAAGAGAGATGGCCAGATGGCCTGAAAATGAAGGGAAATCTGCATGTGACAGGGGTGAAGAGGTGGGGATCATCTCCAGGATGAGACAGAGACCTGGAGTCAGGAAAGTGCCCAAAAATCAATGGCCGTGACATTACCTGTGACTGACTCACAGTAGGGGGGAAATAGAACCTGTAGAGGTCACATTCTGTAGCCAGGTAGGAACACCAGTGGAGCCATAAAAACACCAACCCACCCACAAAACTTTCAACCCAAAATTTATTCTGTCAACTAGAAATGTAGGCATGGGGAATGAAGCAGAGACTGAGGGAATGGCTAACCAATGACCGGCCCAACTTGACACCCATCCAATGGGGAAGCTCCAATCCCTGACAGTATTAATGATACTATGTCACACTTGCAGGCAGGAAAATGTTGTCCTCTAAGAGGCTCCACCTAGGAACTGACTCAGTGAGAATATGACATCCACAGCCAAACAGTGGTTGGAGCTTAGGAGCTCTTATAGAAGAATAGGAGGAAGGATTAAGTACTCAAATAGGATAGGAACTCCACAGGAAGATCAACAGGGTCAACTAACCTGGACTCCTGGGGCTCTCTTGAACCACCAACCAAAGAACATATATTGGCTGGACCTAGACCACCTGTCACATATGTAGCAGATATACAGCTTGGTCTTCCTGTCATTCCTGAACGACTGCAGACAGGAGTCTCCCAAAAGCCTCTATGTGAGATATGTCCTTCTAGATAAGCTGTCTTGTCTGGTCTCAGTAGGAGAGGAAGAGCCACCTAACCTCATGAAGATTTGAAATGCCAGGATGGGAGGATACCAGAAGGAGGCACCTGCTCAAGAGAGAAGAGGCAGGAGAATGGGGAAGAATTCTCAAAGGGGTGACAAACCAGGAAGGGAACCATGAGTAGAAAATAAAATTAAAAACAAAAACAAACAACATAAACCAGTCTTCATCCAAGTGAGTCTTACCTGGCCTCCCTTCCTTCACAATTTCTTAACACTCTGCCCTCTACAGTAGGTTAGTGAACTGCTCACCTAGAGGTCAAAAACACACTAATTTACTTTCCAACACCAGGAGATAAGAATCAAATGGACTGTTATTATAAATTATACAATCTTGGGTATTTTGTTATAGAAAAATAAAAGGCCAAGTGCAGCCTAACATTTGAATACTAGCCAAGCCATATAAGTGTTATCAGTGTGGTGGATGATTTACTGGGGGACTTTGGAGACATAACACTCATTTTTTCAGCAGTTTCCATTCCTTCCTAAGAATAACAAACAGCATTCATAAATTTATTTTGTCCTTTCTACGAAAATAAAATGTAGTCTTCCTTATTTTCAGTAAGGAATGTCTCAAAGCAATCATTAAGGTTAAATAATAGAATATGGCTGTTCTACCCAAAGAGATAAATTGAGAAGAATACACTGAAAACCCACCTTGCTTTTTCTATAAGAAAAGTGAATTAAAAGAGGTTCAAATACAAAACAATAATTTTCATAACAATGCATAAATTATTTTCCTACCGTTAACTACTTGGATTGTCCAAGCAGTAATTTTCTCATCTTCAATAAATGTTTATTAAGAGGGTATTATCAAATGATACGCTCAGACCCAGATCTTAGCACTGCATATCCACTACTGATAATAGAAAGTAGCATTGTCCTACTATAGTTTAAAATTGAAGAATTGGGATTATCTTAGGAATACAGTAGTCTCAAGCTAACTAACTTCCAGGGTAAATTAGTCCACACCTCCCTCCTCACCTCTACTAGATCTCTGAATATTCAACAGACTAGAATTGATCAATGATCTCATTTTTCATATATTGATATTAGATACACTAGTATTCAAACATATATTACTTTGGGGGCCTTTTAATTTTTTGGAACAAAACCTCATGTACATAATGTAGACTAGTCTTTAACTTGCTGTGATGAGATGCTGAGTGAGGCCTTGAGCTTCTGCCTTCACCTCCCAAATGCTTCACCTTCACAGCCATGCACAGCCAGGAACTGTTTATGTTACATAGGGAATCCCTTTTGTTAGGTAAGTGCTCTACCAATGGAGCTGCATCCCAGTCCTGTAATGCATTTACTTCTGCTGTCACAGAAAATAAATAGGTTCAATACAAGTTAAAGGAAAAAAATTAGATCAAAACAATGTAATACAGGAATTTTAGCAGATGGAACTGATTTTACAGGAGTCTCAGGATGATGTCTTGGCTCCAGGCTCAAAAGCAAAGCATCCCCCTGCTCCTAGGATTTTCACTTCAAATTATTTCTGGGCCCTGCCTAAGAATCAACTGGCTTAATCAAATTAACCCATATACCAGTAGGAAAATATACAAAGAACAAATTTTAGAAGCCCCTGTGTGACAGTAGCTGGTTGCACCCCCATTGACCTTGTGGCAGCCAGAGCCACTAAGGGGTGCCATTTGTGGTGGTGACACTTAACAGAGGTGATTGTGGTACCTCAGTTTTTAGTTTCCATGAATTTAAAATGAAGAAAATGTCCTGCTCATAGGCATGTGACAAGCATTAAAATCGTCTATGTATCCAGCCAGCACTTGCAATAGCAGCCCTGACATGGTCACACCCAATAGATTTCAGTCTTGTTGTTTCATCCCTAACTGCACATATTTTCTGACAGCATTTATTTCTAGAGGCTGACATTTTGGGGATAAGAATTTGTACTTCCACAGTAGCTTCTGCACTTCTCTGTCACTGAGATTTGAAAGTCTGGTACAATTCTAGCTTGAAAACAGCTGATAGCATCATGGATTGAGGCACTGAGCAGTGGTGGGGAGGAGGAGGGCACATAAAACTGACCATTCCCACATGTTAATAGTAACAAAGCCTGCAATCACTCTGTCTTCTGAAATCTATTTCAGGAGACATTTTAAAGAAAGGATATAATTTCCCCAATATCAGCAAGTTGTTGAGTAACTAGAGAGAATATTCCTTCACGGAGTCTATGACTCACACACACTGTAAAGAAAAGATACATCATCGTGTTCTTTTAATCTATGAGGCACGCTTCCCAGAACACTATAAAATTTTAATTAATAATAATGAATAAATGATGCAGATATCATGTAGAGTTAGTTAATATGTTTCACCTGCCAATTAAAAGTAAAGATGTCAAATGATGTGATTTTAAACAAGGTTCACCTTGTTTTGTGGTCGCTATTTTGTGCATGAATACTATTTTTACAAGCATCTCTCTGTATATGTATGTCCATATATATTCAGTATCAGAAAATATATATATATATGGCTCAGATGATAGATGCTCTGAATATTTCCATGTCTTATTGCCTAGAATTTGTGAATAAGCTCTACTGCAGGGCCAAAGTTCTTTGCAGGAGTCATCAAAGAAAGTGTGTTGAGACAGATGGATTATTATTCTGATCTTGCTGAGCACAAGGTCGTCACAGAGATCTTCACAACAGGAAAACAGGAAGGTTCTGAAAAGGACATGTGGGTACCAAAAAAGAGATCCAGAAAGTGTTAAGAGCCTAGAAGAGGCAAACTATATGCACAGAAGTCAGTGCTACTAAGACAGTTTTAAACAACTGGATTCTAAACAAGATTTTAGATTGTGCTAATCCACAAGACTTCAGTTGTTTTTTTTTTTTTATTTTAAGAGATTTTTAATTGTGTGTGTGTGTGTGTGTGTGTGTGTGTGTGTGTGTGTGTGATTTACATATAAACTCAATTGCTCTCAGAGACCAGAAGAGAGAATTAAATCTCCTGGAAGTAGAGTTATAGGCAGTTGTGAACTAATGGACATGGTTGCTAGAATCTGTACTCAGGTCCTGTGGGAGAGCAGCCCACACTGTTAGCCCTGAGGTATTTCACCAGGCCCTGGTTAGATCTCTACAACAGGAGTAGGAACTGGAGAAGGTGCCACATGGTCTTACCTCTGCATCAGCTAATGAAGAAGGTGTGTGTTATGTGAAGGGAGTTAGTTAATGAAACATGATCCTATCCACATCCCATTTACCCCTTCCAATCCCATCCAAACAATCCTCCATGTGATTTGCTTACACCTTCATGTCTTCCGGGCTACTTTACTGTTGCTGCTGTTGTTTTGCTTACCTATTCAGTAAAATAATATATATATATATATATATATATATATATATATATATATATATATATATATATATATGGGTTTGGGACTATCAACTGGATCATGGGAAATCTACCAGTGATTATGCATTAAATAATAAACATGATAAAATTAAAAGAGAAATGTAGGAATAGTTCTTACTCTTTCACAATTACTAGCTTCCAATAGCTCCTCAATAGGAATAAGGTCTGAAATGTACCTCCCGCGTACACTCTTTGTCAAACAAGCTACTTTGAATTAGACTTCTCAAATAGCTGCCTATTTATCATTTTTTATCGAACAGAGGTAAGCCATTTAAAAGCAATCAGAAAATTATTGACCTACACAGTCCCTATGCCGACATGTCCAAAGCATATCTTTTCCATCTTTTAGCACTTTTAATGGGCAGAGAAACCTGTCATCCGCTCAGGCTTCCCAGGTCCCCATTCTGCCTAGTGACATTTGTGAGTCTTGGGATTCAATGTTTTATCATAATAACTCCAATATACATTTTCTTAACAAGTTTTTAACTTATTTTTATTTTAATATGCATTTGTTTTAGAAGGTGATGGGTAGGGAGCTCTGGGTGGGTAAGTCCAGTAGCTCATGGAAGACAGAAGTGAATGCCTGATCCCCTGGAGCTGAACTAGCAAGTGCTTATGAGCTGCTTGAAGTAGCATCTTGGAATCAAACTGAACAATAAAGGTATATGCTCACTAAGTAAAATCATTGCAATGGAAGGAACATGATCCCTAATTTTGACTTTGTTTTAAGAAAAATGATTGATCTCCTATAAATAATCATTGCCAGTAGTCAAGGCTTATGTGAGTTGTAACCACCTTGGACCCATGAGGCCTTGATAGGGTCGGCAGTTGGACGTATTTAGAGTTAGTGGATGGAACTGTGAGTCAGTCAGGTTGAATACACTGACCTGAACTCACTGAGAGTCGTTGAGCCTGTTCTAAATCTCAAACAATTTGTCAAAGACACTGAGGTCAAGTCAAGACTGTTTCTTCCTTTCAGAGCTCTGTGGAGTATAATGGGTAAAACGTACACATTTATACATGGATAGCAATGCTCTGAGATAAAATTGACAACATCAATGTTACCTTAAGGAATTCTGCCTCTATTCTAGGCAGGCATGCATCTACCTGCCCAAGCTATTTGAAATTGACTTCTTTGTTTAAAAGTCATTGAACTTATGGTATTTAAAGAAAGCAACCTGAGTTGACTGTGTAATTCATTTTGGTAGATAATATCAGTTTTGCTCAACTGTGAACTTAAGATTTTAATGCCAAACTTCTGCAAAGTGCTTAGTTCCATTTGCATCTCGTTGATAATAGATAGAAATTTGAATCATTACATCTTCTTCAATAGCTTAGTGTCCCGAAGTTTGAAAACTTCACCAATTTGAAGGAATGTAGAGGTCTCTTCTGCTTTAATTTATAATTCCTTTCACTGGAAGTGACAAGTGGCATCGTTTTTTGTATTTACTAGCATTTATATGGTTCTTATCAGGTGCCTGCCTAAAGGTCTTCTGCATTTTTACATTGCTATATCAAATGTTTGTGATAAAAAGTTCATTTAACCCTCCCTCAAGTTTTATTCACTATTACCCTCACATTAGGGAAAACCAGTCTTCAGCACTGCATGGTTCCATGAGGAAGATGGATGTACTTGGTTGTGTATTCACTACCAAAATCACAACCAGGAGCAGCATAGCTTCAATGTCTGACTTGCGATAATCACTGGAACAGAATTTATACATTAGGTGAGTTACACAATGGCTATATACAGCCAAAGCACTTGTGGAGTCCCAGATCTAGGGTCTGAAGGGTTGAGAGAAGTATCTTTCCAGTCAATCAGCCTGTTGGGGACTTTGCCTTTTTCTACTGTTGCCCTAATAACATGGCTTGTGTTGAAACACCATTTGCAGGTATCAGGTCCTGAACTATTATTTATTTTCAACTGGTTGCACACATAAGTTGTATGGATTCTTTCAAGGATTTTTATTGGTGATGAAGCAAGTCATAGACTTAGCAATAACATTTGACATTGGCTAAGTAATTTCATGCATTAAGTTTATTATAAAAACCTAACACTTTGACATGGTTGTGCTTTCGGAATTTGGCAGTTGGCTATTTACTGATACATTAGCCAGCTTGTTCATGGCTAATATAAACAACTGTCCTTTAAAGGAAGCTTGCACAGCCTCTGCGATCCTCCAGTATTCTGTGCAATACCTTCCTCAATCCAATCTATCTACAGTAAATGAATTAACTGTTTATTTAATTTGGTCTTTTAAATGGTCATTTAAATAGGATCATTTCTGCAAGTCACAAGAACATCCCCAAATCCTGAGGTTATTTCAATACCTTAGAAGGCCTGTGATTTTTTACCCAAAATAAGTCTAGCAGAATAAATGTATTATTACCGTAAGACCAGCCAACTATCCACTCTACAGTGACACCACCTTCATAAAGGTAGTTCCACATTCTGAGTCCTCTTTTACATAAATGTCCACTTTCATGTACCACACATGGTGTAAGTTAGTCACGTGATTGTCCACAAATTACAAAGATCCTGCAAGCATTTTAAGTAATGGATCGCTTATGAATCTCATTCAATAGACATGCAGTGCAGAGTTCCACCAGGTAATCAAGAAAGCAGGATCTAAGCATTTACCTCTGCTGTGCTTCGAATAAGGGTGGTCACCAACAAATACTTAACTTCTAAGCTCTCAGATCATGTTCTAAGATGGAAACCAGAAAAGAATAAATACAAAAGCTCCTACTAAGTCTAATTCATAGAAGCATGTGATATCAGCATTCTTACCCACAAGGGAAACTGGTTTTAAAATATGTGCTAGTTAACAGCTTGTGTGTTCAAGTAAGAAGTCTTGTGAAGTGACTGATCTTTGCATGCACACCAAGGAAGTTTCTGTAGTAAGAAATTCTTCACAAGTTTATTTTTGAATTTTTACAAATCCTTAAGCATCTGCCTGTCTCCTGAGCAAGGAGATGAGTTCTTGTCTGAGTGTTGACTTCTTGACTCATGCGTCATTTCCTTTGTGTCCTGAGTCTTCCACTTTCCAGATTTAAGGGCAAAGGTAAGATGGCCAGTTGATTATAGTCTGAGTCATAGCTGTTCTTTGTACCTAGGAATGTGGGAAAATGCTTTTTTCGTTGGAAAAGTAGCAAAGTTTAAGGGGGTGTGAATTCATGTGGGAAGTTTTTAATTTGGTCTCACATGGCAGCAGAAGAGCAGAATTAACAGGTGGTTAATTTCTTTCATCTATATACTTTAGTCTTTGTCAAATCAACATTTTTTAATATTGTTTAAGTATGATCTGCCTTCTTTTTGCTTCATTCTTTGGATCCTCCTTATTATCCAAATAATCAATCTTCAGATCTCTTCAGAAAATCCTTTACATTTTGCCTTTTGACTCTTCTGTCTTCACACTGTTTTTTTTAATCTGAAGATAATTTTCACTTGTGTTTCATATTTTACAAAACCGAATCTGGACAGCATCTGTTCTCTTCAAGTTTTCTATTATTGTCTCTGGAAAAAAAATACCCAACACCAAGAAGTGCTTACTTATATTAATAGTTACTCAGAATGTGGCTTCCCCTCTGCTGCCTTATTTTCCAAAATCCCTCTCTTGTTCCTCTTTCCTTCCTCATCTTTCTCATCTTCCTTCTCTTCCCCCCCTCTCTTTCTCTCTCTCTCTTTGTGTGTATCTCTCTCTGTCTCTTTCTCTGTTTCTCTCTCTGTCTCTCTATCTCTCTATGTCTCTGTTTCTCTCTGTTCCCTGTTTCTCTCTTTGTCTCTCCCTGTCTCTCTAACGCTCTCTGTCTCTGTCTCTGTCTCTGTCTCTCTCTCTCTCTCTCATTTTCTATTTGCTATTCTTTATGTTTGTGTGCCCATCTCCCTTTTTTATATCCAGGTTTTGTTACTGAGAATACATTAAAGTATGAGCACAAAAAAATCCATGTACCTACTGTCTTGAAACTCAGACAAAGCTGCAGGTAGCAGAGGTACCATCTCTGCCCCATATTGTTTTCCACTGTTCAGACTTCAGTAGCAAGGAAGACTCCGTCTATGGTTTTGACTCTGTGAGGCCAAGGACAGGCAGAGCCATCATAAGCCAACCCAACGCTGTTGTCTCTGAGCATACTGTGTTTCTAAGGTACCCTACTTTCCTGTTTTCTCTCAGGCTCCCTTGCCAATAAACTGGCTGGTATTTCCCTTCTGTAAAGCAGGAGATGGAGGTGGGGTGGGTAAGAGGAAAGTAAGAGAAAAGAAATCAATAGAGGCATATTTTCATTAGAGTCTTCAGTGAGTGAAGTCCATCAGAAGCCTGCAGTTCTCATGGGTTTACATGTCCATCCTCTTGATAGTCCTTTAGCTTAGAGTTAAAATCAGAGCATGAGTGTGTACTGCCTGTCCCTGCAGCAACTTTCATGGTGCTTCTGTTTAGGTTGGTTTCGTGGTCTTCTGCTGCCTTTGTGTTCAGTTCACATCTTAGCAATCAACTCTGTCTCTCTTGGCTTTGCTTTCTTCTGTTTTAAAGGACAGTATACAGTTAGTTCTGATTGGAGTTTGTTCTGGATTTAGATGTTTCTTTTTGTTCTCTGTGCATCTCCATCCGATTCTCACTTTGTGTTCTGTACTTGAGCCTCTCCTTGTCCATGTCCAAAGCTGTATATGACGGAGACTGCTCATCCTCCAGTGAATTGTCTCTTTAAAGGAAGAGATAAGTTTTCTGGGTTTGTTATAACCTTTGCCCTCTTAGTCCAGTTCACAACTTTCAAACTTTCTTTTAAAAAAAAAAATAAGCAGAAAAAAATAATGTCTTCTTTTCTGGTAAATAATTGCATACAAACATGTATAACTTATATTGGATAAAATCTAATAGTATTAATTTATAGTATTCTTTATTATAAAAATATTATATTCTTATTTATGTATAATTGTTATACTATTATAGAATGGTTTTAAATTCAGTAATGATTGCTACTAGTAGAAAATTGAAATCAAGCTTCTGAAAAATTGAAATAAAGTTCTGTATGTCCTCACAATATTTCTCTTTGATAATTAAAATCATTTCTGTGGATACTGAAACTTTTAAAGTTTCTATTGTCAAGGAATTACTGTGGCAGATGCTTTTGCTTCCAAAAATACATTTGACCCTTTACCAGACACTTGTAGAGTCTACACAGCTCAAGCATTAGTTCTGCTTCTTTATTTTTGTGTTCTGCAATGACTCATAATACTCTTTGTGTGAGTTGTAATATTATATTACTTTATCTATTTTTGCTATGTTCATAAATCAGAGAAATATACAGAGTGAGACCTCAGAATTCCAGTAATGATCAGAACTGATTAATTAATTCCCAAGAAGTTCATGTATCAAAAAATAAAGACTAAAATTTATATATTTTTATAAAATATGTCTGTAAAGGCAAGAAAGAACAATTTAGTTGTAAAATGTATATATTAAGGTGTGTGATTGAAGAAAGGTAAATATAGGCTTCAAATTACTCACGGGGAAATTAACACAAATACTTGTGAACCTCCGTGTGTGAACTGTTTCCTTTGTCTTTCTGTATGTATTTCCTCAGTGAGGTGACTCTGAGTTCACACTTTGTGTGTGCTGGTGTCCTTCTGCCCTTCAGTTATCTACGCTGTCCTCTGGTCTGTATGTACTTTCAGTTGCTCTGTTACATGTGCTTCTTCCATCACCACTGTGAGAAAAATGAGAACAGAACAGTACAGTCCTCCACGCACACAACAGAACGGCTATCCGAGTAATTTAGCTTATGGCGAATGCCCATTAGAAAGACAAATCTACTTTATTTAAGAACGATGCAGGCAAAGGACAGCGATATAGTCCTTGTGTTTTACTTAGGTGAGCATTAAATAACGTGGACAAGGATTTCAGTTTCTTTGCTTACAAAATATGTTAGAATACCCCCTCCTCTTTGGCATAAAGCGTTGCTGATCTCATTGTCCTTCTTCTGGGCAATGTTATTGTGTGTTGATTCAGAGACTGTCATGTGCTGAGTGTTTTACAAGCATTCATGAGTGAAACCTTCTTCATTATACTCAGCGTTTTCTCCATAAACATAAAGAAACCGTGTTCATAAGATGGCTCAGGAAGAAAGTTGCTCCTAGCCTGCTTGGTGTAGTGGAAAGGCAGCAAAAAAAGCAGTGTGGTTATTTCAGTACCAGTCCAGGCAGTTGGCAAGCAGAGCTGAAATCGAACTCAGGTTTCCAGGTTTCACCTTCTGCATCAGTGCTCTAACTCTGGAATCCTGACACCCTGCTGAGGAATTTTTATGCTTTACAACTTCTGCTTTTGTAGTGATAGTCAGGCATACTCTATGGTGACAGATCAGACACAAATTAAACATGAACCTGGTGCTTATGTCTTTCCCCTTGAATCAAAAAAAAAAAAAAAAAAGACTCATAGAGTTCTAGTGTTTCTTACAACTTTGTTTCAAAATTAATAGTCTAAATATTTGTAGGAAATATGTCACAGGAAGGCTTGACTCTACTAAAAGTAAAATTTTTATGGTGCATGCATAAAGTAGAAATCTGGAATCATTTTTAAATTTTGTGTATTTTTTTAAAAAAAGTTAACCCACCTAAGTGCCAAGGCTATAGCATGCTCAATTATGCATAACAAAAATAGATTCTTTGTGTTTTCTCAAATACTTAGCTATAGAGTCTGTTTATTCATCAAAGTATATTTACTGTACAAATTTTAATTTAACAATTAATTTAACAATTTAACAATTGATTTAACAATTTAATTTAACAATTAATTTGCACACAACAAATTTTCATTTAACAATTAATATTGAAAGCATATGATCTATTTGTGACATATAATGACAGAATCCATTTACGACTGAGTGATACGAAGTGACCAATGCTTAGGTTGTATTTGCCAAATGTTAAATTTACTTTACTAAAAAGTAGATATTGATGAGATAAAAGTCTCTTGATTTATTTTTGCATTCTATTAGAAAATGTGTCTGTGATTGCAAGTACTTGTGAGTACACATGCCTGTGAGTGTGTATGCCTGTAAGTATGTGTGCCTATGAGTGCATGTGCCTGTGAGTGCATGGGTATATGAGTGTGTATGCCTGTGAATGCATGGGCCTGTTGCTGTATGTGCCTGTGAGTGCTACCAATGATACATTTTTGGTAGTGTTCTGTGGCAGACATTATCAGTAAGAAAGGCCATGAAGTTACTCTTTCCACAGCCCTTAGTCCCCCTACCAGGACTGGAAAGGTAGAAACAGCTAAGGCAAATGAGCCCAGAATGATATTATATTCTCCTAAGAAGCTTCTCTTCCTGCAACTAATGTTACCATAAAGGGAAGATTTTGTTTACTGCCTTGACAATTCTGCCCTTCAATCTTGTCTGTGTGGTAGAGTTGGTCTTTCTTGTTATCCCTGAACCAAGGTGTAACAGTGGGAGTGAGGAGTATAGAGAAAATGATGTCACTAACACAGTCTCTAATACCTAGAAACAGCAGGAATGGCTGAGGCTGAATCAAACACCTGGCCTGTAATAGAATCCACATCTTTAGTTAGTCAAATGGTCTATCCAAATTCTGAATTGACTTTTTGTTTTATTTTTCATGTGTATGTGTGTTTGTATGTGCGTATATATGTGTGTGTATGTTTATGTATGTGTATGTGAGGATGCATGTGTGTGTGTGTATGTGTGTGTGTGTGTGTGTGTGTATACTTTGGTAGAATATTGTGTTCTTAAGGAGATCTCTCAGCATCTGAAGCTAGGCTGCCCCAGTAAGTCTTATCTGGGATGCAGAGACAAGATTACTAGAACTAGATGGCAAGCCAAATTAGCAGAATGTTTGAACTTTGGGTCCAAGTGAAAGACCTCGCCATAATATATAAAGTGGATACCAAGGAAACAGCAAATCCGAACCTCTGAAAACCACTTTTGTACTAACACAGATGTACATAGCATACAAATACACAGACACCACACATACACATACCACATAAACCATTACCAGGAAAAGAAGTGTCTTTCTACCTCACCTCTACAAGGTCTGAATATTCTTTAATATCTAAAAGGTGATCTCTGCCAATTTCTCTATAATCATTATAATACCATGCTTAATATTTTCACTATATTCTAGACAATTGTAACAATAGAGACAATCTTTGTTTTCTGTATAGCGTTAGCTGTAATTAACTCTCTAATTTTAACTCTGTTACAATTTGAAGTTAATGTTTAACTTCAAATAATTTATCTGAATTATTATAATATTCATGAACACTTTCTCAATATTAATTATTTACTATAGTTGGTCTGAACATTCACTGGACAAGATTGTAAGCAAAATTAAATAATTTTGCTCTTGTTGTTGCTGCTGTTTGTTTGCTATTCCTCTTGCTGTTACTGCCACTGTTGTGCTTGTTACTGTTGTATTACTGTTGCTGCTGCTGTTGTTGTTGTGGTTGTTACTGTTGATGCTGCTTGTTGTGCTATTCCTCTTGTTGTTACTGCCACTGTTGTGGTTGTTACTGTTGTTATTACTGCTGCTGCTGCTGTTCTTCTTGTTGTTGTTATCATTGTTGCCTTTCAAGTTGGGCTGAGAACAGTTACTTTTGTTGAGACCAATTGAATTCCACTTCCTGAAGAACGTTCCTGATTTGCTACCATCAGGTTTTATCTACACCACCATTAGACTACGTTGTTTAAATGAATTTGGTTACATTCCATGTAATTCCATTCATGGGGTCGGTCCTAATAGCTAAAACAATTGAGAAGACAAAAAGTTTTCTTCAATAAACACTTGCAATTCCCTATCCATTGAAGCGATGGAAACTATCAGTTTTCTTTAATGATACATAATGGGTGGATACTTCAGCTGCATTTCCTCACCTACCTCTCTGTTTCTGGATGTGTGCCTTCTCTTGCATAGATTTTAATAAATATTAATTGAATAAATGAATACATCTTCTTTTTGATATTTTCTTCATGTATTTTTAAAGCTAACAACTTCTATCCTGAAACCAAAATGGTTTCTAATATGAAATTTAATTTGTTCTTATAATTAAAACGTGCTGTTTTGATGTCATTTTATTAATTTATTTTAAAAAATTATTAAGGACTTGTTTCTGAGAATGTTGATAGTTCCTGTTATTTATAAATGCCAGGTATATTCCCTTCATTGTTGTTATTGATTATTTCAACTGCTTGAGATTGTGATTCCAAACAGCTACAAAGTTACAATGCTCATCTAATCTACAACTTCCCTTGTGATTTGGTTTTTCCAATTGCCCACCAGTAATCTCAAGTTCATGAGATACTATATTTTCCCCTTTTATCATTTGTTGATTCATGTGCCTGTGATCAGAATTTTCCATTCTTTTCTTAATTCCTTAGTTTTTAAATATGTTCTTGGAAATCTCACTTATCTGATAAAGAAATCCACTAATAACATGCTTCAGTTTGCTTTAAAATTAGACTTGCTCTATTTCATGCCCAATGTGTGAGTAAAATTGGATGAAAGAGTTTTTCAGTGAAAGGCCTGAATCCTGAGGGTGGATCTCTCATCATGAATTTGATCTAGATTTTGGTTCAGGCAAACTGACTCAAGCAGGCAGATATTTTTCATTAATTTAAATTTAATATGTTGAATAGTTAGGAGTTAAAAATGTCTTCCACATTTCAGATGTGAGGTTCTATGTAAGATAACATGAAAATGTCACTACCTTAGTGTAGAAAGAAAAAAAAAATTCAGTGTTTGGAAATTAATACTTCTACTTAAAATGTTAAAAATTAATACCTAGTAGTTTACAATTATATAACAATAAATTGTGGGCTAAATAATAACAGGTAGCCAGTGGGTTCTAGAAATGGGAAAACCTGCTCATGGTTAGTGAAAATAAGTGAAGAAAATTTATCCAGAGCCTAGACTACAAACATCTTCTCAGATCATAAAGCTCCCTTAAGCTCTGTCTCCAAACATTAATGTTATTGGCAAAGTTGAATGTGAAACTTACTTATAGTATCATGTACTTTACCATACATTCTGCATTTAAAGTAATGAGATGTTAATACTTTATTTACACATTGGCTCAATTTCTTTACTGAGTTTTTTCTTCTTCATATTTAAAGGAAGTAAAATAAAAGTTAAAACAATAATAAATAAACATTAAATAAATAAATGTAAAGGAAGTTATGACAGGACAGAAAAGGTTCTAGAAAATGGTCCAGAAATGCAGTCACACTGTGACACATTAAAACAAAATATATAAAGTTATCAAATATGTATTTTACCCTAAGTTATGGCAGTCTGTGCTAAGGGTATATATATGCAATCCTCTGCTATATCTAACTTATGTATTTAAGTGGAGCATCATACCAGTGTATAAAAGTGTCTCTATAGAAGGTTTTCCTCACATCCAGTGCCATTTACAAGATGCCAAATATCACAGAATAAGACATCAAAGCATTCTATAGGCTTAGGAAACTCTTTGCTCAGATATATCCTCTTTGACACAGAAAAACCTTAGTCTCCTTTTCTGTGTACAGAGTTGCCATGCATTTTTACATATCAAACAATGCAAGCTTACTATCTCCTACTTTCCATACACTAGGCTATTAGCTTGGTTTCATGCTGTAGTGTCACTTGAGACTAGGGTTCTCTCCTCAGATTGTAGCACTATAGGGATATCCTGCTCACAAGCTGTCATCCAGAGTCACTTTACATATGAAAACCACAGCTCCGTATCCATTGCTCTCTTAATAAGCATAAGAAAAGACAGCTGCTATATGCTTACAGGGCTAGAAAAGATCTCCTCTGGATTGTCATTTTGAAAACTAACCTGTTTAGAATTCGGTTATGTTCCCCACATGATGCAAGAGTTATATAACTTGTATCACCAGAATCAAAGGAACTCTTGAGTTTTTAATTATGTTTATTTGTGGAGTAGTGTGTGTGTGTGTGTGTGTGTGTGTGTGTGTGTGTGTGTGTGTGATGCATGTATACATATACTACAGTTTAAGTATGGAGTTCATAGGACAACTTCGGAAACTTCATTCTGTTTTGCTACCATGTATGAGACAAGGAGTGAACTCAGTTTATGAGTCTTGAACTCCACATACTGTACCAACTCCCAGGCTCTGTGTCATTTCTTAAACATGTACTTATTCATGTCATTAGTAAATTCTGTGCAATTTTGTGTAGCAATGATTTGTTATTTTTTCCTTAATTATTTTAAAAGCTGTATAAACACAGCAAAATTCATGTAGATGGTTTCTATTTGTCTTTCATTTGGCTACATTTTTTATCTTTAATGAATTCACAAACATCTGTATGGATTCCTTGTGAACATTTACATAAGAATTATACAAAGCTTTATTACAAACTATTAGTTCTCCAAAAGCTGTAAAGAATTTGGCTTATGAATGATGCCTTACATGAGATCACAAGATGTACTTGTTTAGCATTTGTAGTGAAGCACACTAGTAGTTCCCGCCTTTCTCTCCCTTCACTTCCTGCTTGTTTCTTCTTCTTTTTCCTCTTCTTTTTCTTTCTCCTCTTCCTCCTCCCTCCTCCTCCTCCTCCTCCTCCTCCTCCCCCTCCTCCTCCTCCTTCTTCTTCTTCCTGGGGACATATACTTGTACTGTTAAGAATTTCTATGAGCATCATGCAGAGTGCCTGTTTTGGTGTGTTATTTATCTATTTTCATGTCTTCATTTAAGAGTTCTGTGTAAGTCTCTTCCCTGTCACAGAGAGAAAATAAAATAAAGATAATTGATTAAGGACTCAAAATTAAGATATCATTTAAAGCAATGACACACATGCAAAAAGAATATCAGAAAAGGAGGAAGAAACAGAAATACAAAATCAGAACTCATGACCCAAATTTCACAATTTGATAAATTTCCAAGAAGTTGAATGAATAAGAAAAACCAAGATGAATGCTAAGAGATCCATACTCAGTACTATCATAGCAAGATTATAAATGCTAAAAGAAAAAGGAAACATCTCAGGAGTTAAATAAGATATTTGTCACGTAAAAGAAAGGCTCATTAAGATTAGGAGCTAAGATTTCACGGGGATAGTGGGAGCCAAAATATAAAATATGTATTCAAAGAGATGACAGAGAAAAACAAGAATTCTTTTTATGAATTATATACAAAATAAAAGAAAATCAGTTCTTTCATGGATAAGGCATAAAAAAATGAAGTAAAGTGAGCACAAAATGGAGAAACTGAAACATGAGCAAAATGAAGTGTGGATACTATTTTGATATACTAATATCAGGCTAACGGATTTTCAATAAAAAATATTTCTAGAGATGATTAGGAATGTTTATTTTCAGAAGCCATCTAGGAAAGGCAAAGGCATGCGAATGAATTTTTTGGAGATGGCCAACTCTTTTGCATGGACTATGATATTTGAGTTCTGAGAATAAGGTCCTTAGAGACTTCATCCAGGATTGGTTCTTTATGCTGACTAGCCTTTCCTATCACTATTACAGAGCCTAATGATTCCTGGGCATCAGCTCACCTTTTTGGGTAGATTTTCTACAGATCAACATGAAGATGTATTTCATGTAGTAATGCTGTATAGAGAAACTGATGATTTCATAACTCCTGATAATATTTTTTAAAGAATTCCTAAATTTATACAAGTATTTTGAAGCCCTCCATAGAATAAAAGCTGCATATATAGCTCTGTAAATCTTCATGTATCATGGGTGAATTTGTACTAGGAAACAAAGTAGAGTTGGAACAAATTTACAATCAAGGAAAGCATTTCTTCTAGGTTAGCTGTGAAAGCATTATCTGATAGCTAAAGATCATAAACTAGAAATGGAAAATTTATTGTAGGTCCAAGGACAGAAAATATAATACTGGCTAGCTTATCTATACAAAATTAAAAGCTAATAAAATACAAGGCAGATGATTTGTCTCTTGACCAAAAAAAAAAAAAAAAAAAAGAAAAAGAAAAAAGCTAACTTGTGACATAAAAATTATTGCTTTAAACTTATAATGAACTTCTGGTGCTAGTAACATAATGAATGTTTAGTGAGATTTTAGTATTAATGAAAGACGTGCAAACAATTCTGGTGTGATTCCTTGTCTTATTGATCTATGATATAAATTATTCTTAAACTTACTATGAACATATTGGAATATAAAAACATTTTTAAAAATCATGTAATCAATACTGCTGTGATGATTCTACCTGGTAGTTGTACGAAGTAATATTTAGAGAAAGTATAAATACTGGAAACCAAAATAAAAGGACTGTGTAGCTTTCTTCAGCTTCAAACATGGTGAATGTTTTTTTTGTTTTTTGTTTTTTTGTTTGTTTTTTTTTTTTTTTTCTGTGTGGTTCAGTTTTCTCTCTTTTCCTTGTTTCTTTCTTTTCTCTCAGGTTAAAGAACTGCAAGCCTCTGGCCTTGATACCAAGGGACCTTTGAACCAGAGAGAAAAAAGTCGGAACAAGTGAGTCTCTTTTGCTTAATCCCCCGCTGCCAACAGCAGGAGTTAATTACCAGAAGCCAGTGGCTTTAGGCCTAAGAATAGCAAAGAGTTCAAGAGATCAGAAGAATAGCCAAAGGTAAAGGAGCTTTGGCCCTGATCACTGATTCCATACTCCTTTGTTCCCTTCCCCAGGAATCCCTGTGATGCTGGGCTGGATACACGCAGTTTGTGAAAACAGTGCATTCTGGCAATGAATTCTTACATGTACTACACACTGAAATTCTAATGATACAAAAGAGAAACTGACACCATCAAAGAACCTGAAAATCAAAAATGATGACCATCATACCCTGAACAGTAAATAGGATTCTTAGGAGATTTCTACCCAGAATTCTCTAGCCAGGCCAGGGAAGCCCTGGCCTGCCCTGTGATACAGCAGGTCCCCATATATAACTGAAAGGCAGATGTGCTTTTCCTCAGATGAGTGAAACACAAGCTGCACCTTCAATCACATGTTCAGAAACTAGAAACAATAAACAAAGCTTCAAGATTTAATTATCTTTTTAAAATATTTCAAAACACTATAATATCCCAAGAAAATAACCAATAGTAAAAAAAAAAAAAAAAAAACCTTGCAAATACACTTGCAAATAATTTTTAAAACAAAATAGTTTAATGTTAGAATAAAAAAATACTTTAAATAAAATTAAGCACAACTTACTCAAGAACTGAGAGATGCATATAGATACTGCTGAGAAAAAAATTAAAAAAGAAAAAAAAAAAGAAAAACACTAAAGTTTTAAAGCTTTGTGCTTCAGAAGGTGAAGACTTCAGATGGATAGCCTGGGCAGTCACACTCAAAGACACAAAGATGAATCAAGAAAACCAATAAGGGAAATTTTTACAAATAAGGAGAAACAAAGTAGCAAAACATCAAAATAACAGAAATAATTACTTATTTACTTACTAATTTACTTATTGTTCTCCCATATGTTACACTCCAACTGGAGTTTTTCCTCCTTCTTCTCTCCCCATTTCTCCTCTCTTCCAGATTCTCTCCTCCCCCATTTCCCTTCAGAAAAGAGCAGGCTTCCTGGATATATCAACCATATTTGGCAGAACAAGTTATAATAAGACTAGACACATATCTCATATCAAGGCTGAATGAGGCAACCCAGTAGAAGGTAAAAACAAAAACAAAAGCAAAAAACAACAAACAACAAACAAACAAAAACGGTTGGAATAGTCATAATCAGCTCCTGCATCCACTGTTAGGAGTCTCACAAGGACTAAGTATATACAAGTGTAACAAGTATATACTATACTTGTATACCAAGCTATACAAGTATAACATAGACAGATGACATAGGTCAGAATCATGCAGGCTCCCTGATTGTTGCTACAGTCCCCATCAACCACTTTGAGTCCTGGTTAGTTGATTCTGTGGGCTTTATTCCTGTGGTGTCCTTGACCCTCTGACTTCTACAATCCTCTTTGGCAGAATTCCCCAAACATTAATGTTTGGCTGTGGGTCTCTGTATCTGCTTCTATCAGTTGCTGGATGAAGTCTCTTGGATAACAATTTTACTAGCCTCTAATCTATGAAAATAGCAGAATATTATTAGGATCATTTCACCCATAAAAACAGAGAAAATAAACCAGCAAAAACAAATGTATGCATGTGTGCATACATGTGTCCATCCAAATGTACACACACACATACATACAAATCCACACACACTACTACACAACAGAAACAATAAAGTAATAGGAATTAACAATCAATAGTCTTTAATGTCTCTCATTATCAGTGGATTCAGTTTCCCAATAAAAAGACACAGGCTAACAGAATGAATGTAAAAAACAGAATCTTTATATACAAGAAACAGATCTCAACATCAAAGATAGATATTACCTCAGAGTAAAGGGTTGGAAAATTATTTTCCAAGAAAATGGACCCAAGAAACAAAATGGTATAGCTATACCAATATCTAACAAAATAGACTTCAAACCAAAATTAATCAAAGGAAATTGAGGACACTTCATACTTATCAAATCAAAAATCCAGCAAGATAATTCTTAATAAATACATTTATTTAAGCTTCTCATAAATACAGTTTAAGAACTGTGTATGTGAAATAGCATGAAAATTGTTCCTTTCAGATAGAATATATCATAAAATAGAAAATCTAAAAAACCATTCAAATTTAAAGGTAAGGGTGAAATATTATTGTGTATCTTCCAGAAAAATGAATTCAAAGATGATATTTTAAAAAATAAATGTCAACAAATTATGTAATGCTGATAAATATAATCACATTTCAAATTACCACCAATAAGCATGGGAACTAGAATGAGAAAATAGAAAATGTGACTACAGTTACAGTAATTAAATCCTCAATTAGTTTTGAATTCCCAGAAATATAAGTATGACCATATGTTGTCAGTGAATGCAGTGAAAAATCAAGTGTATTTCCAAATTTAGAAATATAGAGGTGTGATGAAGACAGTATAATTCTATGAATCTTCATTAAGTTTATGTCAAGTAAAATACATCACAAGGTTAGAAAATTATCACTTTATTCCAAATGTATAAACAAAATTTTCATATCACATGAAAAGTTGCATAAAGCATGTAGTTCATTATAGAAATGGAAAACTATTTTTATATCACATAATAACATTGCACAGTTAAAGAGGTTAGTATTAGTTACAAATATTGCACATTCATCTCAGTAATTTTCAAAAATTATTAGGTAAATTCCAACAGTATCTCATGATTAAATTGAGTATATAAGGACATTTCTTCTGCTTATTGAAGAACATTGAGAAAATCTAGCATTACACACTGTCCAAAACATGTAATCCACAATGATTTTCTTGTAAGATAATGAAGAGCTAGAGGACCTGTCTTACTTCAGTAGCTCCATCCATGGCAACTTGATGTGATTAAGACAGAAAAGGACAGTAACAAAACTTACTTACACTCAAAAGTAAAAGGAGTGTAACAAAACTTCACATTGTTGATTTTTGTATATGTGCATGGGCATGGGTGTGTTTGTGTGTGTGTGTTGTGTGGGGTTGTGCATGCACACGTCTGATTTATTAGAGTGGTTTGTGGGTTTTGGTCTAGGGAGTCCAGTAATGTCTGTCGACCAACGAAAGACCAAGGATCTAGGTCAGTGTACAAAACTGACTCCTGTGTCCTGAAGAGCTACTTATCTTCATTCTGCCTTGAAATCCTGAAGAATTAAGAGCTAACAACAGGGAAAGAATTCTGAGAATCCTCAGCAGCATAAGTGCACTTGCTGATGAGAATGACAACAAGTAGGCAAAAAGCAATAGCTTCCTTCATCCATGTTCTTTACTGTGCTCTGCCACTAGAAGGTGTGGTCCAGATTTAGCCTGGATCTTGATACTTAAGTGATCTCATTAAGAAAATTCTTTATGGATGTATACAGCTTCTTGGTGTTTAGTCGATTCCAAATATAGTCAAGTTGACAACAAAGATTAAGCATCATAGAGAATATTTAAGTTCATATGTTTTAAAAATTCTTTTTTTTTCTTTTATTTATTTATTTATTTTTTCTTATATTTTATTGGAAATTTTTTTACATTTCAGATGTTCTCTCCTTACCCCATTTCCCCCCCTCCCTCCCAGGAACTCACTATCCCTTCCCCCCTCCTCCTGCCTCCAGGTTGGTGTACCCTCACACACCCTCCCCCATACCTCACCTCCCCACCCTCGAGTATCCCCCCCCCCACGACATCCAGCCTTCATGGGACCAAGGATCTCTTCTCCCACTTATATATAGCTCCCTTGCATATATAGCTGGAGCCATGGGTCCCTCCCTAAGCGCTCCCAGGCTGGTGGTTTAGACCCTGGGGCTCTGGTTGGTTGGGATTGTTGCTTTCCTCATGGTGTCACAAATCCTCTCAACTCCTTCAGCCTTCACTCTATCTTCTCCATTGGGAACCCCATGATCAGTTTAATGGTTAGCTGTGAGCATCTGCCTCTGAGTATGTCAGACTCTTGCAGACTTCTAAGGAGACAGCTATATCAGGCTCCTGTCAGCATGTACATCCTGACATCCACATCAACCTCTACCTTTGGTGACTGCACATAGGATGGATATCCAGGTGGAATGGTCTGTCTTTCCTTCAGTTTCTGTCCTGCACTGTGTCTCCATATTTGCACCCTTGAGTATTTTGTTACTCCTTCTAAGAAGGACGGAAGCCCCCCCTACTTGGTCATCATTCTTCATGAGCTTTATGTGGTCTGTGAGTTGAATCTTGGGTATTTCTCTAACACATAACAAGGACATATGCTCCACTATTCTCCATATGCTCCACTATGTTCATAGCAGCTTTATTTTTAATAGCCAGAAACTGGAAAGAACACAGATGCCCTTCAACAGAGGAATGGATACAAAAAATGTGGTACATTTATACAATGGAATATTACTCAGCTATTAAAAACAATGAATTTGATAAATTCTTATATAAATGGATGGAACTAGAAAATATCATCCTGAGTGAAGTAACCCAATCACAAAAGAACATACATGGTATTCATTCACTGATTATTGAATTTTAGCCCAGAAGTCTAAAAATTCTTTTATAATCCCATCAGATTACAAAAGTCTATCAAAATGAGTAAGTAAAATCAGTGTATCATCATGGAATAGGCTCAACACTCAAAATTAAATTTCAAGTGTAGTAGTTACCATCATGCTTGGTTCATTCATTGTAGCCAATGTTCCACCATGGTAGGGGCGCTGATTGGTAGTGCTAATGATTATAGGAAGGATGCTGTTGAAGATTCTGGGAGAAGAGAGGTTGGGGCAGGAACAAGGACATTACAATAAGTGCATACAATTTCTGCTTAGATTTTCTATGAACTTAAAAGTACATTAAAAATATAATCAACAAGGCAAATCTACAATTCTACAGTACAGAAATTTTACAGTCAGAAAATAAAAGTATGAAAATTACATTCTTAGCGACAAAAGTAATAAAATACTGAACCACAAATTTATCTAAAGATGAAATATTTATACACAGAATGCTATTCCTGATGACTGAAAGCCACTGAAAACCTGGGTGCTTACAGGTAGCTCTGATTCTCATGAACTTCCCATCATTTCCTATTGTTCTCCTTTCAGCTCTTACACGAGGGAGCAGGAATCAACAGCAGATGCTGTACTAGGAAATTCTCTGTGCTATCAATATGGGGTCATAACTGCATAGATCTGCCTTTCTGGACCCCAGTTCAGTTCTTGTGTGTACTCTATATTAGTAACTTGTCTTGTTTCTTATACCATCACTGCATTATTGTGTGCTGTTTCTAGAACCATCTCCTTGGTTGTCATGTTAAAAAAAAAAACTCTGTAGTTTGCACCATACAACTATAATAAACCTAATCACTTTGTCTGGATCATTGTTCTATGATCATATGCGAGAAATCTTTTCTCTGAAGAAAATAAACAACAAAGTATACATTGGAGTGTACCCTTCAGCAATTCCAGAACAAATTGAAAGAGCAATTCACTGTTTTATCCCATCAGCGCATCTTCTCAGAATGAGTTTATTTCCTTTTTGTCTCTTCTGAGCCTCTGGTGATGGCAAAAATCACAGAGTGCTTTTGTCTACACCTGCAATACTGTAGTTTTATTGCTGTTACACAACATTTATGCATTGCAACTCTGTTCTCAAATATAGTTTTTATTTCCATATAATGACTTCAACTTATTAACTAATTGTATTTGCAGTGTTTGTTTCCACAAAATCTCATTCTGAAGAAATAGTGTTAGGAGTTCACTATAGCTGCCCAAGATTTGTAAATTAATCCACAACAGAGTGGGTTTTTATACAAAATACAAAATGAGAGTAAACAGTGATCTTACAACCAACAAATGAAAGTCAGAACTGTTTAGGAAGAATTGTTGCCACCTTGGGTTCAAAGTGAACCTGGATCAACACTTCATATAGAAATAACAAAAGAGAGAAGAGGAAAGTGCAATATAAAATGAAAGGATTATGTTTCATGAGAGCCATTGAGAAAGTCTAAATTCAGTTCATGGAATAAAAGAATGGATATAAAAGCACGTATCTCTCAAAGTATTTTACCTAGAATGTGTTAGGTTTTCTATTACAGTGAGGAGACACCATGACTATCACAACTCTTATTATGGAAATCAGTTAATTTGGGGTGAGTTATACTTCAGATTAGTCTATTATCATCATGGTGGGAAGCATGGTGCTATGCTTGGAGCAGTAAAAGAGAATGACACTAGGTCTGGATTGGGCTTCTAAAACCTCAAAACCTGCTCCCAGTGACTCACTTCCTCCAACAAGATCACACTTACCCCAACAATGTCATGTCCTGATAGTGATACTTCCTATTTGCCTGTGGGGGCCCATTTTCATTCAAACCATCACACAGAATCAAAATGAATCAATGACATAACAAAAATGATTTAATGTTTCCAAAAATGTAAATAGATGTTTCTTTTTTATTTATTTATTTATTTTTTGCACTAAAGGATATTTTTATTGGATATTTTATTTATTTACATTTCATATGCCCTCCCCTTTTTCTGTTTCTCATCCCTAGAAAACCCTTATCCCATCCTCTCTTCTCCTTTTTGCTTTTATACCTTTATAATTACATGTAAGTATTAAGGTCAGTTCTAAGTTAAGGAACTAGCAATACAATAGATGCAAATAATCAAGGAACAAGCAAGACAATAAACAAAAATAGTCAAAAACAAGCAAGATGATAAAATTCTATGAACACTCCCGTGATCACTGTTTCTAGAGACTTATCAGGATGACCAAAATATCTGAGCCTACTTCCATGTCCTAGCCTAAAGTCATTTTCATGTCTGAAGCCTACTTCCTTGTTCTAGCCTAAAATTTAGATTCCTGGATAAATTACTTCTTTCTGCTCTGCTGAGTGTTGATGCAGCAGATACTGCTGATAAAATTATTCATGGCCTGAGGTCAGTATTTCTATTTTGGTCAACCTACAAAAATGTCATATATAGCTTGATCATGCTGGTCCTTTTTGTCCTGGGAACACTTTTATTCCTGCCCATCCTGTTAAAGCTTGTCTTTAACAACATCAACATGTTGACAGCCATAGTACATGGCTTGAACCTGAAAATGAACCCCCAGACAGAGATATTAAATTAACAGGCTGGGAAGCTAAAGATGGGTAAGATTCTGCACAGAGCCTTACTAACCTAAGACAGAAGTGCATTGCTTTTGATAATGCATATACTATGACCAGTAAGGAAGTCATTCTTGTCAGAATGACCTAAGACATACTCAGTCTAGTTTATGAAATAAAAAGGGGGGAGAGGCAGAGAGTTTCGGGCTGCCTGGCAAGAATCTGACATGGGCCAAGGACAAGGAAATGGGCTGCTTGGTAGGAATAAAACATGGGCCAAGGACAAGGAATTGGGCTTCAGATGTTTCTTTAAATAAAATAATCATGTGGAAAATAACTGTATTACAGGATCTTACATTATTCTCAGTATCACTACCCATGAGAATCTTCTGAATAAAATCCAGAATCAGATTTCATTTCTTGTATTCTATGCTTTCTATGATCAAAAGAAAAAAACTTAAGTTTGGCAGGGACATGAAGAGAGCCATCTCTTCATTCATGTCCAAGGGTTAGCCAAGAGTTCCTTAAAATATTAAATAATGTCAGATTTCTTGATATTTCCATTGTGAAGAACAAATCAAAGACATGGGGGAAATGATAGATACTAGATTTCTCTATGTGGTGATTTAACCTAAAAGATGATTAACAGTTATACAATTCCTTGAAATCAATTCAAAACAATAGAACTATATTCTTTAAACTATGTAATTAAATTATCTGTAGTTTATCTTAATAGTGTTGGCATATCCAAAAGAGTATTGTATGTAATAGTTTAGACAGTAACTGTGGTATGCATTATATAATGTATATCTTTAAGTTAAGAATATAACTGTGTGTGTTCATGCGTAATGCTCAATTATTACACTTTGCTAAGTTGATAAAAGGCAAAGGCTATTGTAAGTTTTTCACAGATAAAAATTAAGTCTCATTAGTTTCATTTCACTAGTATTTTGTTTATTGCTTTTTTTGATGTGTTAGATTCCTTACATAATCTCTAAGGATATTTAAAATCCAAAGTATCTTTTAAGTATCAACTAAAGATACAATAGTCTGAGAAATATAATTAAAATATTAGGTGACTAAAGTAAGAGATCAATAGGACATGGGTTTGGGGGAAGCATGGCTGACTCTTCCTGGTATCACAGTGTGTAGAAACATAAATCAAATGCTGAAAAACATTTGCTACAACCATAACATGAAGGTCATATCCTTTACCAGGTCACATCCTTTACCAGGTCACACCCTTTACCAGGTCACCTCTTTACCAGGTCACACCCTTTACCAGGTCACACCCTTTACCAGGTCACACTCTTTACCAGGTTACACTCTTTACCAGATCACAATCTTTACCAGGTCACACCCTTTACCAGGTCACACTCTTTGCCAGGTCACACCCTTTACCAGGTCACAATCTTTACCAGGTCACACCCTTTACCAGGTCACACCCTTTACCAGGTTACACTCTTTGCTAGGTCACATTCTTTACCAGGTTACACTCTTTACCAGGTTACACATTTTACCAGATCACAATCTTTACCAGGTCACACCCTTTACCAGGTCACACTCTTTACCAGGTTACATTCTTTACCAGGTCACAATCTTTACCAGGTCACACCCTTTACCAGGTCACACCCTTTACCAGGTCACACCCTTTACCAGGTTACACTCTTTGCTAGGTCACATTCTTTACCAGGTTACACTCTTTACCAGGTTACACATTTTACCAGGTCACACTCTTTACCAGGTCACACACTTTACCAGGTCACACTCTTTGCCAGGTCACACACTTTCCCGGATCACACCCTTTACCAGATCACACCCTTTACCAGGTCACACCCTTTACCAGGTCACACTCTTTACCAGGTTACACATTTTACCAGGTCACACTCTTTACCAGGTCACACACTTTACCAGATCACACCCTTTACCAGGTCACACTCTTTACCAGGTTACACATTTTACCAGGTCACACTCTTTACCAGGTCACACACTTTATCAGGTCACACTCTTTACCAGGTTACACTCTTTACCAGATCACAATCTTTACCAGGTCACACCCTTTACCAGGTCACACTCTTTGCCAGGTCACACCCTTTACCAGGTCACATCCTTTACCAGGTCACACTCTTTACCAGGTCACACACTTTACCAGGTCACACCTTTACCAGGTCACACTCTTTACCAGATCCCTTTAGACATGTCGTCTGTCACTAATTCACTTAAACTAATTTCTTCAAAATGTTCAGTAAATTAATCTTAAAGCATGTTACTATTAAAATGCTTTAAAAGAGATGTGGATCCTCGCTATAGACACAGAATGTAGATGGAAATAAATACTAAATTCACCATTTCAGGCTGAACCTTTAGACCAAAAATATTTCAAAACTGGCAAGTCTAATCAAATGTTTCTCTGGCCCAGAATCTATGCAATTAACTTGACACAATTTAATCTGTAATCGAATGTGCAATGCTGGGAATGTTCTTTGATTTAGAAATGTCAGCTGTAAATTTTACTCTGATTTTAATTTATCTCCATTAAACAACAGCTCACAGTAGGGTTAGCCTGTGAAATACTGAAACTTTTTTTTTTCACTTTCCTGGCTGTTAATACTTCACTAGAATAAAATAAGTAAAGTATATAATCAATTTAAGTAGTTTAATCTAGTCCCCTTTAACTTGATGGGGAAATTGTTTTCTCCTTTATGGAAGGTACTATTTTTGTGTGTTCCCCAAAGAAAAATCAATAGCAAAGTTTTTACTGAGCTTAACACTTTCCATTTACAAGGAAAACCTATGTCTTGGATACCTGTGTTATTTTTCTTAATCATAGAACTGTCGTATCAGAGCAGTTCAGTGTTTAATGTCCTGTAGCTTTCAATGTTGTTTCCTTTGTTGAGGTTTGGAAATACATAAAAGCAAATGAAGTTTAACTCAACTATGTACATAATATATGAATGTTATGTGACTGCAACTACTCATTTCTTTGTAAAGTGATAGCATGGTTGGATTATTGGTGGGAAAAAAAAGCTAGGAAACAGCTGTCAGCTGGGCTTCCCTATTCTATTATTTAGTGTCCTATGGTGGACCAGGTTCTTATAAACCTGTATCAAGAGTTTTTGCTGTATGATGGAGCTGACACTGATCTGTGGTGCTGGGACATTATGCAGAACAGTTAAGTCAATTTTAAAGGCCAGTAGAATACTAATATTTAATACAGAACCAATGGTAAAGATAGACTAAAGTTAAATTATTTTAGGAATGATGGAGCATACTTTTTTTTTTTCAACAAAAGAAGTAGACCATTATTATTGTTTTTTTCACTTTATGTAGACAATACTTTTATGGAGAGAAAGTATCTTGCCTCTCAATTTTATGTTCTTTTTCTTCACCAAGTAAGTATAAAAAAAAAAAAAAAACACTTAGGTTAAGTGACAAGAAACAGGAATGACAAACATTAATCTCTGGGAATTCTACCTTATTTTTAATTATCAATCTGTTGATCATTGGCTTCTTAATTCAGAATATTTGTGCGAGTGTGTGTGTGTGTGTGTGTGTGTGTGTGTGTGTGCATGTTTGCTTTCGCTGGGTATCTGTGTGTGAGTACAATCGTGGGTGTGCATGTGTTTGTTTGTCTGTGTGTATCTTTGTGTGATGGAGCATACTTTAATACTGTCTGTATTTGTTTTATAATTTATTCAAGTCTTATTTTCATTTTCTCAGTACAGTTATGTCAATTTCAATGTAATAATCTTGTTCTTATCTTAAATATTGTTTTAACTACTAGGATAGATGAATGTTATCATTTATTTCAATCATAAATATACATATTTCAAAATTATTTACATCCCCAAGTGACTTAATTATTATTTTTTTCAAAGCGTAATATTATTTTAGTGGTGAAGGTATCTGAGAGTAAGTCCAGTGTCCATGGAGGCCACAGATATGGAGTCTTTCAGGAGCTGGCAACTGTGAACCCCCAGTTTCAGTGTTGTAAGCACCACCATGACCCTCTCTGAGAGCATTGTGTGCTCTGAACCACTGAGGCATCCCTGTAGCCACATATTATTACTTCATAGTATGTAGCGTGTCTTGTGTGGGAGTTATATGTTTGATTAGCAAATAGATTTTGTTCCTTTTCAGTAGTTTAATCCATTACTATAGCACTACCAATGATTCAGTCTCCCAAGTTCCTTTCTAATCTTAAAAAATTTGTATTTCATTTTCATTAGTGAATAATTATTTACTTATCCTGGGAATATAAGTATAATATTTGTTGTTAACATTATAAGCCTTAATTATTATTTCCCATTATGTTCTGTTTTTTGTTATTTCTATAAGTAATGCAATTTCCAGTTTTATTTTTCTTTTAAACATGATAGATACTATATTTTAGTTCCTTTAGAATTACTTCTTGGAGCAAGAGAGATGGCTCAGAGAATAAGAGCACTGACTGCTCTTCCAGAGGTCCTGAGTTCAATTCCCAGCAATCACATGGTGGCTCAGAATCATCTATAATGGAATCTGAGGCCCTTTTCTGGGATGTAGGTGTACATGCAGATAGAACACTCACATACCTAAAATAGAATGACTCCTTAATAACTTTTTAAGCACACTAGGTCTAGTAACTAAAAACCTTCTGTCCCATTTTTTTATCCTGATGTGTTTCCTATACATTCTTTAAGTTGATGCCTTTTTATCAGTTTTAAAAAGTCATTTATTTGTTAAAAGGAGAACCTCCAGTCTTTCTCAATTAGTTTCACTTTTTATGTCTTATGCATTTTGTATGCTTTTGTCTTTGGAGAATTCAAATAACTTTTTTTCTCCATTTCTAGATTTTACCAATTTTCTTTCTCTTTGTGTCTAATAAACTATTTGATTCAGGTGTTCATTCTTTAAATTCTCATGGTAAAATTTCTTTAAAAGTTTTATTTCTCTGATGACAATTGAACTATGTACCAATCTGTGAGTATAGAAGAATATCATTAAAAAATCACTTCCTTGGCTTCTTTTGACTAGGATTCTATCTATCCTAAGTCTCTGTTTTGAATTTCTGGGTTCTGGACCTCCAGGCAGCATCAGAGTTGGGGTCCCTCTCAGCACCACCTTTATCTCAGCATATCTTGTAGGCAGGATAAATTATAGGTCAAATATTTTGTATGTGAGTTGTGTCCTAACCTCTCACTTATAAGTTTTTTTCCTGGTTACAGGAAATAGCCAGTTCAGGCTTCATCCAGCAGCTGATGGGAACACATGCAGAGACCCACAGCCAAACATTAGACAGATCTGGCTCAGGAACCTTTGGAAGATGAACAGGAAGGATTATACTACCCAGAAGGACCAAGTGCACTACAAGACAAACAATAGAGTCAACTAACATGGGCTCATGGGGATTCACAGAGACAGAACCAACAACCAAGGAGCCTTTATGAGACTCATCTTTGCCTGCTGAATATATGTTACAGTTGTATAGCTTGTTTTTCTCATGGGACTCCTATTTGAGCAGTGACTGTTTCTGACTCTTCTGCCAGCTTTTGGGACACTTTTTCTTGTGTTGGATTGACAATTGGCCTTAATAAGAAGAGAGGTGCCTAGTTTTAGAGCAAATTAGTATGTACTGTTGGTTGATAGTTATGGGAGGCTTGCTGTTTTCTAAAGAAAAAGAAAAGAGTGGATGGGGAGGGGGCAGAGGCGAGGGAGGGGAGGAACTGAACCGAGATTAGGGAGGGGAAATCGTTTTCAAAGTGTAAAAATAATAATAATAGAAATTATTTTAAAAAAGTAATCTCTTTGAAAGTAATTCATAATGCCCTGTATCCTCTAATTGCATATTAAGATTGTTTGATTACTTTTCTGTCTGTATTTTTGGTCACCAATTTTAATATTGTTTCTCTCCACACTTTACATGGTTATGTGTGTGTAGTATTTTTTAATTAAAATATTTTATGCAATATATGCTGCTTATATGTCTCTTCCCATTGCTCCTCCCAAGTTCTCACTAATTCCCTACTCACTCTATCTATGTTTCTCTTCTCTCTCTCTCTCTCTCTCTCTCTCTCTCTCTCTCTCTCTCATGTCTTTTTCTCTCTCCAATCAAGCAAAAATAGTAAAAATAAGGAAAAGACTAACAATCAAAACAGTGTATGTGGTAATTTCTTTTCAGTAAATGATGCTGGAAAAACTGAATAACACAGAATCAAATTAGATACACATTGCTTGTTTTGCACAAAAAAATCAATTCAAAATGTATCACTAATCTTAATTTAAAACTTGAAATGTCAAAACGGCTAGGAGAAATACAGGGAGTACACTTCAAGTTAGAAGTACAGTCAAAGGACTTTCTGAAAACACAAGACTCCAACAGCCCAGGAAATAGTTTCAAGAATCAACAAAACAGAATAAAGGAAATTTAAACTTCTGTACCAGAAATGAAATCCTCAGCAGAGCACAGACACAAGCCACAGAGTAGGAAAAAAGTCTTTGTTAAGTGTTATATTTAATTTTTTGTAAATTTTGTATATATATATATATATATATATATATATAATCATATGTATACATATACATATATATAATCATTCCTTTAAGCAATTAGTATTCAACTTGTTGGAAATCAGATCCCATTTATATTCCTAAAAGTGCCAAGAAGCTAAATGACGTTTTTATGCAACAATTTATTGCATTTTACCATGAAGTGATAATTTAATAAAATGCCAATTTATTTTCAAACAATAGTAAAAAATTATTTCATGTATTATTTTCTTAAAATAAATGTCTATTTGAAAAATCAGTGTTTTGCTCAGTGAAAGTGTAATGAGCAAGTGGCTTTTTTTACTTTTGTAGCCACTGCTATGTGGAGTTTTAATTTGTTATTTAGCAGCAAATGCCTCTCTCCAGTGACAGTGTTCATTTATGTTCCCATTCTCAGATGATGAGTGCTCCCCCATTCCCATCAACACTTGCTGATAATTTGAATCACTAAGCCTATGGATGTATAATGGAATCCCCCTTAACTTGCCTTTCTCTGCTTATCTGAATTTAAGCTTTTTTCATATGTTTATTAGGTCTTAAAGCTTCTGTTTGGCATAATTGCTTATTCAAATTTCCTTCTAAAAACTTAATGGTTCATACAATTTCTTTAAATGGTTTGTAAACTAATCTTTGTCCATAGTAAATGTAGCAAACACTTTTCAAAATCTGTGACTCGGTATGAATCATTGTCCAGAGTAAATTTTACAAACACCCTTATCAAACTGTGCAACTCTGCATGAAACATTTTGTTAACATTTTACAATAGTGAAAATTCAATTTTTGAAATAACTTTTAAATGTTAGAAGATATATATTTTTATATGTTAAGATATTATTTTATTAATTCTTGGAGAAATAATGCAATACATTTTGTTCCCAATTTTTCCTTGCTCATCAACACTAGCATTTGCATCTACCTCCCTATCCACCCAGGTTTTATTTTTTTAATATCTGTGTTTAATAGTTGTTACCAACATACTCATCAGTGTGTGAATAATCAAGTCACAAGTCTTATAGAAAACTTACTATCTCCTGGTCATCATCAGTTACAGATAGCTCCTTAGATGAGGTAAGACTTTGCCTACTAGTGTCCACACTGGAAGTTTGTGTAGCATGAGCTGGGGTAGACCTTGTGCATGTTGTCACCATGACAGTAGGTTGATGTGTACAACTGACCTGTTGTGTGCTGGAAGCATTGTGTATGGTCACCTACCACTTTCATTCTTACCATCTTTTTGTTCTCTTCCACAGTGATCCCAAACCTTAAGGAGAAGAGTGAAAGACAGAAATCCCATTTACATTCTGCAGTCTCTTATTCTCCACTTGTTATCTGCTTCTGTGTCTCTGTGATAATTGCCATCTACTCCACAAAGAGACTTCTCTGAAGAGAGTTTGAAAGCTGTACTCATGTTTCAACAGTAAATCATTAGGATTCAGTTTAATACTATGTCTACTTAGCAGAATAATAATAGTGGGTTCTTCTCTGAGATCTATAATCTGTCTAACTACAGGTTATTGGCCCAGATGATTAGGTAATATATGAACAACCTTGTATAGTTGGCCTTAAATCCAATCAGAGAGTGTCACGTTATTCCTGTACTAATCATTCCATTATTGCATCATTTTTCATGTCTTGCCAGGCCAGTCATTATTGTAGCTCACAAGGTTCACAGATGGATAAAGATTGATAATAATGTTTCTCATCATGAAGCATGCAACACACCTTCTAACAGGGTGAAAACAATACAGCATGGATGAAGATCCCAAGTCTGCACCAGCTTGTTTCCCATTTTCAACAGGTCAAGAATGCTGTGTCTTCAAAAGCAAGATATTAGTGTCAAGGTCTCGAGGTTAAGCTCATGGAGTGGCAGTAGCCTATAAGTTTGGGAGAATATAGGACTTCCAAGGTCAATAGCTCTAAAAGAAATAATACATTTCCAACACTGAGCTTTTTATATGGCAACTTGTGCTGTCTACTAAGAGATTTTTTATTCCTCTCTGTTGTAGGGGAATTAAAATCTATATATGTTCATATATACATTATTTTCTGTTTCCATAACTTTAAAAGAACTTTGGAGTTAGTTTACCCTCCCCATACATCCTTCTATTCAAATATTTCTATTCTTGCTCTATATGATGCATCCTAGCTCCTCCTCCATATAACTGCCCTGGCATGGATCCATACAAATATTTTGTAATCTAAAAATATTTCAAATAAATACCTCTACCTCAAAATTCAAAGCAAAAATCACCAAGTGAGAAAATATTCAATGTTAGTCTTTATAGGTTTGGGTTACAACACTCAGAATGACAGAAAATACCCAGCTTCATTTATTTAATTGATAATTTTATAATTTCATTTTAAAAAGCTAAATAATGTATCATATTTTTATTTTCTATTTTTCATTTGATGGATTTAGCCCAGATCACACATCCAGTGTTCAGATCTAGTCTGGTCATCTCTGCCTTTGGCAAAATCAATGACTAATCTTTCTCCAGAGCCACTCTACTTATCTAACCAACCACAGATCCCTCCCATGGAATATCTGTTTTATGCCACAAGCAATATCTAAGCTTCCTCCATGGCACAACTGACTTATCTCACCAAATGCAGAACCCTCCCATTCTACAACCAGCATTTGCACCCAGCCATATATACCCCTATACACTAAGCTTGGGATTTCCTTCTACTCAAGACATTTCCAAAATTTAGGCATAAATTCCCTTAAGAAGGTCTCTTCTGTCTCATCTTACTTTGCCCATATCAGACTTAGAACTAATAAAAGATGTCCATATCTCATCATAAATACCCAAAGATTGGGAAAGTATAATCCAGTACCTGCTTTCAAAAACTACAGTCCCCTAGAAAGTTGGGCAATTAGAACTATCTTAGATGAACTTTACGATGCAGAATTTAGAAGAACATTCATGAACTTCACCACATAATTTAATGAATTTAAGGAATATACAAATAAACAGCTCAATGAACTTACTAAGTGTTGAGGTAATTTTTTTAAAATTGGCCTCTGCTTAAGCCGACTATCTAAGCTGCAGCGGCACTGCCTAGCCCAGCCACCATATTTCTTGGCCTGAGGCCAAGTGCACGCTGCAGCTAGAACCAGCCACCAAAAACACCAGCCCTGACACCCACTAGATGCCAGCGTGATAGATGGCTCTGCCAATCTTGCACGCTGTCTCCGCAAGGCAGGGCATTGCCCAGACCATTCCGCCATCCATGCGGGCCCAGAAAGAGAATGAGACTCTAACTCTTATAGATTAATCAAAGGCTTTATATGTTTGATAATGATTAATAACAAGATGCCCATACAAAGAGAGTTGTCTCCAAATTAGCTAACCTAATTATAAGTTTATAAGTTGTTCCACACGAGTGCTCTCCATACCTGTGTGGTTCTCCATCCTCCTACATCTCTGCTCTCTCTCCTTCCTCTTCCTTTTATCTCTTCCTCTCCTAACCTCCTCCCACCTTAGCTCCTTCTACAGCTAAAGAAGAGATTAAGGAGAGCAGACACCTGATTGATGCCCAAGAAAACACAAGCGTAAGGTTAACTGAAAGGCCAAGGACAACTGAGGACTTGAAAATGGAATTCAGCAAATGGAAAGACTCAAACTGCAATGAAGGCAAAACTGAAAATGCAATAATACCTAGAAAATTCAAAGAAAGGCCTTAGAAGTAGAGGGAATCACTCAGAAGACAGACAACCAGCAGACAATATAGAATAAATAAGCAATAGATGTGAAACACACACACACACACACACACACACACACACACACACACACACACAGGAAAGGAAAGGAACATACAGAGAATGTCAGACATGGTGAAAAATCCAGTTATATTATAGGCATAGATGAGAAAGAAGGATCTCAGGATCTCAGCAGTGACATAGACCAGATCATCAAGAAGAAAACTTCCCAAACTAAGGAAAAACATACACATACATGTACAAGAAGCACAGGGAACATCCAATACACAATACCAGAAAAGAGCATCCCCATAGCTTATAACAGCTAAATCACTAAATAGACAGAACAAAGAAAGTGTGCTAAAGCTACAAGAGGAAGAAATACAAGTCACATGTTAAGGAAAACACATTAAAATAATGACAGAATTCTCAATAGAAATTGTGACAACCTGAAGAGCCTGGAGCAATGCATTGCAAGTGTAAAAGACCATGACTGTTAGCTAAGGTTCACATACCCAACAAACATTTCACAATAATTGAAGAGAAAGAAAAAAATCTGTTATTTTATTCTATGAACAGAACCTAAAGAAAAAAAAAAGGAAGCAGTATTTTCAGTTAAAGAGAGGAATGAACATAGCAAAGAGACCAAGAAAAGAAATATTAAGCCATAATTAGTAAAATATAAAGTATCACAGTAATACAGAACAACAGCTAAATTCAACAATACAGTGACCAGAATTAACATTCTCATTTCAATAATAAGTGTAAGTTTCAATGGCTTCAAACAGCCAATCAAAAGATACAGGTGACTGAATGCATCAAGAAACAAAAATCTGTTTGATATCTGCAAGAAAGATACCTTACCATTAAAAATAGGAGAGCCTTAGAGTAAAACAAATGGAGAAACAATTTTTAACCAAATGAGACCAATAAGAAAGCAAGTGCTGTTACTCTCATATCTGACAAAAATAGAGTTTAAACTAAAACTAATTCTTGTTCCTACTCTTAGAACTCTTTCCCTCCTGTCGAGTTGACATGTGCAACTTTAATATGACAATTTTTGCTTCATCTTACATTTTATCTGGTCATGGTTGGTAGTTATCTTTGGAAATCTTATCATTTCTAATGAGATAAAGGGAGTGAACTGGGATGGGGACAGGGATGGGGACAGGGATGGGTAGAGTAAATAGAAGGAGTGTAGGGAGGGGAAACTATGAGAATACACTGTATAAGAAAATAATCTATTTTCAATAAAAGGAAAAAATAAATAATAATAAAATGACAGCCATGCTGTGTTGAACAAAACATAGCTGAATCCCTTATACATGTCAGGAAAAGTTAAATAGCTTCGATTATGCCCTAATTGCCAGTGAACACTTTCTTTAACCATAGTGGGACACTTGATACAGAACAAGTCAAGAGGCATCTGAATCATGGCACCACATATTAGCCATGCTCATCTGTCCCCAGAATCATTGGCTGCAGAGTGTAAAAGGATCTTAAAAAATTCCAACAGCAGAAATAAATGCCCCACACACTGCCAATACCTAATCCCCAGTGGAATTTATTTTCAAATTCAACTCCAGCACAGCCAGGGATATTTCTCAAGTCCTAGCTCAGTTGACTGATAGAATAGGTATTTCTTTTGGCATCTCAGTGGCAAAAGAATGTGTTTTCCATATATATATATATATATATATATATATATATATAATTGCAATAGAGAGAACAAAAATACTGGTAAGACCTAATTTGCACATCTGCCTAGCCTTAAAAGCCTTTAGTAGCTTCCTCTACAGGAGCATTTCTTACTGCATATCTATAGTTAAATTACCTTCTTATTTTTTCTGACTCTTAAATTAAGCAACAATAATATTTCTTTGCAGTTGTATAGTGAATAAACTCCAAGAAAAATTCAGGATTTTCTGGTTTGCTCAACAGTATTTAATGTAAGTTGCATTGATTATACAGTTTATAATTGTGTAAGAGTGTTGAAACCTGGCATTTCTGTATGGAAGTCTATCAACCAGGTTTTGCTTTATTGCTCTGAGTATTAACGAACCTTGGTATTCAGATAAAAGCTTGCAATTACTGGAAGAAGTGAGTCAGGCTTTTAGCAGAAGCAAGACAGTAGTAGGCTTGATTATTGCTAGTATAACAGGTTTAATTACATTAATTGCTAGCACCACTGCTTCTGAAATTGCTTTGACACAAGAAGTTAAGAAAGTTACTTTTGTTAATCACTTAGCAAAAAATGTTACTAATGTGTTGAGTATACAAGAGGATTTAGATAGGCATTTGGAACAATGGACTGATGCTCTTTATCCTATTCAAATTATTGGAAGGAGGTTCAGAGTTTAAGAGTAAGGAGCCATCTAGAGTGTCATCCCAAATACCATTGGTTTTGTGCTACTTTTAAAATTTACAATGATAGTCATTATAATTAGGAAAAAGTTTAAAGACACTTGTAGTGGATTTGGCATAATTCTAACACCTCTCTGGTGTTAATTTTAGTGTTAATAGTGAGCTTATGAATTTCAAGCATGCTGCTCTGCTGTGCATTGATGTGGCAGATACTGCTGATAAAATTTCCCATAGCCTGAAGTTAGTGTTTCTATTTTGGTTAAGCTTCAAGAATGTCCTATATAGCTTGATCATGCTAACCCTTTTTGTCCTGGGAATACTTTTATTCCTTCCCATCCTGTTAAAGCTTGTCTTTAATAACATCAACATGTTGGCAGCCAAAGTGCATGGCTTGAACTTGAAAATGGACCCCCAGACAGAGTTATTAAATTAACAGACTGGCTAGCCAACAACACGTAAGATTCTGCACAGAGCCTTACCAACCTAAGACATAAGTACATTGGTTTTGATAATGTATATTCCATGACAGGTAAGGAAGGCATTCTTGGCAGAATGAGGTAAGACAGGCTCAGTCTTGTTTATGAAATAAAAAGGGGGAGGGGCAGAGAGCTTTTAGGTCTGCTTGACAAGAATCTGACATGGGCCAAGGACAAGAACATGGGCTTCTTGGCAGAAATAAGACATTGGCCAAGGACAAGGAAGTGGGCTTCAGACAGGAATATGACATTAGGGTAGAACAAAGAAGTACTTTCAGGCAAGAATCTAAATCTTAGGCTTTAGAAGGAAGTAGAACAAAGAAGTAGGCTTCAGACATGAAAATGACTTCGGGCTAGGACAGGGAAGTAGGCTCAGATATTTTGGGCATCCTGATAAGCCCTTAGAAATAGTGATCACAGGAGTGATCATGGAATTTGTTTATTGCTTTCCTTGTTCTTTGACTATTTGTGTTTATTGTCTTGCTTGTACCTTGACTATTTGCATCTATTGTATTGCTAGTTCCTCAACCTAGAACTGACCTTAATACATGCATGTAATAAAAATAGTATAAAAGCAAAAAGGAGGAGGGGGAATGGGATAGGGAATTTCTGGGGGGGGGAGGGAAATGGGGAAAGAGGCTGACATCTGAAATGTAAATAAATAAAATATTCAATAAACAAAACAAACAAACAAAAAAGAATAGTACTGAAACATTTACAGAGCTAAGGATTTGCTATGAATGCTGACCTTGAGGCTTTACTATATGGTGGGAGTCAGTCTGGGTTGACTTGATTAGATCTACCTCAACCAAGAGGCACACCCCTATGTAGACCTTAGATGATATTCCCAAGAAAGATTAACTGAAGGACAAGACCCGTCCCTGAGTAGGCAGCACCATCCTTGGCAGCCCATCTTCCAGAGACCCAAACTGAAAGTCTTTTTGCTTGTCTGCCTGTCCAGATGTTATGTGGCTGTCCTTCTGCCCCTGCGGCTGAAGCCATTTTTATTATTCTTAGAATCCAAATCCTTTGTTTGTTGGATATGGGCTGAATGCTGTTATTGGCTTTCCAGAAGTCCTCAGGGTCTTTAGAACCAAGTTGAGATTTCTGGATTATCTCATTTCATATTTAACCATCTACTGAGTTCTGATTCAAATTGCTTAAATAAATTCTCTGCTACACATTGAACATCCATTAGTGGTTTTGTTGTTGTTGTTGCAGTTTCCAAGCATATGACAAAAATTACTTTAATGAAGAAAATATTCACTTTGGCTCATGGTTCTGTAAACAGAGGCCATGAGTATGCATTTTTCCTTAGGATTCCATTCACTGTCCTTATGCTTCCTAACATTCTAGTATTAAATAAATTAAAGGTTGAATCAGAATATCTACTTAAACACCAGACTTTTGCAATCAAGTATTTATGGCTTCTATTTTTGTTTTAATTTTTGAGTTAGAGTCATGCTATGTAGCCCATGGTATCCTGGCAATCGTGTGGTGGTAATTGATTGCTATGTAGCCTGGCTGGTCTTGAATTTATGACCAGTTCTCTGGCTCCATCCCCCAAAGTGCTGGTATTACAGCAATGTTTAAGTACTTCTGGTTTTGGTATAATATGTGTAGACCTAATATGGTTTTCTAGATTTGCCTTATATATTTTAAAATATTTTTCTATAATGTATTCCATTGTAAAGAGTTTTATTCTATAAATACCATAAGGCTTGTATGTGTTTATTTTCTTTAAAGCTATCAGTATCTTCCTTACAACTGTTAAGTTTAGTACATCAACATTTATTATTCTCAAAATTCTTTTCTTATCTTTGATTATGACAATTTTATAATTGTCCTTTATTATTTATTGGTTGGATTCTTAAGATAGTTTTTGATATTTTTGGAACCTGCTTTGACATGTTCTGATATTTTTTTCTTAATTTTTTACTAAGTACCTGCCATTTTAAATAAAATAATTAATAATGGCATTCATTTTCAACTAGAACGCTTATAATCTCCTGATCATCTCTCCTTGTTCTTTGTTCTATTCTTTTCCTCGTTACATTAGATTCTAGTTAGAGCATTGCTCTTTAAGTTCCTGAAGATGTCAAAGTCACTGGAGTCAGAAAATACTCTCATTTCACACTAAGATAGAACAGGAAAAACATACCTGTACTGTGTTCCCTAGCAACTGGCTGGTATAATATGTGAGTATTTCAGACATTTCAGAATCTAAGGTATAAAGGAAGGGTTGAAGTTCTACACTTGTTTATGTTTTGAAATCATTCTCATCTTTGCAAACACATGCATTAGTGTCTTCGGGAATTCACAGTGTAAGAATGCTATCTCTAGTTTTTCAGGTTCTGGTTATTGAATGTGCTATTCTGGAGAAATTTAAGTTAAACCTGACCCTATGTCATTGTTCCTGTCATCTGCTGAGAACAGATGCAACTAAATCTGTCTTCATTATAGGCAATGGACTCAGGTTTTCTTTTTCTCACCTTTTTCAGAAGGTCTTCAAGGATGCCTATGCCTTTACTTCTGTGATCAAATATATTGGATAATTACAGGAATTTTAGGAATGTTATATCTAGATTTGATACTTAGTCTTCTACATCTATGCTAAGCATTTTGGTTTTCTTTTTTGAGACAACATTTCCCTGTATAGCTCTGACTATCCTGGAACTCTCTATGTAGACCAGATTGACGCTGAAATTACCCTCACAAAACTACAACTTCACAACTGCAGGGATTAAAAGTATTTGCCACCATGCCTGGCTAACATTATTTCCTTTTATTTTCAACTAAAGATGTTGAGATAAATTGTCTCTGTAAATAGGAATGTTTGAATATCTATATTTAACATTTAATTTTGTCTCTGTGTCCAAAACATTTTAAAATTTAACCAAAAGATACTGAAAATTACTATACTGATATTAATAATTGCATCCATTGGATCCTTAGAGGAGAAAATTCACATTCAAAGACATCAGTATCCCAACTCACTTAAAACTCATATGTCTCCCTAGATTGATAAATCCAGCTGTTTTTTCAAACTCTATATTACACAGACTATATTATCATTTTTATCAGCATGAGCATATTATATATTACATTATAATCATATTATATTATGATATAAATATATTTTACCATATTAAATTTTTGCTCTCCAAATCTAATTCCTGTATACCAAGACATGTATTTTGTTTATAATAAGGTTGGTGTTAAAGTCTAATACCATGGAGTTCATACTATCTTTCTTCTCTTGACTCCTTCCTTTAATATGCAAATCCTCCAACTTAAATGAGAATTTAAAAATTTCAACATATACATTAACATACTATACTTTTGTTCAGAAACAGAAAAATATGAATGAATAACATTACAAAAATCCTGGGAGTTCTTTATTTCTAGTTCTGATTTACATGTCTGATCTGATGTCTCACTGGTTGAAGAGAAGGAATCAACCTGGATGCCATCAAAATAAAAAAGTCCACTCCAGACGCTTATCCATTGTTTCCCTTTAATATTTATTCAGTTCAGCAACATGGGCTACAATGCCTTAAACAAGGGGTAGTATATGAATTCAGGGGTGAGTTAGCTCCATTTCGAAAGAATGTCTCTGATATCTGCTCATGCTGATAAAAATGTTTTTCTCCCCATTTACCACATATAATCTCAAGTGGTTCCTCAACAGAACTGGTCAATATTTTCCTTTAATCTAGATCTATATTAAATATCCTTGGGGAAAATACTTGGGGACCTGAACCATATCCTACTTTATATCACCTTGAACGATACTCTTATGGCTTCCATAGGGTGACTGTGTCTCAGGAAAATGTCCCTGATCCACTCTAACTTCTGAGAGTATAGTGCTGACTACACCCCAATTAGTCTCTAGGGCTGCACCACCGGTTATGCTCCTCTGAAGCTATGATGCTCAGTCACACTCTTGGGCTCGGTCTCTCCCTGATGGATATAAGATATTTCTCTTATCTTAATCACCACTTTAGAGACACGAAAGTACGTTTTCCAACATTTAAGATCCATTTACTTTGCCACATTCAGCATTTTATACATATATATATATGTGTATATATACATATATATATATATGTATATATGCACACATACATATATATATATATAACATATATATATGTATATATATACACACATACATATATATATATGTATATATACACACACACACACACACACACACACACACAATATATATATATATATATATATCATTATGGGTAATTTTTAACAAAAATTTAATAAACAAAATTACAAATATATACACACACACACACACACACACACACACATGTATGTATATATATTTATATATATGTGACAAATGCCACTGATCCATATTTAGCCTAAGCACTGGTGAGGCTGCCTTCCTTTAGAGTCTCAGGGGAGGAGCTGGTGTAAAGCTGTGTCTATTTCTCAACTTCTACTCTGCCTGTCACACATTCCCTCTCTCATTGTTCTGCACAAAATCCTGGTCTAGGCTAAACGATTGCCATCACACCAGGCTGTATCCATGATTTTCTGCTTTCCTTCACAGCGAGGGATGATGCTTTTCAGCCCTGTGTTGATGAGGAAAACGTTGGAGCAATCACTACACTAGTTCTAACCAAGTTGCTTCTGAAATCTTCTATTATATGTTATATTACAGATTTGGAAACTTTGCTAGTCCTTTTTCTGCTCTGACTATCTAGAGAGAACAGCAGCTATGTTGTGCCTAGGAGGGATTGGATCTGTGCTGAAGTATAAAACAGCCAGAGTCTTAGAATGTTCACTTTTCTGAATGATTACCTTACAGTGTACTCTCTTGTGCATTTTATTTGTTAAAAACTACCCACAGTGCTTTTTTCAAATAATCTCAAAGTGGATAATCTATGATAATTTTCTTTTCCTCAGACAGTTATAGCAGAAATGAGAGTATTGGCTTCATGTTTTCTACCATAGCAAACTCACCTTGTAAGCCACTTGAATATCAATAATGTGACTCCCTCTTCTAGCCTCTTTGAGGACAACATACATGTTGCATTAGTCTATATGCACACACACACATACACATAAATACATATACACACATACATAAATACATACACACATATGCACATACATACATAAATACATATACACACATACACACATATGCACATACATACACATAAATACATTTACACACATACACACATATGCACATACATACACACATATATAAACACACATACAAACATAGCACCACTGCACTCACGTGCATAAGCACACACACATAGATGCACACCACATGCATATGAACATACCAGAACAACAAGAAAACAAGGTGAAAAACAATGATGTGATATACTCAATCGTGCTTTTGGTCTCCCCAGACACATGTGCACAGATGTGCACAGATAACATGCAGACGGACACAGCGAATGAGAGAAGCAGCAGAAGACACTATAAGTCAGAACCAAAGCAGTAAATCTCATCTCCTTTAACATTTGGCAAAATTAGTCATTCATTGGAGAGAAAAACCCTGTGATTGAACCCTCAAAAAATGAAAGAAGACTGAAGTTCCGTGCTAAATGTACAAGGTTAATTGGAAAAATATGCTGCTGTGTTAGAGATGAGGGATTATTAAATGGTGTTTCAGAAGAGGATTCCTCTCTTTCCTCTCCGAAAGTGCTACCTTCATCTCAGGCTTAATTAGGAAACAAGTTGTCCTCCTTCATGGCTCCAAAACTTTGGATTCCTTTGCATAAGCAATTACTGTACAATCACTGCATTGTGAGCACTTCATTTATTGAACTAGAAGAAAATATGAGATCAGATATAGCAAGTGGCTCACTGATAGATCTGCTACCTAGCAAAAGAAAGAGCAGAAACTTACTGGGCACAGAGCCTGCTTGATGGGAATTGTCACAGTAGAAGGACAAAGTGAATGAGCACAATAGACTGGGGGAAGGTAGAATGATTTGCATTACCATAGATATGTGCTACTTGAGAGTGAATCCCAGCTCAGAGGGATGCAATATATGAGTACTCAAGATGTAGAATTTGGCACCTTCAAAAAAATGTATAGGAAGGTAGAATTCCCCTACCAGGAGCTTGCATTATAATTTCAAATGAAGATACAAACACATCAACCCATGTAAATACACAAACACATTCACACATGTAAAAGTATCTGAGTGTGATGAAATAGGTGGTTTTAAGTGACTTCTTATGTGCACATACATGTGTGTGTACTCTCAATTTTATTGTGTTTTTTTTCATTTTTTATTGGTTATTTTATTTATTTACATTACGAATGTTATTCTTCCCAGTTTCCCCTCCACAAGTCCCTTATCCCTTCCACCTACCTCTATGAGGGTGCTCCCTGACCCATCTACCTGTTGTGGATAGCCTCAGCCTTGTATTTTGATCCTAGTTCCCAGTGGATAGCCCCAGCCTTGTATTTTGATCCTAGTTTCACTTTCCTGGAAGGGGCTGCAGAGGAGGATTGAAGCTGTATACAGGTGATGTCTTGTGAACCTTTTGTCCAATTAAAACTTGTAAAATAAAGGCTAGAGCCAGTGATTGGGCAGTAGAAGGGGAGGCAGAGAAAAAGGCGCAGGGGAGGAGAGAGTGAGAGGAATTCGATATAAAAGGTAGAAGCAGGAGGAAGCCACCTGGTAGAAGGAAGTCTATGATGGAAGAGCCAAAGCCGGAAGGACAAGCACACGGCCTGGATAAACCGCAAGTTATAAGGGATCTCATAGCCGGGGATTAGAGTAGTGTAGTGGTAAATCTGCCCAATCTAGCCATGCTATTTATACCATAATTATTGAGTTGTGTTTTCCTTTACTGGTCTCCTTTGGGTAGGAGATTTTATAGCAACAAATTTTGGGGTTTAAATAATTACCCCACACCTACCCACTCCTGCCTCAGCAACCCTAGTATTTCCCTACCTTGGGTCATTGAGCCTCCACAGGACAAAGATGCTCCCCTTCCAGTGATGTTCTCTAAGGCAATCCTCTGCTACATGACCAGCTAGAGCCTTTGGTCTCCCTCTCACCATGTGTACTCTTTGGTTGGTGGTTTAGTCTCTGAGAGCTTTGGGGCTTCTGGTTGGTTGATATTGTTGTTCTTCCAACGAGGTTGCAAACCCCTTCAGCTCCTTCATTTCTTGTCCTCCTTTGATAGATTCTGGGAGAAAAAAACCCAACCTGGTTTATTTCTGCTTGATGCATTATGATGGGCAAAGCACTCACATGGATACATACAGATACATACACAAGCACTTATATGAACACATACACACACATACACACACATACACATAGCACTCATAAACAGAGAGGTAGCATAGCCAACAAGTGATGAAAATATATAGCTAATGCACTAGGAATAACGCTACTTAGCTTTAGTGGCTATGGTTCCATTTGTGCAAACTATACCTAAGTGTGCCCAATAAACATAAGTGACTGAGGAGCTACCAGATCAACGAATACCTACGCGTTCCTGATAAAGAAACACAGTGACTGTGAAGCCAGCAGATCCACGTTCATATGAACACAAAGAATCCTTATGCAAGGTTGGAATTCACAATACTTGTGCTGATCTTTCTTTGGTGATGGAGTTTCAGCACCAATCACTCTACAGGACCTCAAAAATTTGATTTACTTTCTACATTCTGAAATGTTCATAAAGTATAGAGTGGGTTCAGATGAAATATTGTTCTCTGGCAATGGAACAAAGTCAAATAATGTTAACTAACTCCTAGGTATCTCATATTGCATGTAAGGACAGATAACTACTGACACTAAATCTCCCTTAGTTACTACAGTAGTTGAAGTTTTTACCCTAAGTTTTTTTGTGTTATGAAATTTATGGACAGGGTCTGGATCTTGGACTAACATCACACAGCTCAACAGATATTTAAATAACTAAGATACCTAAATATTGGAGTTTTTCATATTTCAAAAAACAAAGGAGTGTTTTATAATTTCTAATTCATTTGGACTTTAATAGTTTGAAGTTAACAGTTAAAAAGAAGTTCAGTATATTGTGTAAACAGAAACGTGTCAGATTCTGGTTTGTAGGAGACAGAAAATAAAATTTGATTAAATTAACAATGAAATAATAACATTTAGCTTCATCTTAGTAAATCAGTGTTCCATTTTGTTGTTGATTGCATAAAAAAAGATTCACACAGTAGGATATAATTTTGAAAGTGTTGAAATTTGCATTCATTAGTGCTCCAGAGGCTAATCAAGGCATTTCTAATTAGGATCCACTCCAGCTGTATTCTCAGCCACTGTGAGAACGGTTTACATGAAGAAGGAGAAAATTTAGTTATCCTTGATCTGTTCTGATCTAGAAATTTCTATATGCTGGCACCTTATTATCTATCTTGAAGCTGAATCCACGGTGGATGTATCTATGTATGCATTCAGTTGGCTCACTCACTCCAAAAATTTTAAAAAAAATAATCGTCCAATACTTTTCTGAGCACTTGCCTAACCAAGCAGCGAATTCTGTGACTGGGTATGATGAAGAATTTAGGCTATAGAATTACTGAATAAATTCATTGATCAAATCAACTAAAACCCAATCCTACAATAATTCACATCAAGAAACAGAGTAAGATGGAAGGAATTTATCTCATAGAGTCACTGTTTTCTGCTTCTGGGAGCAACCTTTTTCTATCCAGCCATTCCTACCTCTATCAGACTTCCCAAAAAGAGTCCTGGGCTCATAACTCTGAAGCTAAGCTTTGGGTGTTGTTATGAGTTGCTGTCTGTTTTTTCTGCTTCCTCAAAGAAGTGACTGGATGCAGGTGAGGTTAGGTGAAATCTTATTAGTCAGATAAGGCTCGAGCCTGTGATTAGGCAGTGGAAAAAGAAGGCAGAGCTGAAAGTTTTAGATAGGAGAAAGAGAGAGATGAGAGAGGGGGAGAGAGAGAGAGAGAAAGAGAGAGAGAGAGAGAGAGAGAGAGAGAGAGAGAGAGAAGAGAGAGAAGAAGAGAGAGAGAGAGAGAGACAGAGAGAGACAGAGAGAGACAGAGAGACAGAGAGAGAGACAGAGAGACAGAGAGACAGAGAGACAGAGAGATAGACAGAGGGAGACAGAGAGAGAGGGACAGAGAAGAAAGAGAGAGAGAGAATGAATATGGGACCTGCAGGAGAAGATGATGAACCGGAACCACGTGGTCTTAGGAGCCATAAGTAACTGGAGATTTCTTAGATAGACGATTGAATATCACAAGCCACATTTGCCCAGTCTAAGTGTGCAGCTTGTATTTATATCAATTGAGGTTTGAGTTCTTTGTGTGGGCATTTTGCGGGTTGAAGATTTACTGTTATAAATCTGGCTGGTAAATTACAAGCCTCTGGAGTTTTCATTTTACAGGGCTAGGAGATTACAGCAGCAGGTCTGATAGACTGGAAAGATTCGAGCGGTTTGGCAGCAGCTAACCACAGGAACCTGGAGGCCATGCCTTGCTGCTCCTCATGGTGGTGGCCTGGCTGCTGTTGACAGCGCATAGCCAGACATAGCGTGGATTGTTTTTCATAATTATGTGCTACAGAGTGTCAAAAGATATAGACAAGCAAGAATGTAATACATTGAAAATCTTGTGAATCCATGAAGATATTCCAATGTGTGTGTGTGTGCTGATTTTTAAAACAAGATTCAAGATTTCAAGCTTGTATCCCAGAATGGCCTAAAATTTACTCTGTAGCTTAAGTCGGCATGAATCTAAGTTAGTCTTTTTGCTTCAGTCTTCCAAGTGCCGGAATTATAAACGTGGACCACTGTACTTACATATATTTAGTATTAGTGAATATTCATAAATGGACAGGTGTTGTATTTCCAATATTCAGAATAGATGTTTTTATTTTTTGTTGTTTTGGTTTCTTGAGATAAAGTTTCTTTATGTAGCCTGGCTGTCCTGAATCTCACTCTGTAGACAAGGCTATCTTGGAACTCAAATATATATCTGCCTGCATCCCTCTAGTGCTCGGATTGAAGATATATGCCACCATTGCCTAGCTTAGCTTAGCTGATTTCTCTCCTGACAATCAGAAACTGTATTCACGGGAATGAGGAGCAAAAGTCATCTGGTTACATCTGTTATATTTCAGTAATATTTAAATCTGAAATAACAAAAGTATTCAATAAATCATCAGAATTAGTGAGAGAAGCTACACTTAGAGTCACACGACATGAAGAGCCTACATGGCATATCTGCAACAGAGTCCCATCCATTAGAAGCCTGTGAGTGCTTTCCTGGAAAGAGTCAATGGGAGGTGGCTTCCTAGTTTCCAAGGGCTTTCTTTACCTTGGGGTGGTGACATGCTCTGTGATCAGATAGTGATATCCACACCGTTCTGTGAACTGACCAAAGGTCACGCAGTCTAATTGACTAGTGTTCAAGGCATCAAACTATTGTTCAGAATAATGAAAAAATAGAAAAAAAGGAAGGAAAATTGATGGTTGAATTTGCTAATTTGCCAAGGAAATAGACAAATTTATGAACAACCATGAAGCAGTGATGACCAGCCGTCTTAATAATAATCTTAAATGCAATGCTTTTGGATAGTCCCTGTCATTATATCCTCCATTGGAAAGGCTTTTAGAAAAGAATGAGTATGGTTGAGATGTGATGTGGTTCTGATCTAGAATTACACCATGAGGTTATGGAGGAGAAGAAATCCATATTACTAGAAACATCTTTGAGAGTCAGCAATTTATCAAACATCAGATACAAACACTAGACAAACATAGACTCCACTATTTTAGAAAATAATCTTAGTGAGAAAAGGTTTGACTTTGGTATTATAGATAAGTTTATAGAGTTAAAATATGGCGGTGATAATATTTTCAGAATTTCATATATTCATAGAGCAGATCATATAGAGATCATACATCACATTAAAATGTGACACAGTGACATTAGCTTCACTGCTACATACACATAATGATGGTCTTTAAAAAAAATGAATCCCCTAATGATAGTATGTACTCTGAGTCTAGGGAGGAGACAATGTATTCATGCTGACATTACTTATGATGAAAAAACCTGACACCTGTTTCTCAGATAAACCCTTTATTAGGCAACATATGCCTGTTTATTATTTTTACATGAATAATATTTACCTCTGCATAGATATTAATCACAGATATATAGCTTAAGATGAAAATGATTGAAATTATCAGCTGTCAATTAATGAGAGCTTTGAAGTTCAGGATGGTTAATTTTACTGAGTCTCAAAATTAAGCTGGAAATTAATAATGCCATTTATTTCCATAATAATTTCCTTTGATCTTTTCTTTTCCTAGAAACTATGAAAAGGAAATAAGTTAATATAAATACTTTTGACAGAATGAGAGATAAATCATAATGAATTAATTCTGTTATTCTTGAAAGATGCTGGAGGTAAAGCAGTACATACTTGTTCCATTGTTATAATAAGAGACTGTCTGAAAAACTATCAAACAGCCATCTCAGATTATAAATAAGGCCTCTGCCTGGGCATCATAGCACAAATGGATAGCTCGTGAAATCTCCTCTGGCTTTATTAGATATATTTTCACTCAAAATGAAGTCTCTGTGCTGTAATTCACATTCCAGACAGCTGCATTTGGCCTTCTTTACAAAATAAACTATCAGAAAATGACAATAACAAAATCAGAAATGGAGAATATATCATCACACACAAACGAGTCAGTTACTCTTGTCTTTGTGTGAGGAAACCTAAGAAAATGATAACCGTGCACACTACCATATCGCAAAACAGCCACAGAAAGCAATTTCTTGAGAAAATTGTTCTGTTGAGAATTCAGGGAGTAAAAATGGATGATCAAGACACTGCTTTAACTATGGTTTTAATGTATCTTCACTTGAAGAACCGAGTACCGATTTTGGAATAAACAGCTATCTACTTAATTCATTAGAAAGAAAAGTCATATTGTATCTAAATATAAAATATTCATAAGTAATTGATTTGTCAACATTTCCCCCTTATATTAAAAAAAAACCCTTTTATATGAAGTGGAGGTTTTTAGTGTATTTTTTTCTTCCTAGTGCATTTTATTATTTAAAATTTTATGCAGGTATGCAATATGTCTTTATCATATTCAGCCCTGGTTTTCTCCCTTCAAATCTTTTTAGACTTCTCCAAAACATCTTCTGCCTCAAATTTATATTCTATGTTTTTGCCAATAACCCATTGAACATAAATTCATGGTACCATATATGGAGGGATGTGGTGTTATCCATTTAAGCATAGTCCAAGTGTGGCTATTCTTCCTCCTAAAATTGAGTCTCTCTCTCTAAGAAACCATCAACAAGAACTTTCAGCTAGGATTGGAGTCTCCAGAACTTCCCTTTCCTTCTTGCTGGAAATTTTCAGTAGCTTGATGTGGAGCAGGTCATGTGTAGACCACACAGCTGCAGTGAGGTCAAAAGCCATGCTGTGGACAAAGCCAGCATTTCACAGCACCCTTCGACCTTCCAAACTCTCCTGTTGTTTATCTGGAAGCTTGCAGTGAGCTCATGGTTGTTCTCTTCATGGCTGAGAATTCAGTCACCAATTCTCAGCACTTTGAACAACTATGTTTGTCTGTGTTGAGTACTATGATCTGGAATAAACAGTTTCTCTGACCAAAGTTGAAAGCAGCAAAAGTGTATGAGTAGAAACATAAATATTTAGAAGTTCCTTCTATACATGACTAGAAAGGCAATAGGTACTCCCCCTACCTAGGATTTCTGTAGCCATTGCTTTGGGCAATGTTTACATTAAAACCTCCTTTGGAAGACTCACAGCCAATCGTGAGAGAGGCTAATGATCCTAATAAATATTCTTGCCGCTACTAAACCAGCAAGCATCTTTTACTCTGCAGATCAGTATTGTGGCACACAGGCTCTAGTGTTGTGTATAATTGTTGAAATCTTTTGCGTCCAAGGAGACTTTGTATCACCCGCCAGCACTATGAATGCAAGTAATCTGGAAGAGATTCTTGGTGAGGTAGAGACTGATTTCTTGAGGTCCTGTAACCAAAGTAAGTGGTGTATGTGGCAATGGGATCATACCATCTAGCTATGGTGCTCAATCATCAACAATGATAATATGCCATAGTGCTGTTGGGTCTCTGGGAATTTGACAACCATTAACTCATAGGGAAGCAATCTGTAGCTGGCAGCAAGATTTTCACTGAATGAACCGTGTTTTCTGGGCTTTTGATTTCATTCATTAGTAAAATATGTTGCCAAATTTAATTACTTACTTATGTAGTCTCATTCCTGCACTACAAAGATACTGAGATATCTTTACAAATTGACTACCAGCATTTTCTTCTTCCCTCATTACTTGACCTGTTAAGATGCTAAGTTGTGTATTTCAATCATTTATCTTAAATACTGATAAAATAGTTCACTGATCATTCCTAAAGTCCACTTGAAGTCCCATGATTGTTCAAGTAAATCACAAGTAATGACTGATTATTTCATTTGAAAAAAGTTTTATACATTTGAAAAAAGAGATAACCTAAGTGTCTTTGTCCAATGTGTAGGTATATAAAACTTCACCAAGTATGATATATAAAATAATTCTTACTAATTTGAAACTATGTGTTTATTCAAGATATCCTAACTAAACTCAATGGGTCACACACAAAATAATGTAAGAAAGTAGATGTAGGATTGCCTGAGAAGAAAGGAAAACTTCAGTGGGAAAGTGTGATACATGATAGAGGATAATAGGGTAAAACAACTAAAATTCATTATACATATGCATGAAATTGTCAAAGAACAAATGGAAAAATATGTTGGGAAATTTAAGTTCAATAATCTTTAATTAAAAATTGAACTCTCAGTATACCCTTTGATATAAATTAAAACCTGGACTATAAATAGAAGTTTCTCTTCATAATACTAGAAAATGATACATTTTTTTTTGGCTTTCAGTAATAAAATCATAAATGTATGCATGGCCTCACACTGATGCCTGATATCCTCTAATGGAAGGAGTGGGGATAGTAATGAAGGTGAAACTTAACACTTGGATGTAAAAGCCAGCCAGTGAGGCTGAATTCATTTTATGTATATATCAGGAATTACTCATGCTGGGAAAAAGCAGTCTTCTAATAAAGACAAACTGTGCTTAATGTCAGTTTTACTTATGCTTTTTGCAGTTCAAAATGCTGCTTTTGTATTAAAACAGTTGGCAGAATATTAGACAGTTCTTAGGGTGACAGCGATAAGCAGCATACAGAATGCAAACCCTGCAGAGAACTCAGAAAGGATGAAATTTATAACCTTTGATTGGGAAATTGTTTTGAAGTAGTGAAGAAAGATTGTTTTAAAGAACATTAATTATAACCTGAATTTACTATAGTTAAAAAGAAACATTATTTTGTATCAGAGAGAGAGAGAGAAAGAGAGAGAGAGAGAGAGAGAGACAGAGAGAGAGAGAGAGAGAGAGAGAGAGAGAGAGAGAGAGAGAGAGAGAGAGCATATTCCTTAGAAAATCTACTTCTGGATATATTCAAACTGGATATATTCTCTAGACTAGTATTATTCAAACCAAAAATCTTACAATAAGTAAAAAATATGTAGCTAAAAAAGGTGAATTATGTCATCACACAAATGTCTTAAAATAAGTTAAATGGGAGAATTATATAACCACAGAGGTCTACCAGAACACTGACATTTTAAGACATCACAAATGTCAGAATGAAAACAAGAGAAAAATATAAGACGTTATATTATATGCAAGACTGTGTATAAATGAAAATAAGATGGACCAGATATATATTTGTCAAGTACTTTGGACGAATTGGTTATTTGTCCTCAAATTTGAAAATAATGAGAGAACTTTCATGGACAGCAGATCTGAAAGGATTGGAAGCATCACATTTACAGCCACTCCAGGTCAGAAAATAAAGGAACCACAAAGAAATCAAGCTCAAGACAATCTCTATTTTCTGTGATATATATGGGAGAGCAAATACTATGCCAATCTTATGAACAAAGGATATTGAGGACCCATAAGAAAGAGAAAATAGATGAATGACAGCCGCTGGGTACATTTGGGAAGTTAAGGAGTTTAGTTAGTGTTTTTTTCCACAAGAAGAACAAAGCATTCGTTTTTCTCATGCTTTATTGTCTTTTCATATTGCATTCATTAACAAACTTCAATCATTTAACATGCCATACCCTTATCAATATATGATTCTAATCAACACAACCATGCTTAAACTTTGTCAATTGTACACCAGAAAACTGGGAAGCAGTCAAATGATTAAAAAATAAAATACATGTATTGAAAAACAAAACAAAAAATAGTTGCCATATTCATTTAATGAGAGTATTAATTTCAAATTTCAAAATAACATCATTGAACTCATTTGATGTCCTAAAACACAGGATGTCTCTGATCTTTGGTCAATAAACACAAAACAAAATTTTTTATCTACATTCTCTATCAAAAACCCAGTCAAAAAAGGCTTTTCAAAATTTTTGAAAATTTTGTGAAGATTATATACTAAGCACATGTTTTATTCTAACAATAATTCTGCAGTGTCTACCCTGTGTGATGTATAGCTTAATGAAAGCATACAGGGACTGGAATACTGTACTGTGCATCAGTGATCTTACATCATCTCATGAGCTGTTCAGATGGTGTCAAATGTGGTACAGACCTATATCCATAATTATAAAAACTATCAGGTGAGATTTAAGAAAAAAAAAATTCCTGGTTTCTATGAAGAAAGCTATACAACACCTCTAAAATATATACAATAAACTCTGAAAGCTCACCAATACTGATAACCACACTAACGTTCTTTGCTAGATTTCCTTAGATCACTTTCTCAGACTTAATGGATGTCTCTCCCTTCTTCTCTACACAGTATTTTGAATATTTTTCATTAATCTTTTTTCATAGTTTTTAAAAGAGGTAATGACATCACTTTTATTATATTTATTTATTAATTAATTTTTAATGGTGTTGGTATGAATGATTGTGTGTACTTAATGTTTGGACAACCAGAAGGAGGTGATTCTCTTATACTTTGAGAATCCTGGAAATCAAAGTCAAATTTGGCCATCAGTGTCAGTAGCAAGTGCTCTTACCTGTTGAGTCAAAAATATGTCAATAACAGAATGTGTACAGCTACTAGTCAACAAAATATCACCTGTATATGAATTTTCTCATGTGTCCATATTTTTCATGTATCATTTTATAGTTTCCTAGGAATTATGTAAATGCATTAAAGTGACTTTCAATAAATCAATTTATAGAGATCGATGAATCAAATTGATATTGTGGTGATGAGAGATTCGATGGCACTCCACAACAATATATAAATTGAATACAATGCCACAAAATTGTACACCACTACCACATAGAGAAAGAATGGAAAAGGATTCAAGTAATGGCTATGAAATGATGTAGAGTGACTAGTTTTTCAGAACTAGGGGCTTGCATATAATTGGAATTAATAAAATATGTTATTAAATACTTAAAAGGTAGTGTAAGATGTGAATATGATGGTTTGAATATGCTTGGCCAAGGGGGTAGCACTATTAGGAAGTGTAGCCTTGTTAGAGTAGGTGTGGCCTCATTTGAGGAAGTGTGACACTGTGGGAGTGGGCTTGAGACCCTCCTCCTAGCTGCCTAGAAGCTAGTCTTCTCCTGGTTCCCTTTGGAACAAGATGTAGAAGTCTTAATTCCTTAGTCTCATGCCTGCCTGGACACTGTCATGCTTCCTGCCCTGATGATTTTGGACTGAACCTCTGAACTGTAAGCTGGCACCAATTAAGTATTGTCCTTTATAAGAGTTACCTTGGTCATAGTGTCTCTTCAAAGCAATGGAAACTATAACTAAAACAGAAGTGTATTCCTGTCTTACCCAGCATATAGGTTAACTATTCATATACCTGTGCTTCAAAAAGATAAGAATACATTTCAGAGAACAAATTCTGTACTATTTATTATCTATTTCTGAATCCACCAAAATGCCTCATTGTTATTGGCATCTCACATATACTTCTTGTTTTAAAACACTGAAGGAGTCATCTATATTTAGAACTGCCATTTACAAGTTTCTTTTCCAGCTGATAGTCACGGAGGAGGTGATATTTCATTATTACTAAGGTCTGGTACTCAGGAAGATGTATATAAATGGCAGTATATTCATCTACCGAAGCTAATTCCATGAACAGTATTCTGATAGTGAAAAAAAATGATACAGATATCTTCTTGCTAAAACAAGAATAAACAACAGCAAGAAAGTTGTGAGCTGAAATTCCTGCCTTCCTGATCCAGCAGAGAATCTCTGGACATGTAGTGAGTAGATGGTAAAATGGGATCTACTGTCTGTCGGATCAGGCTTGATATGGCTGCAGAGCAGTGGATGGTTGTTAGTTCTTGCTCTATCGCTGAAGACAGGAAGGGTTGTAAAGCATTTCTTATAGGTTCAGATGCTTCCTCAAAGACCATACCAATTCCAAAAAGGCTACACTTCCTAATTCTTCTCCAATAATCCCAATCTCTGATAATTAAGCATTCAAATATATGATCCTATTGTGACCATTCTTATTCAGAGCACCACATTCCATTCCCTGGTCCCTACAAGCTCATATATTGTAATGCTTAGTCATCAGGGAGCTGTGGCACTAATTGAGAAAGATTAGCTGTGGACTTGATGAAGGAAATGTCACTGAGCATGGGCCTTGAGGTTTCCGAAGGGCCCAGTCTACATAGCAATGAACCAGTGACTAAGATTAGAATGAGGATGAAGGTTTTAATTCTCTTCCTGTGGAAAAAAATACCAATATGTTATTTTGATGAATATAGGAAGCTCACTCTAAGGACAAATTTGAAAATCCAAGTTAAACTCTGTAATATTGGAAATGAGAATATGACACTGGCTTGAGTCTTTTGACCTGTTATATAGACAAAAATCACACCCATTATGGTAAGAATTTTATTATTTAATGATATATGATGTTTATTAGAATTCTTGGCATGTGTTGATGATAGGTAGAGAGTAATGACCGGATTTTCCAAGGGAATCCATGTTTCTCACCTGCAGACAGAGATGGCAGAGACACAAAAAATTTTCTGCACCAAAGTTCAACCTAGTGGAACTGTGAGGTCACTGGAGTTTCTGAAGGATGACTTAGTGTGTTTTCCCTACTGAGCAGACACTTCCCATCCTCAGCAACTATCAAAGCTTATATGTCTGTGGGTTGTGAAGCATCTTGTTAGGACACTGTGAACCTCATGGTTCTACCTTCTGCTAGAAAACATTAGTGAACGCAAACTCAGGGTCTTCTGTATGAAGTCACAGGTACTATGCTTTTGAGATGGTGACAACCACCTCAAATAAAGCAACAGAAAGATCAGGAAATGAATGGGTGACAACTGTCACATCATACCTGCAGGACTTAGAAGGAATACCTGGAGACACAGGAACTGAAACAACTAAGATGTCATTATTATTATTATTATTATTATTATTATTATTATTGGTTTTCGAGACAGGGTTTCTCTGCATAGCCCTGGCTGTCCTGGAACTCACTCTATAGACCAGGCTGGCCTCAAACTCAGAAATCCGCCTGCCTCTGCCTCCCATGTGCTGGGATTAAAGGTTTGTGCCACCACTGCCCGGCATTCTTTTAAAAATATTAAGATATAAGAAGAAGATATGCTATTTCAACCAAAACTAAAATCTCTTAATAGAAACTAATTGTTTCAAAGAAATGAAGCAAAAATTTAAAGAGAGAAAAAGGTAGATCATATGGTTTGGGTAGAAAGTACTAAACTTTTTTCACTTTGATATGTACTTTACAGCTTTACTTTTAAGGGGATATCATATACATTATTTTATTCTACTTAGAATTGAAGATTATCACTTTACCCCAATATATGGGATTGTGCCTATAAACACTTAACAGTCTGCAGTTTGTGTTTCTGAAATAATTTTATATCATTCACTCAGTTCCGTAGTATAAATATTTCTACATCGACCAATTTTACAATACCAGTGCGATTTCAAACATATGACAAAGGTTCTGAAAAATTAATAGCTGACTTTTATGAGGTCCTGAGATCTGCTTTTGCATCCACTGCTACGTAAATCTCAAATATTTAGTGGTTCAGACTTAGGTGCATGGAAGGCACACCTTTACTGTTTATTTCTGGCAAGTATCTTGGACTTTCGTTCACTTGTACAGTTTGAAGAGTAATAGTTTGATAATATGTAGTGTACTAAGGACTAGCAAGACGTTAAAAGATATATGTTTTTATAGGAGGTTGTTGAAGAGTTTCTGTTATCAGACTGCCATCAAATTGCCAAGATATCAATTTGTGGTCCTTTCCTTAAAAATAACTATCCATTTAAATCTTCAATGTATAACCTCTCTACAAAAGTCACCTCTCAAATCAAACTTTAAAAACCACTTATTTCTTAACTTTTATATTTTGTGTCAAAGACTATAGAATGAAGTTATATAGAGAATGGGCCCTGTGATGGTTTTCACATTTAAATCTACCACAGTCTAAAACCACCAGTAAAGAGATTTAATTCAGTAATAATCTAGACCAGGTTGGTATGTGGGGGATTCTCTAGATCATTAAACAATTCCCCTGTGGACTGCACCATTCTCTAAACTAGACAAGAATGAAAACATTAGCTGGGCCCTAATCCATCCAAATAGGCAGTGTGGGAGCTTTGCTACTCTCTTCTCTTGACATGGATGCGACCATCCCTTTACTGCCTTGACCTCCCCCAATAATTTGTAACCTGTAAGTGTGAGCTAAATAAACTCCTTCTCTATATTCTTTTCACTATGGTCTTTTTCAGAGCAGAAGAACTGTAACTAGACAATGGAAACATTTAATAAAGATTAAAGTTAATCATGCTTTTCAGAAAGATGCTCTGCCTCCTTTTGTTGAAACAAAGAAAATTTGAGTGCAGACTCATATCACTCTTTCAGTTTGGAGCCCTCCAGGCACAAATGTATGAATAGCTTTTGTAATGTTTGATGATATTTGCTTTGAAGGTTCAGCTTCCTAATTTGAATGTTCAAAGCTGCTAAAACAGAAGGCATGTCTTAAAGGGCTCGCTGGAGGGTGCCCGAGAATTGGTAACAGAAGGAGTCCAATTTTGTTCTTCTATTTTGTATTTTGGCATAGGATACTGTTTCTTTCATTGGCCCTTTGGAAGCCTGTGTTTTTAATATCCAATATCACTTTTTTTTTTAAGTGGCGCATTGGGGCAAAACATGAAACAGACCTTCTGTTCTCTAATAATGAAAATCTGTTGCTTGGAAAAGATAGATGTTGCTAGAATAACTCAGAAGAACGACTAAATATCCAGGTAGCTGTGCAGCCATAAGCAAATAATATTGCCTTCCATCTCTCCTCATGACTGTGGAAGAATCAACTGTGTGTTGGCTGATTTCAAAAAGAGAGTCCAGTTTTCTCTTCTGTCTGTCTCTCTGTCTCTGTGTGTCTTTCTGTGTGTGTGTCTCCTCTCATTTTCTCTTCTCCTTTGCCTTTTCTTTTGCTTTTGTTTTATGTTTTTTTTTTTTTTTCCTTTAAAGAGCTCATTAAGATGACCTGCCTGGTAGGGCAAATTTTCATTTCTTTCCCTTCAAAAGCAAATTGTATTGTGTGAATGAATATAAAGAACAATTTCAACACATAAACAATTTTAAATAAAGCCATTTCTACTTTCTCCCTTCTTTTTTTTTTTTTTTTTTTTTTTTTATTGAAAAATTTTTTATTTTTTACATTTCAGATGTTCTCTCCCTTACCCCATTTCCCCCCTCCCTCCCAGAACTCACTATCCCTTCCCCCCTCTTCCCGCCTCCACGTTGGTGTACCCCCACCCACCCTCCCCTGTACCTCCCCTCCCCACCCTCGAATATCCTACCCCCCATGTCCAGCCTTCATGGGACCAAGGATCTCTTCTCCTACTTATATATATAGCTCCCTTGCATATATAGCTGGAGCCATGGGTCCCTCCCTAAGCGCTCCCAGGCTGGTGGCTTAGACCCTGGGGCTCTCGTTGGTTGGGATTGTTGCTTTCCTCATGGTGTCGCGAATCCTCTCAACTCCTTCAGCCTTCACTCTATCTTCTCCATTGGGAACTCCAATGCTCAGTTTAATGGTTAGCTGTGAGCATCTGCCTCTGAGTATGTCAGACTCTTGCAGACCTCTAAGGAGACAGCTATATCAGGCTCCTGTCAGCGTGTACGTCCTGCCATCCACATCAACCTCTACCTTTGGTGACTGCACATAGGATGGATATCTAGGTGGAATAGTCTGTAGACTGTCCCTCCTTCAGTTTCTGTCCTGCACTGTGTCTCCTTATTTGCACCCTTGAGTATTTTGTTACTCCTTCTAAGAAGGACTGAAGGCTCCCCTATTTGGTCATCATTCTTTATGAGCTTTATGTGGTCTGTGAGTTGAATCTTGGGTATTTCAGGCTTCTGGGCTAAAATCCAATAATCAGTGAGTGAATACCATGTATGTTCTTTTGTGATTGGGTTACTTCACTCAGGATGATATTTTCTAGTTCCATCCATTTATATATGAATTTATCAAATTCATTGTTTTTAATAGCTGAGTAATATTCCATTGTATAAATGTACCACATTTTTTGTATCCATTCCTCTGTTGAAGGGCATCTCGGTTCTTTCCAGTTTCTGGCTATTATAAATAAAGCTGCTATAAACATAGTGGAGCATATTTCCTTGTTATGTGTTAGAGCATCTTCTGGATATATACCCAGGAGTGGTATAGCTGGGTCCTCAGGTAGTGATATGTCCAATTTTCTGAGGAACCGCCAGACTGTTTTCCATAGTGGTTGCACCATCTTGCAATCCCACCAACAATGGAGGAGTGTTCCTCTTTCTCCACATCCTCACCAGCATCTGCTATCACCTGAGTTTTTGATTTTAGCCATTCTGACTGGTGTGAAGTGGAATCTCAGGGTTGTTTTGATTTGCATTTCCCTGATGACCAAGGATGCTGAACATTTCTTTAAGTGCTTCTCGGCCATTCGGATTTCCTCAATTGAGAATTCTTTGTTTAGCTCCTTACTCCATTTTTTAATAGGGTTATTTGGTTGTCTAGAGTCTAATTTCTTGAGTTCTTTGTATATATTGGATATTAGTCCTCTATCGGATGTGGGATTGGTAAAGATCTTTTCCCAATCTGTTGGTTGCCGTTTTGTCCTATTGACGGTGTCCTTTGCCTTACAGAAGCTTTGCAATTTTATGAAGTCCCATTTGTCAATTCTTGATCTTAGAGCAGAGGCCATTGGTGTTCTATTCAGGAACTTTTCCCTGTGCCTAGGTATTCGAGGGTCTTCCCCACTTTCTCTTCTATTAGTTTCAGTGTGTCTGGTTTTATGTGAAGGTCCTTTATCCACTTTATCCACTACTTTCTCCTCTTCAATACCTATATATCACACATCTCTCCTCTCCCTCAATTTAATGTGATATTTTTTAAACTTGAGTCAACTTAGTACTGTTTAGATGTCCATGGTTGTAAGCCATCTATTTAACACAGGCTGCTTATCAGGACTCATCTGTGAAGAAAACTGGTCTCTATCCCAGTACCTATCAAGTGTCAATAACTCTAAGGTAGAAATAGGATTCCTTGAGTCCCTCACCCATCCATGATGGGACATTGTCAGCTTTGAAGCTGTGATGATCTGTGAACACAGTCACTACCCTAGCCCCAGTGCGTTGACCTGTGGAGATTCCCATCTTGTCTGCGAAGCACTGCTCTGCTGATGTTCTTGCTACATCTGGCTCTTGTAATCTTTCTTTCCTCTCTGTTGTGGATTTAGGAGTGGCCTTCGTAGGTTCATGTGTTTGACTTGGTCTCAATTGAGCAGTGATCCCTATAGGTTCACATGTTTGACTTGGTATTGATTAAGCAAAAGTCCCTGTAAGCTCGTGTGTTTGGCTTGGCCTCCAAGGCTGGTGCTTCTCTAGGTTGATAGGAGTCAGGCTCCTATCAATACCCACTAAAAATAATTGATATTTCTTTATATGTTTCCAAATTCTTTAAAGTTTAGCTTCAAGCAAGATAGTTGGATTTCATATCTGCTTCTATATCAATGTTTTGCAAGATTAGATACTATGTACACTTTTTAAAAATTCGCACTTTTGAGAGAAATCAGCCAAAAAGTCAAAGGCAGAAATAGTGATCCCAGAAAATAAACAACAGGAAGCTCGTAGACATTAGGGACGTGAGAGAAATTCACTGCCTTGGAGGAAAGAACTGCAGGTCTCAGGAGGAAGGCAGTTTTGTGTGATTCTTCTTCAGGTTACAGGAAAGTAAACTCACGGCTTAAAACTTCATCACTCACATTTAGAAGCAACCCTCCAAAACACACTTTCATAATAAAATTTCATATCTCCCTCCACATAACTATCATTCTTACATCTTTTCCATTGAAATAAATCCATGACCATTCAAAAATGCTCTCAGATTTACTTAATTGCATAATATCAATGGCAATATTCATTTTTCTTCACTTGGGTGGACTTCCAACCTTGACAGCCAATCAGAGGGCATTCACAGCCTGCATTATCGAATAAATTGTGATAACAAATTTAAGAATGGTTCACTAAAAGCATGGAAGGCAAACAGACAGTCTGCTTTCTGAGGATTTGACATGGAAGCTAAATTGAATCTACTGAATTTTGAATAGGCGGTTTTCTGTAGAATAATTATTCAGTCAAACTGTAAAGGGTGCTATAGAACTTAATCCTTAACAGTGGAATGCAAACAAAGGTGTCAAGCTACTATACAAAGCTTGGAACTTAAAACAAACTCTACAAAATTCTTGGAAAACTGAAAATCTTTTAAAATATAATTATCAGCTACAAAAAGCACATAAATACTTATTCTTGCAGAAAGGAACAATTTTGTGTAAGTTTATTTATTTTAATAACTTCGTGGATATCATGGAAATGTAATAAATTCCCCTAAAAGTGAAGTGAGCCATCAGGGTTCACTGAACTGTAATGAGGATAAAGGTGTTCTAAACTCTAATTCTTTCAACTCCTCCTAATCAGAAGTCAGAATTGGGAGGTATAAGTAACAACAAAAGCTTAATTTTTTATTTCACTATATTTTGAAAATAATAGGCTCAAAATAATTCCCTTTCTGTTACTTGTCTTCAGCCAATATATATGTATGTATGCATATGTCTTATCTATCTATCTATCTATCTATCTATCTATCTATCTAATCTATCTCTATATATTCATATTTACATCAGTAATTAACTTTAATGGAGGGTATAAAACACTCTGCTGCAACCTGGGTGTCAAGTAAAGAGATGAAAGATAGAAGTCATGTGTGTTTTAATGAATGGGGCAACACACAGCACAAATCACCTGTAAAAAATGATTATGAGCAGTGGAGATTGAATAAATGTTGGTTTTAATGTTATAGGCCAAATTCTTTGAAGTACAGGAAACAAAGGAAGTAGTTTGATGTTGGAAAGAAAGATTTCAAGGAGAAAATTATATGTAAAAAAAACAAAAATATACCATATGTGAACTATAATAGGGACATTTTTCTAATTTTTCTGAACCAGCTGGTTAGCATATATGAAAATGACTAGAAATGAATGGTACATATTGGGAATGAGTAATTAGTTTTATTTTAGTGAGAAAGTCAGTTTGGTGACTGAGAAATGCTGTAGAAAGCAGGTACAGTAGTCTATATTAGTCCTACGTTAAACTTAGATCATGAATATGGAGTGAGAACTCTTGGGAAATTTTAGGATAGGTATATTAAAATAGCAACTACTGTGCCTAGTGCTGACACATGTCTTTAATCACAACACTCAGGAAACAGACAGAAGCAGATCTTTGTATTCAAGACATCCTGGTCTACACAGTGAGTTCCAAGACTGCACAGAGAAACACTGCCTTGAAAAAGAAAACAAAGAAATAAAGTTAATTGCAATTGATAAAATTTTGTTTGTGTTTCTGGTTACAAATATTTCAAGCATGACATTGATTCAAAACTTTATTTGGCAGAAATTTTTCTACTCTTTGCTGTCTTAAGGAAGTGAGCTGTGTGAGAGAAGGATATTCTCATACACACAGAAGACATGTGTGATTGCCGTCCAGGGTGGCAGTGATTCAGCAACCAAGTGGGCCTTAATGCAAATTGGGAATACAAAAAGATCAGCTTAGTGTGTCTGGCCCATCTTTCTATCCTTTTCTTGGACATTCTTTTCTTCCTGTTAACACAGTGTACCCAATAGTTTTCTAATTCATGTTTGTTTATTCAGGAACCTTGAATAGTTTCTAACCTCATCAAATGAAGTCTGATTATTTATAATAACATATAGGAAAAGTGATGAAGCAATTAGAACCTGTTAGTTCCATTTTAAGTTCATATTCTCCCACGAAGATATATTTTGTTGATCTATCTTAACTCATGTGTTAAGAGAAAAAAAATATTCTATAGCAGAGTTACTTGCATTGAGGTACAAGAAGCAAATCCGGAAAGTGTTTAGAATTTCAGAGTCTAAACAACTCATCGTCTCAGAAATAGATGTACACAGGAAATTTAGAACTTTAAAACTCATATATATGTATATGTATATGTATATGTTATATGTATGTATATATGTATATGTATATGTATATGTATATGATATATATATATTAATTTGTAGGCTAGCATGCAATCCTGGCTTGATGATGGCATTATCAGAGATATATGTCATGATACTTTGATTTTACTTGGTCATTATTCTTCTCTGTTCTCTTCTGCCTCACTTTAGCTGAATTTTACCTTCCCATAGTTAGTCCCAATTTCTGATCTCTTATTATATGTTATCCATTAGTTCCTCTACTCTACACCTCTAATAAGATCGCATCCACTCTACTCATAATCACGTCTAGTTTTGTCAGACAGCATACACACACAACACACACACACATATACCCACACAAATGCATGCATGCATATATGCACGTATACATATTCTGTTGTTAAGCATATAAGATGTTTCTTATATGACACTTTCTCCTCCTCCCCCTCCTCCCCCCTCCCCCCTCCTCCTTCTTCTCCTCTTCCTCTTTCATTTATTTTTGAGACTATAGCACAATTACGTAATTTCTTCAGTCCCTTTGCTCCCTTCAGACCCTTTTATATACTTAGTCTTACTCTCTTACTCATTATTTTTCTTAATACAATGCTTTCCCCTTGAATCCATCATTTACAGATATCATGGTTTTAATTTTAATTATATCTACATAAAATTTCATGGTGTATGGATTTGAATAGATTGGTTAGGTTAAGACCACTGATTACTATCCAGAGATTCAATACTTGTTCAATTCCTAGCACCCATATAATTACTCATCAAACACTCCAATCCAGGGTATCTGCCTCCCACTTCTGGCTGCTGTGGACACTGCTTGTGCTGCACAGATATAGTTGCAAGGCAAACACACACACATAAAATATTTTTTTATTTTTAATTTTATTTATTTATTGGTTTTTCTTTTTTTATTTATTGGAAATTTTATTTACATTTCAGATGTTCTCCCTTTACCCCATTTCCCCCCTCCCTCCCAGGAACTCCCTATCCTTTCCCCCCTCTTCTTGCTTCTATGATGGTGTACCCCCACCTACCCTGTCCCGTACCTCACCTCCCCACCCTCGAATACCTCCCCTAATCCAGCCTTCATGGGACCAAGGATCTCTTCTCCCACTTATATATAGCTCCCTTGCATATATAGCTGGAACCATGGGTCCCCTAAGGCTCCCAGGCTGGTGATTTAGACCCTGGGGCTCTGGTTGGTTGGTATTGTTGTTTTCCTCATGGTGTCATGAATCCTTTCAACTCCTTCAGTCTTCACTCTATCTTCTCTGTTGGGAACCCCATGATCAGTTTGATGGTTAGCTGTGAGCATCTGCCTCTGAATATGTCAGACTCTTGCAGACCTCTAAGGAGACAGTTATGTTAGGCTCTGTCAGCATGTACCTCCTGACACCCACTCAGCATCGACCTTTGGTGACTGCACATGGAATGGATACCCAGGTGGAATGGTCTGCAGACTGCCCCTCCTTCAGTTTCTGTCCTGCCTTTGTATCCATATTTGCTCCCTTGAGTATTTTGTTACTCCTTCTAAGAAGGACTGAAGCCCCCCCCCCCAACGTGGTCTACATTCTTCATGAACTTTATGTGGTCTGTGAGTTGAATCTTGGTTATTTAATGTAGTGTGATATACCACATATTTTATCTGCTCACTGACTGGAAGATAGCCATGCTGGTCCCACTTCCTGGCTTCTCTGAATAGAGCACTTACAAAGAGAGACATGTTGATGTCTCTGTGGTGTATGGGCTTACATCCCTCACGTGCACCCAAGACTGACAAGGCCAGACCATCTGTTGTCTCTACTTTCAGTTTTCAAGGGGCCCATGGTTGTTATTCCATATTCATGACCACCAACACTAAGTGTTCATTCTTTTACATACATCCTTACAATTTTACATTCCTGATTATCCTCATAAATATTTTATTCTAGATGAAATCAGAGGCAGAGAATGCCAATTAGAAATTTTATAGGGAAAATAATATATATGTAGTTTTCATCAGTTTGAATAATGTGAGACTGGACACTGCTATGTCATATAAAAGAAGTTACAACACCCCAAAAAACCAAAACCAAACAAACAAAACAACCCAAAGTGCAGGCAGCAACTGCATCTAAGACAGCAAGACTTTATTAAACTCTAGTATGTTCCTTAAGTCATTGCTCACATGAGTTTTCATTAGATAGAATATAAGATGATGGGTGATAAGTAAAATTCAATATTTTTTAATTAAAATTAAATATATTGCTTGTCTTCCTGATAATCTGCAAGGCCATATTTCAAACAGTACTGTGACTGTTAATTTATGTAACTCATTCTTAGCAGACATTTAGGTTTGGAGGCAAAGTCCTGACCCTGCTTGAATTTTCTATCTGGAAGCTAGATAGTTGGTATTGTTTAGATGAAAACATAAATATACTTATTCTTTGCTTTACTGAGAATCTTCTGATATCCATATATAAGGAGATCTGACAAGATAATGCTTATGATATGATACTTAGCACCGAAAACTTTTACCATCACACAAAATAACATAATATATGCAAATACATGTGCTCTATCTGTTTGTGAATTTAGTTTTTCAAGCAGAATTGATGATCCCTCATTCAGAGCAATCCTTATGCAGTACACACACACACACACACACACACACACACACACACACACACACACAAAATATCCAAAAACATCTCTCTACTTTCTTTGTAAGTTGTATATTGGCTAATGGAGGAAGTCAGGATGATAAACTACCCAGAAATGACTCAATTTTCAATGATCAGAAGGCTGTGTTCATTGCTTTATAATAGTGATGAATTACATCGAATACTTATTTTACAAGGAAAGGGCCACATACATATTAATGGGCTTATATATAAAAGAATATTACATCTTGCTATATATTTATAAACATAATTTTGCCAGCAGAATAGTCAAATGCTCTGTAGAACAGAATTATACGTGGCATTTTTACCATGTTAATGTTTTATTTGCAAATGTAGAAGCATTTTCAATGAGACTCACCTAATTGCCTCTGTAATAAATCTCTTTGTGAAGAACAAGAAATTATAGACAGCTTACATTTACATTTCTGAATAATTATGTAATTTACACACACATAAAATATAAGGCTTAAAATTAATGAACACCAGATAAGAATTTCTGGTGGACACAAAACACAAAAGCTTTGAAGGACTAAAGGACTCAATATGGACTAAACTCTTGTAGTTCTGTTTGTGTTTTGACAAGGACAAATCTTGCTTTGAGATGCTAGCATTGGATATTTCTGTAAACACAAGCGTCTGCAAATGTTATAGAATAATGTGCAGTTTGGCCTTTTTGGCAGCCTCTGTGCACAAGTGAGTTGTCTTTGTGTTGCATGTCAGCACATTGGGGAAGCTGGTGCTTTTCCTGAAGTGTTTAATTTCGATGCAGATGGCATCCGTCTTGCGCAGGTTTTAGGTGTACAGTCTCTCCGTTGGCAGGCACACTTGGACCGGGAGATGTTTGCCATGAAGGTTCTCACTTGCTTCTGACGGATGTCGCTTTGCATCCATATGGACTTTGCTAATGTCTAACAAGTAACAGACAAGCTTCTTTGCAGATCTGGATTTTTTTTTTTAACCTTCTAGGAAGCAAATCTATAATTACATAGAAGTCAGATATTTCCAATTTATTTCAACATCCAGGAGAAGTGCAAACATCCACCACAAAAGAAGAAAGAGCAGGTACAGCCTAACTTTCTGCCACATTTCAGCAAAGAGTGTAAGTTCTTTCAGGCTCTAAAGAGTCAATATATCCAATGGAATTAATACTGCTTATTTTGATGTACGATTTTGTTGATACTTTCTGTAAAATCCTTCATATTTTGAATGTTGTTTGACAATCACAGAGATTGATTCATCCCCACCACCTAAAAACATTCTTAATGGCAACAGGTTTCATATTTTGTCTCAACAGATACAAATAAATAAATGAGTAAATTCAGCGTTTTTCACAACAGTTTTTCTTACCTTGGCATTTTAATTCTGAAGGATGCAGCTGAGTTGGCTCTGCTGTGATTTATTTTCACGTCTCTCTTTTGGTGTAGATTATAAACATCGCAAGGGAAGGTTAAGGACGGATTTTGTTTGTGGTGGTGTTGGTAGTTGTATATTGATTTCTTGGAACAAATGCGTATTAAATAAATTCTATTTTCTTTAAAATTCTCTCTCTTTCATTAGAATTTGTCAAAACACACAAAATACAAAAAAAAAAGCAACAATAGCAAAAAAATCTATTTTAAAAAAAGAGATCACTGGCTAGTTGAGAAAGAAAGCATTTTCTTGGAAATTCCTTTATAAATTTTAGTACTTTGACACTGAAAATTACTCCAAAAAAGAACCCACAAACACTAGGAGAAGTTTGCTTCTTTAATTTAAATCTTTGTGATCTTAATCTTGGAGAAAAATCTCTACATATAAATAAGTATAATGAGTTTAGAATTTAAGCTATAAAACAACTGTTAGAAGTGTGCTCTTTTGTCAGATGGCCTAGCAATCTAAGGCACTGTGTCCAGAAATGTTTTGAAACTCTTTTCACCTTATTGGGTTGCCTTGTCTAGTCTCAGTATGAGGGCTTTTGCCTTGACTCACTGTATCTTGTTTTTTCCAGTGTGACTGTCTTCTCTTGGAGGCCTGCTCTGTTCTGAAGAGGAAATGGGGCAGGGAGTGGGGAGATGGGGAGGGGAAGAATTGGGAGGAGTGGAAGGAGAGACAACTGTGGTCAGGATGTACTGTATGAGAGAAGAATCGATTTTCAATAAAAATTGGAAAAAAATAAAATAAGGAATATAACTATAAGGGAATGTGAAATAAATTAGTGTAGTGTTTTAATCAATAAAATTTTAAAAAATAATAATTTTTTCGATAACCAACCCCAGCAGAATGTCATTGCCTCACTGGGAAGTAGTAGTTAGAATTCTACAGGAGTTGGGTGAGCTGCCTGTCTTTCAGCATCCAGGCCTCCTTCACTATTGGGTTCCATAGAAGCCAAGAGAATGCATTGGGATGCTTTGATTATGATCAACAGCTTTCTGGGTTCACCACTTACTTACAGAGAGAGAAACAGGGGTGGCCTCAACCTTTGGATTCTTCTGACAGGGTCAGCTCATACCTTCCCTCAGTCTGAACCACACACCAGCCAGAAAACCTCCTAGAAGGATTATGTGCCCTCTACTCTCTGTTTGTGTGAGTTTCTTCAAGATGTCCATATTTATTTATTTATTGATTTTGTTCTGCTGTTACTGTGAGTCACACTGATTGTTTTCACATGTGAGCTACACTTGCATCAATGCTTAAATTCCTCTGGATCTTGAGATCAAGAGTGAAAGAAAATAAAAACAAGACAAAATGTCTAAATATCATATCTAGCAATGGGTAAATGTCGAAAATACAGAAGGTAAGTCTTTCAGAGATTTGTAGATTGAGCCTGCTGTTAAATCCACGGACTTCAGCATATTAGCATTGCTATATCCACGGACCTCAGCATATTAGCATCCTTTCTAGCTCATGTGTTAAGAGTGATGATCACAACATAAAGTAACCTGAAGATGTACATTTCTCATCTACTTTTGGAAGTCTTATTCTTTCAGAACTTTTTTTTTTCAAATTCTTCGGAGAGTATGCCAGATCCAAGACTATGCTTCAGTGAGAGATATTTGGTGGCTGACCAAGTTTCCCAGATGTAATCTGTTTAGCTATTCCATTTCTTTATCTCATACTTAGAATTCTATGTATTTGCTGAGTATATCCTTTATTACCAGTAATCCTACATTATATAAATTACTCATAGCAGTATCACAATCCTTTGAGTAATAACTGGAGCTTCAATTTTAATGTCAGTACCTTCATTTATTATATATATATATATTTTAACTTTTCTCTCCTTTTATTATTTTGGGGAGGTGTGTTTGGTAGAGATGGGCAAGGGGGAGTTGGAGAGAAAGATAAGATTAAGATACACGGTATATATGCACTAAAATGTTAAAATGTGAAACCAAATTTGTTAAACCCTAATCTGAATGTAAATTCTTACCATAATAAAGATTACACCCCACAAATAAATTTCTTCTTTTGCTCATATTATGAAAATATATTGTGTTGATTTTTTTCTGTTGATTTTTTTCTATTGATTTTTCTCCTGTCATGAATTTTATTTGTTTTTTGAATTTCTATTTTTATTGAGTACTTTGAGAGTTTTACGCAGTGTATTTTTGAAGATATTCATTCCCTTCTCCCAGTTTCTCCACACCCGCCCCAACTTTTCATACTCAACTACATTTGTGTATCAATTTACTGGCCATATGCTCTTAGCTGAATGGTCTTCCTGTGGAGTGTGGTCCCTTTACTAAGGATCACAACGTTATTAAAGAATTCTGAGTGTTCCTCTCCCTGCAGCTGTCAGTTGCAATAGCTCCTCAAGTAGGGGTGGGAGTTCTTGCTCATCTCCCCACTTCATACTGGGATTTTGTCTGGATTGTGCTTGCACAGGTCTTATGCATGAAGTCAAGCCACTGCGAGTTAATAAGTTTACCTGTATCCTGAAGACCTTTTTCTCTGGTATTCATTCAATACCTCTGGTTCTTTCACTCTTTCCACCCTCTGTTCTCTAATGATTCTTGAGATTTCGGAGGAGGGGTGTGGCATACAGGTCCCATTTAGGGCTGACAATCACCAGGCTTATTTTTTGTACCTTGTTCTTTTGTGGTTGATTAGGTTCGTCTGTTTCAAATAGGAATTTTTCTGATGTTGAAGAAATTGCTCAGAATAGGAAGACATTCTAAACACTCATAAGTTTGCATTGTTGTTCCCATTTTCATTGTTTGGACAGGTTTTGATTTCCATCTGGAACACTTGATGAGGTAGGTTTCTGCTAATTCAGTGTTAACTGCTGCTGATTTTTCTCTGAGTTAGTTCTAGAAAATTAGTTGCCTTTAATGTGTAAAGGCCACATTGTCTCAATGGAAAAATCATAGATTCACATATTTTGGTCTGTTGTATTGACATTGATTGTAATGAATGTGGCAATGTCTCTTGTTTCCCTACACATAATATATCAGGTATTTGTTTTATGCTTTTACATTTTCTAATTTTTTGTTTTTATTTCACTCTACCACTACCAAGCTCAGTGGTGTATTTTCAACTTATAATGAGTTTATGTCCAATATCTATATGATGAACAAGTCTACCAAAAATGTGTGACATGTCATTCAGGCATAATATTGCCATTAATGCAACCCCACTTCAGGAATTCTTGAGAGTATATGTAATGCCAAACAGTCATTGTTTTGTAAGGAAACCCAAGATTCCTCCAAATTCACATATACACTAAACTTTTTAGAGGAGTAGATTTTAAAATGTGAAATGCATTGAATTTTTGCAGGTTTCATTTTAATTTGTTCTGTTGCTGTGATTCTAGGACTGTCTCAGAGATTTCAGTGAGTGTCACACTAAGATTCTTCCCCTTTTGCCGTTGGAGACACTGAGGCCTATGAACATTACACAAGTGCTGTGTGTCTTTCATGCATACTGTTATGTTGTCGGCACCATAGCTGAGGTGTTAATATGCCATGTTGAAATTTGATTTCTATAATTTCTTTACAAAATCTATTAGACTTGGATATAGTGTTCCATTTTAAAGTATTAAATTTTGAATTCATTTAAATTATTTTAATACTCATTTATATTATTATTAGTAGTAAGTAGTAGTAGTAACCTGTCAGCAAGTGGCTTACAATCAGTTATTTCATACAAGCATAGATAGTTCTTTTGTATCTTTAATTTCATGAAACTTTTACTAAGTACCCTCCTACACATATTATTGTTTACAGTAATCAATAGTTCTATCAAGGGTCTTAGATGTTTCTTAGTCTTTCTAAACCTGTTCTAACAATGACAGAATAAAATTATAAATTCCATAAATAAACTTACTCATAAATTTTAACTTTGACAAAATTATTATTTTACATTTTTGATGCAGAGTCACTGAGAGCTAAGGCTTGTCTTGAATAGGACCTGTGAGGGTGACCTTTTACTCTCGTTCTGCATTGATTTGAATGAAAACAGCCCAATACAAAGGGTCACTATTAGGAGATGTAACTTTGTTAGAGAAAGTATTTTCTGGGGGCTGAGGGTGTGGCAGTAGGGTGAGATCAGAAGCCATGCCTGGTTCTCTTCTCTCTCTAGCTGCCTGCCAGTCTAAAAGTAGAGCTCATGTTCCTTCTCTAGCACCACATCTGCCTGTGCCCTGTAATGATTCCCGCCATGACAATAATGGACTCTAAACCTCTGGAAATGTAAGCTGGCTCAAATTAAATGTTTTCCTTTATAAGAGTTGCCAAAATCATAGTATCTATTCACAGCAATAGAAACCCCCAAACAAGTTTCAAGTTCTAGAATTATAGGTATGTATCTCACCACCTGGCTCAAAAATACTGTAGTTATATTGTTATTATAGATTCAACAACCAATTCTGAATTCATACATTTATTAGTAAATTAAGGAGTGTCTCACCACCATACTCTTAATAAATATTCCAGTAAATAACAGCACTAGAAATATTTCCTATATTCTGTTATAAAATTTACAGGTTGCTAGGATTGCAGGACAGTATAAATCTTGTAATTTCATAACAAGCTTCACTCATTTCTCCTTTTGAAGAGTTTTTTCATTAGAAAGATATTGTTCATATCATCTATGAGGAGTCTTTTATAAACTATAAAAATCAATTACTTTGCTTTATCAAAGAAATATTCAGAATTCATAGGTGATTGGCAAATCCTCTTGTAATGAAGAATTGCACTTATCTAGAGAAACATACCAGATTCATTATAATAAAAAATTGATAAGTAGATAGAAAAATAAATAGTAAACATATGATAGATTATAAATGCACAGATAGATGATAAATAGGTATATTACCTATATATAATAGGAAAAATAGACATATATACATACATACCAATAGATAGTGAATATGAGTTAGATAAAAATAGATAATAGATAAATGGTATATGAAAGGTTTAGATAAGAGATCTAAGTATATTAGCATGCACATTGGTGAAAAAACTTAAATTTGATGTTTTGTGTTATGATATCATCTTTGGCTTATGGTTTTAGATCTTTTTATTGTACAGAAATATGGAGCTAAGAATATAAGACTTAATAAGCAATAGTTGATACATGATCAGCAAGGCCATTAGAATTATGGTAGATATTGCTTTATGGCATAACTAAAATGTATTTTATTATATTATATTGGAAAGTCAAACACAAAAGGAACATGGCTATGATCATCTAACACAATTCAGTAAATTTTGCTCTTAAAACTCATTCAGTTCCATTGAATGTGAGGTAATTGAATACCTTTCGGCCATTACCTCTGCCACAATGTAACCTCATTAAAGCTAACTCCATAACAATTTTTGTGCTAATGTGTTCTAAAATATACTGCCAACACAATACTGAAACAAAAGTTGAAACAAGAGTGTACTACAATTAAATAACATAAAATTAGGCTATGGGTCACGTATAAGCAATGGAATGGGATCTTCGGGCCTGAGCTTGTTTCTATTAATTAAACAAATTTTTTGCCTCTCTCTTGCCAGTCCATTTGCTCATATTCTTAACCATGACAACAATCTATGGTGCTCCATTTCCAATATAAATGTTTAGGTGTTTTGTTGATATCTCTTTGTTTCCAGACATGATTGGGTAATTCTAGCATGAGTGATCTAGGAGATCCATGATTTCTAAGAGCATCAGATATAACATTTTTCTACCAACCTGGAAAAAATGTGCATTTTAGGACAGTTCATTATTATTATGTTTAGGATTAAAAAAAAAAATCTTTCTTCTTCAACACGCAAATCTTCCTGATTATGGAAACCAAAAGTCATTTATCTGTCAGTACTTGCCTCAGATCAGGGGTCATATAGTAGTAATTTTAGGGGAAGTATTCTTCCCCACTCTAGCCCACACAGTTCCCTAATAAAAGATAAATGAGCCTCATAATTTTATTAACAGGCTGTAAGCATAAACTGGGCATGTTCTGAGCTATTTTAACTTACATCCGGCCATAGCCCCATATTACTTGCCACATGAGTCTTGTTCTGCTTGCTCTACTCCATGTGTGTCCTCAGGAAGATTTTCTCTTGGCTGCATGCTCATGGTACATCGTCATAGCCCATCCTGCCTCCTTACCTTTTTCCTTCTCCTTCTGGTCATTGCTGGAGGCCCTACTCAAGTTCCCACTCAACCTCAAGTTCCTCCTTCTTCTCTCTCCTTCCCAGTCACAGGCTCCAGCCTTTGAGTATCCAACCAGAAATTATTGTGGAGCATTATAAAGCACATTGGTCAATACAGTGCTCATGTCCAGACTGCAACCTGATACTGGGGCACAGAACTCAGCATCTCAATTTAAAGTACACAAGACCAATAAAAGGCTTTTTAGTCCAATAAAAAGATTCTTCTGCAATAATACATTAAATATAATGAGAAAAATTATGAAACAGTCACTTAAAAATTACATTCACAATGCACAGCCCATTTGTGTTTGGCTACTTAAGAGAAAGTATTCTATTATCTGTTCTATATTGGTGAGTTCATAGTTCTGTACCTAAATAATTTTCGATCGTTACTTTCATTACCAACCAAAAAATCTTCTTTTAAATACATTTTCTTAAATCATAAACAACTAATGTGAGATTATAACTATCTAGTCTTCTACTACATCAAAGACTTGAGAAGGATGTTAACTGAGTATTCAGGAAGTGCATAGCAAGCAGCTTCCAAATCTATAGAAGTTACAAAGGAACTAGTTGCCTGGACACACACCCAAAATTTCTGTGAGTCATAGGAGCATCATCTTCAGTCTTCTAGCACAGAATACATGACAAACTTTTTTTTGTTTTGAAGCAGGAATTATGAAGGACTACTTACCTTGTTGTCTTGGCACAGTTTGGCAGCTGACTTCCTTCCATCACAATTGTTTATTCTGGACAACACAGTGTTAACAGTTGTAACAATGGCAGTTTCTTGCCCAGTGGTACCTTGTCATATTTGAAGATAACTATAAAAAGAGTTTCTTCAATATTCATTATCTTCCCTGAAAAACAATGGGAGTGTTCCAAGAGCAGATATATGTTATTATCATAAAAACCTTTCAATGATAAGACATCTTTAAGTGTCATATTTTGTGGCTCTCTGAGAGGTTTGAACACCACCTATCTATTGATAACATATCTGAATATGCAAACATTGCTTGTTTGAATGACTCACTATCTGTTTAACTTGGAAACATATTTCTGTAATAAACTAGACTAGTATCTAACATGACCATAAGTTTGATTAACTATTAACTTGCATTTCTTACTTATCCTAAACAGTTTGTAATAACGTTTTTAAGGGAGTAGAATTTAACATAGCATTTTTAGTAACTACGTAGGTACAATATCTTAAAACCAGTTGACACATAGTAACTTGAAACCAAATATAACCTTAATTTTATATCAATATATAAAGATCTATACCAATGTAAAAAATTTTTTCATCTACATGTATCTCTATAGTTTAAGAATAGATTCAATAATTTATCCTTTATTCTTATATTCTTGTATTATTTAGATATTTGTCCTTTTTCTTTTCATACCTCCCCTCTTTCTCCTTAACACTAGACATGAGAGAAAGAAGGATAGAGAAAACAAAAGAAAAAGAATGTCTGAATCTAATCCTCTTCATTTTGCTTACTCCCGATCAAGACCATAACAACTTATAACCACCCCACTTAAAGATGGCAAATATCCATTATCCATTGAATGACCAAAAACCATCCACCATACCCTTTGGTAATGGAGGCATCACTATCTTTAAATTGATTTATGCTGAATTGGGCATCCTTTTCTTTTGGGGTTGCTAAAAATTTAGATAATTGTTAGTCTTAAGAAAGCTAGCTGTAGCATGCCTCTGAATGCTGAGGAAGTTCAGGGCTTTACTGAATTCCTGACTGAAACAGTCTGTGATGCTGGTCCAGTTGGGGTTAGCAACTTTCTTTGAGAATGTCTTGGAAGGTTTGATGAAACAGATATTAAGGCAGAATAAGGTTAGATCAGGTAGAATGCTGAATAAACCTACCTCAGTGTCTCAGCAATCTGGCAGGGTGAATCTTGCTAGGGCTTCTTTTCTGGTTGTTTTTCTATGTGAACATATACAATTTCAAAGGTATTATATGATATTGCATTTACACATGAATGGAATGTGCAATGTGCATAAATCAGTTAGATATGATTCTTGCTCTCTGAACACAAAAGGCATCTGCTTTCCTTCATAAGTTAGTTTGGACTGTATGACCAAACTGTAATATAAATTTTTATTCATGCCATATGAAAGGATGACATAATAAGTGCTAAGGATTTTGTAGCCAACAAGATTTATTGGCTATGCATAGCTGAGGTTCTGGGTGGAGACATTTTCATGTCTCAGTCTGTCTCAGAGCTATTCCTATGTCGAGGGATCAACAATACAAGTTACTTGTTTTACTGGTCTTCATGATTTTGTGTGTGTGTGTGTGTGTGTGTGTTGTAGTAAGATCTTCTGGGGTCTCCTCCCCCATCACATCTGATTTTTATCAATTTGAAGGAAATCCATCATTTTTCTTTTTCCTGTTGAAACAAAAGCATATTCTCTTCCCCAATGCAACATCTTTCCTGTCTTTCATTCTGAGACTGTTATAAATTGGTGCTTATCGAATTCAGCAGTTCTTTCTAAAATCCAGTGTATTTTAGCAGTTATCTGTCTCATTGACAATTTTAAAATTTGAAGTAAATTAAGCATTTTTTATTTTAGGAGATTCTCTATCCCCTTCTGTTCTATGAGCATTTCCTTTAAAGCCCTCTTCAATCTCTCTATAATTGCTGGACTATAGGTTTGCTTTCATCTGTAACAGGTTTTATGCCTGTTGGATTCCAATGGATTCATATGTTGAAATACCATCAGCTTTAATCTGTAAAGACATTTCCAAGATCGCCATTGTCTCTAATAAATGTATAATCTCATAGTAATATCTTTCAGATGTCAAATCAAAAGCCATTGTAATCTGATCATGTATTAATAGCATGGCATATCGACACATGTATGTGCCTTAATTCTCCAAATTCTATGAAACAAAACAGTCTGTTTTATGACATTTCCTTAAGGTAATATCAATAAGTAGAATATAGATTCTTTTTTTCCCCAATGGGTAAAAAATATTTTAAATCATTTTTTTTATTTCCTGAGAATTTCATACAATTATACAATGTTTTATGAGCCTAGCAACCCAACTCTCACTCATCTCCCTCTCAGATTAATCTTTTTTGTAACAATGCACTGAGTTTCATCAGTGCTGACATTGTGTGAAAGCATGTGGGGCCATCTACAGGACCATGGGCCACATACCAAGGAGGACTTCCCTGAAAAAGACTTTCTATTTCCCAGCTTTCAGTTTCCAAAGCCCCTCACCGACCTATGTTGGGAAAAAAGATACTGCTCTTTTTAACTGTTTCATCAGGAAAGTGAAACTTTACTGTGAATGTGGGGCTGGGAAGGATATCCTGGTTACTTGTTCATGTAGATCATCAGTAGGAACACACTAGAGAAAAGAAACTGCCCTTCATTCAAGATAATGAAAATAGTTATAGAGCAAACTCCTTGGGATCTGCAGAGTATGCTTTGAGAACTACTCTGTAAGTCCTATGGAATATATACCAAGAACAGATGAACCAGAAAACTGCTGTGACTTGTCACCAGAATTAAGAAGTTTTACTATGTCCTTGTAGGTAAGCCCTAGCTTATTACAGGTCCTTGAATCACAGCCACCCCAGCCATCCTGATGGGAATCTAATCTTTTAGTTTGGACCCATTTATCTGCAACAAGCCTCATAAATTACCTGAGTCATAACCATGTATTTAAGCTTGAGTTCAACTCAGTTACATGTGATTGGATCACTTAACTCCTGTATAAACATTCTGTCTAAAAACTGTGGCTAGTGTGGCCTCATTCAGTGTTGTGATGGCTCCTGTACTATTTATGCTTCTGCATGATAAAAATGCACCAAGCATTTTAACTTGGAGACTGACTACAGTTGTCAGGCTCAGACGGAATGATCATGCAGACAGCATAGGAGATAAGATATCAAAATGGACAGATAGTGATTGGATTCAGTGCAGAAAGCAGGGAAATCAAAGGATCTGAAAAGATGCTTTATCATTTGAAGTATAATTATCCAAATATTGTCTCAAAACCACCAGCACAACTGAAATATGCACATTTCTCTGTTGATAAAGTATCAATAGTCAAAATTGAGAAGACACAGAGTAAAATCATCTAAGATTCTCTGACACAGTACTTCAAACGCTTTAATTCAAATTTCCAATGAAATATAAATATGAAAGGATATGAATATTCCTCTAAAATAATTTATTAAAGAGTACATTATCATGTATGAGGAGTATACACAGTAAAAAATGTGACATAATTACAATAAATAGAATGTACGCATAGGAAGCAGGATCAATGTAAACATTGAAGATCCTTTGAGACTGTGTTCATAAGTGAGGGTCTGCAGAGAGGAGGTGTTGTCAGGGACATCACTCTGTGTGACAGAGGCATTGTCAGAGATGACTGTCTGCTTGTCTTTCCTTGTTTTTATATCTTCCCCACCATCCTCCTCAGAGAGGTAACGTAAGTACCTACCCCTAGAGTATGAGTACCTTTGAGTGCACATGGCTAATGAGTTATGCAACCATTTCTCTTAGAGTACTTAGTATGGAGTTTTAAATTCTCACTATCTTTCTGTTTATGACTGACCTCATGTCAAGAATGGTTTAGTGGCTATGGTAGGAAGCTATAATTTGAAAGGTTAAAGCCCTTCCACATCACTGCACTCGAGCATGACTGGTAAAAGGTAATAGAAATCTGCTTAAGTTTCAATTGCTGGAGTTTAATTGTATGAGCAAATCCATTTCTTGAAGTAGGAGTCTCAAATGCCAGCAAGATTCACACACACTTGATGGAAACATTTAGTCCCCAAGATGTCCCTTGGTAATACTTTAAAAGTTAAGATCATTTACGTATCACAATTTGGTATGGTGAAGAATAGAAAATGAGAATATTTTAGTAGGATATTGTCAGGAATATGTTGGGCTCACATTCTTCTAGGAAACAAGAAGTTTATAAATTATACTTCTGTCACAACAAATATGAGTTTCATTCTTGCTCCTGTAGGTTACCCTTCAGGTAAGCTTATTTCTCTTCATCTTTTAGCCTCAGAGAAATCTAAGAAATTTCCAAACAAAAAGGAAATAATGTTTAAAATACAAGAGGATTCCTGAAACTCATCCCAAGGGAAAGCTAGTAAAAATAAGAGAACACAAGGTTAAGAGTTCAGCATGATGCTCCATAGCCCATTAGGGCAGCAGTGTGTTCCCTGGTAATGACTCAGGACTGTGGCTTTTATTTGCTAAAACTTGCCAGTGCCTGTGATGTTATTGCTCATGAAACAGTAGTTTTCTTCACTGAAATAGAAGTCAGCAACCTCATAGGAAGAACAATATCAACCAGCCAGACCACCCCCCCCAGAGCTCCCAGGGACTAAACCACAAACCAAAAAGTACACATGGAGGGACCTATGACTCCAGCTGCATATATAGCAGTGGATGGCCTTATCTGGCATTAATGGGAGGAGAGGCTCTGGGTCCTGTGAAGGCTTGATATCCCAGTATAGGGGAATGCTAGTGTGGGGAGGCAGGAGTGTGTGGGTGAGGGAGCACCCTCATAGAAGCAGAGGAAGGGGGATGGGATAGGGTGTTTGCAGAGGGAAACCGGGAAAGGAGCTAACATTTGAGATTAAATAAGTAAAATAATGAATAAAAGGGAAAAACTAATCTAACATAAAAATTGATTGTAAGTACAGTAAATTCAATCCATAATCTTTCTTGTACAAAAAAAAAAAAGAAAGAAAGAAAGAAAGAAAGAAAGAAAGAAAAGAAGAAAAAGAAAGAAAAGAGAAATCAAACTACAACTCTGTTCTGCCTTCAGTTTGGCCTTTGAAGGTTGTTACCAAAGAATGCATAGCATTTTAGTTTTGTGAAGGAAAAGGTTAATTTAAAAACATGATTAAAATTATTTTAACAAGGTAAATGACCTATTACCTATTATTTTGAAAATGAAAATATGCTTTAGTCTCTACTTGACAATGAGAGAAAATTATAGGGCATTTTACCTCCTTTTACTCACTCTTATAAATGATAATATCTGTATACCTTTTAAGAATCATGTAAACATTTGAAAGTAATTTTCTCTGCTCAAATCCATTTCTATTTTGCTTTTAACTATTTTTGGTAAAATGAACAATCTGGAAAGACTTGGGAAAAGCACTTTTAGGATACATTATTTGTATCAAGAGCAGATAAAATTAAAACCAGGAATTATTTCCTTAAGATATGATGAAATGGTGCTCATGTCTCAGATACTCATGCTAGAGAAGGTTGGCTGTGTCATTCCAGCACGATGAACTGCTTAACTTCAATTGTTGACTTGATATTATCTAGAATCACTTGGCAAGAAAAGCTTAATGAGAGGTTGTCTACATGGAATGAATGTTTAGGGAGGGCGTGTCTTGAGTTAATTGATGTGGGAAGAGCCAATCCAATGTGAAGAGCACCATCTCATAGGCCTGCAGTTTAAGCTGTCAGGAGTGGAGACTGGAGCTGAGCACAAGCAAGATTGCTCCCTGCTCTTGACTACGGATGTGATGTGACCCCCCACTCTAGTGATGAAATGTATCTTGGAGTTGTGAGCTAAAATAAACTCTTTCTCACCTGAGTCACTTTCCTCAGTGTTTTATCAGAGCAACAGGAATAATCAAAGAGCTTCAGACCACTGCTTAATAACCACAGACGGCAGGGAGCTCACCAAAAACAGACATTGTAAGAACTGATTTGACAACAATGTGACTCTTTGGAGCAGAAGCAAAATTAAAAATATCAATTGTTTAATAAAGATTCTTGTATGTTTTATTTGGGTTTCCTGAGACATGATTTTTACTTATTTGGATTTTTTCAAGTAATGAAGTAGATTAGTTATTCATGCTGAATCCTGGGAAAATGCTATAATGTATGAGAAGATAACACATTACTGACCCTACTATATTTAAGCCTGGTTAGTCGTAGGGGAAGATTGATCGAGGAAAAGTTGATAAGGTTAGGTATTTGAGCCACACAAAATCAGTTTAACCTCTAGGGTAAAGGAGAAAACTGAGAAGAGTTCAGGTATATGGCCAAGGGCTTCTTCAATTTTATCTGTGTAATGAATCCTCTATAAAATTCAATAATCTTTGTGGACTTGATGCTCTTGATTGGAGATACCCATGTCAATGCAGGGACAATTGCAGATGAAGACAGAATACATTTCATCTGTAGATATTTCTCTGTGACTGTTATGGAGTTGTTTGTAGACTTTGTGCTTTTCAAGTGCACTTGGTAAACTAACCTGCAGAGAAAAGGGGGAAAAGCCCTAAGCTGTGGTCACTCGGTCAGCCAGATGCAGAAGGGGCCTATTAAGACCCAGAATTTGTTCCTGATGTTTGTGATAGGACATGGTCTTACAATTGGAAAGCTGAACTAATTCTGAGCAGTGAGATAATGCTGTACAATAGCCTACTGTTTGTGAGAAGGTAGATTCTTTCTGTTTATGTCCTTAGACTCATTTTTATTCTTTCTTTCTCTTTCTTTCTTTTCCTTTTCTTTTTTAAAACTAAAACTAAAGAAAACTCACTGGTTGATAGTGCCCAAGAACTTGTTAGTGCAGACCATAATGGGCATGTATTTGTATGTTTTCATTCTCAATGAGGTAGAGAGAAAAGGGTACCTAGTGGGGTTGTTTATTTAGTCTTCCATTTCATAATAAGTACTATATGTTATTCCTTATTTGTGACTGTAATACCTTGCATATTGAAGCCAATGGACAGTCCCTTGAGCCAATTTTCCACTGCATTTGAATCCCTTGTGCTTGCTGACCACCAGTAGTAGTTAGTCCATTCACCCCAGAGAAGGCTTTAAGGAAACTATACCACAGTTGTTTTGATGATCTAGAAAGCAAGAGGAGACAGAATATTTCACAATTTTACTTAAATAAAAAAAGACTAGCAATTACCTTGTATATAAATAGAGGAAAACACAGTACAACAAGAATTTCATATAATACCTGAGTTCTGATTGATGTTCCCCTTTCTTTCTCACTGTTGTGATGAGAAGCTGACAAAAACTCATGGAAGTCTCAAAATGCTCAGCCTGGACTTTAATGGAACATAACCAATAGGAAACCAACCCCCCAGTGACAGCCTAGGAGTGGAACCTCATAAACCTCTGAGAAAAGTCCCCTTCCAGGATTGCTGGATAGCCATGGAGCATGACATCAAGCAATTCTGCCACTTGATGAAATCCCCAAATGCCATTCTCACAAACATTGTTTATCAACATTGGAAATTAATTTAGCTTCATGCAATTAAATATAGACAAGTATTAGTGATCCGTTGCAATTCCTAACTTACCAACATGCTTCTTTACATATAGGCTGCATGGTAGGTGTGGGACCACCACAACCTTATGTATCAGTTTTTATGTGGCTTTGAAAATTGTCTATTTAGTATGTAATAATGAGGATATAAAACAGATAACAATGGACAATGTCAACTCATGACAGGAATTTATGAGAATATATCTTCTGGATCAATAGCTTTCATAGTAAGAAACTGAATTATTGATCTGTCAAATGTGGTCTTTTCAGTCTATTTACAAGAATATGAAGCACTTTATAAGATGTGACATAGTCACAGGGCAAGTAGTAAGAGACAATCTTCCTGTGCACTCTGCAACCTTCCTAACTCTTACTCATGCACAGGTTGAAGTGGACATTCTACACACTTGGCCTTCTATGTTAATAAGATTTTGTTAGTTAACCACTAAAGAGTAAGGAGATAGTTTTCAGATATTCCAAGGAACAACAAATTTGTCAGTGTGTGGGATAACACACTTAAAGCTTTCTGAGGGATCTAGAAAAGTAGATTCTGATATGTCACACCATGGGAAAGAAAACAAGTTAGTAAGACTTTACTGTTAAGCAAAATATATACTTGCTCCTAAGATGTCATCATGTTATGAAGACAGGTTGTCACTTGGGTTAAAGTCTCTGAAGACCTATATGTTGATCCAGAAAGTGCTAATTAATTTTGAAATCAACCAGACCCAGATAGACCTTCACAGCTGTATTTCAAGAAGATGTTATTTATAAGAGAAGACCAAATATTCCATGCTGCTTGTAACAGAAAAGCTTATCCTGTGTAATGTTTGGGAAGCTCTCAATCAGTCAAAAGTTTATAGTGACAGAGCAAGAGCTTGTGGTCCTGTGGCAGGAAGCTGTTGAGAATTTAAAAAGCTGTTCTGATATAGTGGAGTCTCAATCACTAACCTCAAGATAAAATTCCTCTCCACACAAAGATGTCTTCCATAAACCGCATATTATCAAAAATACCAGTGAAAATTCATCATGTTCATCCAATATTACAGGAAGCATATACAGAATATTACACATCCATCCCAAACAGCACAGCAAAGCACAAACATGACCCATCTAGGATTGGTATCTTACATGCATACATGAGAGTTTTAAATGCCCTACATTTATCTGTATCTAGTAGTGACCTTAGAAATGAGTTAGGTAGTATTCCCCAATGGATGAATTTTGGGTGTATTCAACTTATTTTTAAAAAGGGTGTTGGCATAAGGAAATTATTATGTTCTTGAGCAATAGAAGGTCAACTGTTTGGCTGAGGACCTTGCTTGAATCATTGCAAACAGCTATTTGAAATTTAAAGGTGAGAATGAGTAATAAAGGTTGCTAATTTTTGCAACCTTGGTTCAAGTCGTTTGCTAACACATAGTGGCTAAGAGTAAAGTATAGAAAAACTCTAACTAACATGTTTCCTACCTGCCTCATTATTCAGTGTTTTGTTGTGTTATCTCTGGGCATAGGGTAAATGAGATGTAGATCTAACATCATCAGTGATGGTCAACACCATTTAGTGTTTGACATCTCAGTGACAAAGATCAATGTTAAATTCCACATAAACTGTCAAACACCAGGGATTCTACCAACATCTATAGAAAAGTTGAATCCATTGCATGTGCATTGCATGCATCTTTCGTGGCCTCTTTGAGTGACAGAAGTACTTATCAGGTAAGGGATCTGGAGTCCATTTGAGATATAACAGATGGATCCAAGACATGACATCTTGAAGTTTACCTGAATTGTTTTAAGGTGACAAAAAGAGATAAAAGTTTTAGATATATCGGCAGGACCCGTGTCTGTTTTACTCTGCATTGAAATTCTTATTGTAGAGAAAGTAGTATATAAGTGTCTGTAAATAGCTCAGGCACACTCATACTTTGAGCCTTAGCAAAATAAAGCTTAAAGAGCTATTAGTATAAACATGAACAAGTTTAAAAACAACCAAAGAAAATTTAAGGTTTTTGAGCCTGTGATTATGATAACTTTGATTATTTTAAAGCTTTAGTATTTCAGTAATTATAACTGTTCCCAAAGATAATTAATCACTTATGACAACTCTATTGATTATTAAATAGAACTTTAATATTGATGTGTTAAATTTTGAACTTTGAAATTTTCCTATTATATTATCAAGTTTAAATCTCATTTTCACATGTCTTAAGGCACTTCCTCAGACTCCCACAACTTGTATAACTTTACAAATTTTTACTTTTCTTTTTATCGGGAAACATCTAATCATTTACCATGAGATGCGGGTGTTGGATAATTGAGATCATTTACTGAAAAGTCTTTCTAAACATAAAGATACATAAAGTAACAGTTAAAAAATGTTTCAGTTGCTGGCAGAGGCATGGTAGTTTTGAATTTGTTTCTTTCACTGAAATATGTTTATGAGTCTATCCATCTCAGCAGGTAGCCTTGATACTAGGAAAAAGCAAGCCCTGATTTTTACACTTGAAACATCCATAGACCTAATCAGAATTTGTTTCTTTTGTTTTGCTTTGCTTTGCTTTGCTTTTTACAACTAATTTAGGCTGGAAGGTGGTTGAACCACTGTTTTTAAAATACACAGATAATTAACCTTTTTTTTAAGCTCTTAAATTTGAAACATCAGAAAGCAGCATGTCCATCTTTTGTATTCAAAGCTATTGTAAAGCCAGAATGTTTTCCAATATCAAAGTATACTTTTTAAGTTAGACCAGAGGAAACATCAAAATATTTGTGTCAAATTATCTCTGTGTTTTGTTTTCCATACAATCATCATGATTTACTTATTTGCTATAAGATAGGGAAATATATTTAATTGGTATTTAAAAAGAACAAGAGGGGAGTTGATCCTCAAATACTAGGGAGAAGAAATGTTCAGGCGTTAAAGGAAAATAAGTAAGGTTTAGCCATGATATCCCTTCCCAGTAATGGAGTTGAGAGAGAAACATAAGGACGAAGACAAGAGTCCATCAGGTGTGGGGAGCAGAAGAGTACTGTGGCCTTGGGCAGTTGAAGCTGCCATCAACACCCATCACAGAGAAGTAAAGAACAAGTGGCCTAAGTGTCAATTACAAATGACAGTTTTAGCTGCTGTCTGGATAGTTTCCAGGGCTCCTTCCTGGGAGTCATGATGATGGAGACGCTGCAGGCCAGTGCCTGTCTTAGCAAAGCAAAGGAGGGGCATAAACTCTCCAGTGTCTTATCTTCCTATAGTTTGGTCCTGGCTACAGACATGTGAAGGGCTGATTTTTTGCCCAGAGACCAGTGTTGCCTCATCTGTATCGTGTCCCAAGTGGAGTTGCTAGTGCTCTATCTTCTTTGAGGGTGGCCGCAGGGCCAGAAGTGTGTTTTCTGTCAGTCTCGTGAAGCGTCTTCCTGTTCCTCTTCTCTAGTAAACACCTTAAATGCCATCTCAGATCTGTTTGAGGACCATTATCCAGGACCCGATTTTGAAAATTATTTTATATTAAAAATAACTTAACTCTTTTTTAGTTACTTGTTTCAGGTTGAATTTTGATACCATATACAGAAGGTTAAAGTTTGTCTCTGTAAATGAGTTTTATATCCATACTTAGCATGTCTAGAAACACAGATTTGAGTGCATTAAAAAATTAATCATCAATATGCATATCTTAACTATCCTTCACAGTTTACAAGTTAGTAATTTTTATAAAATTAGAATTTTGTAATTTTATCCATGTTTGAGCTTTAAACTTTATACTTTGGGTGAGGATCAGAATAAACTTTGAACCATAAATACAGTCCAAAGAGATGGCGACTCTCATTTTCCTGTTCCTTTCAGAGAAGTCTTTTACAAAGTACCACAGATTTTTTTTCTTTTTGTATGAGTTAGCTTATCCAAATATCTAAAGTTTAACACAGTTACCAAAGACCGAGTAGTTATATCTTTAAGTTAGTTTTTGTTAGCATGAAGAGACCATTATATCCTTAAAAATCCATAAATCTTAATATTCAAACGTATTGTCCATAAGTCCTATCCAAATAAGGATAAAACCGTGTTTGTTTTGGGTTTTTGTTTTGAGTTTTTAATTTACTTTTAGTAATAAAATTCATCATACGAAAATCTAACTTTAACTGAAATATCTTAGAGGCCTAGTGTTGTTTCCTTAGTCTAATTTTTAAGTATCTATTTTGCTAGATAAGAGAGATTTAAATACATGATATATACATATGTGTGTGAGTATTGATATTTTATAGCAAATTAAGATTAACTCTACATCTACTTTTACAAATTTTTTTTTCTTTTTTATTTTATTTTTTTTTATTTTTTTTTATTTTTTTTTTATTTTTTATTTTTTTATTTTTATTTTCAGCAAATCAAAAAAATTTAAAAAGCATTCAAACAAAATAAAATGAAAAGAAACAAACAAGCAAAATACCAAGTGTCAGATATACTTATTCAAGAATTCTATAGAGCCTTCAAACAAGCAATACTTTTTGAGTTATGTTTAAAAAAATTCAGAACCACAATAAGCTCCTTCACAAAGCAAATAATATTGAAATAGTGAAATCAAGTATAAACCCAACAAAAAAAAATATAAGTTATAGTCCAGTATCCCTCATGAATATACATACAAAAATTCTCAATGAAGTAGTTGCAAACTGAATACAAGATATATAAAAAGATAATATTCCATGAACAACTGAACAACTATTTTTTTTTAGAAGACCATACTCCATATACAGGCTGCATGTTTTGGGATGTTGGCGAGGATGTGGAGAAAGAGGAACACTCCTCCATTGTTGGTGGGATTGCAAGCTGGTACAACCACTATGGAAAGCAGTCTGGCGATACCTCAGAAAATTGAACATGGTGTTACCTGAGGACCCAGCTATACCCCTCCTGGGTATATACCCCGAAGATATTTCACCATGCAACAGGGCCACATGCTCCACTATGTTTATAGCAGCCTTATTCATAATAGCCAGAAGCTGGAAAGAACCCAGATGTCCTTCAACAGAAGAATGGATACAGAAAATGTGGTACATTTACACAATGGAGTACTACTCAGCCACTAAAAATAATGAACTCATGAAATTCTTAGACAAATGGATGGAGCTAGAAAATATCATCCTGAGTGAGATGACCCAATCACAAAAGAACACACATGGTATGCACTCACTGATAAGTGGATATTAGCCCCAAAACACACAATACCTAAGATGCACGCATAAACCTCATGAAACTCAAGAAGAAGGAAGAAGACCAAAGTGAGGGTGCTTTTGTCCTTTTTAGAATGAGTATCAAAAGATTCAACCAGAGCTCCCAGGGTCTAAACCTCCAGCCGGAGAACAGATAGGGGCAAGCTGTCCTCTGAGAGGCTCTAACCAGCAGCTGACTCAGACAGATACAGGCATCCAGAGCCAAACAGTGGATGGAGCTTGAGGACTCTTAAAGAAGAATAGGTGGAAGGATTGTGGGCCCTAAGGAGATAGGAACTGCACAGGAAGATCAACAGAGTAAACCAACCTGAACCCTTGGAGCTCTCAGAGACTGAATCACCAACCGTGGAGCATATCTAGTCTACACAGATCTAGCTCCATGGGCTGAACCTAGGCCTCCCTGCACATATGTTGTAAATGTGCAGCTTGGTTTTCATGTAGGTCTTTTACAAGTTTTAAGTTAACATTTTTTGTTACAGATTTCATAAATTATGTGTTTTTTTTTTTTTAACAAAGGTTTTAAGGATAATAAATAAAACTAAGAACAAAAGGAAGAGAGTCTGAAACAAAAGATAGTACCTTCTATTAGAAAGTTTATCTCTTAGCTATTCTCAAGCACAAGCTGTCTATGTGTTTGGACAGTGGGGGTGGGGTGAGGGTTCATTTTCCTCTCTTTCTGTCTGTCACAGAGTTAGGTAGACAGTCTAATCCAGGATGGGGACTTTATAGGAAAACTTTAAACAGACACACTTGGGTCAAGAGTGGGCAGGTCAAATCCCATCTCCAGAGTCAGCTTTTTAAGAGACTATAACAGTATGTGATAATATTTTAATGTTATCCATAACAAAAATGTATTTTAATCTCTATGAAACTTAACCCAGTGATCAGAGGGAGAGATAAAATAAAAAGCAGAAAAGATTAGAGAAAAAAAAATGGTTTATATGTCCGTGTTGACAGAAGCTATTACCACGGAAGAGAATTTGGAAATTGAATATTTTGGCCATTAAGACTGGTTTGTTCTAAGGCCAAGCTCTATGGCAGTAAAAATGAGATCAATACTTACTGGTACCAGAATCCAGAGAGAGAAGAAATTAAGGAGGCTGGAGGAGGATTGGTGGAGTCATGATTTCACTAAGAAAATCCCAAGGTTAAAGAGTTGAAAGAGTCCTGAGAAAGGGGTGACAGAAAGGAACCCCAGTTTCAGAGCAAACTATGGGTAGCAAAAACTTGGGAAAAGTCTTTCCTTTTAAGTCCAGACACTGGGAACTGTTGGCAACTAGAAGAGCCTCTATTATCCCTCAATTCAAGAGTATTCATTCGTATTAGGTCTTCTTTGAAGGTCTCATAGAACAATTCACTGAAATCATCTGGTCATGAGTTGTTTTTTTTTTTTTTTTTTTTTTTTCAGTTGGGAGACTTTTAATGACTTCTGCTATTTCTTTAGAGTTATGGGAGTGTTTACATGGTTTATCGATCCTGATTTAATTTTGGCACCTGGTATCTGTCTAGAATGTCCATTTCATCCAGATTTTCCAGTTTTGTAGAGTATAGGTTTTTGTAGTAGGATCTGATGATGTTTTGGACTTCCTCAGTTTCTATTGTTATGTCCTTTTTGGTTTGGTTTGGTTTTTTTGAGACAGGGTTTCTCTGTATAGCCCGGGCAGTCCTATAGCTTACTCTGTAGACTAGGCTGGCCTTGAACTCAGAAATCCGCCTGCCTCTGTCTCCCAAGTGCTGGGATTAAAGAAGTGTGCCACCATTGCCCGGCAATGTTCCCCTTTTTATTTCTGATTTTGTTAATTTGGATACTGTCTCTGTGCCCTCTGGTTAGTCTGGCTACAGGTTTATCTATCTTGTTGATTTTCTCAAAGAACCAGCCCCTGGTTTTTATGGATTCTTTGTATAGTTCTTTTTGTTTCTACTTGGTTGATTTCAGTCCTGAGTTTGATTATTTCCTGTAGTCTACTCCTCTTGGGTGTATTTGCTTCTTTTTGTTCTAGAGCTGTCAGATGTGCTGTCAAGCTGCTAGTATATGCTCTCCCCAGTTTCTTTTTGTAGAACTTTGAATTTTCCTCTTAGCACTGCTTTCATTGTGTCCCACAAGTTTTGGTATGATGTGCCTTCATTTTCATTAAATTCTAAAGTCTTTAATTTCTTTCTTTTTGAGTAGAGCATTGTTCAGTTTCTACATGTATATGGGCTTTCCATTGTTTTTGTTGTTATTGAAGACCAGCCTTAGTCCATGGTGATCTGATAGGATGCCTGGAATTATTTCAATCCTCCTGTTGATGTCTGTTTTGTGACCAAATATGTGGTCAGTTTTGGAGAAGATACCATGAGGCGCTGAGAAGAAGGTATATTCTTTTGTTTTGGGTGAAATGTTCAACAGATACTTGTTTAAATCCATTTGGTTCATAACTTCTGTTAGTTTAATTGTGTCACTGTTTAGTTTCTGTTTCCATGATCTGTCCATTGCTGAGAGTGGGGTGTTGAAGTTTTCTACTATTACTGTGTGAAGTGAAATGTGAGCTTTGAGCTTTAGTAAAGTTTCTATTATGCATGTGATTGCCAATGCATTTGGAGTATATTTGTTCAGAATTGAGAGTTTATCTTGGTAGATTTTTCCTTTGAGTAAAATGAAGTGTCCTTCCTTATTTTTTTTTTTTTTTTGATAACTTTTGGTTGAAAGTTGATTTTATTCGATATTAGAATGGCAACTCCAGCTTGTTTCTTGGACCGTTTGCATTGAAAAATTTTTGTCCAACCTTTCCTCTGAGGTAGTGTCTGTCTTTGTCACTGAGGTACATTTTCTGCATGCAGCAAAATGCTGGGTCCTGTTTAAGTATCCAGTCTGTTAGTCTGTTTTCTTTTTATTGGGAACTGAGTCCATTGATGTTATGAGATATTAAGCAAAAGTTATTGTTGCTTCCTGTTAATTTTTTTTGTTAGAGGTAGAATTATGTTTGTGGGACTATCTTCTTTTGGGTTTGTTGAAAGAAATATTCCACAAAATAGAACCAGAAGAAACACTACCCAATTGGTTCTATGAAGCCACAATTACACTTATACCTATACCATACAAAGACACAACAAAGAAAGAGAACTTCAGACCAATTTTCCCCTTATGAAATATCTATGAAAAAATTCTCACAGACAGTATCCAAGAACACATCAAAACAATCATCCATCATGATCAGTAGGCTTCATTCCAGGGGTGGAGGGATGGTGGCAATATATGGAAATCCATTAAGGTAATATATCCACTATATAAACAAACTCAAGGGAAAAGACCCATGAATCCAGCTCATCAGATGCTGAAAGCATCAGAAAAAATTCAACATCCCTCATAGTAAAAAAGTTTTGACAGAGCAGGAATTCAAGATCCATATGTAACATAGCAAAAAGCATATACAGCAAACCAGAAAGCTAACACAAATGAAAATAGATAGAAACTTGAAACAATCCCACTAAATCAGGGACTAGAAAAGCTGCCCACCATCTTCTACAATATTCAATATAGACTGGAGACCCTAGTTGGAGCAAGTTAACAACAAAGGAGTCAAAGGGATACAAATTGGAAAGGCAGAAGTCAAAAATAACACTATTTCAGATGATAGTAAACTTAACTGACTCCAACAAAAAACCAAGGACTTCGGACAGTCAAAATGTCTTGATATAAAATTAACAGAAACAAATCAGAGTCCTTCTTCCTCTTCTTCAAAGGGATAAATATGCTGAGAGAAAAAATTAGGTAAAGCGAAACGCCTTGGCGGCGAATAGTCACAGAAGAACTAAGAGCGGGAAATACCGGCTGCTGGCTGTGGTGAGCGGACTGGGCTTAATGGGGGGGGGGAGGCGCGTGTGAAGCGAAGGTGTGAAGTGGAGTGAGTATATTATAGATGACACAAAGGAGTTGGATCAACTATACTTAAGAACATGTCTCATGGGAGCGTGGAGCGCGCGGCTTGCGAGGATGGCTGTCGAAAGATGGAGGCCAGAACATCTTACTTAGTATACACATACTTGTCCCACTAGATCCATACTGCCATGGCGCGGTGACATACTCTCGCAGTCTTATTCTGAGTGATAATAAAACATGGCCCATATCTTGCATCCTAAACTCAGCAATATTATCTAGATTCAATGGGAGGCCCGGAAAAATAAAATGCTGTGTCAGCTTGGTCTTGAAACGTCCTCTCATAGAATACATTCATGCATAGCGATCGAGAATTTGCTATATCTATTTGATATAGCTATACATTTACGTGAGAGAAGAAGCTATAAGATTTGAGAGACAAATCTCATAGCCATATACTTAGATATATTCATTCTATAAAAAACTATCCTAAGGCGCGTATATTAGTCGCGAGTAAACAGACGTAATGAGTGAACGTGAACTAAACTGAATTCTAGACAGAATTTCATGTTCAGGATATCTCTACATCTATCCTACTAGACACTCATAGCTCTTAGCATGAACGAGAGCTTCCATACTAGTGTTATTGATAAAATCTGGACGCGATTCGAGTATTAGTATGCTCTATCACCGATCAGGTGACAAACAATGTAGATTATGGTTTGCCAACTATGTCTTACCTTTCTAGATTCTTCGTAGTCAAATCGCATCTCCATGCGACTACCTTTTGCATGTGTAGCATCCTATGATTCGTTCTGCGCACAACGAGAGAGACGGTCTATACAACAGTCACTAGTCTATTGCGATAATTTAGAAATAGAGAGAGCAGCATCTGTGGTCGGAGCAGCCATATAATGCTGCGTGCAGTTACCCTGACCCTTGTAGTTGGCGCATGCTAGTTGTACAGAGCTTAATCTACTCGTACAAATTACACACATCTGTATTGCTTCATGTCTGGTTCTGTGTTGAAAGTGTACGTCAAGTTGCCTTCTTTAGTGGACTCACTATTTAGATCATCTATGGCGTACATCACTTGCTACATTGCCTGATCTGATCCAACTGAACTTTTAATACGATTACATTGAAGGCAAAGTTAGCGAGGAAAGCATCTCTTCCTCAATTCCTGACCTCAGTGGCGTATGTTGCATGCGGAATAGCAATACTTGTCCTAGATAGACAGACTAGCACCAAATGTGCTATGAGGTTTCTTTCTCTAATGATGCAGTGATTTCAAGTGGTGTTACATAAGTGGAGGCACTACAACAATATCTATGATGAGACAGTCTTCCATTATACAGTCAAAGTGTGACACTCGCGTCCATAGGACACAAAAGCCTAGAATATACGACAGACAGCATTGGCTGTAAACATCAGTGACATCGGTACTACCACGATCTGGTTTACTTCATGATCTGATGTATATGGGAGCTCTAGATACTCCTCACATAGCAGAAGAACATAATTTTGTACACTAAAGTATACATGATCATATTAGAGCGTAATCTGCAGTCTCAATGAAGTCCAATAGTCATCACTTTTTTTCTATATCTAAATTTATGTATAGTATGCTTCCATGTACTAGGTGAGATATTCAACTTGAGTATAAACTAGTGTAATGTGCGCGAGGACAGGATCAATTAGAAACTATCAATGAGCGTATCCTGTAGTCATCTAAGCGAAATCTTCTGAAATTAATACAACAATTTGATACGAAATACATACACACACTATCAAACAATCAAACAACCAAACCCGTGAAGATTCCAGTCTCACACAAAAGCCACACACGGTAAGGCACACACTCAAAGTAAAGACATGAGCGCTAAAAGAGATTAACAGGAAAATCAACAAGATAACTGTACTAGCGACTGTATACTGCGTCGATAGACGAGATGTCGGTGATGAATATGAGGATCACAGTTCTCCATACCTATATCTGAAATGAGAATCGTGGAGTTGCAGCGGCACGATGTGTAGGCAGACACAGACTCGTTGAAGAATTCAGTCGTACTAGGACCAGACTGGATATCTACACAGCAGAGACCAATTGCAGCATTAATTAGCATACGTCTAGAGAAAATCCTACATAGAGAGTACAACAGCTAGTACCTCAGATGAAAGCAAAGACATACGTCAAAGATGCTACCAACCATCATGAGGAATTAGGTATGCGAGCATTCAACATCAAGCATATGATTCATACAGCCAGAACCGTCTGCAATGAATTACATATGTTACGTCTCGAGAAGATATGCTGGACCAAATGTCAACTACAGAAATCGATACCTATATTAATCAACACTTAGAGAGACATTACAATCGGATACAAGAAGTGTATGATGTGAGATCAATCAATTTACACAATAGGAGATACACTACATCAGCTGATATGAGAAACACACGTGTCAATTTCTTGTAAGTCAATCCTATCTAGGACACAATAGGATGGAACTTAGCAACAGATAAAACATGCATGCAGTGATGGTACATCGTTCTCTCACAATAATAGCAACCATAAATGCACACACATTGATCGCACTCACCATCGACAGTGATATGCAGAGTAACACAACTGATAAGTGGACTATATAGCTCAAGCTCAATCATTATCAGCGAATTCACACACGCATAGATACGTAAGAATAATTACTTAGCACACACTGTGAGCTCCACTCGAAACTGTCATTACAAGGCAGTATGGACATGAGCTTGCTATGGAGGAAATGCGAGTAGCTAACTCTAACTCAGTGCCATTCAACTACAATTAGACACATAACAGAAGTTAGGATGGAGGCGACCTGAGCGAGGAGAGAGTAGGCCACGAGATACATCTAGTGACCTCACATTTGCCAGGCAACCGAATAACAAAGACAAAGTAGATGTAGCTAGAGACCTCTCAAATGATCAAGGCCATGGCGCAGCAGATGCATGCGCATATTCCTCTCACCATAGGAACGATGATCACTCACTATTCTGACTCACACACAATACAGCACAACCTCACACGAACACGATGATTGTGAAATATGCGAAGATTGTAGCATGAGCTTAGAGGCTATGACACAGATATTAGTGCTCTCGACTCACTCAAAGAGAAAGCATAGGCATACGGCGTCATGGAGTCTTGCACAATATAGCACCAAAGTGACCATGCAATGGCACATAGCAGCCACACCATATACGAGCATGCGTGTTAGACACGGGATTCTGACGTACATGCTCATACTCAAGGAAGGATAGATATAACAGTAGTAGCACTGTCTATTAGGGAATCTTAAATGGTGATTAAGACAACCTGCACGCACTATCGGAAGTAACACAAACACTGTGAGTCAACACAACTGAACAGCGATGCGTGTCTCAAGAGGCAGAAAGAATGCTCAGAAATGTCTATAACTCCAGGGACACAATGAAACTAGGGCGCGGACAGACACAAGACAGTACTACTATGGAGTCTAGCATCGCTGCATCACAGCTACATATGTTGGAGGCTAGAGGCAGTGCTGCTCATAATTGTTGAGGGCATACAAAGATAGCTAATATGAGGACACGCGAGGTTATGCAAGATCGGCAGTTCAGTAACTACGGTCGGACATAGTAATCAAACCTTTACAGGATACCTAGATAGATTACAACAGCAAGTACGCAATCTCTAAGTAGAGAACTATGATCAAGAGAATGTCATGAATAAAGCACTAGGGCTGTGTGTAGTTCGATTGCGTTGAGAAAAGCATGCGAGTCCGGAAGATAGAGTAAGCCTGTAGGTCCTAGGAAACTGACCCCAAAGATACAGTCACAGAGACTAGACTATGCCCAGAGAGGTTGTGATAACTAAAGTTAAATACAGTAGAATAGGGATATAAGTGGATAACCAGTTGCCGGGTCGAGGAAATCGTAGGGAGAGGCAGGCATACTTACTTTAGATAAAGTGCGTCAGACCATGCCCTAAGAAAGGGAGTTACTCAGCAGGCCAGATAGTGCGAAATAAATATTCATGGAAGAGTATAAAGCGACAAACGGGAGCTTTTGGCCCTTAAAGAAAGGACTGTGTACTTCCCAGTTTCATCATAAAATACAAGTAAAATGCAGCAAGAAACAAACAACACACAGACACTCCATGAAGAAAGAAGTTAATATAAACCGTGGCCAGAACTGCCTTGGACAGAGGATGCAACTATAGACGAAGAAGTTGCAAATTTCACGGGGGATGGATAATGGGGTTCAGTAGGCTGCTCAGAGGCTGGAACAGCCAGGTGCTTGGGCACAGAGCTTCTCAAACACAGACTGCTGACAGGTTAGCAAGTGCTCTTCAGCCAAGCATGAAGAAGTGCTTTCTGAGAATGGATTTAGGTTTCTGTTTCCAGTTGAACCCAGCTCAGGGGGGAGATGACGTCATTGCCATCAGCACTGACATTTAGGGGGCTTCTTGCCTTGTGAACTAGCACCTAACTAAGACATACCTCATGCAAACCACTGCACTGGGGATCAAGAGTGATTTACCCAGTGTTGTGTGACAAAAGGTTGCCTGAGGAGATACAGCACATATCTCAACTCAGGATAGGGATCTCAAGACAACCAAACATAGACCCACCAAAGTCTTCCTAATAAACATTTTATTGAGTTTATAAAGCTATATGGATAAGGGGTTATTTACAGAACCAAAAAACTGACTCAAAGATTCTGTATCATCAAAGGCAAACCCGAAGCACGGGTTAACAATAAACAATCTGGAAACTAGTGTACACTGCACAGATTCCAGGAAGCCCAACAGTTTGAGATGTCCTTTCCAAGGGACTCGGTTGTCAAATGCTCCCAAAGCAGTCTGGGTTCTTGTCTAAGGGGTTCTCGAAGCTTTCCTTCTCGGTACTCTCAGCAGCTTGGGTTTTTTACATTTGGGAGCAACAGGCTTACCGAAAGTCTGTTCAGTTTTTTAGGGACTTTCTGAAGCTATTTGGGGCTGTTTAAGAATTTCCTCGGGGAGAATAGAATTTTTTTCCGTTTTTGGAGGAAGCTGTCCACACAATCACGGTGTAATGTCTCCAGCAAAGGAAAAACGTCTTTTCTATAGTCTGGGAAGCTTGGCTGTAGATTGTGCAGCTGCCCGTATTTCCCCCAGAGCCAGAGCGAGTATCTGTACATTTAAATCTAGGCTTCCAGAACAGCTCCCCCCCGTTTCGTAGGAACGATCCCCGTCTGGGGTTTTATTACAATGGAGGATTGAATATTAAATCACGCCACCATGTGATACTTCCTACAAAATGTTACTTCTTCATCGTGATACCCAAGGGTAAACACAAGCAGGGAGGGGCGGGTCAATGTCATTAAAAGGAAAATTGAACCATCTGTCACCCCCAAGTGAAGGCGGTAATAGGTTTGGAAAAAAACTTGAAAACTTCATGCAATTTTTTTATACTTAGTTAAAAAATGGAGGGGCGCATTTTTCAAAGGTGCAGGGCCCGGGATTCTTTTAACTCCTTCACTCCCGGCCCCCCCCCCGGGCCCTATGACCAAGGTTTGGGGGAATGGCCGCGCAGCCTTTTAAGGGGCCAATTTCCATTGGGAAGGGGGCCCCCACCCCCAAAACCCTTCAGGTAAGAAATTATGCCCCCTGGGGGAAAACCCCCGGAAACCCCAAAAAAATTTTTCGGATTTTTTCCCATTATATTCCGGAAGTCCTGTAATTCTTTTTTAGTCAGGGAAAATAAACCTCCCCTATGTAAAACTTTTTACAGTTGAATTTTCGTAATTGCCACATGCGTAAACACCAAGTAAAAAATAACAAGGGGAATTTTTAAATGGTTTATAATACATTTTTTTTAACCTAAAAATGCTATTTTTACCCAATACTATTTTTTTTAATTATTACATTTCGGAATAATAATTGGGATCTAAAGGTATTACCCCATAAAAAAATACAAACTTCATTATCACCCACCCCCAACCAAACCCAACCCCCCCCCCCCCCCCCCCCCCCCCCCCCCCCCCCCCCCCCCCCCCCCCCCCCCCCCCCCCCCCCCCCCCCCCCCCCCCCCCACACAAAAAAATAATAAAAAACCAAAATACATAAAAATAAAACCATTATAAATAAACAAAGAACAAGGAATATAAATTAATTTTCATATAAAGAATGAAACCAAAAATATTTTTTATAATATTTTATAAACCAAACACATTATTTATTAAAAACCCTTAAATTATCTCATAAATTAAATAAATTTAAAAAAATTATATAATATTTTTTGGGAAATCTATTAGGATTCCCCCTTTTATTTTATACAACACATATACATATAAATACACACACACACACATACCCCACACACACAAATAAAAAAACCCAACCCATACCCCCCCAACCCCCAAAACAAATAAAAAGGGTTTAACTAACCCACACTGTCCAATGCCCCGGGGAACAACCTTTTCTCCCAATTTTCCGTAAATTTAACCACTGAGACATCTCTTATCACACAAAATGTTTCTCAAACACCGACCAAACTCATAGTTCCCTTCCTCTGTCATCGCATAGCCACCAAGTATGCATCAACACAGACTGATATCTTATTATGTTCCTGCAAAGGATACAGTCACTTGGCTGTTAAACCAAACTTTCCCTGACTATCACACTATCGATTCTCTACCTTGTCCTGTCATCTGTCCTATCCTATATCTATCTCATTATTAGTGTAAATGTGTATACGTATATACCATAATGTGTGTATTTAATACATGAATATTGGTACTACTTAATCCTATCATCTATCTATATCTATCTAGTTACATATTTACCCATCTATCTAATCTAACATATAGCTTTGAATAAGAATCCAAACAAAGTTCTGACCTGACATGTTCAGTCATAGAAACTAAATTAGAGTAACTTAGTAACTGTTATTAAGTAATTTTAGATGATATCTAGACAAGTGAATACAAAAGAAAATCTAAAGATGCGTATAATGATGTATTTGCCCTTTGACATGGCACCAATGTGGTCCAAAGTTCATGGCCAACTACAAGACATGGGAAACTGTCCAACATGAGCAACACAGCCATTTAAAGCCAAACCAGTGTTAGACTAGAGGACAGCCCAGTCCGGAAGGCCGCCTCATATTTGAAGACCTGCATTTGAACCCCAGAACCATGTAAAATTCTGGCAACTGTGGTAGGAATATCAATCATAGTTTAGGAAGCAAAGACAGCAAGATGCCTGGAATTACTGCCAGTTAGCTAAGTTGAGTCAGACACCAAGATTAAGCCAGTATTGTATTTATTCTCAGAGCCCTTAGTGCCACTGAATTCCACACCCCAATATAATAATGGAACATTGTGATCCTGCCACACACCCATGAAAGACTTACCCATATCCCACACACGAAAACAGAAAAACAAAAAAGAGTTTCTTAGGAATTATTTATTTTGAAGTCCTATACTATACCCCATCTTGTAGAACACAGATGTGAGAAATCTACCCAATTACGAGTATTGAAACATAGCATTACTCAGAGAGTCTTTCAGAGAGAACTCAAAGTTTTAGGATAGGAGTTAGAATTCAAGTTGGATAAAGTTGGCAGTGAGTGACAATCCGGGGGAGAGAGATGGAGTCTTGTCATTCTTCCAGCACATGTATGACAGAGGACAGCAGCCTACTGAGGAGAACAGAGAGAGTGGGCCAAGCCCCTCTGAGAATAAGCTCTTTGCTCTTGATTACAGCATGCATTACTCCCAGTACCATCTGCTAAGCCCAGAAAGTGCATTGGCATTTTTACTTATCTTTATCATTCACTCAAAAGAAATGGTCCCCTCCCTTGATAATGTTATGTCTCCATTCATAATAAATGTTCCATTTCATCCTGTCACCTTATTAAACCCCTGTCACCATCACCTTCATTAGTAGCACTTCCAGAGTATAAATACTCAGTTATGCTGTCTACTGTCTCCTAGCCACTCCTTGCATACCCATCCTTTCCCCCAGGCACACTGAGGACTCTTTGCTCTTCTTCACAATCCAGTCCTCTTTCCACTACCCACATTCCACCACTGAGGCTTTGTCAGTCCTCAAATTTATGAAATTTGATTCTTAGTTTAAAAATTCAACCAATATACAATTTTGAATATAACATCCATATGAATCTTCATAGTTGTTTATAAGTTAAACCTTCCTATACATTGTAAATGCTGGTAAATACTTTAAGCACCACAAAACAAGAAAAAATTATCTGAAAGAAATTGGGGAAGGTGTGATATGATCAAAACACATGGTGCTAAATTATATGAGGACTAATATTAATCACAAAACATTAAATTATATAAATTGTAATTTATTGACTATACTTTTTATAATGTTGCTTGGACCAACACTAATTTATAATGATGTTGATCATTTCTTCAAATGACAATTATATAATCCCTCTCTCTTCAGAATGATTACATTGTTAATTCAATTTCTCTCTCAGTGTATTTTAAAAGGTATGCCATACTGCATATTGATGTATTTCTGTTTGAAATATTATTGAAAGTTTATCCTTCAAGGAGTAGTCCTCAAAACTTATCTTTTTTATGAATCCCTCTAAAAACATAACAAAATTTAGTTTGCCTTTCTGTGATTGTACACAGTATATGACTGACTGGATAGCTGACAAGCCCCTTCTCCATTCTTTCTGCACAACTATGTGTCAGAAACCCATGACATTACATGTCTCTCTTAAAGAAGAAATGATCCCTGAGCCACAGTCCTTCTTAATGGTGTTCTTTCTTCTTTCTGATCTATGCTTGTTTGATTTAGTTCCTTCCTTTCATGGCTGCTTTTTTGTAGTAGGAGCAGTGGGGCTGCCTCTAAATGCTGGGGGCTGTGCAGCTGTAAAAGCATCTGCAGGAGGACCTAATTGAGGACTGCTTGTGACACCATCAATCCTGCAGGAGGACCTAATTGAGGACTGCCTGAGAGAACAAGTATTGCTAGTGCAAGCAATGCCAGCCAATCAGGAGCTGTTATTTAGAAGAGATGCTTTCTTGGGACCAATGGGGAGTGGATAGAAAGTATTAAAGGAGCTTTAAGCAGTGTTCATAGAGCTTTCTGTGACATTTCTCACGTGTTCCCAGTCTGTGTCATTGACTCTGTGCCAACTCACCTATCCCCAAGAGTACGTAGAGTTTGGCAGAGAGCTGTCCAGGGCACAGGCAACATCTGGCACCCAATGTTGTTCTCTTCTCTATGGTGCTAGAACATTGGCCAAAGATGCACACACAAAGTGACTTCTATGACGATATGACCTCTATTAAGTGTCTTTGACTTTTCTACGATGGGAACAACTTAGGCATCCACCACAGAGTGAAAAATAGTATAATCCTAAATTTGAGCATCGATGGGGTAAGTAATTAAAAGCCGTGACACAGAGACATCATCTCAAAGTTGAATTATGAAAGAAGAAATCAGCACCACAAATAAACATGCCTTAGTTCTCTCAAGACAAAATTTCTACAGAGTAATCCATGCCTAAAAACGAAGGTGGTGGGGCTAAATCCTGTGTCTAGCTATAGCTTCAGACACAGAACTCCTGATCATTCATCCCTTTAGTTAGAAAAGACAGAAGGGGTCTTTGGCCCACAGCATACCAGACCAAAGCTGCAAGCAGACAGGACTGTTTCAAACATCCACCTTGAGCTTCTGCATAATATTTGCCCAGCGGCAGATCGAGCAGGAGAGATGTTAAATAAAATGGGAACCACAAGTGTTAGCTAATGGACGCTGAGGTCAGCTCAGAGTTCTCTGTTACATCTCAACAACAAAGGTTTTGTTCTCTTAGTGGTATCTGTGCATCTCATTTTGGGTTGACTGCTTTCCTGTCTGCCATTGTCACCCTGGATCCTGACAGAGTGACTGCTGCGCTGTCCAGTGTGACAGAAGGAAGAGAGATGCAGAGTCTTGAACTGTGCTCCTCAATACAGCTCTTCTACATCTGTCAGTCAAAGCAAGTCCCTCGCCACTTCAGAGTTCAACAAGACCTTCTTCTAGCACAGGCAGAGACACTCAGGGACAGGAATCTGAACATCTGGTAAAGAATAATGGAATCTATCTCACTAATGAACTGCATTTTATCCGTGTCAAAGTTTAGCATGACCCTTGATTCCTCTTTTAAAAATACGTGTTTAGAAACAGCTGAGAACTTTTCTATTTAGGAAAAAAAATCCATTAGGGTACCAATAAATTGATCTACACAAAAAAGGTCAATGATATTTGAGTGGCAATTTAGAGCTTTCAAAGCAGTTTCAAATAAACATCTCATTTATTTTTCCTAAGCACTCCTTGCAAACTTTGATTCACAAACTTTTATTCTGAATTTAACTATTTTAAACCCATACTACATTAGTTAAAAATGAAAAATATATTTGCCTATGTACATAAAATATGAATGTATTTTATTTCCTTGGTCTGTCAAGACATAGGTCAAGGTATCCTGAACTGATTTGATAATCCATTTCTTCCTTTGAGTTTCCTTTATATTTTTCCATCATAATCTTTGACTTTGAGCCCTTCACCTGTGTCCACTTCTGCTCGTCTAATAAACCCATTGCTCTTAGCAAGGTCTGCAGATGACCATTCCTGCCTCTCTTAATTGGCTATGCAGGTCATCGCCGTCCAAGAATAATCCTGCTTTCTTAAATAATTCTGAATCTCATTTCCCAAAGCCATTGTCTTCATATACTCTATATGGGAAAATAAGACGTTTCTAATTAGGACTATTAAGATCTAGGAAACCCTGGAGTTCACAAAACTCTCTTCAAAGTAGTAAGCGGAAGAAGAGAGAGGGAGAGTGGGGTGGCAGAGAGACAGAGAGAGTCAAAGAGAGCTACAGAGTGACAGAACAGCTTGATTGAGATGTCAAAAGTAGAGAAGAGAGAAACAATCTACCATTCTGACTTTTCACTCCCTCCCTAGTCCTCTCTTTCTCCCTGCTGCATCTCTTCTTTTGCTTCCCTCTCTACGTTTTCTCACTTTAGTTTGAGAATGAGTCCTCCACTCTTGATCTCTTTATTAGGGTGTATCTCTAGATTCCATTTGCCTGTATCAACATTTACAAATAAATATTTCGTTTTTTTAGATTACAATATAATTTCATAATTTACCTCTTTTTTACATCCAAACTGCCCCATATACCCTTCATTGCTCTCTTTCAAATTCATCACCTCTGTTTTTCATTAATTGAATATAAATAGACACACACACACACACATATATATATATAATTGTGAGAGCCAAAGCTATGTTTTAAGTTTTAATTACTATGCCTAAGAGATTCGTTTAAAAACAATAAAGTACCTCTATCCTGTAAGGTTCTTGCTCAAGGACAGATAATTCCTCTGAAATGCTGGAGGTTACTGTTTATGTTTTCACTCCCCTAAACAAGTTTACATGATCACATGTAAGCAGAAGGTACATGGGCAGGAAGTATATATTAATATATATGGCCCTCGTTGGACGTGATAGGAAACACAGTGCCCTTATGGGACTGCCTTTTTAAGCCGCTGCAAAATTTGATATAGCACCATTATCTGGGAACCCAGGAATGGATCTGGGCAGAGTCCATCATGCTGGTCATATTTAATTAATGCTTGCTTCAAATTTGGCACAAAATTTTAGTAATAGTCTTATTCTCTACTGGCATGATTACATATATGTATCATATACATCATATATGTATACAATTTCTTAAATACATAAATACAAACTACTCAGCCTGAATAAAATTAAATGCAGGTATGTTTTCATTGCTAACTATTTGTTACTGGATTGCCATTTGGGTGCTCTTCTCTGGGAAGACTATTTCTCCGACTCTGAGAATTTCTTAAGTGTCTATAAGTTTGGGCCTTGTGGACTTCCCCCCTTTCACATTAGCATGACGATTGTCATCTTCATTAAGCTAAGTTTTGTCTTATCTTATGTGGATGAGACTTTATGATGTAGCTTCTGATACTACTAGAAGACACTATCTCATATCAAACTCTCTGATCTGATTGTTTCAATCTTTCTATTCATTTCCGTTGATGTTTGCTGAGCCTTAGATCCCAGAGTGTTTTGGAGATTATCCTTTGAGACAGGGCACCACAATGTGTCCTTTTGATTGTTTGTGGTTCTCTAAAATACTGTTCATTTTTTGCAAAGATAAATTCCTTTGATGAAAGCTGAAACACACCTATCTGTGAATATAAGGACAAATATTAGAATACAGTGAGGGATTCTGATGGTTTAGTAAAGTGGTAGATGTAGATTCCACTCCAAGATCTTTGACTTCATTGGCTGAGAGTAGTTGGCTAGGACTTAGTACCAGTCATGCTTTTCCATCCAGTTAAGTGGGTCGTATGCTCAATTAGAGAGCTGTTGTCAACTCTAGATCTAATCTGGCCACACACAGGATATGGCTACCATGATTTAATTATCCCTAATTACCAACCACCATAGGCTGTAGGCACAACCCTCAAGACTCTTTCTTGCTAGTGCTAGCAACCCAAATTTCTGTTCTCATGAGATTGGTAGTGCAATAGCAGCAGCAACAGCATCCTTTGGATTCACAGGGGAAATTACCACCGCATACAGTTCCCACTTGCAGACAGTGTCTCTTTGGGAATTAATGTCCCTTGATGAACTTTGAGAGAAATTGCTGACATTATAGCAGGAAATCTGGAATCGATGCATGAAGAAACAATAAAAGTTCAGGCTTGCCTGCCTACCTGACACTGCATCTTTAAAGCATCTTACCTTGATGTTTAACACGAAGCTCCAGATTAGTTTATACTGGGGATTCTTAGATACAACATAAGATAATCAGTCAAATTTGATGTTCTGATAGACGACAAGTATATTTTTCTACATGTGTATCCCATAAATTTCATCTTCTTTAAAACCAGGGAATGGTGGGCTTTTCTCTAGTAAACAGTATATAGAGTTAAGTCAGTTAATGAATGTAAAGCATTGGAGGGTTAATGACGATACCCAGAGAGTATGGGGAATGCTGTCAATCACCAATGTCATTCTTATTTCATCAGTTCTGCCTCCAGTGTAGCACAGCAGGATGCTTTAGGTGCTCTGGACATGATGTAGCTTTTACTCTCTGAATTATTGTATTTCAGAAGGGTGAACATACACCAGCTCAATATCCTGTAACAACCTTAACAATAATGCTAGGAGGGTGAGTCCTGCGGCTCATATAGCACAGAATCCACAATAAGCCAACTGGACTGATTCTCAGATGCTGTGAAATCTAATCTAGGTCTAATAGTAATTTGGGATCTTGACTGGTAGAGAATGTAGTGAGGCTGCAACATGACTGAGAATGGTGAATAGCATGTGTGCTCTCTGTTCCTAAGAGAAACTAGAGAACAATCCCTGGAAAATGCAGAAGAAAAACCCAAAGAAAATGAAAAAGAAAACCAAACAAACAGGAAAAAAATTGCACTGGACCTCAAGCAGTAAGCAGCTTTACCAAAGAGCTATTTATTTGCACAGCAGCAAGATAGGCAGGAGAGAAAGCTCACAGGGAGCGAACACTTCATTCTCAGCATTTTAGTCTGCTGTTCTTGGTTGGAAAGAGCTGCTGTTTCCACCACCATGGCACTTCAGCCTCTGAGTCAAAGGTCTTCCAACCCCAGATCAGAAGAGTAGAGGCTGGTGTTTATGAGGAATGGAGATAAATGATATGGCACTAGTCAGCTTCATGCCTCTGCTGCCTCAGTGGAAGCTGATAAGAATGAGGCTATCATCTGAGAACTGTGCAGAATAAGGAACACTCCGACTCAGGCTCCCCTGGCCTCAAGGCTTCACCAACCTCTGAACTCAGGGTCTGGAGAGGACTGCTGATTGATGATGCCCACACATTGTCTCTGAGCTTAGCAGGGCAGGTTACAGCTGCTATTTTCATTATTTGGACAAAATATAATTGCATTGTTTCATTCCGATCCTCCATCCTGCTTCTCTATGTTCCCTCCCAATTCACACCCTCTGTTTCTAAAACCATTGTTGTACACACATGTAAATTAATAATATGTAACTAGAGTCTGATGAGTTCATCCAGTGTTGCACACATAGATGAGCATTTTTTCTTTCATTTCTTTATGAGACATTTGAACACTATGAGCAAAACCTATGACCTGGGACCACAACAGATACTGCAACCAGACTGAAAGTTTCACACCTCTGTGTAAAAGGTATGCCCAGTTCTTGGTGTCCAGAGCATTGATGGAAGCACTCATCTACAACACAGTAATATAGGCATATCAATTAATGATGCCAACAGGCAAGTACTGCCATTCACTTATGAAGAAATGCTATTTGCTCATGTGTAGTACATCTTGCTTTCTTTTCTTTGTTATACAGTATGGATTTGTAGACATTTTATCAATTGTTAGACTATGGACATATCTGTAGCACATGAAAGTTACTTAAATATTTAAATGTTGATGGTATCTTAGTAACTGAAAGAAACAACACAGAGGAGAAAGGCAAGAAGACATCCTTCTTCTCTGATCCATAGAAGTCTTTTATCCAGGATTTTATGAGGAGCATGCCACACCCTTCCTTACCTTCTGGATTCCACCATGAATTTATATAACTATTTATATCTACTTAGATAACATGGCTTATAGACAGTTGTTTTGAAGATAAGAAAAGCATCCATTATTTAAGGCTTTGTATTTATTGACCAAATCAAGTTGAATACACACACAATCAGAACAAAAGGTTCATCTGAAACCTTAGTACATCTAGCTATTTTGGCACAGGCTGAAAACTGGGCTGAAATGGAGTCTCCAAGTTGGAAGATACACATCAGCAACAGATCCTATTGCTGCCATATAACTAGCAGACAAATAGTTGGAGGCTTGTGGTAGCTGTTGAGTTTTATAAAGTTGAACTCCAAATGGATTCAAATTTCCAATGGAAAAAAATCTGGGCTCTCTAAGTCACAGGTTTGCATTGAGCATGTGTGGGTAACTTTTGAGAGCCTTCTTTATCTCTTAAGAGATCCTCCTGGCTCCTATCACATCTCTTCAACCCCTTTCCTTTCCAAGATCTTCAGCACATGTACAAAACAGTTTTTAGTCACCATTTTTTGACCCCAGACTATGAAACCTAATTGAATATGTGCTTTGTGAGGAGAGACAATTCTGAACCAAATATTCATCATTCAAAATTAATATTTGGGTTCTATATTCTTTCAGGTGTTTCTTACTATGCAAGACCCAGATATATGAATATTTCATACTGAATGAGAAGATAATTTTTCTAACAGATGTTAATTACTTTGCTAAAATTACATTTGGCTCTGGGAGGTCATAGACACAAGATGTCATAGCATATATGTGTAAATGGACTTAAAGTTATTACTAATATTATATATGGCCAAAATTAATAAATAAAAGACTGAAGGGAAACAAACTTGCCACAGGAGCAAATCACACCTGTAGTAGATAGATGTAAGAGCAAACTCTTATCACAGCCATATTATAGATGCAACAAAGATAGTATTCTGTGATTACTGGCTATTGAGGTTTTCTGGAGATGCAAGAAGGGGGCCACAGTATCAAAGTCACTACTTGTGATGTGGTAAGATGAGGCCATCCTGGGCACTATCAGTCCTGTATTAGATAAATTTATATATATATATAATACAGGACATATATATATAAATATTATATGCATAATTATATGCATATATATAACATATATATATATTATGCATATAACATATTATATATAACATCATGTTGAGTAATGGTTAAATAAAGCTAATAAATATAATCATTACCTCAAACACACATCTTTTTTGTTGTAAATTAAGACTATCTAAGATGTACTCTCAGTGAGTTGCAGGCATATATCACATTAGGAACTACTGTCAGTCTACTTAAATGTAGATATTGAGAGATAGAAAGATGGCTCAGTCAGTCATTGCCAGCACCCACACACAAGGTCTGATCCTCTAATAAAATGGGTTCAGCAATAGATATTTGCAACCCCACTATAGTACAATTACTACTTATACCTGTGCATGACTGTCTACACGTTTATATGTGCACTTATATATGTGTGCATAAATATGTACATGCATTTATATTCTAGCATATATACATATATCTTAGTTAGGGTTTTACTGCTGTGAGCAGACACCATGGCCAAGACAACTCTCATAAGGACACCATTTAATTGAGGCTGGCTTATAGATTCAGTGGTTCAGTCCATTATCATCAAGGTAGGATCATGGCAGTGACCAGATCGGCATGGTGCAGAAGCTGAGAGTTCTACATCCTTTCTGAAGATGCTAGCAGAATACTGGACTCCAGGCAGCTAGGATGAGGGTCTTAAACCCCAAACCCACAGTCACACAGCTCCTCCAAGAAGGCCACTCCTACTCCAACATAGTTGCACCTTCTAATAGTGCCACTCCCTGGGCCATATTTATACAAACCATGACATTCCACTCCCTGGCCCCCATAGGAAATGAAAGTTCAAACTTGTTCAAACACCCTAGTCTATGGGGGCCATGCCTACATATGGCATAATAAAAAGTACATTTAGTCCAACTTACAAAGTCTCCATAGTCTATAGAAGTCTCAACAATGTTAAAAGTCCAAAGTTCAAGGTCTCTCGTGAGATTCAGTGACTTAACTTTAATTCCCAAAGCAAGACTGGAAACCATCTAGACAAACTCCAAACTCTGCAACTCTATGTCTGGTATCAATGCAGTCTTCAGATCTCCAACTCCTTTTTCATCTTTGTTGACTGTAACAAACTTCTTTATTCTGGGCTTGTTCCCCACCCTGTTAGCAGCTTTCCTCAGCAGATAGCTCATGGCTTTGGCATCTCAAACATCTTCAGTCTCCAAGGCAACTTCAATGTTACAGCTTCTTATTTCAATGTCTGGGATCCATACATGATCTTCTGGGATCCTCCAAAGGGCTGAGGTCACTTCTACAGCTCTGTCCTCTGTAGTACTCTTAGTTTAGGTTGATTCACTCCACTGCTGCTGCTTGGTGGTCATCCCATGGTACTGGTATCTCCAATACAATGAGGTCTTCCACTACAACTAGCCTTCACCAATAGCCTCTCATAAGTCTCCTCATGGTGTCCTGCCTCAACTACTTTGCATGACATCTTCAGTCCAGAGCTATCACCTGAAAATGGGACTGCACTTTCACCAATGGCCTTCCTGGCCTCTCATAATGCCAAGCTGAGAGTTCTACATCTTCATCTGAATGTTGCTAGCAGAATACAGGACTCCAGGCTGCTAGGATGAGGGTCTTAAAGCCCAAACCCACAGTGACACAGCTCCTCCAACATGGCCACCCCTACTCCAATATAGCCACACCTTCTAATAGTGCCACTTCCTGTGTCGAGTATATACAAACCATCACAACATGTATCTCTGTGTGGGTCTATATGTGTACATATGTGTGTGTGTTCATGTGTCTACACATAATGTGTAAGTTCTGTGTTTGCATGTGGAGGCCAGAGCTTGATGTCACACAGAATGATCCACATGCCTCAGGGTCTTCTTCTTTGTGCCTCTAGGTCTGAGTCTACAGTTCTGTGCTGTCATTTCTGTCAGTCTATGTATAACTCATAAATGTTTCAGTCTTGTTGGATGGTATTTTACTAGTACTTATTTTTATAAGTTATTTTAATGTTTGTATTAAAATTATTCACATAATTAGCCATAGTCTATTTCTCTATGATATTAGTTTTGACCACTACATTTATGTTCTTATAGTTTGTTTTTATCACTCAAACATTCTGTTGGTTTCTATTAAGTTTTCATAGAGCCATCAATTGTTATTAATCATTTCGACTTTCTGGTCTTGGGGTGTGAACTCTGTGGTTTCTTTTTTTTTTCCAACTTTGCATTTACATGATTTTCCCAACTTCTTTAGAGGTGCCACTGCCTTTACTTGAGTCATATTTCTGACTTGAGTTTATATTAGGGTTATTTGATTTGAGTTTATATTGCCTTTACCTTTTTATTACACTCACTTAAACTTTGCTTTCATTCACTCTTTGTTTTCTAGTCTACTCATCAGAACCTTGCTGTTATCTTACTGTTATCTTCCATAACTTGGGGTTTTTCCAGAATTACTTTGGTCTTGATTTCTAGTTCCTTTTTTTGGCAAGCAGAACATGTTCTTCATGATGCTTCTCTATTAAATTTATTATTACTTTCATGGTTCATCCTGTGCTGTACGGAATGAAATGTTCTGTGTCCCCAGTGTGAAAGTGTATTCTGCTGTTATTAAATTGAACACCCTTTCTGTATGTATGTGACAGGTGCACTGTCCTAAAGTAGCTGATATCCCTTTTCTGTATTGATCCTACCTGAACCATTCTTGCTTGCACATCTGTACCCAGAGCAGACCATCCTGTGACTATGTAGAGGATTCAGCATTGTAGAGGCTTGTGTTCTCATGCTAATTTTTTACCTCAAAACCTGTTTGCAGTATCCCACACATAGGTCTAAAGGAAGCCTGTCCCCAGTTGGTTTTTGACTGGTCAACAAAATTACCAGCAGCCAACGGCTGAGCAGAGAGACAGAGGTGAGACTTTTAGGATTACTGGGAAAGAACTGAGGAAGGAGCAAGAAGGGATTCAGCTGTGACAAGGGTGTAGGAGATGGACCATTCCAGAAAGGTGCAGGAGGGAAGGACAGCTGACATGCAGGTATGGGAAGAAAGTGGCCTCAGGAGGGCTGCCAGAAGGGTGTATAGGGCAGCAAAGATAAAAATATAGATTTAATAAGTGTTCACTCAAGAATATTGAAGGGGAGTGTGTATTAGCCACAAGGAGTTATGGAATGTTATAGCCGTTGAGCTGCTTAGGGCATATTAAAAATAAGGCTGTGTGTGTGTGTGTGTGTGTGTGGTGTGTGTGTGTGTGTGTGTCTTTTATTCGTGAATCAAAAACTTTGGGCAGGTTTACAGGAGGTACGTGCACCTGCAGGGAGTTTAGTGTAGATTAACTGTCTACCGCTACATGGCATGACTCAGGCATCAGGTGATGCAGGTAACAACATGATTTTCTTTAAAACAGGAAGTGTGAGCGGACTTTTGACCAAAGCCAATGTTGTACCAATTATCATTTATGTGAAATATATTAAACATATGTTTTTTTTTTTTTTCTGAGTTGAACTCTTAGATTCCAGGGACACCAAGTCAATAGAAGATAGTTCAAAGACTGTGACCCAAAAGTTTTTTAAAAAGGAAGTTGAAATCAGCTATCTGTACCAAGTACTTGAAAATATTTATGTTTTAGAAAGCACTACATTTAGAGTAGACTACATTTTTTGCAAGGATATTGAGAATGTATATTTTGTGCTGGAATGATGCCTCAGTGGTTAGAGTTGTCTGATACACATAGGAATGTGACTTAAAATTTGGAATACACACAAATGTTGTTAGAGAAAATCTATTCTCCATTGGTTGTCTTTGACTTCACATGTGCTTTGGTGCTTACATGCCACCCATAACATAATGAAAATCAAACTGAAAAAGAGAATGTATACATGCATTGTGTATCTGTGTATGTCATGTTGTGTCCCTCAGTGTATATGTGTGTGTCTTTTTGTGTGTATATGTGTGTCTGTGTATGTATGGTATTTGTGTGTGTGTGTATCTTTCTTGTGTGAATGTGTATGTGGTCTGCTTGTGTACCCCTTTATGTGTGTGCATGTGCGTGTATGTACTTATGTATATGTGTGTGTGCTTATGTGTGTATCCGTATGTATGTGTGTGTGTGCCTGTGTGTGTGGCATGTATGTGTATGTCTTTGTGTGTATGTGTGTATATGTGTGATTCTGTGTGTGTGTTTGGGTTTGGGTATGTGTGTTTTGTCTCTGTAGGTATTTGTATGCATGTGTGCCTGTTGTGTGTGTGGGTGTGTTTGTGTACGTACCTTTGTAAGTTACCCAATCCCATCCAGTTAACAACATAATTTAAATACAGCATGTTCATTTTCAGTACACAGTTGGATGTTGGCAGATAAACATTATTTCCGGATTTACTAATGGCATGTAGAAATATACATGTCTGTCACTTCTGTAACTTCTTCACTACCTGCAACTAGGGAAATGTGGAATGCATTTTCAAACTGTCTCCTTGGGGGTTAGGAGTACACACTCCTTCTGTGATCTTCACACTGGATCTCAGTTATCACTGGGAGCAGATAGAGTGACGGTGAATGTTTCGGGGTGCAGCTTTCCATGCTCAAATTTACTCTCAAGGTCTTAGGTCCACATTTATTTTCCTGAGTCGCCCCTGTGATGAGAGCCTGGACTTGTTCCACTGAACTTCCTGCTGTCATTTTAATGTCTGTGATGATGCCTCCTCTTATGTAATAGGCTACTAAACTGTTACATTTTCCTTTCCAACACAAAATATGCAATGTATTAGACTTTGTCCCCTAATAAATTGACACATTTATTTCATTTTTCTATTTCCAATTCATTCTGCTGAATTTGTTTATATTCTAAAAGTTCACATTTGCCAATGAAGCTGTGTCAAACCATATCCTTAACTGAAAATAGAACTCATGATTTTGAGACATGAATCCTATGCTCTTTTCTTTACAGCAATGTTCTTCTCATTGTAGCTTGCAAAGTTGATCTCAAAGTCATTTGAACTAAAATTGTAAATACATAGTAACCATAAGTAAAGTTGCAGTCCCAACTACTAATTGTGCTCAAGACATATATTGCCAGTGTGGGAAAAGCTCCAAGCTTAAGTTGAAAGTCAGTGTACCCCACACTCCTCTGGTTGGGTTTATAAGCACAAAATAAAATTTCCAGCTTTGTGGGCACCTATTTACTACCAATGCCCTATGATTTTCTAGATAATATCATTCTCAGGGAAATGTTTATACTTATTCTCTTTACCTATATTTTGTGTTGAGCATATTGTGACACCTCATTTATTATGGATCAGTGAATGACATTGTTCAACTCTGTGCAGGATAGAGGAAACATGTTTATGTTTCATTTCCTGGCAGCCAAAGGGAACAAACATAGTGATGTCAAATGACAGTGCCATGATGTGGATACAGACTGTGCTAGGAAGGAAGCAGAAATTTTCACTGCAACCCTTGCTGGAGCCACCATAGAGTGGTCCCAGATGGATGCACTTTGTTGTGGTAATTATTTAAAAAGTGGGGCTGCATAAGCTGACCATCTAAGCTGCAGCAGCTCTGCCTAGCCCAGCCGCCATGTTTCTCGGCCAAGGCATGTCATGGCTGCAGCTAGATGGCCAACTGAGAACACCAGCTCTGCACCCAACAGATGTCAGCATGGAGATGGCTCAATCTCCCATGCTGTCTCTGCAAGGCTGAGAATTACCCAGGTCATCCCATCATCCACACAGGCTCAGTAGAAAGATGAGACTTTAATGCTTAAAGATTAATCAAAGGCTTATATATTTGATAATGATCAGTAACAAGATACCCATATAATCAGAAGCGTAACCCAATACCCAACCTAGATATATCAACTACCTTTGACTGCTACAGACACGTGAACATCCGCCTCCATATCTCTTGTTCTCCTCTCCTGTCTCCTAGCTCCTCCTCTTCCTTTTCCTCCTCTCCTCCTTACTCCTCCTCTTCCTCTCCTTACTCCTCCCACCTTAGCTCCTCCAACAGAACATCAACTCCTCCTCTCAAGTGGTTCAAAACAACAGGAACAACAACAAAGTAGGCTGTTGTTTCACTCAAGTAAGCTAGGCTGGTTTTATCATGTGGCAAACAAGGTATTTTACACCCAATTCAAGGAAATGTGATTGGTATTTTTCTTTATAATGAGAGGTGATTGGTTTCGTCTTCATATTATTATTTTTATTTTTATTTATTTATTTTTTTTTTTGTTTATTTTCGAGACAGGGTTTCTCTGTGTAGTCCTGGCTGTCCTGGAACTCACTCTGTAGACCAGGCTGACCTCAAACTCAGAAATATGCCTGGCTCTGCCTCCCAAATGCTGAGATTAAAGGCATGTGCCACCACTGCCCAGCTTTTCATATTATTTTTATACTAGGAATGAGATATGTTTTTTGCATCCACCTTCATTTACTTACGCTTCACCCAATGGCCATGAAAGACCTAGTGGAAAGAATAGTGAACCAAGAAGAAAGTGGGAAATGAGCTTTGGGTTATGGTGATCCTTGAATCCTCAAGTAACATGCTGAATCTCAGTTTTCTCATCAATTAATTGTGAATGACTTTTGAAAATTAATTTATAAGCATGTGTTACATGAAGTGAAGTAATTACTAATGTGAAATTTAAAATGCCCAGGAAAGGTTAAAGCTGAGTTACTGTAAGATTTAAATATGAGCAACAAATATGAGGAACAAATTAATAACATCATAAAACAAAATATTAGGACAAAGTTTAGATTTACTGAAAAACTTGAAAAATTTTGTACCAGACAATTTTATCTCTCTTTTTTTAAATTGTTTGAATATTCATAATGAAAGGGAAATACATATAGGGATAGATAGATGAATAGACAGATAGACTTATATAGATGGATGATCAGAGATAGATAAATAGATGATAGATATAAATAGAGAGGTGATATATTGATATATGATAGATGCATATATAGATATATGTTTTATAAATGATACTTAGATAAAGGAGGTAGGCATAAAAATATGATAAATTGAGGCATATGTAGGATATGTAATAAATAGATGCATAGATATTTGATAAGTAGGCAGGTGGATAGATAGAATATGGATAAATCTATTAAAATATGTAGATGATACATAAATAAATTATAGATGATTGATAGATGAATGGATAGATGAAAGATAGGTAATTTATGATAGGTAGATACATGATAGATGAAATATGGATAGATGATCAGTGATATATATATGATAGATGCATAAATAATAAATGATATATAAATCATGGATAAATATTAATAGACAGAAGTACAGATATATATATATGACAAATGGGCATATATAGTATATTATAAATAGATATGTGAATATATGGTTGGTAGGCAGATAGGTAGATAGAAAGATAAATAGGCACATAGATGAATAGATGATAGATAGTACTATTAATCTGAAAGTTTCAATTACTGAACTATAATATAATGATTCACTAAAGAACAAAAGTGTTCACAACCCTAACTTCAGCATCTTCTAGTCAAGTAAAACAGAGATGCAATCAGAGTTATAAAGTATTGCTTTTCAAATTGGGTTGCAAATTTGAAACATTCTTATAATCCCTAGTGTAGAGAGGTCATTTTTATTCAGTTTGAAATGGTCCCTCAGTTGTTGGTAAGATAGACACAATCATCTTTTCATGATTACACTGCTCACTTTAAAAGGGCAGCAATAAAACAGGTGACTTCAGAGACTGAGGGACAAATAGAATGTCTTTTGTCAGTCTTCCTGAGGATTTTCCGTGATTGTGTATTAAGTATTGCTTTCTGTTGAGTTTTCTTGAACTTGAGGAACTCTTGACAAATGTAAGAAAGCACTCACACTTTAGTATGGTTCACCTACTGTCTACATTCACATTCTGTTAATATGAGAAATTCTTATTCCAAATGTCAAAGCCCTATTTCTAGATTCCTAGGGAAGCAATGGAAATCAAGTGATGTGTATCTTTGGAGAATCCTTTATTTCAAGATTTTAAAAACTCAATACAAAGATTTATCAAAGACTGAATTTCTCTTGTGTAATAATGACTCTCAACTTCCCTCTGTTTCTAAAATTAAAAACAGGTAAAATTATCATTGTTTCTTAGCTAGGACAGGAAGAGTTGAAGAAAGTAATAAATACGCAGAAAAAGATTTGAAATTTTTTATTTTGCCTCTAAAAATTGTGTCTCTTGCAGTATGGATGTCCTGAGGCCCTTTGCCTTTCACATGTAACTCTGATTTCTTGTAGGTGTTTGATCCAATTCCTGTACTTCTAAAGGTGCATTTTTGAATGTAGACACTTCAAATTATTGCATCTTCAATTAATCTTCAACTTCATAGTGGTGTCAGAGCTATGATGGCTCAGTGGAAGCAACACGAGGAATTCTGGAATTTATTATTTCCTGTGCAATGTAATTAGGTTCTGATTGCCTTTCCCTCTTTCCCACACATCACCATCCTCATGCAGCACCTGTGACCCTAACCCCCTGATCTGAAATGTCGAAACAGATGCTTTGCCACACAATGTGTGTACTGGGCTGGATGCACACCTAGGCACGTGTGTTCAAGTGGGGATCGGTTTCACTCCTAAGCCAATGTATGTGAACAATGAGACATACGTCTATATTATATGCGAAGAATGAGGGAAGGTAGAGAATTCATCTCTCCCCAACTTGCTCAGGCACAGGAATTGGATCAAACACCTACAAGAAATCAGAGTTACATGTGGGGAGAGATGAATTCTCTACCTTCCCTCATTCTTCGCATATAATATAGACGTATGTCTCATTGTTCACATACATTGGCTTAGGAGTGAAACCGATCCCACTTAAAAGTACTTCTAAAGGTGCATTTTTGAATGTAGACACTTCAAATTATTGCATCTTCAATTAATCTTCAACTTCATAGTGGTGTCAGAGCTATGATGGCTCAGTGGAAGCAACACGAGGAATTCTGGAATTTATTATTTCCTGTGCAATGTAATTAGGTTCTGATTGCCTTTCCCTCTTTCCCACACATCACCATCCTCATGCAGCACCTGTGACCCTAACCCCCTGATCTGAAATGTCGAAACAGATGCTTTGCCACACAATGTGTGTACTGGGCTGGATGCACACCTAGGCACGTGTGTTCAAGCCTCTTTATCTATGATGTTTTTGCCTTATACAAAGATGCTTATTGAGCTATGACCCAATCCAGATAATCTAGGGGACTTTGTGAGACTCATATTTCATGTCACATGTGATTAGGCTGTAGCAGCTCTAGAGTGTGAAATGAAAAGCTACTCAAATTTGAACTGTGTCCTTCTACTTCTGTTTTCTTATTGTTGCTATTCATTACATTGTACTACAACTATGACTACTACTTCTGCTGCTTCTACTACTACAGCTATTACTACTACCACTACTATTATTTATTATTATATTATTATTATTATTATTATTTATTATTATTATTATATTTGGGTTTTTTCTTGAGACAATATTTCTCTGTGCACCCCTGTCTGTCCTGGACTTACTCTGCAAGACCAAATTGTCCTGGAATTCAGAGATCTGCCTGCTTCTGCCTGCCAAGTCCTAGAATTACAATGTGTTGACTATACCTGCACATTCTTTCCATTGTTTAAAATTGTAGTAAAATTATGTTAAAGTTCCACTACTAAGATTCTCAGTCTTATATTAATTTTTGAGATTTGCATTTAAGCACTATGCCATAATTGTATTATGAAGAGATATTCAGTCTTCTACTATGTTTGATTTTCTATTGCTCTTAAGAATCAAAAGCTTCACAAAGAGATCTTCTGTAGCATATCAGTGGCTTCATAGAACTTCTGACAATTATAACACCTTGGAAATTAATAAATTCTATATAACTCAAGTTTGTCTGTTTGTTCCAAGGAGCTGGATGTTTACTATTGTCTAGCACACCTTAGAGAGGAGAAGACTGCTCCTTCCCAGGTAGCCTTCAGTGTTTACACAGGTTATCAGGAATCATTTTAACTGCAGATGTTATCTATAGAGCTATGGGAAAAAATGGTTCATAAGACTGTGGGCTGAGAGGCAAGTAAAAAGATTTCCAAATTATTAAAAATGGCAAGCAGAGCCATGATCGGTGGTGAGGGGCCAGCTCTGTGCTACCAGTGACTCCTAGAACTCCTTGCTGTAAGTAAGCACATTATTCATATAGGTTTCATTTGTAAATTAAAAATAATATCATGTAAGAATGCTTTAATTAAATTTTTTATAAGGAACATCTGTGGTTATACACTGAGATAGGCTAAAGGAGAGATTCTGTGTTACATTTTGGTTTCTATCTTTTATCTTCTGTAATAAAATTTATTTATGTCATAACTTTCCCAGACTGAGTTTGGGGAATATGAGGATTGTGTCCTAGATAGAAATTCACACCCTGCTCCTGGCAGGGAATCTGAAGTATAGAAGGCTCCTAATAAATATGTTAAGCTGACCTAAATTTAAAACTCTGTTATAGTTTCAGCATACAAGAATGCTTTCAACTTTACATGCCTTGCTTCAAATAACCTGTAGGCATTGCATGATAAAAGCACAGATATGTTTTAGAAAGATGAACATTTATATATTGAGGTGGGAAGGTCACTGGAGTCTTGGTTAAATTAAAAATTGACCCCTGAAACTTTTATTAAAAAGGAGTCTTACATTTCAGGATCCCTTTGAGGGTTCGTTGGACTCAGATTATGGGAGCCCATAAAATACATAATTTTGCAAGGTAATTTAGAAGCCAGTATGAGATCCTGTTAGATTCAGTATAACCATGTCACATTTATTTCTATAAGGATGCTGTAAGGATGCTGAATATAGAAGTGACAACTCTCTCTTACTAAAGCCAAAAAATAGTACTTTTTGTTGATTTATTACCCAAAGGATGACATCTTTCATAAATGCAAAGAAAGGTAATAGATGTCTGTTACAATGATATTTGCTTAGATTAAACTATGTTTAACATGTATGTTCTGTGACCCCAATATCAAGGCATGCTGAGGCCAAAGGATGGGAGTAGAGACACTGTATCAGGAGTTTGTATCTACTATTTTCAAAGGAGCCAGTGCAATCCAACTGAGCCTGGCTTTGACCCCCGTGTCTGATAGATCCAATATAATCACCCACTGGGAATCCAGAACCTCAGGGCCTTGTTATGGCTCCCAAAACATTGGACGTTCAAGGGATGAGATCACAAATATCCAATCCCCTCTTTCCCTCACTTTACAATGCAAATCTTCTTTATAGTTCCAATGATAAATATAAATGACATACATAAATGGCTAGGACAGAATATTCAGCTGTATGCACTTGCCCTTTGCATCTGCAAGTCAACACCTTTTCACTCTGTGAGTATGGTAGAATTGTTATCTATTTAGTGTATTCTATATAAAGTAAATATTGGCATATGAGTGTCTGATGGTGAAAGAGACCAACAGGGATTATAGACTTTCCTTGAGAGGAGCTGATGACTGGGGAAGGGCTGTGCAGCACGAATCATCTTGTCTTTGCTTTGAACCAATCAAATATGTAAATTGTCTTGGTTAAAAGGGAAGATAGCACCTGCTACATATATTCTTGCTTATGCTCTAGCACAGTAAGTGCCCTATTCTTATCTGAGAGTCCAAGTGAATGGTTAAAGTAATTTTGAAACAGTGAGAGTCTCAATATTTAACACGGTGAGTGAATCTTTTAACGATCAGAGCCCTTTCTTTCTCTCATGGCAAGGGCCATTTGAGTTTAAAGCAAGTCATGTTAGATTGAGAAGGAAGCTGAAAGACTGATGGGAATTCTGACTTATTGTCTGTTAGTCTCACAGAGAAACACGCCAGGCATCTGAAAACACTGAGAACTTTGCTTATATTTTCACGGTATGATCTAGTTTAAAAATGTTTCACATGGTGATTAATAAATGTACTTTGCTTTAGCTAAAAATAAATTGAAAGAGATATTTTCTGTCTGTCTTTTTAATATTCACAAAATAACAGTGATGTGTAACAGTACAGTTCACACTATAGTAGAGTAGAAAGAAACGAAAATATTGAAGCCTTAAAATTCCTACTAAAAGACAAAGGCCCCCAACCCACAGTGAACGAAAGTGATCAGTAGTGATATGTTAGAGAAAGTTGATCTAGGGAAAGGAGTACAAGTGAGAGGGTTTTTAAAAAAGTAAATTAGCTGGAAAAAAACTCACCTTAAATACAGCATACAATGTCCCCTTTCTTATGAATGTTTCATTAGGAAATGTGTTAAAATGGGTCAGAAAGTAGCTTCAAGGACAAGTTCAAATTAAGCTGAGTTTTTTATCATGATTCAATTTCACTAATTACTTTAATAATTGAAGATGTTATCCAAGGCATATTGTAAATCAGTTAATTGTTTACTCCATTTAAGCTTTTTATCAAATGTGAATTTCAATTGCTGTCATGAATATTACCCAATAAAGACACAGGTGCAATATCTATGAAATATTAGTCAAGAATAAAATCAATATCTTCACCAAATAAACCAGTTGTGACACTGAACATATCCAAGTGTGGAAAGCAAAAGTAGAGTTTAGAGTGCATTACGCATATACAGATTTTCATGATCTTGCTGAAACAAAAGCATGGAGTCTATGACACACTTTAAGTCATTGTTATAGTTGGCTTTTCCACATTCGTATCTGTTGTCAGAGTAATCCTAAATAACAGTTTTCTCTTTGTTCTACCTTCTACTTCTCTTGTTTAAGAGACAGAAGGGAATGGGGAAGACAATAAAGAGGAAGAAAAGAAGGTAGGAGGGTCTTAGGATTTCCATTGCTGAGAAGACACCATGACCAGGCAACTTTCACACAGGACAACATTTAATTGAGTCTGGCTTACAGGTCCTGAGGTTCAGTCCATTATCATCATGGCGGGAAACATAACAACCTGTGGGCAGACATGGTGCTGGAGGAACTGACAGTTCTGCATCTAGATCTAAATTCAGACAGGAAGAATGTCTCATAGCCCACCCACAAAGTGACACACTTCCTCTAACAAGATGATATGTACTCCAACAAGGCCACACCTTCTAATAGTGCAATTTGGTGAGCCAAGCATATTGAATCCACCACAGGGAGGGAAGGAGGGAGGAAGAGAGGGCAGATGAAAAGGAGAAAGAAATTTGGGGGCAGATATGGAGTCAGTTCAACAGGCATGGGTTACAGGACAACAAAATGGAAAATGGAATTATATACCTATAGCTTAATTTTTTCAAAGAAAATACAAAATTATACGAGAAATCATCTCTAATATACCAATAGGAAAATGCCTTTGACGGCTTGTATTTCTCTTTAAGTATCAACTAGTAAGCTAAATATTACTGTACTGAGCTGTGATGCTCACACTTTGAATAAGTAGATTGGATCTTTAGAATGTGGTGTTTTCTATCAAAAAGGTTGGGAGCAAGGGGTAGAATGTCAAGAGACACCTGCAAGTATTAGCTTAATAAACAGTCTACAAGGACTAAGTGCAGCATAGAGCTTGGTCCTCATGCTCAGCACAGGAGGAGCTTTTGAGTGAGACTGTCTATGCAATAGAGCCACTACATTGATTTCCCCTTCTGTGACTTGCACTTAGTAATTATATAGAAATGCAGAATCTGTCAGAATCACCCTGATGTGCTTAGTTCCCAGGTTCCTTAAATAACCCTGTCTGGATACTACAGGTCTTTAGGCCTGGTTCAGCTCCTCGGCCTCCTTGATTTGGCCTCAGAAATAGAAATAGACAGTGAAGAGACATGGTATTTACTTTCCAGATTATTTTCAAAAATCATCTGATTATCAGAGACACAAAGATGTGGGATAGAATTACATCCACATTCTTAGGTAGTTTTGTTTATTTGTCTGTGGGGAGCTTTATCCTTTAAGATACTCAAATTTTTTCTTGTTGAATAAAAGTCTTCCATCACTCAAACTAATTTTATCTTTCGATAAAATATTATTAATCATTTTATGTTTTTTTTATTATAGATGTTTTAGAATTACAGAGTTGGACTAGTAAGATTTCAGCCAGTCAATGTCATACACCATCATACACAGCAGTGAATACTACCTCCAGCAGGGAAGGAGCCTAACTCTCAATCAAGAATTGATTCTAGTGTCTAGTGGGTTTAATTGCAGTATTAATTACAAATCTTTTGAATATTTTCTTAAACAAGCTACACAGGACCTTTCCTCTGACTCTAATATAAAAATTTAATTATTAGATCACTAAACCCAGAAAGTTCACAATAAAAATAACTATATACATATATGAATCTAATACAGTATTTGTATTTGGTCTCTAGCATTATGATTTTAAAATTCTATGAATCTAAAACCTGAAGTATCACTATCGACAGGCTACCCTGAAGATCATTAGAACCTTTATGTGCTCTCAATTTCCTCCCATCGAAAAATAAACAGTATTGAACATCTATAAACTTCAACTGGAAAAGGGAAGGATGAAGGGAGGGAATAAAAAATAAAAAGCAGTTAAATAGGTATCTTATGACTATAATTAAGTAATTCTGAGTAATTTGTTAGAAGAAAAATGATGAAGCCATCTTAATTGGGTAGCTGGGAGCTGGCCCAGTGCTCTACCAACCCCTTTCGCAGCTATTTCCATAACAGAATGAGGATCTTGGTGTTGAAATCAAATTTGTCATGAGTTCAGTGACATTTGCAGAGGGTAATTGTGCTTTACCAACTGAACACCCATTACAGTCAGTGCAGTTTGAAACAGAGAAGAGAAATAAGCAGGATGTCATCAGCAAAATAAAATATGCAATTGCCTCCTTCTCCTTCAGCCAGCCAGCACTCTTGTGATTGAGAAACATCTACTTACAAGAAGGGGGAGGGGGTCTTTCCCAGTGCAGAATCTCATGTGTAAAATGTATGGACAGCAGTACTCTGACTTTCCATTATCCTGTGATCCTCTCAGTACTCACTATAGTACAAGTATGCCAATAGCAACAAAACCACTTAATGGAAGAATGTATTAAGGTTTCTCTTAGTTTAGGTTTTACTGCTATGAAGAGACACCATAATCAAGGTAACTCTTATAAGGACAATATTTAATTGGGGCTGACTTACAGGTTCAGAGTTTCAGTTCATTATCATCAACATGGGAGCATGACTGCGTCCAGGCAGATGTGGGGCTGGAGGATCTGAGAGTTCTACATCTTCATCCAAAGAAAACTACAATACTGAGTTTAGGCAGCTAGGAAGAGGATATTAAAGCCCACACGCACAGTGACATATCTATGCCACCTCCTAATAATGCCAGTCCCTGGTTCAAGCATATACAAACCATCACATTCCACTCCCTGGTCCCCATAGGCTTGTTCAAATACAAAAGTCTATGGGGACCATACCTAGCCATAACATACTAAAAAGTACATACACTTAGTACAATTTCGAATGTTCCCATAGTCAACAATGTTAAAAGTCCAAAGTTCAAAGTTTCTTCTGAGATTCATCTAATAACATGAATGTAATCCCCAAAGCAAGCCGGGAAACCAACTGGGCAAAATCTAAACCTCTTTTTTTTTTTTTGGTTTGATTTTTCGAGACAGGGTTTCTCTGTGTAGCCCTGGCCATCCTGGAACTCACTCTGTAGACCAGGCTGGCCTCGAACTCAGAAATCCGCCTGCCTCTGCCTCCCAAGTGCTGGGATTAAAGGCGTCCGCCACCACCGCCCGGCAAAATCTAAACTCTTGCATATCATATCACTTGTCAAAGTAGGCTTCAGATCTCCAATTCCTTTTTCATCTTTGTTGACTGCAACCAACTTTTTTTTCTCCTGGGCTAGTTCCACTTCCTATTAGCAGAAATTCCATCTCTCTATCTCAAACATCATGGAATCTCCAAGGCAATTTCAACTTCATAGCGTCTTGTTCCAATGTCTGGGATATACACACGATTTTCTTCCAAAGTACGTGAGTCACTTCTCCAACTGTGCCTTCTGTGGCATTCTAGGCTCTGGTTGACTTTACTCCACAGCTGCTGCTGTTCATCCTGTGATACTGGCATCTCTAATACACCGGAGTCTTCCCCTGCAACTAGGTTGTAACAATAGCATCTCATGGGCTCTCTTCATGGTGCCAAGCCTCAGCTTCTTCGCATGACCCCTTTAATCCTGGGCCACCAACTGCAACTGAGGGTTCACCTTCACCAATGGCCTTCCCTGGCATCTCACAGTGCCAAGCTTTAGGTGCTCCCCTTGACCCCTTTATACCTTCAAAACCAGTACATCTGGATGATTCTTAAACATTAACCAAGTTCAGCTGCAGTATGAATTACAATCTTGGCTACCTCTGGAACACAGCTTCTTTGTGCTTTCAGAATACTTCTCAGAACATTTCACCTCATTGAGGCTGGCCTCTTCTTAATCATTGTTAATTTCTTAGCTTCAGCTGACCAGTATCAAATGTCCCAGTAGTCCCTTCTATTTTTCATTCTAAAGTCAGAGCCACATGGCTGAAGCTGCTGAGTTCTGCTGCTTGCTGGGGCTAGAACATCCCCCTACCAAAACCCTGAACTCCTTCACTGCCTAAGCTTGGCTGTCCTGGAACTTGTTCTATAGATTGACCTCAAACTCAGATATCTGCATGACTCTGTCTCCTGTAGTTCTGGGATTAAAGACACGTATCACCATACCTGGACTTAAACTTCTCTTCACCTAGATCCTGTGTTCAAGACTGACCTTGAACTCAAAGATATGTTTGCCTTTGACTCCTGGGATTAAAGGCTTGTACTGCCATGCCTGGATTTATACTTAGGTGGGTAGGATCTTGACCAAAGGTTATCACTCCCTTAATTCAATTTAATTTCTTTGAACATGGGATTCAGCTCCATTTCGCTTCCTGGAGCCCCTTTAATATTCAAACCATATATTTTATATTTTGCCTTTTTAAACCTCCTACAATTGGTCAAAATGCTCTTCATAAGATTTAACCAGTGAACAAAGTCTCTGTTGGCTAGTTTTTTGAGACTTCTTTTGTCAATATAATTAATGTAAATCTCTTCACCTTAGTGTAAGATAGATTCTTCAGACAAGGGCAAAAAGCAGCCACATTCTTCACTAAAATATCACAATAATGGGCAATTATTAAAATTCTTCTCCTCTGAAACCCCTAGAACCAGGCTTCCACTGTTCAAATCACCAGGAACAATGTCTTCCATATTCCTACTAGGATAGACCATTAAGCCCCACTTAAAGCATTCTACTGCTTTCCAAATCCAAAGTCCCCAAATCTGTATTCTTCCAAACAAAAGCATGGTCAAGCCTATCACTGCAACACCCTGATCCTTGGGATCAACTTCTGTCTTAGTTTGGGTTTTACTGCTATGAAGAGACACCATGACCAAGGCAATTCTTGTAAAGGACAACATTTAATTGGGGCTAACTTACAGATTTAGAGGATCAGTCCATTATCATCATGGAGGGAACATGGCAGCATCCAGGCAGATGTGGGGCAGGAGGAACTGAGAGTTCTACATCTTCATTCAAAGGCAACTAGGAGAAGACTAACTTCTAGGCAGCTAGGATGAGGATATTAAATCTCACTCCCACAGTGACACACCTATGCCAACGAGGTCATAATTCCTTAGTTCTATTCCCTAGACAAGCATATACAATCCATCACAAGGTTAAATTGTTAATTGTTTCTTATTATTAGAAAATAGCACTTGCTTTGGGTTACTGGCTATACATCATCCTCAAGATGCATTTTTATTGAGTATGATTTAGCTGTTTTCTTATCAATGGTAATAAGTGTTCTAACATTGGAAAAACCTGTAAGTCATTCTTCATCTATGTCCTACTTTACTCATTTATTGGCTGATTTATTGATTTATTTTGAGTCTTGGTTTAAGTCTATTTCAACAATAGCTACATCTCATTCTGGTCTCTAGTCTGAGTGATAATTAGCGAACTTGTCAATTTAGACTGGTAATGAAGTGGTGGATGGGTGACTTTCAATTGCACACCAAATGGAATCATTGCAAAGACAAATAAACTAAAAGTCTCAGAAAAGTAAGGATAAAGGGTCAGGAGTCACAGATGTTTTCAGAGTTTGAACCAGGAAGTAACCAAAGTTTTAGAGATAAATTGAGCAGAATAAATATTTTCAAATTCAGAGTATAAAAAGTTACTGTGCATAATAGGTGAAACAGTATGATTTACTTCTACAATTCTAAGTTTGAAGTCTAACACAGTTTTTGGTTCAGTATGGTTGGGAGTTTGCTTTTTCATTTCTTCCAAAGGATGTTGGGAATATAAGAACAATGTGTATTTAAGCTATGGTATTTGAGGGTCAGTTGCTGACGCCATGTGACTGAGATCTTTGTTTACTGTCTCATGCATTTTAGAAGCCACTCACATTCTTTTTCCAGTGGACTCTGAAGACAGCTCCCTGTTCTGGAGAAATTGCTGCTCTAGTTCTTCTTTTAGCAAATCTATCTGCTGCCTCATCTCTCTAACTCATCAGGAAGTGTGTTCCACATGGTCTCTGTGTGTGTTTGTGCATTGTGTGAGTGTATGTACATTTGCATGTATGAAAGTGTACCCGTGTATATATGTGCATGCATGCACATCTGTGTGTTTGCATTTGTGCAGGTACACTTGTGTGTATGTATGTCTCTGTGTGAATGTTTGCATTTGTGTGTGTGCAAGTGCACATATGAGAACATGTGTATAAGTGTATATGTGTGTATATAGGTGCACATGTCCAGAGCAGAACATGACCATGAGCCTTGCTCTTCAGGAACCACTATTTTCTTCTTTTGAAACAGAATTTCCCATTAGCCTATAACAAACTATGAAGGTGAAACCTCTGGTCCAGTGGAATGCTTACTCTCCAATCTGGGACCAAGTCTTCAATGGCAGCAGTACATAATGTCTCTGGAGGTTACAAAATTAAGGATAATAATTGATATAGGTGTTTCTGTACTAATGTTTAATGACATGTTTGGTTGTTTGAAATAGAAATCCTGTACCCCATCCTACCCCCAGTCCCTTGCAAGCCTCTTGTGTTTTAACACTTGATTCCCAGCTGTAGTCGATAACATTTTTTTTTCTTGAGTTATATAACTAAATTTTAGGAGGTGGAGCCTTGCTAAGGAAATACTTCACTGGGAGTAGGCATCAAGAATTTATAGCCTTTTCCCACTTTCTATTGTCTCCCTGTGTGTCTACTGTGGATGAAAATGCAAGCAGACAATTTCCTGTTCCTACATCCATACTTGTCTGGCAGTTGTTGTCATGCTTTCTCCAACATCACGGAAGCCCATTAACCTTTTTCATATGTAACTTGTTCTACATCTGAGTGTTTTATCAGAAAATAAAAAATAACTATTTCAGCACAGTTGTTCTTACATACACATACATTAATTAGATATTTGTGGGTTTCCCTCTATTATTTTATTATGTAATGTTTAGTGGTTAGGTGTTAACAAATCTGTATTATCATATTTACGTTATGGGTCACCAATAGCTGAATATTTCTCTGGGGATTTTTGCCACATACCCTGAAAAATAAAATTTTGTTGCGGTTGTATATAAGACAATTATTTTATATAGAAGTATGACCTAGCTATTGTTTCAATTAGAAAATTAAATGCAATGTAAAGAAATGTTGATTCTCAATTTGTCAAGGGGTAGACTTGTGATGGCTCATCTTGATGGTCAACTTGACTGGATCAAGAATCAACTAAAAGAATGATGATGGCCAGTCCTGTGAGGATCTTTCTTGAGCAGATTACCTGAAGTATGCAAACCTACCATAAATGTTGTGGTACACAACACATTGGTTGGTCTGGTAGAAACCCAATAAAAAGAAACAAAAGATGAAAGCTTTGTTTTCTACCCGCTGACTTACTCTTTTTTAAAAAAAAATAATTTAATTTTTTCATTTACTCACTTTGCATACCACTTTACTGTCTTCCTCCTAGTCACCCCCATCCATAATCCTTCCTTCCTTCTCTCCCCTTCTCCTCTCAGCGGATGGGTGACCCTGGGTATCTCCCCATCCTAGTACTTCAAGTCTCTGTGAGGCTAGGTGCATCCTTTTCCACTGAGACCAGACAAGGCAGCCCATCTAGAAGAACATATTCCAAATATAGGCAACAGCTTTTTGGATAGCCTCCTCTTTAGTTGTTCAGGACCCACATGAAGACCAAGCTGCACATCTGTTGTATTATGTGCAGAGAAGCCTCTATTCAGCCCATGTATGTTTTCTGGTTGGTAGTTTAGGCTTTGAGAACCTCAGGGGTCCAAGTTAGTTGACTCTGTTGGTCTTCCTGTACATTCCTATCCTCTTTGATGCCTAAAATCCTTCCTCCTATTCTTCCATATGAGTCCTGAAGCTCCATCCACTGTTTGGTTGGGGTGTCTCCGTGTGTCTGAGTCAGCTGCTGGGTGGAGCACCTCAGAGAATAGCATGCTCTGGTCTACAAACCTTACTCTTACTGTGAAGTTCATCTACCTCATCTACCCTGGCTCTGATGCTGCTTCATTCCTTTATGATACTAGAGTCATCTTCTTAGGGATTCCACTGAAGACTGGAGACTAGATACTCTCCAGGAATCCCTGAGACTTTCGGTGGCAGGTAGAACTTCAGAGACATGCAGCACCATGATCTTAGTACTTACAAGAATCTCAGCCTCTTCTCTGTAATTCTGCTATTTCCAGAATAACAAGATGGTAATATGGTACCTTGTGAGCCAAACTAAAAAGTTCCCCATATATTCATGCAGGCTTTGTGTATGGAGATCAGAAGTCAACTTAACTTCTCCATTACCCTTCCACTTTTGGATCTGGGAAACAATGCAAGTTATCAGATAAGTATACAGTATGTAATTTTACACACTAAACTGTCTTACTGGCACTTTTTCCTCGTGTGTCTGTGTGTGTGTACATGTGTGTGTATGTGTTTAACTGTATGTTTGTCTGTGTCTTTATTTGTATATTCATGTGCATAAAGTCTGCATGTTATGTATGTGCATATGTGTATAAATGTTCATAACTATCAAATGTTCATGGAAACTTAAGGAGAGCATCAGCATCAAGTACCTTGCTTGCTCAAGCTCCATGTCATTTAGGTCAGGGTCTTTGACTGAACCTGGAGATAGTTTAGAACATGGCAAGCCATGGTGATACTCTAGTCTCTGCTGCCCACTGGCCTGAACTTATGGGTGAACACATCTCCCCTTGATGTTTTACCCGTGCGCTTTGATCCAATTTCATGTTCTTACAACTGGCCAGATGAACTCATATATCCATCTCTCCAACTCTTCTACTGGCTTTTAGGTATTGAAATTCTTTTGTTGATCTCACCTTACTGAATGAACTAGTCTCAGGATCTCTACTTTAAGGCATCTTTATGTTTCAGTTGTGACTTATAGACTGCACAGGATAATCCTTCCTTGGTAATGAATGTTAATTTCAAATAGGACTTCAATTTTCCTATTCTCTATGTGAAGAAGTTTTGGAATTTAGATATGCACATTTTTTGGAGAATATTGAACTTCCTTTCTTTAAAGTAGAGATTAAAGAGGACCTGGTGGTGTACAAAATTGTGATTATCTATGTCTGATGGCAAGAGAATGCCTCACTCAAAAGAATGTAGTTTCCAATTTTTGTCTAAAAAACATTCTTCATGAGTGTAAGGGGAACAGCTATGAGACATTATCAATCAGGGATCCCAGTTAGAGATATTGGAGGCTGTGAATATAGCACAGTAATAAGACATTTGTCTACATATCTGAGGCAGTGAGTTCTATTCCCAATACTGTATCTATCTATTTGTCTGTTTGCCATGTTTGTATATACATATATACATACATACATACATACATACATAGATACATATAGATAGCTTCTAGCTATCTAGGTAGCTTGCAGCTAACTAGATAATTAAATATGTATCTATTACCCATCTATCTATTATATATCCAAATATGGACATAGATGTTGGATACTGGATAGATAAAAGATATGTGATTAATATTTGAGATATTTGGCTTGATTTATAAGTTTTCAATGATACCTCAATGAATAGGTAGATGAAAGGTGGGTGACATATAATACTTTGTCTATCTGTATTTGTTTGCTTATTTTAAAAATATTTCATCCCAACAGCAATTACTAGATGTTTGAGAATGAAAATAGAAAGAATATCATTTTACTCAAATTTTTGTAATTACTATTCAAAGCATCCCTTTCTCTGACCACCTGGAATGCTTTGTCCTTGCTTCTAACACATCGATGCAAATGTTTGGACTGAGATCTCTCATAAGGTCCATCAATCACATTCAATCATGCCCATATTCAACCATGCATAAACAAGAAGAAATGACCAATAATCAGAGTGGCCTTTTATAGAATTCACTGACTTTCTGAGCTGGTTTTCCAATGTCTCCATCTCCTGTTTTTTCTTATTAGTAGAACTGTAGAGATTAATGTTGCCTCTTTTTGACAATGTCGCTTATTGATTCCACCCATGTCTATAATGATTCATAAAAAATTAATTGTGTATAGACAAGTTTAAAAGCTGTATTTCTCATCCAGTTTTACAAGCTATAGCTTGTGCATAATAGTTAAAATGTTAAAGTATCATAAAATGTGTTTTATCAACTCATTTACATATTTTTACCACATGTTACATCTTTAGATATGTCAATAAACAAACTTCACTTTCATCTGTCCTTCTTATTATAAAAGAACTTTTCACACAGGAACAACTAGAATTTCCTCATTCTTGAGTATTCTCTGGATTGAATATTCTCTCATGAACCAGATTTCCTCTAAATAGATCTAATAATGTAGGACATAGCTGAGAGGCAAAGGGTAAGAAAATCATTCCCAAGACAGTACCTTTCTGAGACTTGTTGAAATTAAAAAACAACATCCTAATCATTTCCCAACTACCAGGCTTTCAAGAGAATGTTATCATGGGGTTTTCTTTGGAATTTTATTTTATATTTTGCAATAAACTGAAATTATAAACAAAGTTGCTTACAAAAATCATGCAAGAGTTGTGACATTACCTTGTTCATCTAATGAGAAAAATGTAGAGTAGCTCAAGAAAACATGGTGCTGAGGGAGCCAGACTGTTAGAAAGAAAGGAAGTTATCTGTGCTCAAGGCATTTTACCAGACTTTTAGCATAATTGATTTCTAATTGTCATTGTGTGTGTTTGTGTGTGTGTGTGCATGTGTGTGTGTGTGTGTTTGTTTGAGAGATCACAGAGCAATCTCTGATATCTGGTACCATCCATTATTATTATTATTAAATTAGAAACAAGATTTTCACTGGCCTAAATCTCACTAAGCAGGCTAAGCTAACTAACTGGTCAGTGGATTCCAGAGATTTAACCACCTCTGCCTCCTAAAATCTATGGGCATTACTGGTTTATATCACTACTTATGGCATTTAAAACAAACAAAGAACAACAAAAACATAGGCATGGAAATCTAAGTTATGTACACAAGCCTGTCAAGCAAACACTTTATTGATTAATCTATTTCTCCATCACAGAACCACATTTTACTTTGGCTGAACATTTGTAATTTCCTTTATTCTGATATTAATAAAAATATAAGAAAAATTATATCATATAAGTGTAAATTTATACTAATTCATACTGAGCTACTTATTGTACTGCATTTTTCTGAAGAGAGAAACTATGTACATTTTTTCTTATCTAATCCAAAGCATACTTCTCAGTGAATGAGTATGTCTCCAAAAGTCACATCACTTTATGAGCCTGAGACAGATATAATGGATATTAGATGACCAAGTCTGGACATTTTATGAACTTTCTTGTTTTGAGGAAAATAAAAATTCTTTTCTTCAATAATATCCAATGTTCCCACTCTTTCTACTGTTTCTTTACACCTTCCAGACCATGTTGTTTGAGATGCTTTGATGACTTGGATTCCTAGAGCTTGTCATCATGACCTTACTACATAGCTTGAATCATTCGTTAGTGCAAATTTCCTGCAAGATCATCTGGATATAAATGCAGGTTGGGTCTTATCATTATGCTATCCACAGTCTAGTTCTGAATCAACCACAGCAGTGATAGTTCCTTTTTCTGAACCTTAGATAGCATTGAGCTCTATGGAGGGTGATGTAGATTGAATTTTTGACATAGAGCATGGTAAACACTCTTACTGAAGTATATCCCCAGCTTTAATCCTGTCAAGTAGGAATATTTACATAGGATATTCCTGGCCACTCTCTTTGGGATATTTTGACTTCTACTTCTATCAATTTAGAACACTGAAGACATTTTATAACTGGGAAAATGCAGAGTATTTTTAATTTTAGAATGACTTAAACATTTCTGTGTCTAAGCCTGCTAAGCAAATGTCTCTACTTATTAAAAAGAACTTGAGGACACATGAGGAAGCCTTGATCCTATGTTTCATGAACAGTGAGTATCCTCAATTTGATCATCTAGTACTTGTTAGATGCTGAACCACACTGCCTGTCTATTCTTTCTCCACCTCTATCTGAAGAGTTTGTGTGGATAAATGATACAGGGATGTATATGAGTTAAGGTTAACTACTCATACAGTAAACACCAGTCTGTAAGGAAGAGTGATCAATTTTGGTCAGAGGTCAACATGGCAGATCAAAGTCGAAGGACAATGATGATGCATGTGAACACATACACGTGTAAACATGAGGACACTAAAGCCAACTCACACACATACATGCAAGAAGGATAAACTACATAAAAGGTTGCATGCATTCAAGAGAAAAAAGCAAAGCCTTTGACCAACAAATGGCACAGGCTTAATCAAGAAGCAATCACACATTGGTTGAACTAACCCAACTAACTAATCAAAGCCTAGGTCAGTTGTCTGGGGTTTGATTCTCTCTTACATCTCTGGGAAACACAGAAGAGTGAATTCAATATTGCGTTTGAATCCTCATGCCACAGTTCAGCATGCTGAGGAAGGTGAGGACATCCACACCAAGATATTCTTCCACACATTCATTCTTCAAAATTAATTTACTGAATTTTCTCAGCTCATAATACCTATGAGCAAAATTATGAGGAAGCCCACTTGCAGGAGCCTGCCAACCAGGAGAGGATTGAAACAAGACAGAGTCAGACTCTGATGTGGCTTTAAAGACTGATGGTCTCTGGAACTTCTAGCTGTTTAACTATACTGAATGCTGCTGATGACTTCTAAAATGTCCTAAAAACTTTCTGGCTAATTCTGAGGGTTAGCTGGTTTAGGCGATTAACAACTGTAGCCTAATTGAGGCAGGGGATTGAGTAAATTAGTCTTTGTTCTATTGCTGCAGGAACTACACAGATCTAGCTTCCAGCCTGCTAGTTGAAGTCACAGAAAGAAAAAAGAGACTAGTTGAAAGGCCATTTTGGCCATTATTTCTAAGTTCTAAAACATTTTCTATGAAAATTCTCTAAGAAAAAGGGGATAAGGAGAATCTTAAGACAAGGAGGACAAGGAAGACACTAGGAAAGAGAGATAAGGAAAATAAGGGAATCTGGGCTCAGGAGAAAGGAGCTAGGGAGAATGCTCTCCTCTCTTTGCCCTCAGCACTTATCCATCTTTCAGAATACATGATCACATGTTAGAAAGTTCATTACAACTAAACACATAAATTCAAATAAAATAAGAAGTTTGCAACACAGAATGTTTACATGCATCACCATTAGGAGTAATTATCCAGTTAAACATTTATCATCTGTGTGAAGTTCAACAGGTTCATGGAGAATTAAAACCCATAACATTTGTGACCAATGTATTAGTGAAGTTTTGTATAGATAAACCCAGTCAATATTTTGTCTTTTGTCCTAGCACATAGTAAATTGTTAGTTCCCTTTTTTATGACATTTGGTTAATGGTTTTACAACCTTTTGGAATGTGCTTCGAGTAGTAGATGCCTACTTGCTATCTTAGAAGTAATATCTCATGACACTAAATACTGGCAGAGTTCTCATTGCAGTTTTAATTATCAGAGAGAACAAAATATCAGTCCCACTATAAAAGAGTTTAATGAATGCTGATTTAATTTTAGGAGATCTTATAAGATCATCATTAAGAATTAAGAAATCATCTAGTCTACATAGCATCACTACAAGACAGTACATCTTCACTGGTACAGAGACTGCTCAAAAGGGTGTGCTGATGCCTAGTTAATGTTATATATTTTTAATAATAACAGTAAAAGCATATTAATAGCAGGAATCTTTCCTAAAATCAATTTCTCCTTGGCCTTGCATATATGTCTTGGATTATAATTGAAGGCATACCTATCTCAGGAATATCACCTGCTAGCTGTTAGCTTCAACTATGACAGCACTTGACACATGCTGTTCTTCAAGGACAAGCTGCTGACATAATACAAGCAGTGGTGTCACTGGTCAGATCATGGTTCCCCTCATACTGTATAGTATTCGTGTTGGATTTTATAGTTCAAATCTAGGAAGATCTGTTTTTCCTTTGTTTCCACACAAGAGAAGTTTATTAATGTGTAATTTCACCTGGAAAATACATACTGACCTCTGTGTCTTAAGTGCCATTGCTCTATAGTATACTTCATCTCTTCAGCTTTCCTCTGAACTGAGCTAAAAAATAAACACCACACCATTATTGTAATTACAAAGTAAATGTAATAAATGGTCTTAGTTATAATTAAATCCAGGGAAAGTCATGAGCACTGAGATGTAAAAAAATAATTTAAGACCATTATTTGTGGCTAAAAAATCTTCTTTCCTTGGAGAAACAAAATATTAACCAAAGCAGTTTTAAAAAAAATTGAGCTTGTAAAGTTTCTATTTTTAATGAGGCAAAATAACCATCGCCTAAACCCAAATAGAACTCTGTAAATGCTCACCAAGGGAAGCATATGTTACATTGATATTTTTTTTGCTATGTCTATAATATAAAAAATATGAAAGAAATACTCACCAGGACTAAAATTTCTGTATATCTACATAAGTTTTTCTTAAACATCTTTATATTTATTTTTCTGAGAAGTTCATACATCGATTTTCTAGAAAAACAAAAAACAAACATTCCTACCTTACTTTCTCTCCCTCCAAATTTTACTATGCTCACCAACTCTCTCGGAATTCATATATGTCCTGATATGTCTACTTCATGCTGCTTAAATAGTGTATCTGATTCAGACTGACATAATTTGGGATCAAGGAACCTGTCAGGGCCTCCTCCCTGGAGAAGATGGATTCTCACTTTCTTAGCAGGTCTTGGTTGCCTATAGTTCTCCAATCTTTTCAGTATAAAGAAAACTAAAATGATGAAATTCGCAGGTCATTGGTAGAACTAAAAATTCTTATAGTAAATGATGAAACCCACACCCAAATGACAAATACTGACTCTGTTTGCCATTCCTAGTTCCCAGTATTTAGGTGTATTCATAAAACAAACAAAAAAATGGGTAATAAGGGATCATGTTGAGGTGAACTCTAAACAGAAAGATAGAAGTACAAATCCACTATGATAGGGGAAAATTGGAAAGAACTTTAAAGGGGAAGAAGGGCAATAAGAAGGTATGAGGAGTGAGAAGAGATAGAGATCACCCACCAGGACCAGGAAGGATGACTTACAAATGTCTGCAACTCCTGCTTCAAGAGACTTAATTCCCTCTGATCTCTGTAGGGTTGAAAGAACATTGTGCACATAAATCCATGCACACATTTAAACAAACAAACAAATATATAAATTTTAAATATCTTTAGACCTGGGAAAATGGCTCACCTTGTAAAGTATTCACCAAAAATGCATGAGGACCTAGATGATCCTCAACACCCTAGTATAAAATCAGGTTCATCTTTGTATGCCTATAATTCTTGATGCCTGCTGGGCAGGAAGTCTAGAGGAACTATAGGTTCATTAAGAGATCTTGCTCATAAGTCAAGGTTGAGTGTAATTCAGAAAGACAGGGACATTAAACTGTGGCCTCCAAACATACCTTAATATGCACAAATGTGTATAAACTCACACACATGTGTTCACATACTCATAAATATTGACACATGCACTCACATACATATGTACATGTACAACACACACACATAATATCACTCTCACACACATACACACAAGTACATACACACTCATATGTACACTTAAGCATACATACCTATATACACTCAGGTGTATACACATATTCTCTCTCTTGCACATACATACAACACACATATTGAATCATACCATTACACACTTGTTGCATACTTACCCATGTGCACAAACATATACTCTCACATACATATGCACACATTCACATGTAGAGACTCATGCAAATACATACACATTTTTACACACATACATACATACACGCTCATACACATATTCACACACAGACATATTCATACTCACATGTATACATCACTTCTGTCTGTCTGTCTGTCTGTCCCTCAAACACAATACACACATATCATTTTGGGTATTCTTTCAGTATTTACTTTTACAATTACCAAAGCTCTCTATGATGATGAGTGGAAAGTAGCTAATTTCAGTCCATTCACCTGTCAAAGAATGCACCTCTCATCTTTGCAAAGGTGTGTACTTCATGACTGATATAGAAATGTTATGAGAAACACCTGCAAGATGTCTTATGAGAAAGTTCTAGCACTATAAATAAATGGAATGATTAAAAATATCTTCTGGAAATACTAGCAAAACAGATCCTAAAGACACAGAATAAAAAGTAAGGAATTAACACAGAAAGCAAAATATAAGAGCAAACATATAAAATAAAAAGAATGTATGCAGAAGTGGTCTGACAAAAGAGTGAATTACTAATGGAGAAGAATGTGTGTTGAACATGGATAAATGACAGCCAGTTTGAGTTTCATTGCACATTTTTATGCATCATTAAATGTGAAGAATAAGTGGTGAATAGTCACTCTAAAGACAGATCTGCCATTATCAGGAATGAAAGACAAGAAATCGGCCACAGGGGACAATTCCCACTGGTTTAACAAGTCCTGGTTTTGTGGTCATTATTCTTTATATAATACTGAGAATTCTGAGATACTTATTTTTTTTAATTGAGAAAGGCCTTCACAGATAATTTTTGAACTTCACAACAGTGGTAGTAGTTTTTATATTTTTATTTTATATTGGCTATGGAAACATCTCTGTCAGTATAGTCACCAGCATAGAATGGAGTGATAGCGAACAGGAGTATCCCCTACATGTCCCAATGTCCACTTGATTTACGTCTGTCCTTATGCCCATATTAGAAACACTTTCAACTTGTTTTCTGGCCCAGTATCTATAGCTCGAAGATTCTGTGAAAAATACAGAATTTTAGGCTACCACATTCATTCGTTTCAAGGAAAATTCTAAACAAAAATATTTCTTTTTTTTTTTACTTTATTTTATTTTTTATTGGCTATGCTATCTAAACTCCAGATGCCTCACACTACTCAGAATGGCTAAAATCAAAAACTCAGGTGATAGCAGTTGCTGGCGAGGATGTGGAGAAAGAGGAACACTCCTCCATGGTTGGTGGGATTGCAAGCTGGTGTAGCCACTCTGGAAAATAGTCTGGCGGTTCCTCAGAAAATGGGACAGAGCATTACCTCAGGACCCAGCTGTACCACTCCTGGGCATATACCCAGAAGATGCTCCAACAAAAATATTTATAATATAACTTTTATAATAGATAAACACTGGGAGACCATGACCCAAATACACAAATATGTGAGAATAAACACAACTCAGATATAGAGATCAGTAATTTTCTTTTGTGAAAAACACTTAAGTGAACACGATATTGAGCTTTCCAATGTAAACATGAAAGACTATTCATAATAATGAAACATAACTCCTAGGTATTTTTGGACACTGGAAACAGCACCATGCAAGGTTGGAACTTCTTCATTATGGAATGACTCTTTGTCCCTACAAAATGTACTCTAAATACCAATACCTTCCTGTTTTTGTACAACCTAATTACTATTGATCATTTCTATAGAATGATACCTTAAAGCAAATGCAATAGCAAAACAGAAATGAAGGCCTCACTTTTGAGGATCCCAAAGTAATTATGTGAAAGAAGACACCTCACATTTTCTCAGCTCACCAGAGACAAGTGCAGAGCAACTGAGTAAATGTCTCTGAGTCTCATCTGCCCTCTGTGTGTAGGGTAGACATTAGGCTGTAGATGTGCTCCAGTATTAGAACAAGGACTGCCTACCTTAAGTTAGTCCTTGGGTTCATCCTTGGAAGCATTCAAAAATAACAGTTATTCACAGTGTCTATTTCTGGGGAGAATTGTGTCTGATACAATAAAAATATAAAAAGTCACATGCATTTCTCTTCCCTAGAAAATATATAATTATTCTTATGAAAGTTAAACGAGTTTTATAGACTCATGTTTCAATAATGAAAACCATTTGCACTTCTCACAGACCAGCTATGTCTTACAGCAATGGTGTAATCCACCATCAGAGAACTGAATATGCAGGAGGGTCTAGAGACTTTAGGATTTACTCAGCCATGAGTCAGCAGGATCTCAACTGTGATTCAGCTGATTGGATGCTACCTTCATTACAATTTATTCTTGAAATCATATATCTTCCTATGCTCTTTGTATTTCACAAAATGTTTACCTGTGAAATAAATTGAAAATAAGAGCAAACATCTTCTAATGTGCCAATAAATTTTTATCTGTTTTCATTACTTCCACTTACTGTTCAGAAGCAGAATTTGCACCTCAGGCTAGGTCATCTGGTGAGAACATCTGAGTGACTCCAAGAGAAAGAAGATTATACAATTCAAAGAAGAAAATAAAATTTAAAAAATGAATTATATGAGAACAAATATTGCCCTTAAGATAATTCCAATTAAGTTACAAGAGATGGAGTTATTTATTTTTATGTAAGATAATACTATTATTTCACTTCATGTCTTATAAGATATTCTAATATTAATATGCTTTTAAAATATTTGATTTTTATATCTTATTTAGAATAAAATCTGGTAGTAGAATTCTCTAGTTCCCTTGACAAAAGGTCTTTTGCTCATTAACTCACCCAAGTTTCTCAATCACGCAACACCCATCTAGGCATCTCAAAAGCCAGGGGATTCAAAGGGAACCTAACATGTTCCTATAGTGTATAAGGGCCTTCCAATGAGTAGAGATAATATAATGGTGGTGGGTTGGCAATGGTCTGGTGGCATCTGGCAAAGTTTTCCTGGAATGTTGCAAATGAGTATGTGTGCAATCCCAAAAGAGGAGGTGGTGTCTAGGTTTAAGAGGTTGAACAGTTTTAGAAAGCTGGATATCTTTGCCCAATGAGAGGAGATGGAAAACACAGAATGCATGAGCTCTCAAAACATATTTTAAAAAAGAATTTAAAAAGATGTTTGTTGTCATAAAAAAATCAAAAATGTCAGCGGTGATGCTATGATCAACTTTATAGAACATGTCCGTGATTTAGATTCCGACTCAATGTGCTAAAACCGGATGGTTATGCTTTCTTTTGTGTAGGTGAGGAAAAGAAGTCAGTGAAAATAAATAAGAATGCCCTCATTCATGAATAACAATGTTTAAATGTCATTAAAGACTAATATTTGAGGACTTGAAATTTGGGGGTTTGAAATTTCTAAGGGCTAGAACATTCAGTCAAAGTAATCATCTCAGAAACTGTCCCAAACAGGAAAATGAAAAAACAAACAAACAAACAAAAACACCTAAGTCAGTGACAGAAGTCATCGGCTAGATATAACCAAGGTTATTGCATATGTATATGTGTATATGTGTATATATGTATATGAGTAATATATTCTTTTTATGTATGCATGTATGTGATTTAAACCTAAGTGCATCACCTGGGGAAACAGATCAATTTTGATCCAATAATTGGTCACCAGACCATAGCAAAACTATCTAAAATTATCTCAGAGAATATAAAATAATATATTTAATAATTTTAAAAAGGTTGCTAGCAGGTCTATATGCTGAATAATCTAAATTTTTGAGGGTTTTTTCTGGCACTCCATATTAATTAAACATAGAGAAACATAGAGGAGTGTCTTCATACTGAATATAAGGAAATATTTCAAATTCAAAATGTATTGTGTTGGGAAATAAAATGCATCTTATGCTATTTTCTCAGCCCTGTGCTATTCTGCAGACAAATACCAATACCAGAGAATAAATCCCAAATCTTAGTATCTTAATTGTAGATTATTAAATCCTTCTAAGACAGTTGACTTTCTTAAAACATTTCTGTTTAGACTTTCAACAAAAGCAGTTTTGTTTATAATTTGATATTCCCACAGAGCCCAGAAGAGGGCATTTGAGCTCCAGTAACTGGAGTTACAGACAGTCGTGAACAGTCATGTGGGTGCTCAGAATTGAACCGTGGGCCTCTGGAAAAGCAATCAATACTCTTAAGCACTGAGCCATCATTCTAGTGTCATCCTCAAGGATTTTAAGGATTGGGGTTACCTTTGGGTTAAAGGAGCACAGTTGTGCTCAGAGCACACTGTGCTGTCTTATTTCTGCTTATTGTTTTGTGAGCTTTCCTAGGGAGATGAGAATAAATATCTATTTACCCTAGAGCAACTGGAAACAACAAAAAGAGGAACCATTCCTTCTAAATCTAGCTCAGTGAGCCAGAGTTTCTTGTAAATACCAGAGCATATGTGAAGAGTTGTTCATGGGAGCTGGTGTACAGGGTTATTAACTTGTGCTTGTGTGAAAGTTTGATCCTAGGTTATGGGAGAGGAGTTGCTCATAGGATTATGGGCATTGATTATGAGAATATGTATGAGAAGATATTGCCAAGAGCATTGGTGAGCACAGGGACCCTTATACGGACATGTGTGAAAGATTAGACATTAATGGGTAAATGATTATTTACAAGATGAGGAGCGAGGAGTTATTCACGTGAGGTTGGTAATAAGTATTTATAAGAACATACATCAGGAATTACAGAAACATGGCCCAGGGATTCCTACAGGAATATAGTGAGGCCAATGTATTTGCTTTACTATAGCGGCCCATCTGGATGAGTGACAATCCAGGAATGGTACATCACTGAATTCCCCCAGATGACTTGAAAGCAGCCACTGCACCATAAACCCCTTCCAGCCCATCAATTGTTTATTACTTATTTACACCCAAGAGGTTTCCTGAACCTTGTAAGTTTTGTGAGCTTCCTGACTTTTGTAACTTTCATGAGCTGCCTGCTTCTTGCTAGCTTCCTTCCCAAGGGAATGTTTCAAGTCAGAGGAAATTGGTAAAGAACACAAACAGTCACACACAAAAAAATACTCATCCACCAACAGGGATGTTTTCTGTTAAAAAATTAAAGGATGAACCAGAAAAGCAGAGTGAAAACAGCCTCAGGAAGAGTACTGAGCCTTGTAACTGCTCCAAACCGCTGAGAGGGCTCCCAAACAAAGTACCGCTTTACTTTACCTCTGAATGTAGAAAACTGGGAGAGTGCACCCAGGTGGGCTCAAGTATTCTGTGCACTGCTGTCTGGCTTCACTTGTGCTTCCATTTTTATTAATCAAGGGTAACACATGTGATCATGCGTTCCTTCTGTCACCACATATGGCCAAGGTGACGGCAGGTGGTAACATGCCTCTAAAATGAGAAACTGCCCAAGGAATCTCTATGAAGCTATATCCATACCTGATGTAAGATACTCTACTGTAAGCAAGTGCAATATCTGATGGAAATAATGAATAGATTCTTGTACATAGGTGATGTATATTGTTATAGCAACAATGGTACTGTGATTGACATAATCTCTCAAATGACTGATTTCCCCACATATCGACATTCACCTAGGAATAGATCCTGATTATAGACTGACCAAACTGGCTAGTGTTTTAGAAATCAATCTATAAACATGGGTATATCAGATATCATATGATAATTACAAACCACATGTAAAATATAGCTGGTTTGACATCCATGTAATTCTGAAGACTACACAGTTAATTAGCCAATGTCAAACACACAGCAAGTATATGACTCTGAGTTTTCCTATGAACTAAATAACATGACAACTATTGTGAGAAGAGTACTGGTGGCCATGTGGTCCTTGCCACATTAGGAGTCTGCATTCCACTGCATAGGGTTTACAGTACAGTAATGTTAGTTACTTCTGAAGGTCCTAAAGCCACACAGAAGAATAAACATGGAGATTGTTGGGAATGTGGAGCTTCCTTTCAGAAAGGGATCTTTCCTAGTCTTCATGAAGAGTCTACATTCTACCACATAAAGATGCCTAAAAGTACCATCTACTATTTAACTCTTGTATTTCCCTTATATGCCAGTGTGCAGAAGACTTAATTCCTAGGCATGAAACTATTGATAGGAAATGTTCTACTGGACTGTCATAGGTCATTGCAGGCATACCTGCAAATGAAGGAAATTGGGCTCACATTTTCTCACTTTGCTCATAGAGATGAGATGATTATGTCTCTGCACTCTAACTGTGATATATTACCTTGCTACAAGGAGAAAAGAAACACATAAATCAACAACAAATGAAAAACTCCAAAATGTAAGTAAAATAAAGCTTTTTTTTTTTTTCTTAAAAACTGATGCTCTCAAGTATTTTGTTATAGTAAGAGTAATCTAACTAAGACAGAGTAATCTCTGATTCAGGAAGCAGGTGATCAACTAAGCATGGAGTCCATCAGTGTCTTGTTTTTCATCTTCCTAGCCTCCAGAGGAGTGAGAAATTTGTTTCTGCAGCTAGTAATATATAACCACATCATGGCAATTTGTTACAATAATCAAATTAACTAAGGGAAATCATATCCACTATTCAATTTCTGAATTATTTCCCAAGGATCAGGTATTTTTCACCTCATTTCACCCATATTTTGGGCACCAGTAAATACTGAAATCTATTACAGGTCTGGAAAAGCAAATGGTCTCAGGAAATGTTGCTATGGGTTGGAGGACAGTTTCTGTCTAGATTCTCTTTCAAACCCAGGGTTCTCACCATTTCAGCAAATGTATAAAACATTCTTCTACTGATCAAGACCCAGCAGCATCTGTGACTCCAATATGATCCAGCTACAGCGATGGTGGCAGTGTCTAGTCTCACTCTCCATGACAATCTTCCAGGACCATTGAGGAGACCCAGGGCCTCATGTCTAGGGTCTAACTATGAAGAGGTGACCCTGCAGAATGGAAATGTCATTCACATTGTAATGATGTTATCATTAAAGTATAGCTCTTTAAAAAAAAAAAAAGAATTCTTGACCTTGAAGCTATAGAAGACAATGATTTCTGAGTAGTCAGAAGATTTTAAGTCTTTCATGAAGATCTTGGGCTGGGAATTTAAGATTCCAATAATTAGAACATACTTAACAATTTCTTAGGTTGGGAATTTAAGATCTTAATACTTAAAAAAATAGGATTTTCCAAAACAAAATTCTATTATGGCTCATTTCAATTAAAAGCTTTCAAAGTAAGAGGAGAGGTCTTTGGCCAAAATCACCCCTGTCATCTTAGGTGCCTGATTACAAATGTCTATCAGTGATAATATGACTAACTTTCCATATATAGTGCTGTCACTTGCCTCTGTCTTTCTTGTTAATAGAAGTGGCATCTGTGTTGCCTTTAGAGCAGTTTATGTTAGAGGATTAACTACAGAGTTCCCAGAACCAGCATAGAAACACACACATGTATGCATAAATATACAATTTACAATATTCATTACAATCACATACATTTAGGGATTTGCTGCACACAGTTGGATTACAGGAAGCTATTTTAACAGTTTTAACAGCATGTAAAACTGTTACTTCTATTCTAATTCTGGAACTTGAAGTACAAGGGGGAAAGCAGCCAAAAAGGAAAGATTCCAAGCAGGGTGAAACCCACAGTCATAAGATCAAAACCTTTCAGAACTGGTTGAAATTCCTGTCCCAATCTTTTTAATGAGGTTATCCTAAAGAAAATGGACTTTTATTACAAAGGTTAAATATACACACTTGGTCAGGAGTCAAAGAAACTAAAAGAGAATGACGAGAAGGTAAAAGAATTATAGATCTGTCTTCTCCAAAGAAGAATGGTCTGTCTGCTACTGATGGTGATGATGATGATGATGATGATGATGTGTGTGTGTGTGTGTGTGTGTGTGTGTGTGTGTTACAAAGTAGCTAGTGATACAATAGATATGAGAAAAGGAATCTGACAATTATTTATTCTAGCTGCTTATATACATTACCAACTGTCATCCCTATTGTATTATAGCATGATGTTGACACAACGTTAAAGTTTAAAAATTGTGTATTAGTTACTTTCATATCTGACAGAAACAGCTTGAGGAAAGAAATGTTTATGGAGCTTCAGTTTTTCAGAAGTTTGAGCCCATCTTGTCAGGGAATGCCCAGGGGAAAAGCTCATCTCAGGGCAGTATCAAACCGTTGCTGAGGCTTTGTACATCAAAGCAGACTGGGAGTCAGAAACCCAGACAGTGATTGGGTGAGGATGAAATTCTCCCATGAATGTAGTACTCATGGTGACCTATTTCACTGGCTATACCTCAATTTCCAGGTTCTGGAACCTCCCTAAGTAATAGCACCGGATGGGGACCAACCACTTCAAATGCAAATCTATAGGGACATTTCAGAGTCAAGCTATAACAAGTTTCCTCTGGCCTCAGAAGAACATGGCCATCTCATAGTACAGAATGTATTTAATCCATCTGGGTAAGTCTTATAAGAGTACAGAAACTAGTCCTAATTCTAAAATGTATTCACAAAGATTAAACGCAACATCTTTGCTATAAGTCCCTATAAAACAGAAGAGGATGTTACACACTTCAAATACATAGAGGCACAGTACAAAATACGCCAATTCAAAGGAAGACTGAAGGTACAAATACAAGGGAGGGAACCAAAGCAAACCAATCAGAGAAGACAGCTTCCCTAACCTCAGATCCAACATGTGTCTGACTTAGTTGGTTCCATGTGGATCTTGCGTCTTTCTGCTCTTATAACTCATGCTCCTGGCTGTAGGGTTGTGAGTCCCACCTCTGCTCCACCTCAGGGCTTGCCTGACTGCTCAGTGAGGCAGGAGAGAAGTTGACAGTGCTTATCTTCTTACCCTATGCTGTCGAGGGCGAATGCTGGGTGGTAGGAAAGCCTAGGGACACTGCTGGGGGCTGGGGGCAGGGGTAGAAGCACAGTGTAAGGCACAGGACAGAAAGAGCTGGTTGTGGGTCCCCAGGCCTGCGACGGAGGTCATCTGGTTCTCAGGCTCTTGGGCATCCAAGTTGCAGAATAGCTGAGAATGGAGTGGGGACCTACAGGCTGGATCTGACCCGGGGCCAGGGGAAAGTGGGGGGAGGGGGGAGGGGAGCTCCAGCTGGTCCCACAGAGAGAGAGTCCTTGGCTTGATGCTGGCAAGCTTGTACTTAGGCTTTGTGGTCCCTCAGGCTGCAGCACAGAGAACCCTTTTATGGGAGATTAGACAGTGACTCTGTAGGTGAAGACCTTGTCTGTGGCTCCCCAAGACTATTCCCGATGAAAAGAGGCCGTCTATGATTTTAAGACATTTATTGTCATGGCAGAAAATAGATGTTTAAGACCATACACTACTTCTCAGAGTGAGCCTGAGATTAAATATCTTTTGCAAGGAGGAATGTCTGGGAAGGAATACTTATTAGCTAAGCCCTCCAGGCCTCTAGGTACCTCATTAAAATGGAGATCTGTCTTGAACCTCAGTGACCATAGGTCATGTCCTCTACAAGTAGGGGGGCTTAGGGCATTGTCCTTACTTGACTGATGGCCACAAATCTATGTGGGGCTGCAGTTAGTGACAGGGGCGTGGCACCCAGGAACAGGCAAAACTCCTACTGTCCCTTCCCTTCAGGATCTCCAAGGTTTCTAGCCTTAGCTCAATCAGGGACCAAGCTACCGTTCACGGTCCCAAGCCTGGCATCTCCGGCATTTTGAGGCCTACATTCATCTTAGGCGTCAGCTTCAGACTCAGAGCTTCATGGATCTTCATCTGAAGATTTCCAAGCAGGGAATATGACCTGGCTAAAAATTTCCTAAGAGGAAATGATTTTCTCTGGATTCTTAAGAATCCCTCATGACCTCTTAACTCTTCCATTCTGAATAACTACAAAACCAGAACCACGTGACCTATGCTGAGTTCTGCTGCCAGACAGAAGAGTAGCAAGGCTCTTGTAGCACGCTGTAGCAGATTCCAAGTTCCTGGGCTCCAGAACCCGAGTAAACCATGTCTGTTGGAGGATCTTTGGCTGTTACCAAGGAAGAAAGGCATTCAAATGACTTTGCAGTTTGTCACTGTGAAGCTTTCCAATGTAGAGTTCTCATCAATGTCTGAGATTCCCTCAAAGCCTTTTCCTATTGGAAGCATGAAAAATCGTTGGTTCCTACTTCTAAAGAAAGTTCTCTTTATTCACAAAAGCCTTTTTCTCTGCCCCATGAAGCACACTAATATTTTTGGACAGTCCATATAGCTTCTGTATCTTTCTATTACAATTTTACATTGTGACCTTCACCAAAAGCAAACAGCAGCAACTGGGCAACATCACGAATATGACGTTAGCCTGAATTTTTCTTCATTAAATTAGTCTAATACTATAAATTAAGCATTGCTCAAATTCCAACCTTCCAAAAACATGCATAGATTTTTTTTCTTTCTTTCTTTCTTTTCTTTCTTTCTTTTCTTTCTTTCTTTCTTTCTTTCTTTCTTTTTCTTTCTTTTCTTCTTTCCTTCCTTCCTTCCTTCCTTCCTTCCTTCCTCTCCTTCCTTCCTTCCTCCTTCCTTCCTTCCTCCTTCCTTCCTTCCTTCCTTTCTTTCTTTCTTTCTTTCTTTCTTTCTTTCTTTTTTCCAAATTTTGACATGAATGGCTTCATTCCATAGCTCAGTATAATATTTTTCTCGTGTGAAACCTTGTGATCCTGGTCTTTACTGCAGCATTCTGGTCTTCTGAGTTTCCACAAAAATCACTCCTTACAAATTGACTGAAGCATTCTAAATGTTCTTCAGCTTGCATCTCTAAGATCTTCCAATTCCTTCTACTAAGGATGTCAAGAATGAGTTGAAGCATATGGTTAGTGTTAACCTCGGAAACGGCTTTTAGTTATCTGTGCCGATTATATGTTCCTTTTATCACATAATAACCACAATAGCAACAAAACAAAGTCTTATTTATTTTGGCTAACACTTTTGGGAATTGAAGACCATCATGCAGGAGCAGGTGTTGATCAGTGGCCTGTATGGCGTCAGGAATGTGCAGTGGGGTGTGTTTCCATTTTGTCAGACTAAGAGGGAAAAATTAAGATAGGAAATGGTAGGAGAACTTAGCACAGAGATAGGCTCTAGATGACCTGTTTCTTTCAGCTAGATTCTGGCTCTTGGAATTTCAACAGAATAATTAGAGGCCAGAAATTCACACAGCTTCTAACACTCTGACTCAAACCATAAAACTCCTTTTGGCATTTGTGAAAATGCAGCTATTGTTTAAATCTCTGTAACATTTTACATGAAAATATTTTGTCTTTTGGGGATGTGTGCACATATAGGATTCTCATCAAACATGCTATTTCAAGGTATGCTAACTTTTACAGTGATTAATGATAGTTTGAACGACCTTCAATATCTAAAAAAGAGTAATGGAGGTCAAATATTACATGTTATATGTAGGTTAAATCCTACCTTAAAATCATCTGTAAATATCTAATTAAACAGTAGATATAAGTTAGTATTCTTATTTATTTTATGGTTATGGGTTTGTATTTTTCTATTAAATATAATTTTTTAAATATCACAGGTTAGTTTTGGCTAAAGCTGGTTGTTACTTTAAATGACAAAATATTACATTAAATAACGAGGCTATAGCTACCTATATGACTTGAAATACAGAAGGGGATGAATACTTATTTCACCTTTAGAGACTGCAAAGGCGAAGCGTGTTTTCAATATTTTTTTTTTAATTCTCCTTTTGTCATAATGATGACCGTCTTCTATGGGACAGATGTTACCTGTCCAGTTGTAAAGTTGAGGTACATTTTATACGGTAAGTACAAAGCAAACGTTCATATCCAAGTATGAGTAGCCATCAGTAAAACAAGGATAAAGTCTTTTTCCCTAATTACATAAAAATAAAAATCAACAAACAAACAATAAAAAACAAAATATCCATGACTTGAATACAGCCCCAAAGGGGGGCATGGCTGCATAATTTTGTTTGGATTTTCATGTTAAAATTTATCTTTTATAACTTTTGTTTTTACTTTCCTGTGTGTGTGTGTCTGTGTGTGTGTGTGTTTTTACATGGTATGTGAGTGGAACATGTGCTAAGACAAACATTTGGGAGATGGTAAGAAGATAACTTGGTACGATTGATCCTCTCCTTCACCTTTATATCAGTTTTAAGAATAATCATCTTGCTTTCTATCATGGCAAGAGCCCTTCCCATCTGGACACTTCCTCAACACTGAAATGAGCTCCATCATGCTGCTTTGTGATTTTTCTCTTGTATTCCTACGTTCCTATACAACCTGACACTTTCTTCTTAACACAATAAATACTCATGCTTTACTACTTGGATCAAATATAAAAGAGCATATGATTCTTCAGCCAGTTATTGGCTGCTGTAAGTTAAGCACTAAGTTCTGAGCATGGGACCATTTTCACTGCAGGATTCCTCCAGTACCTTAGCAGTGGTGCTTTCTAGTGTCCAGGATTATATGAAGCTTTTGTGTCCATTATTCACTGCACTGCACATAATGCCTTATTGATTCTTGTTATGTCAACCACACTTGTCATGAACTACCATGCTCACTCCAAATATAACTCCATTTACAGCAGATCCATTCCTTAGAAAGGTAAATACTCACTGCTTCCGTTGCCACAGATACATTTTCAAACTCACACAATTAATATCTTCAAGTTACAGAAGGAATTATTTATTTCTTCGTGTTTTGGAGAACCCCCCAACTATAAAAATCATTGTTGTTTTTACTTTTAGCTATAATTTTTCTATTGTTATGTGTCATGGTGTAAATATGTTTGGAGATACAAGTTTGCCTAAGGAGTCATGATCCACAGTGAGAACTGCTGATCTAAAGAGAGCATTGATATACGGAGCAAGCCCAATGAGATATTTGCATTAAAGCAACAAACAGTAAATGAAAGAAACAAAGTGCTCAGAAGCCGCTATACTTCAGGCAGAATAAAAACTGCAACAGGAATAACTGTATTAAATAGTTGCAGGAAAGTTGAGAACCACTGCTTTGGAGGATACTGTATATCCTTTCATCCTGTTTGCCAAATCTAGCTGCCCCACATAAATAATTCCCTGATTTTCAGTATTGCTTATAACTAACTTTATACGTTGTGTATATCCTGACATTGAGAATACTTTGGGTTTCCCTTTCCATTTAATTCTTCAAACATATACGTGAGTAAATCTTTTCGTGATCATATTTTTATGATATTGATACTGCCATTTTTGTTGTTTGGAAATTTTTGGTCTGAGCCAGACCAGATTCCAGCATGGTGATGGGCTCTAAGCCCCATGCCAAACTGAGAAGCTACTGGCAACTGAGAGAAGGGTTGTTTTCCCTGAAAGTTTGGGCTCTGCTAAGTCAGGAATGCTCCAGTGTAGACAGTCACATATCAGATAATATTTGGGGCATGCAAATTGTACTTGGTGGAGTTAAAAAAGACACAATGGTGGGTGAGTAGGGAATGGGGACATATCTAAAGAGTTGGAAGAGGATCAGTATGATCAAAACTCATTGTATGGAATTCAAAGAACTAATACTAGTACAAAATAAAGTAAGACACCACAACACAACACATACCCACACACAACACAACACAACAGAAGAGAGAGAGAGAGAGGAGAGAGAGAGAGAGAGAGAGAGAATTAAAATAAATGTTTTAATGTTATTCAGCAGACCATACTAAATCTCCCAACACCAACCCTAAGGTCTAACAGAAGAAGCCTGTAGACTTGACTGCTTACATGCTTCCTGGTTCACAACCGCTATATTTTGTGTCATCTCTGCTTCTCCTTCCTTGCTTCTAATTTAAACAGCTCACAGTGTTGTCCTGGGACTTCATCTTGATGCCATTTTCTTGTTCTTAGGTATGAGTTGTGTACATGTCATCTATACATCCCTACCTAGGGAAGCACATCAGGATTTACACAAACAGGAGTTGCAGCAAGAGTTTACATGGATACACAGTTCTCTGTTTCAGAAATAGCCTCTATATCACTTTTCCTTAAATGTCCCCAGAGCACACTAGAAACAGCCACTTAGTGTAGTTACTTGTGTAGGGGTCATATGGAAAGACATTTCATGCAATTTAATCCTAAGACAGGACAATTCTACACATGCAGAGAAGCAGTCCGATACTGTGATTTGTCCAACTTAGTTTTTCCTACTTGTGTGTGTTGAAGTTTTCACAGGATTTAATTCATAATCAACTTCAGGTAGGGAGGATTATAAAAGGTTGGGTGATCATTGCTATACAATTTTTAAATTTACATTTATTTATTGGTTTATGTGTTTATGGATGTGTATGCATGTGTCTCTGTGTTTGTATGTATGTGTGTGATGAGAAAAAAACTATGTCTATAAAATGGGTTATTTGACTAGGTTGACATGCCGTAATGTAGTCATGTACTCACTCGTCTTCTTGGCACATCACTAACATCTAAAATATTTAAATATAAAGATAAACACTGACAATGAGAGTTAAGACAACAGGAGGCTCGAGCACTGCTCTGTAAATTAAATTACACATGTATCATTAGTACTGTGAAGATGCACTAAATTGTATCTGTTAGTTTTTGATCAAATTAATATTTTCTCAGATTTGAAAATTTCAAGTATTTCCAAGGAAATACTTTTGTTCCTTATGTGCCATGATAAATAAATGAGAATCATGCACCTATAGTGTTTCTTAAATAAGTCACATATGATAAGTCATGTGTACCTGGAGAGATGACTAGTACAGAAGAGTCTTGTTGAAGAATCATGCGGAGCAGAGTTCAAATCCCAAGCACTCACATAAAACCATTCATGCTTGCACACTTGTACTATCGGAAGGCAGACAGAGAAGATCCCAGCATCTACTGGGCAGCTGGCTTTTTCCAGTTTCAGTGAGAGATTCTATCTCAAGGGAATAAAGTGGATAATGATAGGGTAAGACAGGTGACCCTTCTTCTGAGATGCTGGATTCACTCACGTATGACAGTCTCACAGTTAGACCACATACATTCACCTTCCTCTTTTTTTTTTTTTTTTTGATTCAAGATTTATTATTGAACATATTTGGTAGGGTATAGTGGGTATAGTAGAGCACTGTGGAAGCCTTCAGGAATGCAGGGCTCTCCACTTGTCTAGAGGACCACGATTAGGGATATATTTGACACCACAGCCATCAGGAATAAGCCGCTTTTCAGCAACCATGTCTTCAAATTCATTTGCATTTCACTTGGTGAAGCCCCACTTCTTTGAATGTGGCTCTTCTGGCGGCCAGGGAACTTGAACTTGGCTCTGCGGAGAGCTTCAAACACAGGTTCCTTATTTTGTAGCTTGGTGCGGATAGACGTCATGACCTGGCCAATGTGAACCCTGGCCACCGTGCCCTGGGGCTTCCCAAAGGCACCACGCAAACCTGTCTGGAGCCTGTCAGCCCCAGCACAGGACAACATCTTGTTGATATGGATGACATGGAAAGGGGGGAGCCTCACTCGGATATGAAAGCCATCCTTGCCACAACTCTTTACCATGTATCTGTTGGCACAAATACGGGCAGTCTCCAGTGCTTTAGATGAGAGTTCTTCATATTCATCTGACACCATGTGACCACAAAGTGGGAATTCATCAACTTTCGCTTTCTTCCGTCCCAAGTCAAAGATGAGAATCTTACCATCAGGGACACCACGGCAGAAACGAGACTTTGGGTATGGCTTTTTCTTACAATACCGGTAACACTGGGTGGGTCAGCGGCCCAAGATGACAATAGGATCGTCGGTGGTGCGCCAGAAGAAAAGAACTCACCTTACTCTTTATAATGTGTCTAAAAATTGAAATTCAAAATAGATGAAAGGCCTTTGTGGATATATCCACTGTTTAATTTAATATTTAAAGATAAAGATGTAAATGTTGTCTAAATTAAAATCTATGGTGTTTTTGGCGTTATTTATTATGTTCACACACAGAGGAAAACGTAATGGTGGCCTGAAATCATGGCAGTCTTCCTGATTGCTTGCTCACAGGAACCACATACAACTCTAATTGCATCTTCAACTCTACTTAGTATTCTCTGAAGTCAGATCACATTGGATTAAGTCCCATTACATTCTCAGTACAAATAAATCCAATTCTTATTTTATTTGTGCTCAAACATTTTAGATCATATTACTAGATGATAATATGTTTTTGTCTGGGTAAAAGTATATAATCATTAACATTTATGGCTCTATTTGGTAAAGAGGCGGGTGGATTACACTATCATTTTGTGAAACGTAATCCAATTGCTGGCACATTAGGACTTTTAGTGTAAGGTTTATAATGTAAATTTCAATTCTGTTCTGTCATAACTAACAAATACTGAATTATTTCTCGGTTAGAAATACACCATTGGAATCCATTTAAAGTGCTTAATGATGTATTAATAAACCATGATTTTACAGCAGGGCTTCTCCACTCCTTTGCCTGGCGCCAGCTCTGATGCTGCCAATCAAATTAGAATGTGATATTTTCTAAGTTAATAAAGGTTAATTGGACATATAGAAAGGAAATTGAACACCAGAAATATCTCCTCTCAGACTATTCTTCCCTGAAACGAAGATATTATGTTTCTGCTTTCCAACAGACAAAGCATCCTTGCATCTTCTTTAAACTCAAAGTGCTATCAGCTTACACTTTCAGAAATTTCCTACACACCTGGTATATTCTTAAATTGTTATTGACATAGCTTTTCCAATTGATTATTTATTAAAGGAAATGTGATTTTGTAGGGTTTTTGGAAGCCTCCCTGTGAGGTATTTGTCTTTAAGCCTAGCTCGACAACCTCACAGATCGGGCTGTTTGTAATGTGAGGACAGTTTCCTTGTCAAACAGTACTCTTCCTCTCACTAAGTTCTCTGCTGAGTTCTCATCACTGACCAAGATCCTGTACTGCCCCCACCCTCTCTGGCTAAGCTTCTCTCCCTCCAGTCCATTTCCATAGGCAATGGGCCTGGCATCCTGAGAGAGAAGTGGACACAGGGGGCCATATAGACACAGCCTTCAATGTACCACCATTGATGAGGTGCCTGTGCACTATAACTAGACCTTAGTGAAACTTAACTGATATGACTAGGATAGCAGAGACACAGGGAGGGTCTCTATCTTTTACCCATGGCATAACTGTTTTCACAACCTTGGTTTTTTTTTAAAACTACTTAAGGTGAACTTGGCTTAAGAAATTTTAGAATCTTAGTTTTCATTCTCAAGTAATATATTTTGCTTTCTCTTTTATATACTAGAAAATATATGAGATGGGAGAGATGTCTCTATGGTTAAAAATGCTTCTTTGTTCCTGCAGAAGACCTGGGTTCCTAGCAACTATATCAGGCATCTCAAGACTGCTGCAAGGGGTCTGATGTCCTCATTTAACTTCACCGGATTTAGTGCACTTGTGGCACATGCAAACACATACACACACTCACATACACAAACATACACACACATTACACACACAAACACACACACATGTACACACAAACATATACACATTCACATGTACAGAAAGACATCCACACACGCACACACACAACACACACACACACACACACACACATACATACACACACACACACACACACACACACACACAACACATCACTAAATTAATATGAAAGAACCAAAGAAAAAAATTTTTTACCAGTTTTCTCAAATTCATTCCTAAATTTATCACAGGCTTATGAAATATGTGGAGCAAAACTTGTTTAATATGAATTTTGCCTGATTGAAACATAAACATGCATAGGTACTACAGAACATTTCTTTGAAAATTTTTCTGCCTACCGCTTTTTAAAACAAAAATATTTTTACATACAAAATATTCTCCCTCATCTTCCCCATATCATCCCCATCTCCCCGCCACCCAACTCCACCTCTTTTTTCTCTCTTTAATAATAAATAGGCAAACAAACAAACAAAGAACAGAATTCAAAATAAAGAAAAGAGAAAACACAAGAAACATACACATACAACCTATAAAAATACAAAGTTGGAATCCATAATATACAAGCAAAAGATCAATAAGATAAAAAAATGCCCAAACAAAGCAATATGAGACAAAATTCTACAAAAACCTTGAGTTGATTTTGTTTTGTCTATTCCTACTTAGTATGGAATCTGACCTTAAATGTGGTTAGTATACCCAGTGAGACTTCCTCAAAGAATACTAATTCTTCCTTTGTGAGCAGGATAGCTTTTGGGTTAGGGAAAGGGCTTGTCTCTACCCCCATCCCCCACCCTACCCACTGGGACTTCATGTGGCTTAGACTTATGTGTGCCCTGTGCATGTCTCTGTGAGTTCACATTTGTGTCATCCCTGTAACGTTTAGAATGCCTTGTTTCCTTAGTATCTGAATTCCCTCTGGCTCTTACAATCTATCCCACTTCTTAAGTTCTTTGTTTTAAACATTCAAAGGGAAGCTTCCCTACTCAAAATGCAAATGAATAATTACAATCAAAACATCTAACACTTTCCAAGCCATTGTTCTAGGTTGAAAAGGAACATACATGTGTGCATTCGTGTACACATACACACATGCACATGATCTCATGATTAAGGCTCCCACATACTACATACACTGAAAACACAGGGTTGATTCTTCTACATTTTCCTCCCAGTACTCTGTGCGTACCTCCAGCTATGGACTCTAGACATGGTTGGCATATGTTCTTCAGTTTAGCCTCATAATGTTTCTGCTGAGTTGGCTTGTGTCTGGGTAATTGACAGTAGTGACAATGCAAGTGATATGAAATGAACCCCTCAGGGTCTTCTTTCTAAGTTCTATTTATGCCTATGCAAACGTGGCACTTTGTAACATTCCCAGACATTTAATTTAGTGGTTTGTGTAGACATTTAGTATTATTGACAATGATACATTGGCCTGCTATGCTGTCTGTCCCTGATAAACGTTTTTACTTTAAACACATCATTAAGGCTGATAAATTTGAAGAACATGAAATGAAAGCTGATAATGTCATTATGATAAAATTGAGTCAAGGAAAATTTACAACTATACTAACAGGCTAGGGACAAATACATTCCCTCACACATGCATGTACACACACACACATGAATAAATACAAGCACATGTATACACATCCACACACATCCACACACACACAAATGCACATATACACATGCACACATACACACACTTACATAACTGAGCATGCACACACCCAGTTCAAATCTCCTAAATTTATTTAGGCAGTGTTGGTGTTTACAGATAGCAACAAGAATGCCTATGGCCACTTGTGTGAAAATTTTCTTTAACTACAGGAAATACATTCCAGATAATTTATTTACTCTGTATACATTTTACCTATCTGGGATTTAACCTTTGACATGATTTTAATGAAAACTCAGGTTTCATCTCTGTGTTCCCAGAGAATGTAAAAAGATATGCCTAATCCAGAAGGAGCAAAAGAAAATTCTAATAAGTCTTCAGGAATTTTGCAAAAAAAAAAATGAATGCAAGTAGAAAAGTCACATAAATCTATCAATCATGTAGCATAGACAGACATATGTGAAATCAACTGAGGCTGGGCTGCAATCTTCAAAGAGTAGATAGCTATGGTGCCATTGCATAGTTAGGAATGCAATGGGTAACACTGATGTTGAGTGGTTCAGAAGAACAGTCATAATTGATGTTTGGTTCTCTAATACAAAAAGGCCAATGCTGTGACAAAGGCTTAGTAGGATGGGTAACTTGCCTTCATCCTTACTTATGCCCCATGAAGTTAAACTGACTTGATTAATGTGACTTCAGGGCTAAGTTCCATGACAGCTGCATAATTTTGTCAGGCACATATTTCCTTCTGACACAGGAACTTCAGACAAAAAACCCCAGCCCCTATTTGTGCTTGGCAGTGAGGACAAAGGAACATGACATGGGCTATATCTCTAGGTCTATTTATCTGCTTATCAAACAAGGGGACCCCATTTTGAAGCATATCCTCTGAGCCCAGTAATCACTTGAGTTACTTCTCAGATTGTTATTTTAACTGATTGAAACACATTCTCCTGTACTGGAAGATTGTATGTAGTGTGGCTATTCCACCTGACCTGAAAGGTTTTCTGCCAGAGAGAGAAGAGAGACTCATAAGTCAGGAAGCAAATAGAACTTACAAGCCCCAGAGGCTAAGATTCATCAGGCCCTGCCCTACGGTTAAATCCTTAGTAACAGTTGCTGGGGAGAAGTGAGTGTGATCAGCCAAGTGATGCAGAGAGAACCAGAGACACAGCATTTGTGAGTCTCTCCTGATGTTATGATGGGGTTGTTTGTTGTATAGCTGAATTTGAGTCACTCCTACTCAGGTAAGTGGCTCTGATAAATTTCACTGATTGACTTGGTATATAGTTCATGCTCTATCTGGGACACAACAGGGATAGTATTCTATGAAAAGTATTAAGTTTCTCTCTTCTCTGTCTCTGTCTGTCTCTTTCTTTTTCTCTCTGTCTCTTTCTGTCTCTCTGTCTTCCCTTTGTGTGTCTGTCTTTCACTGTCTCTTTTTTTTCTTTTCTTCTCTGTTCTTTCTGTTTCTTCCTATTTATTTTCATCTCTTTTCCAATTTTTTAAAGAATAATTTACATATCATATAATAAACCAATTTTCAGTGTGGAGTTCATTCAAATTTGAGTAATATATACAGGTGTATAAGCTTCGTCATGATGAGGGGTATACCATCACCCAAAATTTCCCTCATATCACTTACAGTCAGTCCCTCAATAGCACATCTTAGTGGATGCTGTGTTCCTGTTCTGTTCTAGGATTTCATATCAATGGAACAATAAAGGTCCAGTTCATATGATCTTTGCTTCTTTGCTTTTATTCTCTAAGAGTAGTATATGAAACTGAAAATTATTCAGAAATATATCTTTTTAAATTAAATATTTTTATTTCAGGCATTATAATTCAATTTTAAGAGTTCTAATTTTATGCCCCTCATTTATCTTATGCTTACATATGCTTTCAGTTTTGGAATAAATATGTAGCAATACTTTTAAAGTTCTTATTGGCTTATTCATCATTTTCATCCTCAGTGGGGTTTTTCCTCTTACATGTATCCCCACCATGATATGATCCTATTCCCATCACAGACCACTGTCTTCCTGGGTTGTTACCATTGTCTTTACTACATTTTTTGGTACTCAGATTTTATTTTATATTCTTAATAATGTAGAGTTTTGTTTGACTTGTAACAGCATCATTGTTAAATAAACACATTGTGCAGAGACTCATTTTAATCTTTGTCCAAGGACTTCTGTAGCCAGATTAATATCCAACTAAGATGTCCCACTCCGTTTTGGTAATTTTCACATTTGGACCTGAATGAGTGTTTGATTCTGAAGGCACCTCTCTCTGCAATAGGAAATTCAGTTGCATATCTGAGAGCTACTCATCATTACCACTGATATCCTTCACTGTGAGAACCAAAACACCACTCAGATCTGGACCAATCTCTATCTGTTTCTGAGTAGTCACACTTTCAAAGAGTAACCCCAGTATAGTCCTAATAGGCTGGATCACAGTGGTTCAATAACCCCTGTAGCTGATCTTTCTCACCTTGTATTGTATCATACCTGACAGCTTGCAGGCATATTATTGACCAAATATGCAGTCTAATTACACAGTCCTTCCTGGAACACCTTTGTACATGTTCTTTTGTCTCTCTAGACTCAAGTTATTCAATTCCTTAAATTCTGAATTATATCGCTTCAGTGCTATGTGGCTATAGGCAGGTGTATGGTCCATCTGAATATGTCTGACTTAAAATGAAAGGTAGTTGATCAGAAATTCAACCTCTTGGCATCCTTTCTAAGACCACCTGCCTGTACTACATGCCCTCTTCATTCTGAAATTATTTCTTTATAAAATCTCCCTACTTTTCCAGTTGTTCAGAAGAGGGAAATTCCTGTGACAGCTACCCTAGAGTAGACACTGAAATACCTCAAGGCCAATGGGCCAGATTTAAGCCCACTCAAGACCCCTATATTAGCTTTGTATATATGGGCTTATGTGTATTACTTTGACCAGTCTTATGCCAGGAATATTTGCTGCTATACCTTTAGTTTTAAAAGTATTTTTAATGTATTTTGTCACAATTTCTTACAATGTTTTTGATCATATTTAATTTTATGATATATTATTAAATGAAGAGATTTCTGGTTATAGAGACATAACTAAATGTTCTAAAATCTGTGATACAGACAAACTATTATACTATCTTTTAAACTTTTTTTCCGCTAAACTATCTTCCTGTCTTATTAAATAAAATGTGGTCTTCAGAGATTGGAAAAATGAACAAAATTGAAATGTTTGTTCCTGGTATTTCCTCAGAGCTAATGTTAAGCTCCTACCAAATTTAGAATACTACATGCTTGGAGTCACATTGAGAGCTATTAAAATACAATTGTGTGGTAAAGAATAGTCTTGTTCTAACATTGCAAAGTGCAAAGAATAAATCATAATTACACTGCTATTGAAAGGAAAAGTATCATCTCAAGACCCACAAGACCAAGTTCTCAACACAAGGGAAATAAATTTACCCCAGGAGGACAGAGAACAGACATAAGATAAGAGAGACATTAGATACGGGACTGGAGAGAAGGGGATGGGAACAAGAGAGAGAGGGCAGGGATACTTTTTCCTGAGGGAACAAAACACTGCATCTGGATAGAGAGAAGATAACATGGCATACAGTAAAATGACTGTTTATAAAGGAACAAGAGGAAACCCCATGTTAGGATGAAGTGCTTAATTTTAATTGGTTAATTAGGTCAGTCAAAGAATGCTTTTGATTGCTGGACTTCAATAATTTGATAGTTGGACCTTGATAGTCAGCCTCAACAGGAGAAGGCACCCAAATAAGAGAATAGACCTTGGTGGCTAGATGTAGGAATGTAATCTAATGTTTTTTATTTAGCAAGGCAGAGGAAATGGGGTAGCAGGACAAGGACTACCAGTGCCATATTCACCGTGCTTGAGCTGATCAGAGTTCCTTCAGTTATTTTAAAGACAACTTTTAATCAATATCTCCCTATTTAAGTCATTTGATTAGACAGTATGTAAAGGCTGAGTTACATTTCCCAATCATAAGACAAACTATTTATTTAGAAATAAATACTATTTATTAAATGCCTTCTGGGTGCCTGGTAGAATACTAATATAGAAAATTTCAATAGTGCACAAAGTAATCAACCTTGCTTAGTTTGTATTCTAATTAGGCTCATTGTCAGGAAAGCAGCTAAGGACTTAGTGTACAGAAATATCAATTGCATATGAAACCAGGATAACATCTCATGAAGGTGTCCAGGCTACTGCTGTCATTAATTACACTGGCCTTGTTAACTTAAGATCCCACTGGCACAAAACTCAAATTTATACACATCTTGCATATGCAATCATTTTGCTTAAAACACCTCTAGCCACAGAGGAGGCCTCTAATCCAGAGATGCTAAAAAGCATCACACAGATGTGAAAGTTGGGCTCTGAGTCGTCCCTCTCCCTCAGATTCCTCTTCTTGCTTCTTTGTAGTGAAATCAGCCTTTGTCTCTAGGCAGACTTCTGTTGCTAGGAACTTTTCTTTTATTCAAACATGTCTGTAAACAGCCCAAATAAATCAATTATATGGTATTGCCTTTGGTAGTCATATTTTTTTCTTGATCAGCTCCAAATCCCTTAGCTAATTCCCCTGAAAGAAATAGATAGCAAAAACTACTGACAAGAATAAAACATGCAAAAATCTGGAGTATAAAATATGAGTAAAGCATTGGCCCTTTAGACAGATTGAGCAGGTGCAAGCTCACCAAGGAGGTGTGTGTGTATAAAGGTCATGTAAATGAACAGATCTAGTGTGCAATTATGAAGAATAACAGTTAGAATGCGAACTAAATTGCATAGTGTGTGGATGAGCAACCAGAGCATCACATGCTGTATTTCACAATGTCTGTTACCTTTTGCTCTGCTTTTTTGTTGTTGTTGTTGTTGTTTTATTGATTTTTTTTTAAACAAGGAGATGTAGTCTAGGGTGGTCTGGAACATGCTATGTATCTTAGTTATTTATTTATTAATACTGCTCCTCAATCCCAATGCATTCCTCTCAGAATGTCCTGGTGACATTATTGAATTCATTTGAAGCCTGTTTACATCCATGGGTTTTGAGGTTGAATCCTCTGGTTTCCACGTTACAGAATCAGCATGTCACTTCTTGAACCACCATCTCAGTTCCCTCTCTGTCTCCTCACCTGTAATAAACCCTTCAACATGACATTCAGCAACTAACAAACATACATAAACAAACAAACACAACAACATCTAGAGTCAACATACATTTTCACTGATGGGAAAGGAAAGGATTAAAGAAAATGTAGTATTAGTGTTTGGTGCCAGGCACCTGAGATTATAAGCTTGGGAGTCTGAGACAGAAGGATTGCTATAGTTTGAGGACAGCCTGGATTACACTGAAATCCTGTCTCAAGCAATCACAATATATATGTACAATATATTGCGTTTGAAAACAAATTCTAGTGTGTGGATTTCATTTACCATAGAGTGTATTGCTATTCTTCATACTTTTTTGTGATAAATCATGATTGGAAATCTTATACCTCGTTATATCACAATGTTTGTATCTTTATCATTATGTTGTTTGTGTGTTATTTTTGTCTTCTTTTTTATTTTTATTTATGTGTGTGATACCCTAATTGTGCTCATAAGAGTTTTGAAGAGCTTTTCCTGTGGGTCTATAAAGCTCCATGCATCCTCACTGTTTTTAAACTTATATTTTACGTTGATTTTAAAAATTACTAGCATTTTAGTAATCTGCCTTTAGTTTTTTTTATTGTATTTCCTACCTCTTCTGATTTAATGTGGATTTATAAGAATATTATCCCTTTTCATGTACGTTTATATAGTTCTTCATTTTCTTAGAATAGAAATGTTTAAAATAGCATTTCTAATGGTCTTGTCTATTGATTTTCCACTCTCTGTTGTTGCTAGTGTAGAAGTTTCTATTCACTGATCATTCTCTTGCTATTTAGTTTCCATTTTTATATTTTGATCATTTTTAATTGGGTACAATACATATGCTTTATTGATTGCTGAACTTTGTTCTATTCCTTTAGCTTGTGTGGACATTTTCTCTTTCATTTCTGTCATGTAGTTAAGTATCTTCCAAGTATGATCCCCTTGAGATTTTGCTTTTATTCCTTTACTCTTTAGCAGACAGTTAGCAGAGCCTTCACTTCAGGGCTGACTCTCCCTGCCTCTTCCAGAAAAGACTTGTGGTGATCCTGCCTTTCAGAGTCTCTAACTCATGCCTGTGGATTAGAAGTTCTTTTTTCTCTCTCTCTGATGGGAAAAATAAAGTATTTTTGGCCAGATGTGAGATTTAGTTCTGTATTATTTTTTCATCCTATTACTTTCTGGAGCCTGTCTTAACTTTGTAGCTTGTGCTCAAACGTACACATGTTGGTGCTCAGCCAAAGTTCAAAACCTGCTCTGAACTATCACGGCAGATGATCTAGAGGCCTGGCTTTCTATCTAGGTCTCAGCTTTAACCATGTCATCTCCTGCTCATTTCTACACTCTCCACAGAGAAACACTGAGACAGAGCTCTGCCACAGACTTCCTACTGTTTGTGTTTGTCTAGATGTCGCACACAGCTTCTAAAAGTGAGTCTCCAGTACACTGAGTGTATCACGAGGAAAAGCAATGTTGTGCTCTCACAAGATGAACATGAAACACATATCAAATACCCTGCTTCTGCCCCAGTGTATTACAGAATCAATAAACATTGATCCTTCTACTTCTATAAATTGTTATTGTATATTATATCTTTTGAAAGCTCAAACATATTGCTATGGTTTAATTCTCTGTTTAATTCTCTGTGGCCAAAAGCAATTTGGGGAGGAAAGGATTTATTTGGTTTACAGGCTATCAGAGCAGGGATTCAAGGAGAAATCTGAAGTAGAAGTTGATGCAGAGGTTATGGAAGAATATTGCTTATAGGATTATTTCCCATGGCTTGCTCAGCCTGTTTTCTTATACAAACTAAGACCATCTGCCTAAAGGTGGTATTACCCATAATGCACTTGGTCACCCTGCATTAAATACAGGTTAAAAATGCCCCAGAAAGCATTCTCATAGATCAGTCTGATGATGAAAATTCTTCAATCATTCTCTTTGTTTAGATGTGTCAAGTAGACAGCTATGATCTCCAATCATAATACAAGGGATATATTTTGTTGATGGTTAAGTCCTGGTGAGACCAAGTCCTAGTGAGGCAAAGCACATCAGAACTTCCCCTTAACTTTTCATGTGCTTTGGTCAATGAGGCTGGTGTCTTTCATTTCATGATTGCTATCTTCTTAATCTGTACTTGTTCTGAAATAATAACCCAATGCAGATACCACTCATAGGAGCAGATTATTTGATCAACATGTTTTTAACCAATGCTTCCACTGTAGAAATGACCGAACTTGTGATTCCTTAGTGTTCCTCCAGACATGGATTATTTCTCCCTTTGAAGCTATAAAATAAATGTTATCAAGGTAAAGCCAGATCCACAGCACATCATAAATACAGTTCACACATTGACAATTTTGGATTAAGAATTCAATTGGATGTCTTTGAGCTCCTGTAGGACTGGGGCATCTGCTGAGTCCACATTCGACAGCTGGCTTCCATACTGCTATAGACACATGCGAGCAGCTACACCAGGAAGACGAAGTTCACTTCCTTATATTTTAGGAGATTATAGGATGATGTTGATCAGCACAATTTTTTCCATAGAAGCTAGTCAGGGGCCAATTCTAAATATAACATATTTACCCTGAAAGCCCCAGGAAACCCCCCCCCTTCTATTCAGCCTTTCAAAGCAGACTTTAAAACACACTCTAGAAACCTAAAACTGGAAAGAGCATAGAGCAATAAGAAAAAGTCTACAAACACAGAAGTTGGGTTTTAGAATCTCAGATCTTAATTAACACATACACAAGATATGAAGCCAATAGTGATTGAGATTCATCATTTCATTTGTCGTGGGCTACATCACAAACATGAAGATTTTGTCCTCGTCCTCGGGACACATCAAAGGGCATTAAATGGATTCAAGTGTTGTTGCATTTTTACACCACATCTTTTAAGGTCTATCCTTAACTCTTTAAATGTCTTTACCTGTTTCCCTCTTAAAAATCTGCATTTTGGAAGAATCTGAAACAATAGACTCAGCTTCCTTTGAGATACATTAATATGGAACACAAGAGAATAACACATTAGATGGTTTCCTGTATCTCTAACTCTATTCCCTGTTTTTATTTTATGATATTTCTTCTACATGTATTTATTTGACAGGCCTTTATTTATGGAAGATGTTTTATGAGATCAAAGCACAGGACATCCATAGTATGTTTTAAACTCCTCTTCTCCAACTTGGTTATATTTGTGTCTATCAGTCTTCACCCTGTTACCTTGGTCCTGAGAGGACAGATTCATAAGGTCATTACAGAGGTCAGCAGCAATAGCTATCTCTGAAAGATGCAATCAGGTCTGCTGTGGTATCAGAGGGTCTGTTTATTTATCCATTTAATCTTTAATTTATTTTTCAAACCTGTTATTTTGAGTTTATCACCTATTTCATACCTTTTATAATAAGGTTCAGAAGATCTGATTTTTTTTCATAGTGAATTTTTGAAACATAATATTATTGAGATATCTCTGCAATCTATCACTGACTCTGAAATAGGGGAAACTATTTTTCTAGGGTTAACATGAACATAGCCATTGGGATTGCTTTCTATTATATTTACTTCTATACGAGTCTGCTGCAATTTGGAGTTCACATATATAACTGTGTTTATAATGCTAAATCTTATTCACAAACAGCCTGCATTGGAAGAGAATATATCTGGATAGTAATTAGTGAAGGGTGTGGAGCATGGACTGTTTCTGAGCAGACTTTCTCACTATCTTCCTGTTGCAAGGGTAAGATTGAAAATGAAAAGTACATAGAAGTACAGACGAGTAAAGGAAAACTACATGATTTTATGCATATTGTATGTGAATATACAGTTTATATACATAATATTTATATAAGTATGTGTATATAGACAGATAATACAAAGCTTAATTTTTATTTCAAAAATTTTTAGGACTTTTTATGTACTAAGAGTACAAGAAATTAGTTCATACATTGTTTTATATAATCTTTCTTTCTAATCAAGTAAAACACTAACAAAAATACTGTTGCTTAATTTTGTATAACTGTAATTTTCCTTTTTTTCATAAAACTTTTAGAGATGTGGTATTACTATGTCATTTAGTCTAAGAAAAAATGTGGTATCCTTGTGATTCACCATAGTTACAGGAGTTTATTAGCACACCCGTTTGCATTTCCATTACCTTGTATAGATACTTTCACTGTTTAGATATTAGTGTGTCAACTGTGTATTAATGAAGACAAACTGTTGACAAGAAAACCCAATAGGCTCTGTGCAGTCTGTTGGATAGTATGAGTCTGATCTGGCAGAAGTACATGATGTGTTTATTATTGCTATAAATTTTAGAAGAGAAAATTGTACTCATCCTTGAATCTGAAGAAAAGTGACTATTATTGAAGGTATAAAAGTATGCAAAGTTATAAAAAAAAACACAGTCAGTAACTTCTATATTTAAAGTTACCAGTTTTCAAATGATCTCTAAGTTATTCACTGCTATGATACAACTGTTATAATGGAAACAAGATCTTTCTTGGAACCATTATGTTAAAAGCCTTTTATAAAACATAGCTGTACTGGTCCACACTGTTACTAATAATCTAAGTTGTGGCAGCTGTCCTTTTACCATTATGGTTTTAGGAATACCTAAGACATAGTAAGTTAGGAAAAGAAGATATTGGCTATCCAAGATCAGTGTGAATTTGTATAGAACTAGTATTTTGCTGAATTCCCTGCAGGGGACAGCACTACATTCTAGCCTGTTGAAAGATAGAAGGTGAACTTTAGAGGTTTTCCTTTCATTCCAGGCACTCACATACCTAATTAACTATTTCTTTCTTTTCTGACAGAGTCTTACTGTATATCCTTGTCTGGACTGGAACTTGCTATGAAGACCGGGCTGTCCTTCTACTCACAGAGACCAACATGTGTCAGCCTCCAAAGTCTGGATACCACCATACCTCATATTCTATTTAACTTTTAACATCATACTTCTTGTATTTTCACGTGGACAATACCTGATTTTGGAGGGGTCACATTCAAACCATTGAAAAGTCAGCAGTGGTGGATGGGGAACTAGGTGTAGCCACCAGAAAGTCCCAGATGCCAGGTAAGCAAGAAGTTTCCAAGACTCAACGGGAATGACATTAGCTGAAATACCCAACACAGGCAAGATAGAACCTATAGAGACCTTATCCAATGAATAGTCACAGCCCCAGGTTGAGGGATGGGGCCATACAACCATCTCAAAAATTTTAACCCAGAATTGTTCCTGTCTAAAGAAAATACAGGGACTAAGAGTCGAGCAGAGACTAAAGAAAAGGACATCCAGAGACTGTCCCACTTAGGGATCCATCCAATATGCAGCCACCAAACCCAGACACTATTACTGATGCCAAGAATTGCTTACTGACAGGAGCCTGATACAGCTGTCCCCCAAGAGGCACTCCTAGAGCCTGACCAATACAAATACTGATGCTTGCAGCCAACTATTGGACTGAGCATGGAGACCCCAATGGAAAAGTTAGGGGGAGGACTGAAGGAGCTGAAGGAGATTGCAACCCCCATAAGAATAACAATATCAATTAACCAAACCACCATGGGACCCCATGGCTCCAGCTGCAGATGTAGCAAAGGTTTGCCTTATCTGGCATCAATGAGAGGGGAGGCTCGTGGTCTTGTGGAGCCTCGAAGCCCAAACATAGGAGGATGCTAAGGTGGTGAAATGGAAGTGGTGGGTGAGACCCTCAAGAGACAGGAGGAAGGGGAATGAGATGGGGGTCTTACAGAGAGGAAACCGGGAAGAGGAACAACATTTGAAATGTAAACAAAATAACCAATCACAAAGAAAAATCATATGACCTATGGAAACACATATTCCTCTATTTTGTAAAAGTAACTAACAGAATGTTTATAATCAGGGTATCTTCTACCAGGTTTTTATAATGTAACCCTGTATATTTGGCGCTGTGCTAGCACTACGGTGTAATGAATATTTACAAACCCAACACAAAATCATCTCTTCCCAAGCTAGGGTTTTAACAACATTTTCAATGTAGTAAATAAATATCTATAATTCATTCAACAGCACAGGAATTTTTTTTTTAGTATTTCCATCTTTTTTATTGGTTATCTATTTACATTTCAAATGTTATCTCCCTCCCCAGTTTCCCTTTTACAAACCCACTACACTCTCCCCCTCCCCCTGCCTCCATGAGGATGCTCCCCCACCTGCTCACCCACTCCCACCTCAGCACCCTAGCATTCCCTACACTGGATCATCAAGCCTCCACAGGACCAAGGTACTCCCCTCCAATTGATGCTAAATAAAGAAATCAACATAGAAATTTTTACAAATCTACTTTGCTATTTTCAGTTCTATCAAAGATCTTTTGCGGGAGAAAGAGAGGAAACAGAGAGAGCCAGAAATGATGAATTACCTCAAATAAATGTTGGCTCCTGGACACAGTAGTGTGGCAGCATATGTGAGCTTAGAGCAGGGGTGACAACCCACACAGACATGCATAAGCTCAAGCCAACCAAAATCCCAGCAACAAGAGGGGAGAGAGGTATGGAGCCCAACCCCTTCCTGAGGGGATACCCATAGGAGATAACTAGTGAAGGAGAGAAAGTCAGTTTTCTTTATGTTGTGGCCCTGGGTAGGTCAGCTAAACTCCAGCAGAGGGTACATACAAAATTTGTCAGCAGCACACATTGGACTTGACTGATATAAAGAAGTTGGGTAGCTATGAAATGGGGGACGGTTCTGGGAGGAAGTGATGGGTGGTGAATATACTACAGTACATTGTATGAAATTATTAAGGAGTTACTTGAACAGCATCCATTTTAACCCAAATGCCTGAAGACAATTTTAAACAAACACTGCTAACCCAGAGATACACTGGTGTGACAGTGTTGCATTTGGATTGTTTTTGTCACCAGTGGTGACTGTCATCTGGCCAAGTATATGTGATGGAGAATTCCATAGTTTAGCTTCATCAAAGGAGCATTTGATCAAGGTTAAGTTACAGATTCATGGTCATCTCTGTCTTTAGACTTTCCAACTTTACTAAGAAGGATATCAGTAAGAGCTGTCAAGATGGTTTTCTTTGGTTTAGTCTATTTTTTGGTGGTCAGCATTCTCAAAGGAAAATAAAATCGTTTCTGACCTTTTAATGGTTTTCATTGGTCTGGACAGATCTAGTTCTAAAGAGGTCCAGTAGGATTCAGAGGAGCAGCCAATAAAAATCGTCTATACAGAGAATTCTATCTGAAGATTGTGTTAGTGACCAACAAAAGAAAGAATAAAGACTTAAAGAAGCCAAAGGATGAGACATCACCTCTCCCTCAGGTCTCCTGGGGCTTTGAATTGCTTCCCATTTCTCTATTTCTATCTACTGAAAAGGAGAACTAACATCTTGGTAAGCTCATAGGCTCCTCATTGTCTAGTTTGAGAGAAAGAGCAAAGGCCAGGTGAGTCTGCAATCTTTAGTTAGCTGTTCTGAGAAGGAAGGAATGCCAGGGACCCTCCAGCAACAAACTGACCCTGGAGGCAGCTCTTAGCATCCTTGAGAGGAGGGTTCCAGATGCATCCTCCCAGGGAAATTAAGACTCTCACTTATCCAATATTGATTTTAGCATCTGATTTTCAAAAAAACTAACAATAATGAATGTTTAAAGTTCATTAAAAATTTTTCCAAAATAAATTATTGCTAGAATAAGATCTTTCAGGAAGAAATTTTTAGAGCACTGAGAATAGATTCTCCCAATGAATAGAGCAGCCCAGCCGTGAGAACTGAAGTGGAAATCAAGGGTGGGGGGAAGAGGTTTAAAACAGCCGTCTGGTGATAAATACATTTTGAAAAGCCTCATAGACCAAGTGTGAATGTTGATATTAGCATTATAATGAAATAGGACATGAAAAAGGATTGCATTTGTAAATAATTAGTTCTATCAAAGAACTAGATGGACTAGGGATCAAAGTCAGTCTAAAAACTGACTTTATTGATGTAGAACTTGCATTTAAGTTCTAAATATCTATTAATCACACCATAGGTTATTCCTTTTATCCAAGCAAGTGCACTGGTTCTCTGGGGACATCTCCAGATTTGACTGGAGAAAGGAGGAGATAAAAGAGCCAGCATTCAGCCTCTCTGCTCTTTTAAAATCAGTAAGTAGCCAGCTGTTCCATTACAACAGAGCCTGTACTTTGAGCACATTCATGACATCTATCAAAACGGTGTTTACATTTCCCTAATAATGTTAACTTAAGCATTTTATTGCCTTACTCTGCAAACTGTCTGAGTACACTAAAGAAATCTTCTCCTGGGAGAGGCTGGTTAAGCAAAAGGCAGACTACCCACAAAGGCCGGGAGCTCTGGAGGTTGCTGTATGGAAGCTGCAGAGACCCAGTCTGAGTTTGCTTTTGTCAGGACCCAACTGGGAATCTCCTGTGGTCAATAAATACTGGAGAAAGCAAATTTCCTTCCATACAAACACCCAAGGCTCTGTGATTTGTGCAGTTTAAATGGGGCTGCAGAGCCAATGAGAATCCCAATAAGGAGGCTATATACAGGTGGCTGTTGGTCCCACATTGCTGTTTAAATGCACATGGTAAATCCAGCCACTCTGCCTTGGTCCTCAGCACTTTGAAGAGCCAGTGGAAGAAATCAGGAGTTTTGCACGTAATCCACTCTTGAGTTACCCAACCACAAAATTATATTTAAGCAACTGCCTTGACAGCTAAAAATGCCAGGCTTATTTTTCTTCTCTTTGCTCTAATAACTTAAGAGACGGGAGATCAGACTTTAGAAAAGGCTCCAACGTCACTATCTCTGGCCATTTATTAATATAAATAATAATGGTGTTCATAATAAGTTCTGGCTGAGGCCTTAAAAATTATTTGTATTTTAAAACTGTATAGTTCGGAAAATAAATTCATATATGTGTCTAACAGTAAACTTACTTTCTTTGTAGGGAATTTGGCACCTTGGTATTTGAGTTTGAAATTTTTTTAACTTCAGCCTGTGATTATTTTCTTCCCTCAAGCTAACAAAATACCAAATTATACCTTAACATGAACATACCTACTGTCCCTCTTTAGCAGGAATAAAATAACTTGAATAACAGAAAAGAAAGCAGGAGGCCATGGGTCAGCAGCAGTGGGCAGCAAGGCAAGGAAGGAGTAACTCTCTCCCGTGGTAGAATGGCTTGCAAGAGTGCAAATGTCAGAATAAAACATACCACTTTTTGAGTTAATTCAATGAATAATTATGTAAAATCCAACCACTCATCTGAACACATGGTCACACCACCTCAGAAGACACTGTTCTCTTCCCATGCCATCGTATTTTATCTGATCAAACAGCAGCAGCTTTATCAGAAGCTTTATAGCTTGTAATAAAAAGGCATCTGACTTGCAAAGTAAGTGACTTAATTTCAACTTCAATACCAAAACAAAAGGAAAAGCAAAGCACTGAGCTCTCTTTCTTTATTATTGTGTTTCAGTCAATAAAATTTGTGTCATATATTTCTCATGTGTGTGAATGTAAATAAACTACCATGTATGTAAATATGTACTTTCAACATTCAGAATGATTTGTGCGTATCTAGGTAGAATGGATTTGTTAATAGCGTCAAAGGAATTTTTCCTTGTTATAGGAATAAATTGTGTTAAATATCTATTAAATCCTCATGTTGGCCAACAGTACTCAGGATGTGCTATATGAAACATACATTTGATTTTTTTTTTTTTGAGTAAAATTCCACCTGCATAGTAACCTCCATAATCTTCCATACACAACTAAAACATACTTTCATTGTGGATTTGGTGGGACTGTATTTTCATCTTCCAGGTAGTCCTCATCTGAGCCCAAACCTAAGAATCCACCCATCAGTAACCTGAAGCAGGCTCTCATCAAGTCAACACAGGAGTGAGTGTTTACAGGAATTACAGGAAGGAAAAGAAACCCTAGCTTCTACCTCTCCCCTATCTTAATGGTGACACCCATTGAATCTCTCATGAAGTTCCTTCTCTAAGGCTTTGAAGCCACATTTGTTCCATCACCTCAACTCTGGAGATAGCAACATGGCTCCTATGGACTTGGAGTATGCATTTCTACACCCTTCCATAATACTGGGAAAGTGGTAGATATCAATCAAATACTTGAAAACTTCTACTGCTCTGGATATTGATGAGAAACTCCTGCCAGATGTATACTACATGCATGATTGTCTTCCAATACTAGATTATTTCTATTCTCAATACAAATTTCATGTCACTACAAATGCTACTGAAGATGCCAGACACAGAGAGGGGATAGTAAGTTGTTGGCCCTGCAGTTCCTGTCATGTACTATAGTGTATATTTTTTGAAATCCAATAACAAGTATGAGGAATATAATGCCAGGAATATAAAGAAAAGGTGATTTTCATCATCTTTCCTGTTGCAGAAATGTAGGGGTCACAAGTAAAGAAGATCTTACAAGTTTATTCAATTACATTGAATTACACACACACACACACACACACACACACACACACGGTATCATGTGCATCATGGGATCAAATTACATGGAAAGAAGAAAGTTAGACTAATAGTACATTTAATATCTAGATACTTTTGGAAGTATAGAACTTATTACATGCCTTTACCATGAATAAGTGAGTCCAAATGTTTATTTTAGTGTTCTAATCAAGAAAAATCATGCAATAATAACATATGCAAGGTTAATTACAATAGACATAATTTTTGAGAGCAACATTTTTACTAAACATTAGAAAGATTATCATAAAAAGAACCGGCCATATAAATTTTGGTTTCAAAATTAATAAATACTTTTAAAACTAGGTAGTCATAAAGAGAATTCCTTTACCTTGCATGGTCCTTTTGGCTGGGGCAGACGCCTAGCTGATCTGCTCCCATGAAGACACCATATCCTGAATCATCCTAGAGGAACTGTTGGACCCTGAGATCCAAACCAGGAAGACGCACTCCCACAGAAACAGTCACAGACAGGGGGTTCAATGCAAAAGCAAGAGGTTTATTGATCAAGTGCACTGGGGTTCCCCTGCACACAGGCTAGAGGAACCCCAAGCTAAAGCTAAGAGCAGTTTTTTATATGGTTTTCACAGGGTTTATGAGGGCAATTTTACAATCACCTCTTAGACAATGTTAACCACAAAGGCTGCCCCTCAAATGGCCGCTCCCACGTCCAGTTTCTCGGCAACATATATTTGCACATTATCTTATGACAATGAGTGTCAGGTAAGTCTATCTTACTATAATTCCTGTTTACCCAGGTTTATTGCACTAAGGGCCCAGCTCCCTGATAACCTCTTATCTTGAGCCCTTCTGCTAGAATGTGTGTATAAGTCTTTGGAATGTGCTTCTTCTGGAATGTGTCTCTGGAGAAGTTAATTTTTAAGTTTAGTCTGAGATCTGAGATTCTTTCAGAACCACTGCACTCAGAGCAGCAGATAAGAATCCTCCTTCACAACCCTACACCCCAGAGCTGCAACTGGAGTCTGGGGCACTCAGGACCCATCATCCACCCAAACCCCACCCTTCTAGAATACCACTCTCCTTCTGCCCCTCACTTTGTACTTTTGGCTGGGGCAGACATCTAGTTGATCTGCTCCCATGAAGACACCATATCATGAACCATCTTAGAGGAACCACTGCACTCAGAGCTGCAGGATTTCAGGATCCAGAGGCAGCCTGAGTCCCAGGAATTCTTCCACGAAGGAGCTCAGGATCACTGGATCACAGACACAGCTGGACTCTGAGGAGTTCTGCCACAAACAAGATAACTGGAAAAGACAGGCTCCAGTCAGAGACAGTGAATGCAGGAAGAACTTGAGATAACCAGATGGCTAAAGGTGAGCACAGCAACATAAGCAACAGAAACCAAAGTTACCTGGCATCATCAGAACACAGTTTTCCCACCATAGCAAGTCCTGGACACCCAATCACATTGGAAAGCAGGCTTCAGATTTAAAATCACTTCTCATGATGATGATAGAGGACATTAAGAAGGACATAAATAAATCCCTTAAAGAAATATAGGAGAACACAGGTAAACAGGTAGAAGCCCTTAAAGAGGAAAGACAAAAATCCCTTAAAGAATTGCAAGAAAACACAACCAAAACCATCCAGGATCTAAAACCAGAAGTAGAGACAATAAAGAAATCTCAAAGGGAGACTACCCTGGAGATAGAAAACCTAGGAAAGAGTTGAGGAGTCATAGATGCAAGCATCACCAACAGAATACAAGAGATAGAAAAGAGAATCTCATGTGCAGAGATACCATAGAAAACATTAACACAACTGTCAAAGAAAATCAAAATGCAAAAAACTCCTAACTCAAATCCAGGATACAATGAGAAGACCAAATCTAAGGATAATAGGTATAGAAGACTGTGAAGATTCCCAACTTACAGGGCCAGTAAATATTTTCAACAAAATTACAGAGGAAACTTTCCTAACCTAAAGAAAGAGATGTCCATGAAAATGCAAGAAGCCTACAGAACACCAAACAGACTAGACCAGAAAAGAAATTTCTCCATCACATAATAATCAAAACATCAAATACACAAAACAAAGAAAAAATGCTAAAAACGGTAAGGAACATATAAAGGCAGACTTATAAGAATACACCAGACTTCTCACCATAGACTATAAAAGCCAGAAGATCCTGGACTGATATCATACAGACCCTAAGAGAACACAAATGCTAGCCAAGACTACTATACCCAGCAAAACTCTCAATCACTATAGATGGAGAAACCAAGATATTCCATGACAAAACCAAATTTACACAATATCTTCCCATAAATCCAGCCCTCTCAAAGGATAATAGATGGAAAACTCCAACACAAGGAGGGAAATTATACCCTAGAAAATGCAAGAAAGTAATCTTCCAACAAACCCAAAAGAAGATAGCTACACAAACATAATCCCACCTTTAATAACAAAAATAACAGAAAACAACAATTATTTTTCCTTAATATATCTTAACATCAATGGACTCAATTCCCCAATAAAAAGATGTAGATCAACAGACTGGATACATAAAAGTACACAGAATTTTGCTACATACAGGAAACGCACCTCAGTGACAAAGACAGACACTACCTCAAAGTAAAATGCTGGAAAACAATTTTCCAAACAAATGGTCCCAAGAAACAAGCTGGAATTGCCATTCTAATATCTAATAAAATCGGCTTTCAACCAAAAGTTATCAAAAATATAGGGAAGGAAACTTCATACCGTCAAAGAAAAAATCTACCAAGATGAACCCTCAATTCTGCACATCTATGCTCCAAATGCAAGAGCACCTACATTCAGAAAAGAAACTTTACTAAAGCTCAAAGTACACATTGTACCTCACACAATAATAGTGGAGATTTCAACACCCCATTCTCAGCAATGGACAGATCATGGAAACAGAAACGAAACAGAGGTACAGTGAAATTAACAGAAGTTATGAACCAAATGGATTTAACAGATATCTATAGAACATTTCTTCCTAAAACTATATACAAAAGAATATACCTTTGTCTCAGTACCTCATGATACCTTCTCCAAAATAGACCACATATGATTGGTCACAAAACAGGCCTCAACAGATACAAAAAGATTGAAATAATCCTGTGCATCCCATCAGATCACCACAGACTAAGGCCGGTCTTCAATAATAAGAAAAAAAAATTGGAAAGCCCACATAAACGTGGAAAATGAACAATGCTCTACTCAATGAGGACTTGGTCAAGAAGGAAAGAAAGAAAGAAATGAAAGACTTTTTAGAATTTAATGAAAATGAAGGCTCGTCATACCAAAACTCATGGGACACAATGAAAGCAGTGCTAAGAGGAAAACTCATAGCTCTAAGTGCCTACAAAAAGAAGCTGGAGAGAGTATACACTAGCACCTTGACAGCACACCTGAAAGCTCTAGAACAAAAAGAAGCAAATACACCCAAGAGGAGTAGTAGGCAGGAAATAATCAAACTTAGGGCTGAAATCAACCAAGATAATCAAACAAAAACAACTATACGAAGTATCAACAAAACTAGGAGCTAGTTCTTTGAGAAAATCAACAAGATAGATAAACCTTTAGCCAGACTAACCAGAGGGCACAGGGACAGTATCCAAATTAATAAAATTAGAACTAAAAAGGGAGACATAACGACAGAAACTGAGGAAATTAAAAAAATCAGATCCTACTCCAAAAGCCTATACTCAACAAAACTGGAAAATCTGGATGAAATGGACAATTTCGTAGACAGATACCAGACACCAAAGTTAAATCAGGATTAGATAAACAATCTAAATAGTCCTATAACCCCTAAAGAAATAGCAGCAGTCATTAAAAGTCTCCCTACCAAAAAAAAAAAAAAAAAGAAAAGAAAAAAAAAAAAAAGCCCAGGATCAGATGGATTTAGTGCAGAATTCTAAGACCTTCAAGGAAGGCCTAATACCAATTTGCTTCAAACTATTCCACAAAATAAAAACAGCAGGAACACTACCCAATTTGATCTATGAAGCCACAACTAGGCTCATGCCTAAGCCACACAAAGAAACAAAAAAGAAAGAGTACTTCAGACCAATCTCCTTATAAGTATTGATGCAAAAATACTCAATAAAATTCTCACAAACTAATCCAAGAATACATCAAAACAATCATCCATCATGATCAAGTAGGCTTTATCCCAGGAATGGAGGGATGGTTCAATATTTGTAAATCCATCAAAGTAATTCACTATATAAACAAACTCAAAGGAAAAGAAAACACATGATCATCTCATTAGATGCTGAGAAAACATTTGACAAAATTCAACATCCCTTCATGGTAAAAATCTTGGAAAGACCAGGGATTCAAGGACCATACCTAAACATAGTAAAAGCAATATATAGCAAACCATTAGCCAACATCAAACTAAATGGAGAGAACCTTGAAGTAACTGCACTAAAATCAGGGACTAGACAAGGCTTGCACACTCTCTCCCTACCTGTTCAATATAGTACTGGAAATTCTAGCCAGAGCAATTAGACAACAAAAGGAATTCAAAAGATACAAATTTGAAAGAAAGAAGTCAAAATGTCACTATTTGCATATGATATGATAATATACTTAAGTGACCCCAAAACTTCCAACAGAGAACTCCTAAACCTGATAAACAACTTCAGCAAACTGGCTGGATATAAAATAAACTCAAACAAATCTGCCTCTCTTTACTAGGAGAATAAACAGGCTGAGAAAGAAATTAGGGAAATGACACCCTTCAAAATAGTCACTAATAATATAAAATACCTTGGTGTGAATCTAACCAAGCAAGTGAAAGATCTGTATGACAAGAACTTCAAGACTCTGAAGAAAGAAATCGAAGAAGGTCTCAGAAATGGAAAGATCGCCCATGCTCATGGATTGGCAGGATTAATATACTGAAAATGGCCATCTTGCTGAAAGCAATCTACAGATTCAATGCAATCCCCATTAAAATCCCAACTCAATTTTTCACAGAGTTAGAAAGAAAAATTCTCAAATTCATTTGGAATAACAAACAAAACAAAACAAAACAAAAAACAGGATAGGGAGAACTAGTCTCAACAACAAAAGAACTTCTGGGGAATCACCATCCCTGATCTCAAGCAGTACTACAGAGCAACAGTGATAAAAACTACATGATATTGGTACAGAGACAGGCAAGAAGATCAATGGAATAGAACTGAAGACCCAGAAATGTACCCACACACCTATGGTCACTTGATCTTTGACCAAGGAGCTAAAACTGTCTAGTGGAAAAAAGGAGCTGGTTCAACTGGAAAAATGGTGATGGTTCAATTGGAAAAATGGTGCTGGTTCAATTGGAGGACAACATGTAGAAGAATGCAAATTGATCCATTCTTATCTCCTTGTACAAAGCTCAAGTCCAAGTGGATAAAGGACCTTCACATAAAACCAGATACACTGAAACTAATAGAAGAAGATAGCCAGAAGCTGGAAAGAACCCAGATGTCCTTCAACAGAGGAATGTATACCAAAAAAGTGGTACATTTACACAATGGAATATTACTCTGCTATAAAACAATGAATTCAAGAAATTCTTAGGTAAATGGATGGAACTAGAAAATATCATCCTGAGTGAGGTAACTCAATCACTAAAAACACACATAGTATTCACTCACTGATTATTGAATTTTATCCCAGAAGCTTGAAATACCCAAGATTCAACTCATAGACCAAATAAAGCTCATGAAGAATGAAGACTAAGTGGGTAGTCTTCAGCCCTTCTTAGAAGGAGTAACAAAATACTCAAGGGAGCAAATATGGAGACAAATTGTAGGACAGAAACTGAAGGAGGAGCTGTCTGGAGACAATTCCACGAGAGTATCCATCCTATGTGCAGTCAACAAAGGTAGATGCTGATGTGGATGTCAGGAAGTGCATGCTGACGGGAGCCTGATGTGACTGTCTGGCATAGGTGGGAGAGGAGATCCTTGGTCCAGTCAAGGCTGGATGCCCCAGTGGTGTGGAGTTTGAGGTTGGGGAGGTGGCAGTGGTGGGTTAGTGGGGGCACATCCTCATATAATCAGGAGGAGGGAAGAGGGAATAGGGTGTTCCTGGTTGGGGGGGGTGGAATGGGGAAAGGGGATATCATCTGAAATATATGAAAAAAAAGGACAATTTATTTTCTAGCAAACAGCTTAGGAATATGAGTTTACAATAGCCTTTTATGAAATGCAGCTCAGAATGTAAGAAAAGATTTCTAATATATAATTTTAGCCTTTGCTGAGAAGGGTGAGAGTTTTTGTTTGACATATTTTTAAACAAGTTTTTACTGACCACAGAAAATGTCTATGGAATTCTTATTTCGTACAGTTTTCCTCTCAGTATTATTCTTAAATGAATTAAAATAACCTGTGACTTGAATTCGAAGGATGGAATTTGTATGCAATAGTGGCTGCATTGTCTTCGAAAGGTATTAACTTATTTCTATGTAAAATTATAAAAGTGTGTCATGTTGTGGGTTTCATCTGTTTTCCTAACAATAATATAGTCTTTAATTAAGGCTATCTTTTAATTTTATGGGATTTGCATTTTAAGGAGCATACATGTTGAATAATAAAGAGAAAGAATCTCTGACTACATGTTCCTAACACTGTATTACAAAAGGCCCATTTGTATTCAACTTCCATATGCATGGGTTAGTGTGCCCATGTTTTTGAGAAGGAAGAAATATAAACACTTCTATAACTTCTCATTTATACTAGCAGCAGGATTTCTGTTAAAACTTTGCAGGGTAGGGGTTGAAGCGATGGTGTTTTGCTTCAGAGTAACTAACGATCTGCAGAAGAACTGGGTTCAGTACTCAGTACCCACATTAGGCTACACACAACTCTCAGTAACTCAGCTCTAAGAGATCCAATATCTACTATGGCCTCTGCATTAATCTCCATTTATTTGCATATAGACTCTTGAATACACACAGATACATACATTTATAATACACACACACACATACACACACATAGACACACCACAACACACACACCCCAATGCATATATTATTTAAGCCAGGCAGTTAATTGCCCAAAGTTAATAGCTAGATTTGGCATAACACCTGGTTAACTTAATAGAGAACCAGGCAAAATAACTCAATATAATTCATTAAGCCAAAATAAAGACAACACATCTAATCCATGAATTGTGGTATTGGAGATACAGTATGTAAAACAGTATGACAGTTGGCATAAGAAATATCAGGAGAGGCTGGCAAGTTGGAACACTGCTTAAGAGTTTGTTCTGCCCTTGCTGAGAACCTGAGTTCATTACTAATCAAGTGGCTCACAAACACCTGCAACTCCATCTTAAGGGACCTGCTGCCTCTGGCCTCTGTGGGTTACTGCATGCATGTGTCTATATTCACAGACAGACACAGAAATGAAATATAAACTAAATTTTACAAACAAGAAATGCTGAGAGTTACACTGAATTGTATCACAAAGGTAGAGTGGAAAGGAAAGTTGTGACTCTTTGAGTCCTAGTTTTATCTTAGGCATTGCACTCCGCATAAGAAGAGTATTGACCCCAATAGAATATGTGAGAGACAAACATTTGTTCTTCAACATTGAGGAATAGAAGCACACAATGCTTGTATGTATAATATGACACCATTTTCAGTGTGACTCTGCATCTCTTTCTACTGTTGTCACTTTACAGCTAGTTACTATAAGGAGAGATATAGCTGGCACATCACCGGAACAGGAAATGCCCATGAGGCTTTTGAGCATGAAGAAGTAAGGACATAGAGGAAAGCAGAAAACTTATAGACAAGATCAAAATAGACAAGGCATGATGGGCAAGGCAGAGATTGGGAACAACCCACTGTCAACTAAAAGGAGAGCATCAGATACAGCTTTCCTTAAAGTCTGATTGATAACTACAGAATTGCTTGATCCTGGGTAGAAACAGAAGTCATGTAGATTCTTATATGTGGAAAGAATGACTTCAGTGTACAACCAAATTTTTTAACAATGAAATTTGATAATACGCATTAACATGATTGAGTGAATGCAAAGGATTTTACTGTTTTTGCTTGAAGTTTCTGCCATTATTGCTACCCAATCTATTATCTGCTTCTATTTCTTTAAGTTTGTTTGTAATTATTTTTCCATGGTATTCTGGTAACATGTTGTGATATCTATCTATCTATCTATCTATCTATCTATCTATCTATCTATCTATCTATCTCATATCTCTCTCTCTCTGCCTATCTCTATCTCTATCTCTATCCCTCTCCCTCTCCCTCTCCCTCTCCCTCTCCATCTCCATCTCCATCTCCATCTCCATCTCCATCTCCATCTCCATCTCCATCTCCATCTCCATCTCCATCTCCATCTCCATCTCTATATATATCTCATGATTGGTAACTACTGACTTTTTGTTTTATAAATCAGCAGACACAGACAGCATATTGTGTTTTAATTCTCAGACTCGGCAATGGCCACTAATCTGCTACAGTGATGCTACCACAGACTAGTCACAACATATGATTTCTTCAAAGCTATTACCTTAAGAGGACACAGAATATGTGGGTGTTGCAAGGAATAATAGGACATATATTTTTTATCCATTCTTTGAGGGAAATTCCAACATCTTATATAATGAAAGAATTAATAAGACAATTGTTTCCAAAGTAGACATTCTTTGGAGTGTTCTATGCCTAAAAGCAGAATGATATGGTAGATTCCTGTGACATTAATACGGTGAATAGTGTTGCGAGTCAGACAAATATCATTCCTCTAGAGTTTACCATGAAATGAGATTGAAGGAGAGATGCCAGCACATGCATTTGCAGCTGTGTTCTTTGTATATCTGCATAATCCTGGATTTTTGACCTTCAGATACAGATCACTTGCCTTCATTAAACTGACATGTATATAAGAAATCAATCCTTTATTTAAATATCCATGAATAGGATGAGCTCAGCTGTAAGCACTCTGTTTCCTGTTCTTGCACTGGGTGAGAAGATGGATACTAGAGTTCGTGAGACATGATAGGATAATCTGAATGTATATGATATAACACTGACATTCAGATTTTTTTCCCAGGAAGAATTTTCCTTGAGACTACTTTAGTGATCTTGTCCTTGGTCTAATCACTGGGGTATAATAGAACTAGGGTTAGTCAGTGCATTACTAGAGCCCAAACATTTGACAAAATATTCTTCTCAATACTTACATAATTTTCTTGGTGAGATTATTCATGTTTATGTTCATTTTACACATATAAATACATTTTCCTTCCTGTTCAGCTTGATTTGTTTTGCACAACGTCTTCAATCTTCATGCATGTGGAGATTTCCTTTCCCAGGTCTCAATAACTCCCCTTTTCTTGCCAACACGCACAATGTTTTTATCATCTTGGTGGTTTTGGGTATGTTTTGATGCATTTGAGATAGCATGTACAGGATGGTGAATTCATCTTTAAAAAGTGTCCCAATAGAGGCTTGCTCATAAAATCCAAATACCTACTTAAATATATTCAGGCATCTGTGTTGCCAACACCAGCTACAAAAATCTCATTTCTTCACATTCTCAACAATTGTTGACTTCTGACTTTACTAATATAATACCCTATAGAGTTCAAGTTAGTATTCCATATTGATTTGTGTTTCAGTCCTTGATAATTAATCATATTTAAAAGGTATTTACACACACACACACACACACACACACACTTATGAATCTGGTTTATACATGCTCTTAAGGAAAGTGAGGAGTTAGAGAAAGGACTGAAGGAGCTGAAGGGGTTTGCAACCCTGTAGGAAGAACAATAATATCAACCAACCAGACACCCAGAGCTCCCAGGAACTAAATCACCAACCAAGGAGTACACATGGAGGGACCCATGGCTCCAGCTGGATATAGCAGAGGATGGCCTTGTCGGGCATCAATGGGAACAGAGTCCCTTGGTCCTGTGAAGGCTCGATGCCCCAGTGTAGGGGAATATGAGGGTGGGGAGGCAGGAGTGGGTGGGTGGGTGAGGGAAACACCCTCATAGAAGCAGGGGAGGGAGATGAGATAGGTGGTTTTAGGGGGGGACGTGGAAAGGGGATAACACTTAAAATGCAAATAAAGAAAATTCAATAAAAAATAGAATAGTGAAAAAAAGTTGTTTCCTTATATATTAGGCAATTATGATGACTTTTGAAAAGAAATTACAATTTGAATATTTTACCCATCTTTTAATCAACTTGCCAGTCTTCTACTACTGATTAAAACAGTTCTTTTCAAGTTTTGAATATTCTCCCATATGACATATAATCATTGCAAGTATTTTATCCTGCTCTTTAAAGCTGTGACTTCAGCTCCTTGACCCTTTACTGTGCCAGTATTTCAGTTTTCTAAAGTTCTGTTTATTTGTAGTTTCCTGTGGCCTTAGCCTCTGCAAAGGTCAGTATCTAGACATTTGCCCCCTGCACTCCCTTATGCTATGCAGTTTTGGACTGTGAAGTTCAAATCATTATAACTAGGCTCAAGCATATCTTTATTAATCACAGTAGGAAACATTATACTCAGCATATTTTTGCCAACAATAAATAAGAATGCTTATTGTCACAGTATAGAAATCTGCACTTTGGAATATAATGAACTCTTCAGAAGCATATTCTGAATCCTGCTGTTTTGGGGAGTGTTTTCTTTTGTATATAATTGTAAAGATGATTAAAGAAATGGTTGTCAATTGGCAAGAGGTCAGGTGAACATGGTGATGAGGAGAAACTCTGTTCCCAAGTTCCTTCAAGTTTTGCAGGCAGGGCTGGTTATTAGAAGGGGTTTGTTCTGGAGAACAATGAGTCCTTTCTGTTGACATGCCAGCAGCACACATTACAGCTTCTGGTGTATCTTACGGGTCTGCCGATCATACTCTTTAGATGTTTTTACTGATTCCGAAGTCTGTAATGACTCAGACCAGTAGAGACCACCAAACTCATGACTCTGCAGGCTGTGTCTGCTTGGTTTCAGGAAGTGAGTGAAATTTCTTTTTGGTTCAACCACTGAAGTCCCCTCCAGATGCCATACAAAATATGGAGTACTATTGTATACAATAAAAGAAGATGAAAACATGTCAAAATTCAAATCTGTGATAACTGGTAGGCTCATGAGGTACCCATTTGTTGAACTTTCCTCCTTTTCATTTTGCTTCAAATGTCACACATCCAATAGTTTGAATTGAGTTCATGGGCAACTTTCCTTGAGGTTCTCAATAATCAGCTTCTAGACTGTACTGTTGATTATTGTCAGCTTTTGATGGTCAGATGCAGCCCTCTCACACTTAAGGATCTCATCTCCTTAGTAAAGCGTTTCCCCACCTCTTACATACCCAAACCACCCAAGCACAATGGTTCTGGTTCATAAAAAGTTCATATTTATTTCCTACCCATGATGGTGGAGAAGCCACTTCACTGAAGATCCATCAAATAATTTAAATGCTTTGAAGTGGCTAAAAGACAATTCCTGCAAGGCAATGATCACTAATATAAATGAATGTCATATACATATTTTATTCAATTTATCAAGTTGCTGCATATGAAAGCACAGTAATAAAACACATATACTTAAGCTATGATTTATAATACAAAGCATGTTAGACCTATTAAGTACAATTTGTACAATTCACACAAGCAAAACAAGACTATAATTTTCCAGCCTGACAAATTACTAATGATGACATTTGGCAAATGTTCTAATGTCTACCACAAGTGGCCTATTCACAGTAGAAACACTTGAATAAGGTATTTGTCAGAGAAGAAGAACTCTGCTTCCATTTGTCTTTCCTTAATGACCCAGAGTAATGCAGCAACCACTGTCTGAAATATCACAGACCATAATGTCAGGTAGAAGGGGATTTGGGGAGGTTCATACCAACAAACAAATATTTGAGACAATTACTGCACAAGGATCAGTGTTCTCAAATAATCGACATAAATTATTCATATAGCTACACCCAAACCAAGAGATCCTGAAAGTTTATAAATAATATTGAGGAATATGAATGAGTTCTGTAGTTACTAAATGCATGGGCATTTGTGGTCACTCCTATGTCTAAGTGAGAAATTTGTTTGCACACCTACTTTGTTTGCAGACATGGAAAAATCAAACCCTGTATCTTATAATACTGGCTGGCCAGGAAAGTTTTACACCTGGTGTAATAGTGACACATCAGGTATGTGAGTAACCAACCACTTTTATAAATTGTACTTGAGGTCTCTTTCATGGGAGGAATGTCTAGTGCTGTTCACATTGTTACAAGACTATGACTTAGAAAATCTTAAAGGCAAAGGGCAACCTACTGGTACTATGTCCGTAAGTTGTCAGGTTATCAAATTGTCTTCTAAATATTTATGTTTGTATCTATAGATTTGTGTTCCTTTAAACTTTAGTCAGAGAAGTGTCCTTTTGAAAATGGGAGATGGTAATGCATACACATATATATAGTCATATACACACTATATATAGTCATATAACACATATATATAGTCATATACACACATATATATAGTCATATACACACATATATATAGTCATATACACACATATATATAGTCATATACACACATATATAGTTGTCTGCATGCATATATGCATACATGCAATATAAAACAGGGTTGTTGGTTTTTCAAAACCACTCTCAAATACTGTGACATTTGTAGTAATCTAAATTCTATATACATATTTAAAGATTGGGGCTTCAGGATTTTATTACATGCTGTGCTGTCAAAGGTGAGACTCTGGTCTCCTTTTACTTCTCACCTGACTTTCAAACTTCAAATTTGTATTAATGCATTTTCTTACCTTTATGATTATTTCCTTTCATTTCTGCTATAATTGGAAACTCTCATTCTGGAATACATTAGAAGAAAAGAAAATTTTAGATGGCATCTTTTCTGAAGGTTGGAAGGGTGGCAATGTTATTCACTATGTGCAGATAAGGATTATGAACTATTAAGCAATGGCAATCTCTGAACTCGTTTACTCCTGAGGAGTGTGAACTTAGTGTTTTGATGTCTCACAGATCTAAAAGTATACCGAAGTCTAAAGTCATGATGATAAATTATATTTTGGAGCTGGCTTGTGTCCTCCAGGACATTAGAAAGTATTTTTTTTAATTCAGAATACATGCAGATCTGAATGGCATGTGCATATCAAATTGTTAAACTGGAACTTTCAAATAATTTCACTATTCAGCCTTTTAAAATACAGGCATGTTACCTATTATTTATTATATATTTTCTTCTCTTATTTCTCTTATTTGTGTCAAGATTTCTTTCTTTTTTAAAATTATTTTTTATGTGAATGGGTGTTGTATGTCTGTGCACCATGTCTTTGCCTTGTGCCTAGTGCCTATGACAGCCAGAAGAGAACATTGGATCCCTTAGAATTGGGGTTACAGATGTTGGTGAACTATCATCTGAATTCTGGAAATTGAACCCATCTTCTGGTGTTCTGTAAGAGCAGTCAGTGCTTTTAACTGCTGAGACATAGCTCCTGCCTCAATTTTCTTAATATTAAATTTTCATTCATTCTCTGATTTGTCTTCCTTCTATATTCATTTAATCTCATTTATACATTCTCCTATACTCATGTCTATTACAGAAGTTTACTACTCTGCAGGTTTAATACTACACATTTTTAATTATACTCATCAATGCTTTTATTTCAGATAGTTTAATTTTGACTACAAATATCTTCATCTCATTATTTCACCTCTGTTTACTTCATAATTTCTTTCCTATTACTATCAGCATGTTATAATTTGATATGAATTACCAGTGCTCAAATAGACCCCATTTCACACAAACACTGAGACTCTTCTAACAGTGGATCTTCAATAAATAGTTTTCAGCAAATACTCTCTTCACATGCATGCAGAGCAGGGTCTGTGCTACATTGTGTCAAAGATGCCTCAGCATGGCCAACACCCATTTAGCTCAATGCTTCCTAAATTAAATATGTGTCTATCTGACTCACGAATATTGTAAATGAATCACAAGCTTTCCAAACCTATTGAACACATATTGTCTGAGATTGTAGGAAGTCATGGTATTAAAAAAAAAAATACCACCACCACAACAACAACATAAAAACATGTCTTACCTTCTTTATAAAGGGATAAACGTTTATGTGGTTGGTGGTGTCTCGCTTTGGGCAGCAATTTAAGTGTTCAGAGACTTGGTGCCCAAAGTTGTTTCAGATAAAATGATCTGCGTGATCCATGTTTTGATGTTTTCCTCTGAGACTGCACCGTTGATCAGCAGGTTTTCCTTCAGTAAGCAGCCAAAACCAGGATGATGGGCAAAGAGCAAAGCTCTCCAATCCCAAACTGTAAAACTGCTGTTTGATATAAGAAGAAGATGGAAATGTGGGATTATTATCGTAAACCACCTGACAACTGTGTGGGGAAAAAAGCTGGGAATTCATTCTTCTAATGTTAGACTCCCACAGGAGTTGGATGACTCCAGTCAGTCTGAGACACACCAGCTAGTGGCAGCTGAAAGTAGGGTTTTTTGTTTGTTTGTTTGTTGTTTGTTTTTTTAATGGATACTTTATTTATTTTAGTTTTGATCAATAATGCACTTGCAAATATCTGGTAGTGTTTCATCTAGCTTGGCTCTAAAGGACAGAGGGAATGCTGGGCCCATGAGGCTACATGGGCCCAGCAGGAAGAAGAAGGCAGTCCCGGTATTCCTGGCCGCTGTTGTGCGAGGAGATTTTTTTTCTGAACATTTGAAAACAACTTGGGAAAATTGCACACCCAGGCTGAGAGTTTTCTTCCATGGGTGAGCCACATCCCAGAGTATGGCTTGAATGGTCACATCCTCCTGCTTTTGCTATCACAGCTGGCGAATTGATTGGGTAAATGATGCAGCCACAAGGAATACCAGTCTAGCCTTCCTGTGTTCAGAATAAGCCTCATAAAGCAGATCCAGTGGGCCACATGGAATGGCCGTCTTCCTACAACCTTAAAGGGATCCACACTTCTGATATATCAATGCTACCGCGATATTCTTTCTCTCTGTTTTTTGTTTGTTTGTTTTTTGGATTTTTTTTTTTTTTTTTTTGCACGGGGAGTTGGGAGAGCGGTGGATTGCTACTGAAGATGGAACGCGATCTGGATTAGTGGACTGTCAAAAATCACTGGAGCTAAATAAGTACCAGTGGGATTGGGGTGTGAACAACCTGGAGCTGAGAATATGAAGTAAACAAGCCGCCTGAGGGTCTTCGGAAGCTGCACAGTTATAATGACGTCTGTGTGAAGCGCTGCAGGGTACTCCAGAGCCCACAGGAAGCTGCAGGCTAGATTATGCCCCGCAAGTAGAAACAAGTCTATTGTGACTAAAAAAGAAAAAAAAAAAACTTGTTTTAAACATTCAAAGTCAGTTTTGTAAAGAAAGCAAGGGTAGCTCATTGTACTTATGACGCTTATCAAAGGCAGCCAGAAAATGTTTTGATATAAATAATAATTTTAAGACTCAAAGAGTACAGATTTCCAACAATGCAACCTGTCTCAGATATGAAGTCTGTTTGCAGCACAGTTTTTATCACTGAAGCCCTAACATTTCTCACCTGATGAAAAAAATATTCAGGTGTTAACTCTTCATATTGCCCCGGGTAAAAAGAGAAGGGTTTGCTCACTCAAATCTCCTGTCTAGGGATGTTGAGGCTCTTATATCATATGAGATAGACAAATTATTGGCATTTCATTTTATTACCATAATTTTAGAGATGAAAAATATGACATTTTGTCTTTTCTTGGCCCATATATTTCTAAATCAACAAGAGAGAAATTCTCTTTATGAAACGAATTCTTTCCCCCTGTCTCAGAAAGCAGCTGGTAAACAAGCCACATCTTTTTGAGGTAATAACCTCCAGGCTCAGATTGAGAGAAATGTCTGCTTCTAACCATAGAAGGCAAGGATAGAATTTCACATGCACTGTAATGCTCTTCAGGGATGATAGGTCAGTCGAGGAAATGCAGATGGGTGTGAGACTCAAATGGAGAAATCACAGAAATTAATTTATTGCAGAAAATTTTCATTCTTCTTTTCTTTTTCTTTTCTTTTTAAATTATTTTTTATTTTTTTATTTTGTTTTATTTATTTACATTTCAGATGTTATCCCCTTTCCTGGTTTCCCCTCTGAAACTTCCCTATGCTATCCCCCATTAACCTGCTTCTGTGAGGGTACCCCCCCACACCTACTCCCGCCTCAACACCATAGCATTCCTCTACACTGGGGGATCAAGCCTTCATAGGACCAAGGACCTCCCCTCCCACTGATGGCAGATAAGACCCCTTCAGCTCCTTCAGTCCTTCCCTAACTCCTCCATTGGGGTCCCTGTGCTCAGTTCGATGGTTGGCTGTAAGCACTGCATCTGTATTGGTCAGGATCTGGCAGAGCCTCTCAGGAGACAGCTGTATCAGGCTCCTGTCTGCAAGCACTTCTTGACATCTGCATTAGTGTCTGGGTTTGATGTCTGCATGTGGGATGGATCTTCAGGTGGGCAGTCTCTGGATGGCCTTTTCTTCAGTCTCTGCTCCACTCTTTGTCCCTGTATTTCCTTTAGACAGGAACAATTCTGAATTAAAACTTTGGAGATGGGTGGGTAACCCCATCCCTCAACAGGGGAGCCATTCCTAACCTCTGGATATGGTCTCCCTCCCCTTTGTGGGGTGTTTCAGCTAAAGTCATCCCTGTGGAGTCCTGGGAGTCTCTTGCTTTCCTGGCATCTCGGACTTTCTGGTTGCTACCCCAAGTTCCCCAGCCCCAGTTGCCACATACCTCTGTTCAATTTCCTGATCCTCTCTCTGTGAATCTCCTGTATCTTCTCCCATGCCTGATTCTTCCCCTCTTTTTCCTTTTTATCTTGCTTAACTAAAGGAAATCTAAAGCAGAAATCAAACACTTGTCTTCAGTTGTTGTCCACAAGCATTGGTTGGTTACAGCTTCCACTGACAGCGTAGAATGCAAAGGCTTTCTCCCACAGCATTACGTGAGGTTGAGACTCTTGATGCACAGATCATCCTGGTGGAGGAGATGCGGCTGGACCACACTCATGGCCTGTTATGGGCCTTATGAACTGTGTTGAGCCATCTCAGCCGCACATACTTCACAGCTATGTGTTTCAGAGCATTTGATGATTCTAATGAGCCTTGAATATATTTAGTGGCTCATTAAATGATATTAAATGAGATAGTCTGTTAAGGGATAAGAGCTGTTAACTGCAACTTCTTAATGATCACTTTACACAAATTGCTAACCTCCTATAATCACATGGAAATGATTTCACTATTTCCAAATTTTAAAAGTAATAATTAGATTGTGTGTAGCAAACTCGTGTCCATAATGTCCCAATAGTAAAGCTGTAAACTTGGGTGTAGAAAATCTCATCAATTCTTCAGTAAACGTTATTATTTAATACATTTGTTCTGCTCTTTTGTCGGTTGTGTTCTGTTTTCTGCAGGATTAGGGCTTAGACCATGCTCATATATTAGGGACTCAGGTGCAGGTTGGGTTCTAATAGAGGAGCCAATGATTACCAGGTTGATTGATCCTTTTCCACTCTGGCATTCCAGGTGACTGGGAGTCATTCATTTCTTGCTTTGAATAAAATAGGTCCACTCAACAGACAATCTTGACTTCACCAATGCTTATTCTAAGCTGAACTCAAGACCTCTGGAAGATCAGTGCTCTTAACCATTAAGCTTTCCTCCAGTCCTATAGATATGTTTTTGGTTGATGAATTCCACACTTCGCTTTTAATGTAGAAACTTTAAAGGAGCATAAATATCTTCATCATTTTGAATAACTCAATTATTCAAAGGAGAAAGTGGTTTTATTTTATTTAATACCACAATGACATTTACATTGTATTCTTACTGAATATTGTGTAATGCTTTTATTTCAATAACTTGAAATGTTAAATATTCTCAAAAAGAAAATATCTTAAAATTTTAATAACAATGACTAATACCATGGTGGATTTATGCAGTTATGGCATAAGCTTGTGGGCCACAGGACTGCCTGAAGCTTATTGCTGTCTCCACCAGAGAATCCCAGTGTGAGGAAAGGGGATTTTCTTAAATATTTCATGCTTTAACTTCATTAACCGTAAAGTGGAGATAACAGCTCAGTAGTGCTATTAGAACAAATGTGAGCACCTAGACAGAACATACTTAGAAAATTGCTTGTCATTTTGTAAATGTTATTTAAACAAAATTATAGTATCAGTTTGTAGTAATACACAATATCCAATGCCCAAACTTCTTAAGGAAACATTTAAGTTTCTGGTAGTTTTCTATGATTCTTTGTTGTTTCATTATAATAAATTCATATAGAAGAACACATTATCAATACATGTGAATATTTTATTGAGTTTTGGAATATTTGGTCAAATTAGCTTCTAAAACCTATCTATCTGATTATTGGTCTAAGTTTGCACTATTTATTTTTATCTATACGTCTGTACATATTTTATGAAAATATCTAGCTATGTATCATCTATCATCTATCTTCTTTATATTATACCTTATTGCTTATGAATCATGTATTTATATTAGTCTTAGCATCTGTCTAGGTATTTACTAATATTATGTAATCTTAATCACAAGCATGGTGTATGAATTCATTATGTATAAATAAAGTATGTGCTGGACATGTGGAGGTGCATTTTAATATTTGTTAGTTCCAGTGGCCATGTACAAGCAAACATACATGAGCTGCAGATTTGCAGTGTTCTTATCTATAGGCAAACAGGCAGAAAAATACAAAAAGTTTACATACTGTAATTATCATCTTCTGAGCAGAATATGTAGTTAAAGCACGAAATAATTCAAAAAATGCTCAAAAAACCACAAATACTTATTTTTAATTGAAAAGAATTAAATTGACAGCTATGTGTTAGTGTTTTAAAGTATATAAAATATCTTCCAGAACTGAATATTTAAATACAGTGACATACTGCTTTAACCAGTGTAAAACTGGTAGGAAATAGAAGTTTAGAACACTGAACATACATCAAGTACATTATTAAGAGAAGGAAATGTCTACAATGTGTGTATTTACATTGCATATAATAGTAGAAGATTTCCAAAAATCTGTGTCATTTCAATCTACACATTTAAAAACTGAATATCTTTGAAGCAGGAGAGATCAAAAGAAATCACAAGAACAGCACAAGGCATTAAAAGGTGACACTGATAGAACATGGGTTAGCTATGTGATGAGTAAGTAGGAAATAACAGTGTTGTGCTCTGTGTCCTATCTACGGTTTCTATTGCTATGCTGACAAGCCATGATCAAAAGCAATGTGTGTCTGGTAGCTGTGTTGGGGAAGGGCTCATTCAACTTACCCTTCACCTTAATATTCACCACTGGAGAAGTCAGGACAGAAACTCAAGTAGATCAGGAACCTGGAGGCAGAACTGGTGCGGAGACCATGGAGAGTGATGCTTACTAGATTGTTCCACAGCCTGATTTGTTATAGAGCCAGGAAAGCTAGTCCAGGTATGACATCATTCTTACTGGGCTGGGCTTTCCCCAATCAATCACTAGTTAAGAAAATGTCCTATACCTGGATCATATGGAGGCATCTTCTCAACTGAGATTCCCTCCTCTTGGATGACTTGGACTTGTGTTAAGTTGACATAAAACACATGTATGGTATGTATTCACATACATGGATGGAGAAAGGGAACTGGGTGGAAAGGGACTGAAGAGACGTATGGGGAGATCTAACAGGTATGGAGGAATATGTAGTTTTGGGAGGGCTGGGGATGAGAATGGAAATAAGTGGAGGCATATTTGGGACTAGCTAGACCTGGGATGGGGAAGGTGATGGGGAGTCTATAGGGGTGACATTAGCTGAAATTTCTACCAGCAGGAGTTACAGAAGTAGCCACCTCTTGTAGCCAAACAGGAATTCCAGGGAAGGAGGGAGATATCAACCCACAAAAGCTTCAACTCAAAGCTTGTCCTGCATAGAAGATGTTCAGTGGTAAGGATGGAGCAGAGACTGAGGAAATGGCCAAACAATGACTGGCCCAACTTGAGACCCATTCCATGTAAGTGAGTCAATCCCTAACACTATTAATGATACTCTGCTATGATTGCAGACAGGAACTTAGCATAACTCTTTTCTGAGAGGCTTCATCCAGTGGCAAATAGAAACAGATGCAGAGACCCAGAGCCACACATTAGGAGAAGCTTGGGGAGTCTTGTAGAAGAGTTGGGGGTAGAACTGAGCAATCTAGAAAGGACAAGGACAACCCAAGAAGACCTATGTAGTCAACTAACCTGGGTCCATGGGGGCTTACAGAAACTGAACCACCAACCAAAGAGCAAGCATGGGCTTGACCTAGCTCCTCTACACATTTTTAGTAGATGTTCAGCTTGGTCTTCATGTGAGATCCCTAATAACTGGAGCAGGAAGTATCTCTGATTCTGTTGCCTACCATTGGAACATCTTCCTCTAGATGGACTTCCTGATTTGGCCTTAGTGGGAGAGGAGGTGCTTAGTCCTGCTGGGACTTGATGTCCCAAGGTAGATTGGTACCCAAGGGGTTTTCCTCTTCTCTGAGAAGTAGGGGAGGAGGTAGTAGGGGAAGAGACTTGTAAGGGAAGGACTTGGAGGAGAGGAGGGATGAGGATACAACTGGGATGTAATATCAATAAAAAGTAAATAAATTATGGAAAGGATAAAGAACTATCTGGAACACTTAAGAGAGCTAGAGTTGGGCAAGACTTCAAAATCTCAACTTCAGCATTATGAGCTAAAGTCAGGAAAACAAGAAATTACCAGCACTGACGTTTGTATCCTAGCATTTGACAAGTGAGAGAGAGAGAGTAAAGGACAATGTTTCAAGCAAAACATAGTGTAAAATTGTGATGCCAGAATGAGAAGAATGAGGTTGCCACTTATGAGGAAGAAGCTGATGAAGCCACCTAAGGTCCAGAGTACATCTCAGCACTAGGAATCTCACCTTAGAGTTTCAAGTGTTAAGTCTGAAAAAAAATCAGTGACAGGAATCCATGGTGGTAGGGATGTGTATAATGCCATTACATTTGTTAAAAATAAAAGAGAGATAAGAAATGACAATACCAGTATATTAAAGTAAATGTCAAAAATAAAACATATTGGAGAGATGAGTTTGAATGTAAACCACCAAATCTTAATATAAGTCTTTCATCTCAGAGTATATCTGGGGTGAATCATATTCACAAAATTCTATTGCACTTTTGATCCTAAAAGAAGAAATTTTTATATTAAATCCATGTTTCCATATATCATCTGTCTGTCTATGTGACTGAAGTATTTAAATACAACACAAGATAAAAGTAGACATACATAAGAACTTCAGTCTGTTATTAAGAGGAGATTTTGAAAATACATCCACAGGACAGCTGGAATATCATACAAATTAGTTTTTTAATATTTATAAAGAATAATTAAATATTTTGAGTTTTAAATTTTGAATATTTATAAAGAATATTTACAAACAACAACTGAAAATTACTGAAGGATTATAACTTCAAGAGATAAATTTTTCATCTTATCTGATAACTGAAGATAAGGATGCAATGGGCAAGACAACTATGAAATGTTGGGGATATCTGTTATGTAAATAAGTGAACCAACACAAAATTCATAAATATACCCAGAAACACATTGTCACATTATCTTCAAATGTGGAACCACAAAATTCAATGCTGAGACTTTATTCAACAAAACTACAGGGTTATTCTGGCATCTATTAAACTACAAGAAGTGCATAGGTGGATCTACAGTTTGTTCTTTCCCTTACCTCTTTTCTCTTTGTCTTCTGCACCTCTTTCCTTTTCCTTTAACCCATACTGAAAATGCACAAGTCTTCAAAAATGAGTCTGTACTGAAATGACCTTGCCTATTCTAATCCTTTCCCCATCCCTATCTTTAACTGCGTAACCACCACAGAACATCTGCAGTACAAGGCTGTTGGGGAGATTCTCATGGGTTCTTAGTATGATACACTATGACAGTTTAGTAAAAATAGTTGTCTTTAAAAATCTGTCATAACAATAAGAAATAGTTTATTCAATTATTGTTTTCATGAGTGTGTATGGACACAGACAATATATACATGAGTGTCTCTAGAATTTTTAATTATAAAATTTAAGCAACGTTTCTACAATGCATGTAAACCTTCCTGTGTTCATGCTATTGGACATTTTCACGTGGCAATGAATACGAAAGAGTTTTGTGACCTACAGCAGATGTCTACAAATTGTGGATTATAAAATGCCAAAACTAGAACATGCTGGAAAGTTCTCCTGAGTAGTATAGTAATGTGTTGGCCGTGGCTATGTACATATTGAGTGCTTGATTACATTCGTTTTATTGTCCAGCACCCATAATTCTGTGTACTCATATTTTAACCCCTTTTTCTACTCAGCTTATGTAGTCTTCCTCCTATTTGCCCATCCTCAGTTTAAAGTTGGTGAAACTACAGGAGAGAATAATTTTTAAGGTTAGGGTTAGGGTTTTTTTTATTATTATTATTATTTCAATTTCCTTTATTATAGCAGTAATTTGTTTATATTTTCAGCATAATGGCTATAATATGGGAAAGAGAAGAAACAGGACACTGAGGTAAAGATTTATTATTCAGTTCAAGGTAGGGTTTTTTTTTTTTTTCTGTTTTTGCTGCATATCCTTTGAGTAAACCATCTCATCTCTTTCTAAAGCCCTGGATTGACAAGGCTTTTTCGTATGTGTCTCCTCCTAGCACTGAGCCTTGGTTATTCTTTAAATTCCCAAGGATATATGTAGCTTCTTTGTCACATGTGCTGTGACTATGTTTGTGCAATTTCAGTCAATCATGTCCTCACTTGTATGGGTCACAGGTAGAGATTAGAAAAGATTCTAAAAGACCCCACCTTGCATTATGACATAGATTTTTGTCACCTACTTGCACTGGCATTGGTATTTTCAGCTCAGCTTTTAAGCAACAAGAATAAGTGTGTGTGTGTGTGTGTGTGTGTGTGTGTGTGTGTGTGTGTGTGTGTTTATGCGTTGTTTATGTGAGCACATATGTATGCAGATGACTGTGGTGGAGGTGTGCATGTAAATGTGTTTGTATGTATATACTATGGGAGATGGGGTTCAGGTTTATAGATGTATATGTGTGCATTGTCTGCTGTCCATGTGAATCACACATGCATGTGATATCCCTAGCCTGAATGGATTTGGAAAAGTCAGTAGCATGTGCTTTGTGTCTGACCTTTACTATTTTGCCCCCACTGCTTCTCCAATGATAAGACCTTTAATAATTTTAATAAAACTTCCAAATACATGGAAAGAATTATCTGAATTTTTTCTATGAGTGACACATTTTCTGGATAAGACCCAAATTGTGTAATAGTGGATAAATCTGCCACACTGGGGAAGCAGTGAGATCTAACCAGACAATGCCAGCGATAAGGACACTGTTTTTTCTGGGCACCTGGTTCAGGTCAGGAACTCTCTGGAATTAAGTAAAATCCATGATTAAAAGAATTAAAAAATGTGTCCAGAATCTAGATTAGCATGGTATATCTAAAATGACCCTTGAAAATTCCAAGGATAAAGACAGTGGACAGTGACTTAGAATACAATATGATTTGCATTCATAAGTTGATGAAAAACAAAGGTACCCATTAAACCTAAATAATAGTGTTATGAAATAAATAATGTCTACATGAAATTACAGAAAAGTGATGCCTTAAAAATTCCATTAAATAGAACACACATTAAAATGTATCAGATTGCTGTAATAAATATCAGATGGGAGATATATCTGACAATATTGGAACTCATTTTTATAGAGTTTTAAAAGATTAAAAAGAATCACTGATTTATCATTTTAATTAACTCAATAGAAGAAACAGAAATATGTATGTACAAGGTTATGGAATGTAAGCCCTCGCTAGCTGTGCACATAACAGAGCTTTTCGTGATCTGATTTGGAATGCTGAAAGTCATAACTCTCCCATGTGGCAGCTAACTCTGGCCATGAGAAAGGGAAAAAGACTACACTGTGATAAATATATTGAGCCTATCACCCTGCCTAAGGATGTTTATGCCCATTCGGATTTTGTCATTTTCAAACACTTATCAGATGTCAATATCTGTGTTTAAATATGGAAATAAATCTTTGGGCAAAAAATAATTTATTGTCTGTAGTTAAGATAACTAGCTGACAGGCATTACACCTTGTACCTTTATTGTTCTACCGTATCAGCAGTTGCTATGGAGAATTTATCTATAAATATAATCCTACTAGAGGATCTGACAAATGCTGTAGCCACTTTGCTGTCACTCAAGTCTGAATTCACTCATCAAATATCAAAAGAAGCTGGCTCTCACAGCAGCATGTCACCAGGACGACCAAATTTATAAATGTGCCTGTATAGTAAAATGTGTTACCTACAACAATCCCTGTGGGTTTTCCTGGACTCTTTGGAGACATATGCAGAGCTAGCCCAATGAATGCTGTGTGGTACTCCAGAAGCATGCTTACAGCAGGGAGAGCCTCATATAACGTGCCTCTCCCTCAGGTGCCTGGTGTGAGCCAAAATCTTTACACAACCTCTATATTCAACATTCTGCTGCACATATGTAATCTTCCTTGGTGATTTCCACAGTAACACTTTAGAATTATTATTTTACCTACTATGTGTTTGCATGTGTGTGCTTAGGGCAGGGTGGGAGTTGACTTCATGTCACATGTGAAAGTCTAGAGGAAGTGATAAAAGTTGATTCTCACCTTCTATAATCTTGTTGTGTTCCAAGAATGAATCCAAATTGTCTGACTTGCACAAGTGTTTTCATATGCTCAGGTTTTAGCCAGTCTGAAGATTTACCAATATCATAGTGACAGGGCCTCTAACCTGAATAGCTTTCTGTTTCTTGTTCCTAGAACAAGACAGGTGATATATGATTTGGGAATTATGTATCCTTGGTAAGCTTCAATTCAGGTCTGATGTTACAGTTGGCCATGAATTCAATATCAATTAATTAACAGCTTACAGTAAGTAAGTTGCCTAAAAATGGAGACACATGGGACAATAGAAGTTACATAGGGATATGCTGTAGAAAATGTGACCAGAGCCTCATAATAGCTTATGCATGCACATCTTAGAGTAATCATTTGCTTTGTTAACAAACTTTTCATAGATACACTATAAAGTACTATAATTGTGAATAAGAACAGTCAAATGCATTTATAAATAGAATGATTTTAAAAACTGAATCAAATACATCACAATTTTAATTTTGAAAATTAAAATAAAAGGATTTCTTAACAAATAATAAGTAATATATATTTTTTCATGTTAATCATCGACATCATTCTAACATTTAGTTAACAAAACCACCAATGTTTATGTTTATGGTTTAGAATTTCAGATTAAGTGTTACAAGAGATCAAATTTTTTTCATATTTTTAACACTATGTAGCTATAAATTCTAAGGATTTAGACCTACCCAATTCATTGGTAGTTAGGAGGTACTCAATACCTGGTTCTGAAATATTCATTTAGTTACCTATGTGTTCTAAGAGAAATATAGTTCACCCAGATGGGGTTCCTCTCTTTAGCTTTAATTGTAAAAATTTGGGGATGGTAAATGACTCAGTGGGTAAAAGCTTTTCCTTCTAATCCTGGCAACCAAAGTTTTAGATGTCTGAAATCCACACTCTTAAAGGAGAAAAATGAAATGTAACAAATTGTCTTCTGACCTTCTCACAGCTGTAATTTTCAGCAAGATGACAAACGAGACTTTTCTTTTGTATTAAAGGAGCTAGACTGTCTTCTGTCCCCAAGCTGTGTGTTTACTCTCAGTCACAGTGATGCATGCTTTTACAAATTCCTGTGGTGTTCTCATGGGAGCAACTTAATAGCTAAGCATGAAGGTGGTTAGCTGCAGAAGACCTTCTAAGGGCACCAGGAGGCTAAATTTCCAACAAAAGAGATTTGAGCATTGTACAAAGAGTAATGCTGGCTCTTACTTTCCAGTTTAATGCTTTTCATAAGTAGAAAAAAGTGCAAGCATGCAATTGCATTCTTGTAAGATTTTGACACATACCTTTCTGAATTGTAATTTCACCTGAGTGAGGATAGAGGCCTCAGAATCATTTGGGTCACAATGCTGAAAAGTATTGCACATTATGAAAGCCTACCACTTCACTGGCCAAGGCATACACTTTTTACAATCCAAAGGATTTGGAGATGGTAGCATTCACTAACATAGATGCTAACAAAACAGGACTTTCTGTTACTACTTCAGTAATAACCTGATTGTCAGTGTGCTGCTGAAGAGAAACTCAGTAAAAACAAAACTCCAAAAACAGATGAGAAATGTGTGAAGTCAATGTCGAGTGTCAGAAGAATGTCAGCCTCAGTGAATTGGAGAAAAAGCTACCCTGAAAATTCTTCTGATAACCTTATCCTTACATAGGAGAATACAACAGTTACATTTTCAGCGAGTCAGTTTAAAGTCTACACTTGGAAATGACAGACGGTCACTAATAGCCAGATTAAAATGATGGAATGCTGTGTTCAAGTGCTCTGATGGATCCCACCCATTCTGAAAGGGATAAAGGGCATGAATAGCCACAGAAGCATTTGGAAGAAGCACATTTGTGTTCCCGTTTTTCTTGGATTAGCAAGTCATAAGTTTGTAGCTATTTATTACGTAAATAGTTAAGTAGTTTCTAAGACCAACATCTTGGACAAGAACCATAATTTCTGCCTTACTAATTATTGAATCACATAATTTACAGTGCACAGATTAGCAGATCATGGGGAGCCCATCTCCAAGGGATATATCTATAACACCTGTGTATATGGTTCATAGAATATAGAGTAGGATAATGTGGAAAGATTGTAAGAGCCAGAATACCAGGAAGTCTGCTGTGAAGATATTTTTCTTAGAAATGAATGTCTACCTCTCCACTGGTGCCCAACAAGGCCATCCTCTACTACATATACAGCTGGAATCATGGATCCCTCCATGTGTGTTCCCAGGCTGGCTCTGGTTGGTTGGTATTGTTGCTTTCCCCATGGGGCCATAAGCCCCTTCAACTCCATCAGTCTTCTCTCTAACTACTCTATTGGGGACCTCCTGATCAGTTCAATGGTTAGCTGCAAGCATGCACCTCTGCATTTGTCAGGCTCTGGCAGAGACTCTCAGGAGACAGGTATATCAGGCTCCTGTCAGCACGAACTTCCTGGAATCCACAACGGTGTGTGCATTCAGTGCTGGCACCTGGAAGGGATCCTTAGTTGGAGCAGTTTCCAGACTGTCCCTCCTCAATTATTTGCTCCACACTTTGTCTCCATATGTGCTCCTGTGAGTATTGTGTTATTCCTTCTAAGAAGGACTGAAGCACCCACACTTTGATCTTTCTTCTTGAGATTCATGTAGTCTGTGAGGTTTTTTTTAAATTATTATTAATACTTTCATTGGATATTTTATTTACATTTCAGATATTATTCCCTTATTCCATTCTCCCCTGCCCAAGAACCCCCTATCCCATCCCCCTCCTCCTGCTTCTATGAGGATGTACCCCCACCCACCCTCCCCCACTCCCACCTCCCCACCCTCGAATTCCTCCACACACAGTGTCAGCCTTCATGGGACAAAGGATCTCCTCTCCCATCTATGCCCAACAGGGCCATCCTCCTCTACATATACAGCTGGAGCCATGGGTCCTTCCCTAAATGCTCCCAGGCTGGTGGCTTAGACACTGGGAGCTCTGGTTGGTTGGTGTTGTTTCTCTCTTCATGGGGCCACAAATCCTTTCAGCTCCTTCAGTCTTCACTCTAACTGCTCCATTCGGAACCCCTTGATCAGTTCAATGATTAGCTGTGAGCATCTGCCTCTGAATATGTCAAACTCTGGCAGACCTCTAAGGACATAGCTATATCAGGCTCCTGTCAGCATGCACTTCCTGACTTCCACATCAGCTTATACTTTTGGTGACTGTTCATGGGAAGGATACCCAAGTGGAACAGTCTCCAGACAGCCCCTCCTTCAGTTTCTGTCCCATACTTTGTCTCCATATTTGTTCCCTTGAGTATTTTGGTACTCCTTCTAAGAAGGACCGAAGCACCCACACTTGGTCTTCCTTCTTCATGAGCTTTGAGTGGTCTGTGAGTTGAATCTTGGTTATTTCAAGCTTCTCAGCTAATATTGAATAATCAGTGAGTGAATACCATGTGTGTTCTTTTGTGATTGGGTTACATCACTCAGGATGATATTTTCTAGTTCCACCCAATTACCTAAGAATTTCAAGAATCCATTGTTTTTAATAGCTGAGTAATACTCTATTGTTTAAATGGACCACATTTTTTGTATCCATTACTCTGTTGAAGGACATCTAGGTTCTTTCCAGCTTCTGGCTATTATAATAAAGCTGCTATGAACATAGTGGAGCATATGTCCATGTTATATGTTAGAGAATCTTTGGTATATTCCAGGAGTGGTATAGCTGGTCCTCAGGTAATACTATGTTCAATTTTCTGAGGAACTGTCAGACTGATTTCCAGAGTGGTTGTCCAGCTTGCAATCCCACCAACAATGGAGGAGTGTTCCTCCTTTTCTTCACATCCTCTCCAGCATCTGCTATCACCTAAGTTTTTGATCTTAGCCATTTTGATTGATATGAGGTCGAATCTCATGGTTGTTTTGATTTGCATTTCCCTGATGACTAAGATTTGGACATTTCTTTAGGTGCTTCTCGGCCATTTGAGTTCCTCAGTTGAGAATTCTTTGCTGAGCTCTGTACCCATTTTTTAATAGAGTTATTTGGTTGTCTGGAGTCTAATTTCTTGAGTTCTTTGTATATATTGGATATTAGCCCTCTATCAAATGTGAGTTGGTAAAGATCTTTTCCCAATCTGTTGGTTGCCATTTTGTCCAATTGAAGGTGTCCTTTGCCTTACAGAAACTTTGCAGTTTTATGAAGTCCCATTTGTCAATTCTTGATCTTAGATGATAAGCCATTGTTGTTCTATTCAGGAACTTTTCTCCTGTGCCAAAGTATTCAAGGTTCTTGCCCATTTTCTCATCTATTAGTTTCAGTGTATCTGGTTTTATGTGGAGGTTCTTTATCCACTTGGACTATTCTCAACAATAAAAGAATTTCTGGAGGAATGACTGTGCCTGACCTCAAGCTATATTACAGAGCAATAGTGATAAAAACTACATGGTGTTGGTACAGAGACAGGCAGGAAGATCAGTTGAATAGAATTGAAGACCCAGAAATGAACCCACACACCTATGGTCACTTGATCTTTGACAAAGGAGCTAAAACTGTCCAGTGGAAAAAAGATAGCTTTTTCAACAAATGGTTCTGGTTCAACTGGAGTCTGTGAGTTTTATTTTGGGTATTGTGAGCTTTTGGGCTAATATCCACTTAGAGTGCATACCATGTATGTTCTTTTGTGATTGGGTTACCTTACTAAGGATGATATTTTCTAATTCTATTTGCCTAAGAATTTCATGAAGTCATTGTTTTCAGTAGCTGAGTAATACTCCATTGTGTAAATGTACCATGTTTTCTGTTACCATTCCTCTATTGAACGACATCTAGTTTCTTTCCAGCTTCCGGCTATTATAAATAAGGTTGCTATGAACATAGTGGAGCATGTGTCCTAGTTATATGTTGGAGCATCTTTTGAGTATATGCTCAGGAGTGGTATAACTAGGTTCTCAGATAATACTATGTCCAGTTTTCTGAGGAACACAACGGATTTTCAGAGTGGTTGTACCAGCTTGCAATCCCACCAACAATGGAGGATTGTTCTTCTTTCTCCACATCCTTACCAGCATCTGCTATCACCTGAGTTTTGATCTTAGCCATTCTGACTGGTGTGAGGGGAAATCTCAGAGTTGTTTTGATTTGCATTTCCCTGATGACTAAATATGTTGAACATGTCTTAAGGTGCTTCTTGGCCATTCATTATTCTTTAGTTGAAAATTCTTTGTTGAGCTCTGTAACCCATTTTTTAATAGAGTTATCTGATTGTTTGGAATCTAATTTCCTGAGTTCTTTGTACATATTAGATATGAGCCCTCTATCAGATGTAGGATTGGTAAAGATCTTTTCCCAATCTGTTGGTTGCCATTTTGTCCTATTGACAGTTTCCTTTGCATTTCAGAAGTTTTTCAATTTTATGAGCTTCCATTTGTCAATTCATGATCTTAGAGCATAAGCCATTGGTATCCTGTTCAGAAACTTTTACCCTGTGCCCATGTGTTCAAGGTTCTTCCCTACTTTCTCTTCTGTTAGTTTCAGTGTATCTGGTTTTATGTGGAGGTCCTTGATCCACTTGGACTTGAGCTTTGTACAAGGAGATAAGAATGGATCGATTTGCATTCTTCTATATGCTGATCTCCAGTTGAACCAACACCATTTGTTGAAAATGCTGTCTTTTTTTCCAATGGATGGTTTTAGCTCCTTTGTCAAAGATCCAGTGACCATATGTGTGTGGATACATTTCTGGGTTTTCAGTTCTTTCCACTGGATTTTCTGCCTTCTCTGTACCAATACCATGCAGTTTTTATCACTATTGCTTTGTAGTACAGCTTGAGATCTGGGACTGTGATTCCCTCAGTAGTTCTTTTATTGTTCAGAATAGTTTTTGCTATCCTGGGTTTTTTGTTATTCCAAAGGAATTTGAGAATTGTTCTTTCTAACTCTATAAAGAATTGAGTTGGAATTTTGATGGAGATAATTGAATGTGCAGATTGCTTATGGCAAGATGGCAATTTTTACAATATTAATCCTGGCAATCCATGAACATGAGACATCTTCCCATCTTCTGAGATCTTCAATTTCTTTTTTCAGGGAGTTGAAGTTCTTGTCGTACAGATCTGTTTCTTATTTGGTTAGATTCACACCAAGGTATTTTATAATATCTGTGACTATTGTGTAGGGTGTCATTTCCCTAATTTCTTTCTCAGCCTGTTTATCCATTGTGTAGGGAAGGCTACTGATTTGTTTGAGTTAATTTTATATCAAGTCACTTTGCTGAAGTTGTTTATCAGGTTTAGGAGTACTCTGGTGGAAATTTTGGGGTCACTTAAGTATACTATCATATCATCTGCAAATTGTGATATTTTGACTTCTTCCTTTTCAATTTGTATCCCTTTGACCTCCTTTTTTTGTTTTATTTTTATTTTTTGTTTTTTTGTCTAATTGCTCTGGCTAGGACTTCCAGTACTATATTGAATAGGTAGGTCTAGACTAGGAAGCCTTTTCTAGTCCTTGAGTTGTGGATTACCGTGATGGTTTTCCTTATACTGAATCATCCCTGTATTCCTTCGATAAAGCCTATTTGATCATGATGGATGATTGTTGTGATGTGTACTTGGATTCCATTTGTAAGAACTTTATTGTGTATTTTTGCATTGATATTCATAAGAGACATTGATCTGAAGTTCTCTTTCTTTATTGAGTCTTTGTGTGGTTTAGATATGAGTGTAATTGTGGCTTCATAGAATGAATTGGGTAGTGTCCCTTCTGTTTCTATTTTCTGAAATAGTTCAGAAGAGAGTTGGTATTAGGTCTTCCTTGAAGATCTGATAAAATTCTGCACTAAAACCATCTGGTCCTGGGCTTTTTTTGGTAGGGAGACTTTTAATGACTGCTGCTATTTCTTTAGGAGTTATGGGACTGTTTAGATGATTTATCTGCCCCTGATTTTAACTTTGGTCCCTGGTATCCATCTAGGAAATTGTCCATTTCATCGAGATTTTGCCAGTTTTGTTGAGTATAGGCTTTTGTAGTAGGATCTGATGATTTTTTTGAATTTCCTCAGTTTCTCTTGTTAGGTTTCCCTTTTCAGTTCTGAGTTTATTAATTTAGATACTCTCTCTGTGCCCTCTGGTTAGTCTGGCTAAGGGTTTATCTATCTTGTTGATTTTCTCAAAGAACCTGCTTCTGGTTTTGTTGATTCTTTGTATAGTTTCTTTTCTTTCTACTTGGTTGATTTCAGTCCTGAGTTTGATTATTTCCTGTCATCTACTCCTCTTGGGTATATTTGCTTCTTTTTGTTCTAGAGCTGTCAGGTGTGCTGTCAAGCAGCTAGTGTATACTCTCTCCAGTTTCTTTCTGTAGGCACTTAGAGCTATGATTTTTCCTCTTAGCACAGCTTTCATTGTGTCCCACAAATTTTAATATGATGTGTCTTCATTTTCATCTAAAAAGTTTTTAATTTCCTTATTTCTTTCCTGACCAAGTTACCATTCAGTAGAGCATTGTTCAGTTTCCATGTATACATGGGCTTTCTGTTATAATTGTTGGTATTGAAGACCAGCCTTAGTCTGTGGTGATCTGATAGGATGCATAGAATTATTTCCATTTTCTCGTATCTGTTGAGGCCTGCATGGTGACCAATTATATGGCCTATTTTGGACAAGGTACCATAAAGCACTGAGAAGAAGGTATATTCTTTTATTTTTGGATAAAATGTTCTATAAATATCTGCAAAATCCATTTGGTTTATAACTTCTTTTAGTTTCACTGTGTCTCTGTTTAATTTCTGTTTCCATGATCTGTCCATTGCTGACAGTGGGGTGCTTAAGTCTCCCACTATTATTGTGTTAGGTGCAATGTGTGCTTTGAGCTTTAGGTAAGTTTCTTTTATGAATGTGGGTACACTTACATTTGGAGCCAGATGTTCAGAATTGAGAGTTCATCTTGGTTGATTTTTTTATTTGACCAGTATGAAGTGTACTTCCTTATCTTTTTTGATAACTTTGGTTGAAAGTCGATTTTAATCAATATTAGAATGCCAAATCCAGCTTGTTTCTTGAGACCATTTGCTTAGAAAGTTGTTTTCCAGGCTTTTACTCTGAGGTATTGTCTGCCTTTGTCACTGAGGTGTGTTTCCTGTATGCAGCAAAATGCTGGGTCCTGTTTACATATTCTATCCGTTAGTCTATGTCTTTTTAATTGGGAATTGAGTCCATTGTTGTTAAGAGCTATTAAGGAAAATGATTGTTGCTTCCTGTTATTTTTGTTATTGGAGGTGGAATTTTATTTCTGTGGCTATCTTCTTTTGGGTTTGTTGGAAGATTATTACTTTCATGCATTTTCTAGGGTATAATTTCCCTCCTTGTGTTGGAGTTTTCCCCCATTATCCTTTGTAGGGCTGGATTTTTGGAAAGATATTGTGTAAATTTGGTTTTGTCATGGAATATCTTGGTTCCTCTATCTACGGTTACTGAAAGTTTTGTTGGGTATAATAGACTGGGCTGCCATTTTTGTTATCTTATGGTCTGTGTGACATCTGTCCAGGCTCTTCTGGCTATTATAATCTCTGTTGAGAAGTATGTTACAATTCTGATAAGTCTGCCTTTATAATTTACTTGACCTTATTCCCTTTCTGCTTTTAATATTCTTTCTTTGTTTTGTGCATTTGGTGTTTTGATTATTATATGATAGGAGGAATTTCTACTCTGATCTACTCTATTTGGAGTTCTGTTGGCTTCTTGTATGTTCATAGGCATCTCTTTCTTTAGGTTATAGAAGTTTTCTTCTATAATTTTGTTGAAAATATTTAATGGTCCTTTAAGTTGGGAATCTTTACTCTCATTTATACCTATTTTCCTTAGGTTTGGTCTTCTCATTATGTCCTGGATTTCCTGGATGTTTTGGGTTAGGAGCTTTTTACATTTGCATTCTCTTTCACAGTTGTGTCAGTGTTTTCTATGGTATCTTCTGCACCTGAGATTCTCTCTTATCTGGATGCAAATTCCTGATCCATATTTTACAAGACTATTATATTATGTGATTTTAGGAAATCTCTCCTAAGATACCTGGATAGCAGGAACAGCAGGGCCACCTCTATGTAAATGCCAAGGGGCCACACAGCTGCTAAGGCATCTCCTGCAGGAGGTTCTAATTAAGGACTAACTGAGAGACTAAGGATTGCTGGTATAGATCAAAAGGGAACTGCTGTTGAGAAGAGATGCTTTCTTGGGACCAATGGGGCACAGGTGGAGAGTATAAAGAAGCTTGCAGAAGTGTTTAGATGAACTTGCTATGGTGTTTCTTGTCTGTGCCACATCACCTCCAACCCCCCATGGGCAGGTACATTCCTGTAGTGAGTAGTTCAAGGAACAGTCAGGCAGCAGATACTGTCTTGGCTTTCACCTCTTCTGTCACTTCTTCCATGTTTTAACATAACTGTTACTGACATATTTTCAGCTAGATATCCCTGTCATTTATATTATTTTTTATCATAAAGAACCACTTTTATGTGGCCAAGGACAAGGGAATGGGCTTCAGTCAGGAATCTGACATTAGGCTAGAAGAAAGAAATAATTTCAGGCAGGAATCTGAATTTTAGGCTAGAACAAGGAGGTAGGCTTCAGACATGAAAATGACTTTGAGCTAGGACAGGGAAGTTGGCTCAGATATTTTGGTCATCTGATAAGCCCTTAGAAACAGTGATTATGGGAATGTTCATGGACCTTGTTTATTGCTTTGCTTGTTCTTTGACTATTGTGTTTATTATCTTTCTTGTTCCTTGATTATTTGCATCCATTATATTGCTAGTTCCTCAATCTAGAACTGACCTTAATACTTGCATGTAATTAAAATGGTATAAAAGCAAAAAGGAGGAGGGAGGATGGCATAGAAGATTTCTGGGGTGGGGGGATGGGGAAAGGGTATGAAATCTGAAATGTAAATAAATAAAATATCCAATAAAAAATGAATGCCTAAATAAGAGAGAAACAATGGCAATAGTAATGGATATGTTAATGCATAAAGAGAATTTTTTGTGAGATTGCACTCATAGACAAAGAACTACAGGCATCTAGTAACTACTAGAAAACAATCACCCTTTCTCATGGATGAGTCCCCTTACTAGTTGTCCAATGTAAAGTTGTCAGCCTTGAAAACATATACATATGAACAACAAAAATGGATTTGTGTGTGTGTGTATTTACACATTATATGTACATATACATATGTTGTGTATACACATGCATACACACATGTGTATGTGCAACAATAATAGTAAAAAAAAAAAGACAATTCACTTAAAAACAGTGATAGGACATGGCATGAGTTGAGAAAGGTTATCTAGGAGGGTTGGAGGGAAGAAAGGTGGTTAATTGAAGTAATTATATTTCAAATGAAATCTTATTTTATAAAAAGTTAGAAAAGATAGCATTCCTTATGGATTCAGGAAATTAATAAGAACTGAAAAATATGTTCCTGACAAAGGCATAAGCAACTTAATAAAACTTACATTGGCTTACACATTGTGGACAGTCAGAAATCAGTCCCTTCTAACACAGCGAATAATTCAACATGTCTTTAAGATCACTGCTAAATTTCTTTATTTCTGAATAATTTAGATACTATACTTGCATACTTTCATTAAAATATGAAAATTATATATAAACATTTTATAAATGATCTCTAAATTGTAAAAGTTCTTTAAGACTTCCATTATTTTCAATATTTTCATATAATATATTTTATGAATACATAAAAAATTAAAAGAAATAATATTCCACACTATTAATTTATAATTATCCAGATATTATCCATCACAATAGATAAAGTTTTCAGGTCAATTAGCTAAAAGCATTGACAATTATCAAAGCAATAAACCACAGTCTAGCAATTATGTTTTACATAAAGTTTAATTCATAATTAGACAGATAATGTAACATGAAAAAATTGAGGTTAGAATGATCTTATCATAATGTCTTAGGGTCTGCCATGCATAAAAAAATGACCTGTGGTTGGGCAAGCAAATACAGAAAGATCATGGTAACTATAGCAGCTGCTGCATGGATCTGAGTCAGTTGGGGCTGCTTTAGAGGAGACTTTTAACATTAATTTTCTAAACTAGCATGAAGCAAAAATAAATTCATAGCTCAGAAGTAGAAGATAGATGTACCTGGTAAGCAGCTGAGGAGCCTGTGTGATCTGAATATATGTGGCTAGTGAGAGCAGCACAGGTGGACTCATCTGACTTTAAGTTGGGTGTAGTGACTGAAGAGTTCTGGTGTGAAAGCATGGTGTGATCTAATGGATCCTAAGGGTGAGGCAAATGTTGGGAGGATGTGGTGCTCCTGGAATATTATTATGTATAGAGGAATTTTAATCCAGCCACATGGCTGCTTTGCCAAGAAATCACATCCAAAGACTTTCTTGGTCTATATGATCTCCTTTGAATATAGACACACCCTGGATTACAGTAGGATCTGAGCTGGAATGCAAACATGCCCTAGTACATACATTTAATCCCTAACAATCAAGGTAAACTTAGTTTGTAGAAGGAAGCATCCATGTTTGAAAGTCACAACTAAATGAAGGGAGGACAAAGTGATGAATCAGAGAAAGATTTGACAGAATAAGACAGAGATTAGATACACCTACCCAATTCTCTCAAGAATGGCAAAGGACAAGAGGATACCTAAGAGCAACTTGAGAGAAGGGTGTATGGTCTGTGGTGTGTTACACTTTGTATGGCAATTTTACTGGGGCAATTATAAAAAGACAGGTTACAGAGAAAACAAGCTAGACCCAGGTGAAGACAGAATGAAGCAGAGAATGAGACAAAGACAGAAGATTGGAACATATTGGCAAAGTTAGTATGAGGCCAAGCAGAGCAATTCAGTAGGAGCCAGAATGAAGCCAGATTGACTCAGTCAGTTTAGAAGATTAGATTATATGGAGGCTATAAAAGCAAATCTTCAAAAAAAAAAAATGTAGGAGTTTAAAATAAAGTGAACTGTGGAGATCACACATTTGTTCCAAACACTAAAACCAAGTGTCAATAACAATTCTTTTCAAACTCTAATTTTTCTGGATACTTTGGAAGCTCACCTTCTATATGAATGCTTATGACATGTTTTATAGTACAAATGCCCTCTCTAAAAATATTAAGAATGTTGTTGATATTCTTTGAAGGTATTTTTGTGTCTTTTATTTAGTTGTTTAGTGTTAAATTTATTAAAATATTACTTTTACTACAACATGAGATGATTTTCCATGCCATCAATGTAATTATTATTCAAGTAACTTATTACTAAGACCAAACCATACATATATATGGCTTCTTGGTAAACAGAATGGTCTAATGGCCCAGTTACTTCTCAAAACCTAAGGGTTGATGTCAGTGATATCAGATTCAGTGATCTTCTCCATACTTCACTTTCTTCTTCAGAAATAAGTCATTGCTCTCTAACATTGCAGAGACATTTGTGAAAAATTTTCCATTGTATAAAATGTAATGTATACAGTCACAGAAACATCAAGAACCGGTTATGGTTCAGAGATACAGCCATATATTTACATCTGTTTTCTGTTACCTTTTGAAATGGAGGGGGAAAAATTCCATGTGAGAAAAAGATCCAAAACAGACATGTGTGTTTCCATACATGTGCATTATAGAGATGATGTTCCTTTACAGGTTCATGAGACTTAGATTTCAACTCTGGATTTATGAGACATGTATGTATGTGATGTATGATGGATAGATGCACTTCCTGCTTTGGCAGGGCCCCAGTTATGAAACTCCCATTTCATTTTCTTTCCTTTGTAACATCTGTCTCTTGCTTGGCTGTTCCTATTGCCCATTGCCAGAATCAAATACCTTGATGCAGAAAGCCAGGCCTTCTTTTTATTTGGTTGTTGTTTTTATTCATTAGTGAATTAACATCCCAAAAGCTACTCTCCCTCCAGGTCCCTCTCTCACAGACTGTCTCCTCCCATCTACCTCCCCTTCTCCTCTGAGAGGGTGAGAACCCCATGGGTATCTCCCCAGTCTGGCTCATCAAATTTCAGCCTGATTAGACAAATCCTTTCCCACTTAGACCAGACAAGATAGCCATAAAGACTGAGCTGCCTGACTGCTACATATATGTGGGGCCTCTTTCCAGACCCTGTATGTCCTTTGGTTCCTGGCTTAGATTCTGAGAGCTCCCAGGAGTCTAGTTTTTTGACCCTTTTGGTCTTCCTGTGGGGTTCCTATCTACTTCAGGGCCTTAGATCCTACCTCATCCCTTCCATGAGTGTCCTGATCTCCATTTAATGTGTGGTTATGGGTATCTACATCTGTTCCAATCTGCTGCTGTGTAGAGCCTCTAGGAGAACAGTTGTGCTAGGCTCCTGTCTGCAATCATAAAAGATTATCACTAATAATTTCAAGGATTGGTGATTGTCTATGGGATGAGATTTGAATTGGGCCAGTTACTGGTTGGTCTTTCCTTTGGTCTTTGCTCCATTCCTGCATTTTTTAGACAGGATAAGTTTTGGGTTGAAAGTTTTGTGGGTGGGTTGATTTCCTTATCCCTCTCCTGGTTGGGGGAGAGAGGTTCTCCCTGGCTACAAGAGGTGGCCTCTCCAAGTTCCATGACCCCACTGTTAGTCACCTTTCCTAAGGTCACCAGCATTCACTATTGGGAACCTTCCCAATCTTAAATCTCTAGGTCTTCCTAGAGATTCTCCCCTCCTCCCATTCCCTGCAGCTGTAGATTTTCATTCATTCTCTTGGCCCTTTGGACTTCTCTCCTGTCTCTACCTACACCTGATCTTGATTACCCCCACTTTTCTCCCCCACACCCATTTCCCTCCCTCTATCTGCCTCCTATGACTCTTTTGTTTCCCCTTCAAAGTGAGATTCATGCTTCCTTGTTTGGGCCTTTTTTCTTGTTTAACCTCTTTGGGTCTGTGGGGTATATCAGGGGTATTTGATACTCACCTCTATATTTACAGACATTTCCAACTCATGCCCACCCATCATCTCATGGACCTATAGCTTTATGATACTGCCAACATGTCACATGATAAGACATACTGATTGTATTTTCTAAGTCTCTATGTTTATCCGAGGAGAGGTTATTGCTTCTGGTTCCAGAAATAAAGCTCAAAGAGAATCAGGTGACTAATGGTCTCTGTTCCCAAACCCTCCTCTGTATTTGTCAGTAGTGACTAGGTATTATTCCTTGGAACATGTTTGTAGTCCAAAACACTTCACATATAAATCCACATATGTGATGATGTCACTGACATGTGGTGTAAACTCATTTCTTTCCACTTATCAATTGGATCTGTAGGCTGAGGAACAAAAAGTTTTCCTGACCAAATGGGGAAAGGGTAACAGAGGGCATCTAGTTCCCTCATTATGCAAATGTCTATAGTTTCTCAAGATGAATCCCATAAAACACAGAGCCTCCATTCAGCAAAATGAAGGAAGGCTAACACAGGGAGAACCCAGTGTACAGGGTGAGGCTGGTGATTTCTGAGTCCTTTATTCACAGTAGAAGTCTTTGGGGAGAACAAAGGTGACAGTGCATTCTACTGTAGGAAGTAAAATTCCTCAATGAGAAAGGAATTGTTTTGGTTGGTCTTAATTTGGGAAACAATGAAATAATGTAGCCAATGTTTCCTGAGAAACTTTGGAGGTTTATTACAAAGCAGAATATAATATTGGTCATCCTGAATAATAATAATGATGATGATGAGGCCAGGTAACCTTTTCCCATATTGACTTTCATAAATTAAAGTACATATGTTTCATATAGTGAATGCTTCATTAAAACATTTATATATTTTTATTTTTAAGTATATGAGTTTTCTTTCTGCATGAATATCTATATACCATACATGCTTGGGAAGGACAGAAGGAAGTATCAGGTCACCTGGGATCACCCTGTGGATGCTGGGAACGAAGAGAGGTCCTATGGAAGAAAAATCAGTGCTCTTAATCACCAAGCCACAACTCCAGTTACTAGTGGATGATTTTAATTTAAATATATTCAGCATTTATTCTATTTTTACTATACTCATGTAACACATTATAGACACATACATGCATTTTCTGGTAATGTGTCATTGTCTAATTGCTCCTTTTAAAAAGTGGTTTTGACAGGTCTTTAATACTAATGCATCTCTATGCATTAAAAAAAAATGGAGCCTGGTAAAAGAAGAACATAGTCATTGTCAAACAAAGTTCTTTCTTTCTCCAAACTTCCTTCATTTCAAAGGTCTATAAACTTGAAATATGGTTGCTAGTATAGAGAGTCAAAATGAGCAAATGGGTTCACTAACAATTCTTTGCCAGTATCTCACATTAAACTCATCTCTATAGAGAAAGATTTTCTAGTACAAGAAAATAAACTGTAGGTAGTTACTAGCTCTTTGTTTGCATGACATTTGGTCCAGTTCAATGAATAATACATTTTTTAAATTCCTGAAAATATTACAGCAATAATAAAAGAGAAACACATAGCAGTTAGAATTGTAGTTGGGTGGAAGGAGGTGTGCTTAGCATGTAACTTTCTCTTACTCATCCCTAAGTCTAAATGAAAGTAGAAGAACAGTAAAGAAGAGGCAAAGAGTACAGTGAAGAAATCCCATCTCCACTCTTTCTCCAAAACATGGTACCTTCTTCATGTGCCCACATGTATTTTAGTTTTCTCCAAAAAAAAAAAAAAAAAAAAAAAACAAAAACAAAAACAAAAAAAAAAAACAACCAAAAAACAAAAACAAACAAACAAACAAAAACAAATGAAGGACATGGACTATGACATTATGATAAATGCAGTGTTGCCAACAAACCATAGCAGATCCTAATTAGTCTCTCTTCAGTTACACCAGAGACAAATTATATCAAAATTCTCCCAATGAGGTATTTTAATGGAGCATTTTCTTGTCCTGATTGGTGCTTAAGGACTATATAAACACTGAAATATCTAGGATGTGGAGGGTACACATAGAGGGCCCCATGGCTCTGGCTTCATATGTGGTAGAAGATGGCCGTGTTGGACATCAGTGTGAGGAGCACTCCTTGGGCCTGAGGGGGTTTGATGCCCCAGTGTAGGGAAATGCCAGGTCAGGAAGACTGCAGTGGGTAGGAGAGCACCCTCACAGAGGCAGGAGAGGGGAATGGTATAGGGGGGTTCCAGAGGGAAGACCTGGAAAGGAAATAACATTTGGAATGTAAATAAATAAATAAATAAAATATCCAATAAAAGAAAAAAATGACAAGTAGAAGGAGAAGGAGAAGGAGAAGGAGAAGGAAGGAGAAGGAGAAGGAGAAGGAGAAGGAGAAGGAGAAGGAGAAGGAGAAGAGAAAGAAGAAGAAGAAGAAGAAGAAGAAAGAAGAAGAAGAAGAAGAAGAAGAAGAAGAAGAAGAAGAAGAAGAAGAAGAGAAGGAGGAGGAGGAGGAGAGGAGGAGGAGAAGAAGAAGAGAAGAAGAAGATGAAGAAGAAGAAGGAGGAGGAGGAGGAGGAGGAGGAGGAGAGGAAGAATGCTTTTGACATTAAGACAAATACCCTAGCTAGAGTCTGTGGCTCTGCAGAAATAAATAAGGTAAATGCAGCAGGCAGTGATATAGGGGAGGATGATCATGTGACCAGTAGAACCAAAAGTGCATAAGGTCATCTCCAGCATAGGTGTGCCTGAAGCCTAAACAATGTTTCCTTTCCTTTGCAGCTGTTCTCTCTAGAAGAACCTGTTATTCATAGTCTAGAAAATGCAATTTCCTGATCTCCTATTATTCTTACTGCAACTGAGACCAGATCCTTGATAAATCCCATTAAGTAAACAAACTTAGATTTGCTTCATGGCACAAAGGATAATCAGATTCCATGTGCCCTGTATGATTTAAAACAAATATGGCATGAGCAACTGTTGCATCATTTAACTCTACTCAACTCAGCACAAGTTGTGCTGTTACCATGTATTTCAATCTTGTGCATATCTTTATCCCAAATGCAAGAGACTTTTGTTGTTTTATTGCTACTATTTTCAGTTCTTCAGTAGAGCAGACACAGGACACACAATCCTACAGTCTATTTTCTCTTAGTTTTTAATGGACATGCTCCTTTCCTTGGAGTATAATTCCACTTTAGTACTCGCTTTCTTTATATTCTGTAGAGACCTGATAATAGCTTCTTCTTCACGCTACTGTATCTGTGTCTATGTAAGCATTCTGACTGATCATTTACTCCTCAGAAAATGAGACACAGAAATCTTTTAATCTTCCCCATTCTTCATCTTTCAATTCTGTGATAATAAAGCTTCTCCAGTAGTTTTCATGCAAGTTTCACTGCTGCCGAGTTATTGAGAACTTTGATTTAATTTTTGCAGTTTTTCCTTATATTTGAAGAGCTCCTTCATCATCTTCTCAAAGTCTAGAAGCCTTCCTTATCACCTATCAGGATTATTATCCTGTGTTCAAAGATTTTTATCTAATAGATTTCATGCATGGTTCTCTTTTTTTTTTCCTGTTTCTTTTTGGTCTATGTACATTATCATGCATAGTATACAATAATCTACACATATTTTATTCTGTAACTGAATTCTCCTGGCCTTCTGCAGTAAAGTCTATTGGTTAATGACTGAATTTTGTGTATTTTTCATACATATAATTCCCATAAATGTTTTTCTATGTTTAAAATTTGTATGAGATGTCTACAAACTAACAATAATTTTCATCAATAGCTTATTAGTCACTTTTTTGTTTTGTTTGCTTGTTTTGGTTTATTTGTTTATTTCTATGATGATCCTCAATTATCAACTATAAGTGGGACATTTATATCAGTCTCTCTCCTTAGGTCAGAAACAGCAGTATCATGGAAGAGTGGGCAGAAATAATGTATGATCTGGAACATCAAAAACACTGCTATGACATGCTGTCTTCTGGACATGGTCATAGATGTCATTAACAAACAGCAGCTGTGATGATCTCCATAAGCAATTGGCTGTTGATAACTCCTGGGAAAAGGTAACTGTCTTAGTTTGGTTTCCATTGCTGTGAAGAGACACCATAACCAAAGCAACTCTTATAAAGGAAATCAGTTAATTGAGGCTGGCTTACAGTTTCAAAACTTCAGTCCATCATTATGATGGTAAGAAGCATGGCATCTTGCAGGCAGATCTGATGCAGGAGGAGCCAAGATTTCCATCTTGATCCACAGGCAGCAAGGAGACTGGATGCATTTCCCACTGGGCATAGCTTGAGCATTTAAGATCTCAAAGCCCCACCTCCTCAGTAATACACTTCCACTAACAAGGTTACACCTACTACAACAAGGCTACACCTACTTATAGTGCCATTCCTTATGGCCAAATTTTCAAACATGTGAGTCTGTGGGGCCCATACCTATTCGAACCATCACAATGAGCTCGTGTTCTGTGCAAATGTGGCCACTAGTAGGTTCTCATGTTCAAGTGAACGATCCACACCCATGTGCATAAGGTAAGCATTAATTGGACTCGGTTGTAGTAACAAGGTTGTAGTAACAAGGAAAGAGAACAATAACTACAAGAAGACATAAAACTAATAGAGAAATGACTTGGAAGGAATGGAGGTATATTGGGGGACTATAGTTTGGTGAACATTGTAAAATGCACTAAATACATGCATTAAATGAAAGAAGAATAAATCACATCTTACATTAAAAATAAAGTAAAAAATTGTTAAATATGGATCCATAAACTGTTTCTAAGTATATTTCTTTTAAGAAGAAAAATCTATGTTTCTTTTATCTTCCCTGTACTCTGCTTTTTCTCTTTCTTGGCATGCTTACTATGCGTAAATGAATGACAGTATGGATGCTAATTATAAAATTTGGAAGCTATGAACAATGTTTAATTTTGCAAATATGGCAACATTTTGTAAAGTCAGAGATACAATCTTCTCTACAATATAGATGTGGTTTTACCCACTAGGGTATGTGTGTGTGTTTATACTATTTTTAAAGCATCATTCAATTTTTCACCATATTTGACACTTGGATTTTCTTTCATCATAAAAGGAGGAATAAAGCAGTTTTTTAAAAATTTACTTTTGAGAAAATAGAATATTTTGTGTCGTGGAAAGCATTTGGACACTCATTTTTCCATATTTATTCAAAGACACTGAAAAAACATGAGAATAGCCGTTAGCTAAACAGGAAATGGGCATTTTTCTATCAGACAGATACACATACAGGGAGCAATGCAGAACAGACCATACTGACATTAAGAGAATTTCAATGTCTTATAAACATTAAACAGCAAGGCAAATTCTGTGTGCGTACAGACAGGTGAACACAGTGACTGTTAGTACCTGTGTCAGGGAAATACATTACAGCAAATAAGTCACTATTTTATGTGGCCACATAAGTGGTTTATATAATTAAAAACATTCCATTGCAAAGGTAATCCATAAAACAAGTGAACAGCAGAGTTCAAATTGAACAGCAAGAAACTTCAAGCATTAGTTGGGCAAAAGCAGAAGAAAAACCTTAGGAAGCATAAGTGGCCTGTTAACCTTTCCAAAGGTACCTGAGAAGGACTATGTGAACACAACACAGAGCTTCAGAGTCACTCAGATGCCACACTGGAACAAACATGCATTGGTTTAGGTAAGGAAGAATTCAAGCACAATAAACAAAATTTCGGTTTCAAACTGTAAAGTAATGAATGGCTGGAAATGAGAAACTATGGAAATTTTGATGAGATGTTTGCATATTCCTGGTTGGATCCAACAGTAGAGAGGTAGAGAAAACTGAGTTTCATTCTAATGGTTAACAGGACACACTCAGACACACACAGACAAGAGTAGTGCCTGCTGTGGTAATTTCTTGTCATGAGGGGGCATCATGGGGTATTATCGATAGGAGAACACCAACATCAATCTTTCAGAGAAACCAGTGTCCCATCTGGAAGAGATCCAGGCTCCAATATATCATCAGCATTAGGAGCCTGACTTTGAACATGCCCTGAGAAAACACAACATGATAGTCATTGTAAAGAACCTATAAAATATTTAAAGAAGTACGAAGTAGAAATTTCTGGTTCCTTTGGAGAGTTAGTTGTGTTATGTGGTATTTTTCTGGAAGTTGTCTTATGAAAGGATGTTTTGCTGAGGCAGACACCTGAGAGGACACGTGATGCTTGTAAAAAATATAAGTAGAACCCAACGACCATAAATGAGGCTCTTGTATTGGTTTGCTTTGCAATGCTTTGCTGATATTCACTGATTTTCATTTGTCATGACTTTGTAGAGAGAAACAGCAAGAAAGAACATCTTGTGGTATTCTGGCTGCTTCTTGTCACGTCTGTGGACTTGAACCAATTTGGGGAGGCCTCTCGGTTTCTTCTGAATAGAGGCTCAGCTACTGAGTCCTGTTTTGTGTTTTCAGATTGGACTGGACTGCTGCTACTGATTCATGTTTGATATTTTGGACTGGATGACTGATATCTTGAAAAGGAAGATTGAAATCTCCACAAAGAACTACTTATAAACAGGTACACATTCCCCTTGTCCTATTAACCATCTTTCTCCCCTACCTTTGGTCAGTAGGCTAAAAGGGAGATTGAAGAATTTAAGAATCATTATTAAAGTAGGTTTTGGAAAATCTATGCCTACAGAGGCAAGTTCTTTCTTATCCATAACCATCTGGGCAGTAGATATCACTCATTCATTTACAGCTTAAACAGAACCAATTAATGTGCATGTCTAAGAAATAGTGACCAAACTTAAAACTTGAGTAATATGTTTTAATTATTGGCTCAGAGATTTGGACTTCTGCTTAACTGTGAAAATGAGGCTGTGTGCCTTACTCTGGAGCTTCACTCTCTGGGCTCCTATCTTGTTCTACATACATGTACATTCAGCTGATTGCACAGTGAGGGCCCCATGCTTTGGATACCTGAGTTATTCTCAAGGATCACATTCTGACTTATCAAGTTCATCCAGATCCTTCATTCCCCACCTCCTGAAGATTTTCTCTTATGGTGCTATCTCTTCTGCATTTGTCTCCTTATCCCTCCATACTAATCATCTTGTTAGTCTTTGAACAAGCTATATTTTATGACCTCTCTTGAAGCATCCATCATACTTTCCTTTAATACTGAATATCAATTCTAATGCGTTACATGTCATACAGCCCTCTTAAATGCATGCTCCTTGCAGCCTTGCTACATTCTATCCTTCTAACAGTGCCTGTTATGCTATCACAATTACGATGAAACTTTAATAGGTACCTTTGAATACAGAATCCTCTGTTAAATACTGCATGGTTATTCCACGCAGAGAATGTATTTATGCAGCTGGTAAATCCTTTGAGAGTGTTCAGTTTTTCTGGGCACATAGAGGATTTTGAAATACTAGCAACTTGTATCTCAGTCAGATTCTCACCATGGCAACAGCTGCTTACTTCAGGAAGAATGACAGCAACTGTTGTAGGTTTTGCAAAGCTTGATGCTCAGTGTTTTGTTTTGCTTTGTGTGATAGCATTGTACCGTATGCACACAATAGCTCTCTTTACATAGATTATAAATGTGAGATTATATGTCATTAAAGAGCCATCTATAAACATATTTTAAGTTAAAGGAAGATTACAACTATGATCCAGCTTTACATAGTGTAAAGACCCATGCTATTGTTCACTAAAACTGTTTAGCTAGAAATTCATCTAATTTATTCTGTAAAATGAGAGTATAATTTTCAAGGGAGCTGAAAAACCTTATTAATATACAACTCTGTTTTTAAATATATTTTAAATATGTGTATAAATGTAGATTTTGCCACATTTTGGTGTATTTCTGACTATCTCATTTCAATGACTTATTTTTAAATTTACAAGTTTTGTGATCATTAGTGAAATTTAAAAATTAGAATCTACATGTATGCTAATCTTATAAAAGCAACATACTTTTTTTTTTTGCATGTGTAGCCCTCTCCATTATTCTTTTGTATTTTTCTGAGTATTATGTGACTTTCCTCCCCATTATAATTTTATGATTTCTTTCTATGTTTATCCAACTCTCAGAAGAACCCATCTCTAAGATTTTCAGTGTTCAAATGGAGAGAAATGGGACTCTTAGAGAATTCTTTCTGTCCATTTTTTTTTTTTTTTACTGAAAGAATAATGGTTTTGATTATGAAATAATGCTATTTCTGTAATGCCACCTGAAATGAGAGGTACTTGTCTCATTTGGTGCTTTTTTTGCCTCAATTTTATACCATAAAAATATGTTTGAAAGTAAAATATTTGGATGCCCAGTATCTTAGAACATTTTTGAATTCATATCCGGCATTACCATGTTTTGTGTATGTTAGTACCAAAGTGTGTCTCCCTCTGAGTGCTGAATATCATTTATTAGAAAATATATTACTGACACACATTGGTTCTTAATGCAGCACAAAGGTCACTGATAATAAGAAAATAATCATTTTTGGTATTCTTTTCCAGTTCTATTATAAACATGCTTCATTTTGAATGAATATATGCTTTAAATAAGACACATCCATTTCACTGGTGATGCTATGGTTAAATCAGTTTGTAGCAGAGAATGGAGTATTCATTTGCTGACCAAGGTCATTCTCTCTTGTCTCTGCTCTACTCCCTTCCTTCAGCTATTGTGGCTATGAAAATATGCTATAGTGTATTTCTTCAATGTTTTCTTACAAGAACAAAGATCAGTTTCCAGTATGATAAGAGTTGAAGAGATTCTTGTCAAGCAGCCCCAAAACTGTCCGCCTCTTCCCCTTTGTTATTTCAAATACAAGACTGAGCCTGTCTTAGATCTTTCTGACAAAATGCCCTCCTTACCAGTCGTAGAATATGCATTATCAAAAGTAATGCACTTCTGTCTTAGATTGGTAAGGCTCTGTGCAGAATCTTCCCCATCTTTGACTTGTCAGCCTGTTAATTTAATAACTCTATCTGGTGGTTCATTTTCAGGTTCAAGCCATGTACTTTGGCTGCCAACATATTGATCTTGTTAAAGACAAACTTTAGCCAGGCGGTGGTGGCGCATACCTTTAATCCCAGCACTTGGGAGGCAGAGACAAGGTGGATTTCTAAGTTCGAGCCCAGCCTAGTCTACAGAGTGAGTTCCAGGACAGCCAAGGCTATACAGAGAAACCCTGTCTTGAAAAACCAAAAAAAAAAAAAAAAAAAAAAAGACAAACTTTAACATGATGTGCAGGAATAAAAGTATTCACAGGACAGAAAAAAAAAAAAAAAAAAAAAAAAAAAAGCGCTGGGCGGTGGTGGCGCACCTTTAATCCCAGCACTTGGGAGGCAGAGCAGGCGGATTTCTGAGTTGGGAGCCAGCCTGTCTACAGAGTGAGTTCTAGGACAGCCAGGCTACACAGAGAAACCCTGTCTTGAAAAACCAAAAAAAAAAAAAAAAAAAAAACACCAAAAAAAAAAAAAAAAAAAAAAAAAGGCTAGCATGATTAAGCTATATATGACATTCTTGAAGCTTGACTAAAATAGAAATACTGACCTAGGCAATGGGTAATTTTATCAGCAGTATCTGCCTCATCAATGCTCAGTAGAGCAGCATTCTTTAAATTCATAAGCTTACTATGCAAAGGATAAGGAAATGGGCTGATTGGCAGGAAGTTGGTCAAGGACAAGGAAGTGGGCTTCAGTCAGGAATCTGACATTAGGCTAGAACAAAGAAGTAATTTCAGGCAGGAATATAAATTTTACGCTAGAACAAAGTAATTTCAGGCAGGATTCTAAATTTTAGGCTAGAACAAAGTAGGCTTCAAACATGAAAATGACTTTGGGCTAGGACAGGGAAGTTGACTCAGATATTTTGGTCATCCTGATAAGCCCTTAGAAACAGTGATCATGGGAGTGTTCATGGAACTTTGTTTATTGCCTTTCTTGTTCTTTGACTATTTGTGTTTATTGTCTTGCTTTTCCTTGACTATTTGCATCTACTGTATTGCTAGTTCCTCAATCTAGAACTGATCTTAATACTTGCATATAATTAAAATGGTATAAAAACAAAAAGGAAGAGGAGGGATGGAATAGGGGGTTTCTAGGGAGGGGAAGTGGGGATTGGAGACAGCGTCTGAAACATAAATAAATAAAATATTCAATTAGAAAAAAAAAAAGAATGAAGAAAAAAAGTTGAAGGGATTTTAAATCCAGAGTGAATGACAGGCAGCAGAAAATGTGATCCTGCTTGAGAAGGAGGACCAGAGGGAAGCCTGCAAAGAAACTGATGCCAACAGGCTTCAGAACAAAGAGCTTGTAATCTTTTAGAAGTAACACCTTTTTAAAAAAAAATTCTGCTGTTCTTATCCTTTAAAAGCATGTGATTTTATGTATTATGATTTGTATTGTTATTTAAAATCTTTCTCAGTTCTCACTTTGCATTACACAAAAAACTAAAAAAAAAAAAAAAAAAAAAAAAAACCAAGAGCACATTCTTCCAATAAATGGATTTTAACTATAATGTATATAACAAAAGAATAACTTTAGGAAAGTCACAAATATTCTGTTTTTCATCAACCTTAAAACGTCTATCAACACGCAGATAAAGCAAAGAGAGTGCAATTGTGAATTTGAGACCCAGTGAGCCATCTGCCATTCACTGAGAACTCCACCTAGCATAACTGCTCTAATTCTTTCTCTAAGACATCATTCTTCTTTCTCTAAATGATAATCCAGAAAGCAGACATAAGTGTATCAACTCCATCCACTTACAGAACAAATGCTTTCCCAAAGCTATAAATGTCAATAATAATATAGGTGTATCAATCCATCCATTCACAGAATAGATACTTTACCAACCTTATATATGTCAATAATAACATAATTGTATGAATTCCATCCATTTATAGAACATATGCTTCTCAAAGCTATTAATGTCAATAATAAAATAATGTATCAATCCACTCGTTTACAGAATAGATGCTTCCCCAAACTTATAGATGTCAATGAAAAACTTTAAAAGGTTAATCAGTTTTCCTGATCTATTTTTATTATGGAGCAATTACCAGAAGGATGAACTCAGAGAAAGCAATAATTTACTGCACATTACACAAAACTATAAGTAAGAATTTAAACATTGTTTTTCAGGTAGCAATAATAAAGGCCTGAAAAGGTGAAATACACTGAATTTTTAAGCATTAATTTATACATGTATCAAACACAAAGTTACCCAATAATATGCTTAAGCTTGTTTAAACATCAGTTAAAATGAACTCAAATCAGTTAGAAAAATTTGGTTTACATTTGTTGATTAGGTATCACTCCTCTGAGCACTTGATTAAGTAAATCCTAATGTACATGAAATGTTCATTTCGAGGTGTAGGTTTTGATGAATCCCGACAATCATGTATAACTATGAAACTTTAGGATTGGAAGATTCTGTAACCTAGATAGTCTTTTCAAACTGTAGCCACATTGATGCTTTACATAATGTAAGTCAGTGCGATTTGAGAATACTAAAGCCTTATAGCACACAACGGAATCAAAGTTTATAAAGTGAAAGTACCTATGCAGAGCAGCAAAGGTCTGGATCATATAAAGTGATGCTTAAATACTTGAGTAGAATTAGAGTAATTTACACACAAAGGAAGCCATATGGATAGAGGTGGATTTTTAAATTCAAGTCAAGATCCAATGACAGCATTATAAATAAGAGTAGAGAAGCCCAGAGGCACATGACACAAATTTATAATAAATCTGTTAGGCCTTAAGTCTTGCCTTCATCAACAATGACAAAATCTTAATCAACAGTTGTCTTAAGGTATTTCCTCCCTGAGTTATTTTAGAAGTATCTAAGCACAGTTTATAGAGATAAAGAATAAACAGCTGCGAAATGAAGTTCTAATCAATGGCAAACAAAGAAGTCATTCAATCACTATAACTTTTCTAAAAAAAGCTGAATAAAGGTTCCACTGCAGCGTGTGCAAAGCTGTATACTCAGCAATACTTCTCATGAAGCAAGGGCCTAATTTCTGAATCAAAGTCTGTGTAGCCGCTTTATGTAAAAGCATTTTACATCTCAAGCTGATATCAAGCAAAGCATCAGATGCAAGTTTCCTGCAACAAGACGCAAATATCGTGTAGGCAGAACAAAAAAAAAAAAAAAAAAAAGCCCCTCCCAAAGTGCACAGGTAGAGGGTGTAACTACAGCCTCAGCCCTAGAGATTTACATACTAATGAAGGTCAGAGGGCTGAGCAATTAACCATTCCTCCCCAGAACCTCCCCCTTTCTCCCTCCCTACTTAACTCAGGTCTGCCCTGAGTTTGGGGGGTACATCCAGATCCATCCACCATCTGCCATGACAATAAACCCTTTTGGAACCAAGGACTTCCTCGTATCATTGGGGCCTGCGGGCCTGCCGGGCCTGCCGCCACAGAAGCCTCCAGCCACTGGAACCTGAGACCTTCCTCCGTATGTGAGACAGGCTACCTGGAAAGCCTCCAGGCAGCCTCCACCTTGCAGGTCCCGGGCCGCTGCCACGTGGGCCTGGGGCCTGCTGCTGCGGCCCCCCAGTTTTTTCCCACAACAAAGTACATGTGACATGGTAGACAAGTCCTTTGTCTAAATTGTAATGTTTCTTATACTTTGGTCATTGCATGCTATATTCTGATTTCTGAAACTTTGTAGAAGATTACTGTATACCATCCATCACCTTTGATATATGTATGATTGTCAGGACATTTCAGGAAATAACAAAGTTTCATGACGATATCTTAGGAGAAAATGGTCATTAAACCATTATACAATAAAAATAGCACAGTTAATTCTGTAACTATGAGCCATAACAAAATAAAAAATACAAACTTAAGAATTTGAAAGATATTTTCTATTAATGTATTATGTATTAAAGGTAGTAAACATAAACCAGTCAACTCAGAGAAAATACAAAATTATCAGAATTGTTACTGAATGTAAACATTAAAAAGCCTCAAATTGTCATATCAAAAGTCAAAAACAAGCACAGGCATAGATATAAATACTTCAATATATAAGTTTATGAAAATCAAGTTTAATTCATCAAACCACAGAAGCTTAAAACAAATGAACAACACGAAGATTATAAGATGAGAATCATAATTCAAGAAGTTGAGAAAATTTAGCTCATACGTCTATCAAGGGTTCATTGTATAAATAAAATAGTTATAGTTTTATGGCTTTACCTTAAGCCTGAGGTAGTTAGACAGCATGGTGTTATGTGGGTTGATAGAGAAGAGGATAGGAGAGCATGAAATATTGTGAGGTCAGGCTGGGTCAAGTTGAGGAAGTTTTGTACATAGAGTAGAAGAGAGCAGAACAAACAAGAGAGAATACTACAGGAATGGAGAAGTAAAATTATCTAGAAATAAAGAAAACATATAGAAACAAAATGCTCTTTTATTCTAGCTGTAGCTGTTCTTCAATACAGCATTTTTCATGTGAGGAAAAAGTAAACTTTAAAACTGGACATTACCATTCATAAAATTAACTCAGAAAAAGTTATATTTTAACTAGGTATGTAAGAAGCCACCTTAAAATTGATGTAAAGTTCAAAGACAAATTTTATTTCAAATTAAATAAATATATTTGACTATTTCAGTGATACAGGAAATAGTCTATACATTTTAAAGTTCAATTAAAAAAGACTGTGAAGCATTCTTTGATGACAGTTTTGAGAGATATTGACAAGGGAGAATTTAGTCATAGATTCAAAAGTTCTAATAAAATAATCTATCACACCAGCATCAATCATTTTATGGTGTATAGTCTGAACCATGTGTCTTCACATAATTCTGAATGAAGCTATTGACTAGGAGCTCTGTAATTCCTCTCTTCTCCCCTCCTCCCCTCCTCCCTCGTCCCCTCCTCCCCTCCTCCTCCTCCTCCTCCCCTCTCCCTCCCCTCCTCCTCCCCTCCTCCCCTCCTCCCCTCCTCCTCCTCCCTCCCTTCCTCCCCTCTTCCTCTTCTCCTTTTGATTTTGCAGATCCAGTGCTGTGGAAGTATGTTTTTAAAACATAAGGACCAATGAAGAATGGGCATCTCCTTTCACATTCCTGTTGGAGAATTACCACCACAATCTCCAACACTGGACCCAGCAGGCCTTGCTGCTATGCTCAATCCTGCTATGTGTATTGATTTGTGTGCTCAGGACAAGGTTCTCTCTTTAATCAGAAGAAATAAAATGACACAGGGCATCGACTTCATTGGCTCCACAAACATTATGGGTAATTATTTTAAACATCAAGGGAGGTGGCTTTTGTCTTTCCTGTCTAACAACTGATTGATCCTTTTCTGTACTTTAGGCATCTCTGAGTAGACAAAGCACACATATCAGGAAACAGAAACTGCTTGGAATGCACATTATGCTCAAAATATGATCATTCAGTGTTTCCAGCTGAAACTGGTGTCTTTGTTACACTTTTAAAATCATTCCTAGATTATTATGGGGTTTCAAACATTATGGGCAATCAAAATTAGAGCCTTGTACAAGGTAGGTAAGCATCCTACCAAAGTACTACACTCCCACATCCATGGGCTTTCTATTTAAATGGGGCTTGTCTGATTCTGTCAGAACACTTAACTATAGAAAGATTTCTAATAGTTTTTTTTTTTAATTGCAAAATACCTAAATATTGAAAATATTGGTTTCTATTAATTTCAGTTTCATACTTGTCACTGATATTTGGGAGTTCTTTTCTTATATCTGAGCCATGCTTTTTCCTGTAAAACATGCACAACAATATACGGGCAGGAATAGGTGCATGGGGATAACATGTGGTGTTCTGGATCAAACTGCAGAGATTGTTAACTTGCTAACCTTGTATCACTTATAAAGGTATTATCTCTTCACCTTCAAATTGGTGGTGGTGATGACATTAAAAAAACATTTTTCAAAATCATTGTGGAGTTGATAACCCTCATACAGGAAAAAAACACAAACCCATTACGTATGATAAGAAAAAATCTGGTACATTTCAGGTACTCAGCAAATATCAGCTGTTATTTTATGTATGGATAGATTCAATTATATTTGTTGTATGTGGTAAAAATAAGCATAAATTTCCTATAACTGTAATTTATACAATTTTACTTTTTATCATTCCAATTGGAAAAGAATGAGTATACATGCCTGACTCTATTCTGCATTAAATCTGATATGCCATGTTATTTGTCATCACTTACAACATAGTATTTTACAGAAAACTATGAATTATATTGGAAGAGATTGCTGCCTTAAAGCATTGAAAAGCACTGAAAAAAAGAAACCTAGGGCTCATGAATGTTTGTATCAAAGTCTAAATTCTGCCAAGAATATTGCACTAGTGAAGGATCTGTCAATAATTGTTCGTTGCATGTCACTTTGGCCTATAATGTTTTGTTGTTTAAATTTTTGTTTTATCTGCTGATTTCTGTGTTGTCTGGCTAACTCTAGCTTCTCTCTTGGGTGCAAGCCATACTTACATTATTAAGTTTACATTGGTCGAGTTCATAGGACTCAAGGCAATGCATTTGTATGGGATCTACATGTGATGCTACAGGAAAACTCAGCATGTGTGAGAGGGTTCTGTCACACTGCTTCATGCACTTTTCTCTGGCATGCCAGGACACACTAAGGGGACTTTCAAGAATGAAACATTACGATTGATTGCTTTGTTTTATGCATAGATTCTCACTCTTAGTGCAGACTAGCCTTGAATTCATTATAAAGGCTGTGCTTGTCTCAATGTTATGGTAATCCTATGGATTTGGATGCTGGAATACTGTAAGTATTTCCCTAACAAGAATGGCAGGTGTTGGCACTGCGTTTGGATTCCTTAGCCTCCAGAATTATGTGAATAAATTACTTTTTATATACTTACTATTAATCATATATTAATCTTATATTAATTAATTAATTATGTATATTAATCTATGTATTAATTGATTAATAACAATGGATAACAATGAATACTATGTTATGGTATAGAAATGGAGATATAGATTAACTTTGCTTAAACAAGAAATTCTTAAGAAAATGAGTTAATTTTCCAAACTTTCATCAAATATGACTTTCTTCAGTGACTCACCAGAAGTTTTGAACTGGAAATTACAGGCAACCACAGGTATGTTCCCAGACTCTGGCTCACTGTTACCAAGGCATGATCAGAATACTTCCTGGCCATCAGTACTTTGCATGTCTTGTCTTAAATGATTCAACACAATATTTTAGCTTTCAATGCCATGAAGTAATTATTTGAAATGCTTTAGGTGGTGAGAATCCATGCTGTTTTACAAAATCAAAGCTATAAAAACAACTGAATTAACACCTGTTCTTACCAATAAATCCAAATTGATGGTGAGCAGCCTGCTTTATATCATGGTGATAGACCTTGTGTGTCTTAAGACAACATAATCGTAAATTTAATTACTACTGTGTCTTATAATATCGTATCTCTTCAAGTTACAATGCACCATTGGTTTTATAAATAAATAAATAAATAAATAAATAAGAGAATGATGCTTTAAACTCTCTTTCCCTGCATCTCCACCCAACTCTGTACACAAATATATGAAATATAAAAATGATTACCCTAACTTTAAAAGCTCTACATTCCAAGAGTTCTAACGTGTCAGTGAGTTGCCCAGAAGGCAGGAATGCCAGCCTCAGTGGCTGACAAAATGAGTGCTAACACAAGGACCCAAATGGTAGAGGGGGAAAAGCTTTCCATAAGGTCCTCGGACTTCCACAGGGAAAATTGTGGCCTCCACTACTCTTCTCAGTGTATTCATATGCAAAATAAATCAATAACTAATACAAGCTTAAGTGTTAAGTGGCTTAAATAATCTATACCTACAACATTATGTCTGAGAAATGACATAAAATATGTTAAAGGATAATCAACAATTTTTATAAAGAAGTTATGTTTTATTTCTTTTAAGCTATTTTAATAGTTTTCTATGTCAATATTAGATTTGTTAATTTTCATAGATATATGTCTATAATATACATATTATTTGAGTATAGTGGATGTTTAACAGTATAAATTAATAATATATTTTGTAGTCATTAATTCACAAGGTGTGAAATAAAACAGTTTGTAATGAAAATTGAAGCTTTAATTTATATAAAGCATTGGTAATGACATAATATTCATCTAATTTTGATATGTATCATCTAAATCACAATGTTTATTCTGATATTTTTATTCATTGCATTTCTCACAGTAAGTTAGACTACTAATTTTTAACAACTCTGTATCTACCAAATTCTTATGCGTGTACAGAAAATGTTGAATTCAGATTTAAAAAAAATGTTGGGATTATTCTCCATCAAAAACCCTGCCAATGCTTTATAAATAAAAAGTAATATAACAATTTAAATGTAATTTATGCTGGGTTGTATACTGTGCTTCCTGCCTTTGCCCAGAGCCATGCACATTTGGACACGCCAATATTTAAGTTGCAGTTTACAGAAGGAATTCAGAAAATACCACTAGCAGTATGGTTGTTTTCTACAAACAAAAAATGAAGTGTGAATTTGTAAAGAATTGTGTCTTCCAAAGGGAAAGCCAAACTGTAAATAATGCAAATTGGCAGGATGATGGAATAAAACGATTCCAAAGAATATTCTGAGTTATAATTGGAAATCATATGGAAAGAGACAGGTTACTTCTCTTCATATGTTGCTTGGCTTTGACTAATAACTTGCTACTGATCTAGTTATACAAGAAAATATGTATTAATATTACATCCATTAGAACATCATTATCACACATTAAAATGCATGGGGTAGCTGTTGTAGAATGCCATGTTCTGACTTGTAAAATGCTTACTAAATATAAATGACTTCGTGTGTGTGTGTGTGTGTGTGTGTGTTGTGTGTCTGTGTGTACATGTATGTGTGTTTATGTGCATTGATATATTTATGCATATGCATTTTGTGTGTGGTATTTTTGCATGTGTGTTTGGTGTATGTGAATATGTGTGCATTCACATGTGTAGGCACATGTTTATGTATGTGTAGTACCTTGTGCACATGCCTCTGTCATGCACGTGTGTATACATGTTGTGCTTACACATAGGTGTGACTATGCCTGGTTTCATGTCTGTCTGCTCATGTGAAGGCCACAGTATATGGAGAAAACTGACTTCTATAAATTATCCTATGATCACACACATGCCATAGCAGGTAAGTACACACTCATATATGTATGTACACACAAAAAAATCACAACTAGATAAATTTTTTTAAGTTACCTATTTTTAAAAGATATTAGAAACGGAAATACCCTTATGTAAATTAACACATCAAAATATATTTTAATTACAAAGAAAATTTGTTTGATAAAATGGAGGGCAAGGTACATTTAGAGTAACACATCATGTATCCCAGCAGGAGTATAGAAACTTCTCTCAAACTCCCTGAGCAAAAGGCTTTATATAATGGGATTTCTGGCATAAGCACTCTCATGGATGTGCAGGTTAGCTCAGGTACTGTTGCCTTATGTGTCTGGTTCATTCGAATGACACCACTGACCAGAAGTTTGTCTGTTGCTAAAGTAGATGACTCTCCTGTTCCATGTTACAAACATGGGAACAGCTGAAGCTGTGGTGAGGAGAGCTGCACAAAGTACACCACACATGAAACAAATCAGACAGAAATAGGGCTACTTCCTGGATAGGAAAACTGTAAAAATCTTTTAAAAGATTCTTGTTGTCATTCCATATTATATAGACCACAGACTGAGTTTAAAAATTTATTAAATTAATATTTTGCCTTGTATAAACTATAAAATACATTTCTCTCCAGGGATAAAATAAAATGATATCAAAACTCATAACATTACCATTTGGACCCAACTTAGTATTAATTAGGAGAAGGATCAATGAATAAGTGAATGTTCTTCCACTCAATGTATAGCAAGAAAAGTGATAGATAGTTAGATAATAGATGATAGGTGATAGAGAGATAGATAGACAAATGATAGATAGATAGATAGATAGATAGATAGATAGATAGATAGATAGATAGATAATTGATAAATAGGTGATAGATGATAGTTAGATAGATACTAGATAGGTGATAGATGATAGATAACTAGATAGATGATAGTTTGATTGATAGATGATAGATAAATAGATGATAGGTAATAGATGATAGATACATGATAGATAGATGATAGATAGATGACAGATGGTTATATAGACATAGATGACATAAACACAGATTGTAGAAGGTAGGGCAGATTGGGGAGGATGAAATTATAATACAACCTGAGACAGACCTTGTTCTTAGAAGTTCCTCAGACATTTGAAGGCTCTCAGATTATCTGAACCAGAGTGACTGGTAGAAGTTGGTACACACATTATGTGTGCTGGTTCACACTTGTGGAAACTCTGCTTGAACAGCACTCTGCCTCCACCATTACTCGATGTGGTGCTGTTCAGCACTTGAAGGTGATGCCAAGTATAAAGTACCTTTGTTTTACTTGTCTCCCTTCATAATCTAGCTCTGTCATCACCTGATGCTGGTTCCTGCAGTTAGTCTCACATTGATAACTTCTTACTTTCATCATTACTTCAGAATCTGGTAACAGAGAAAAATGAACAACTCAAAAGTTCAATACTTATCATTCAGAAGTGTAATACTGAGGGCACATCACACATAGATAACTTTGTAAGCAAGACTCAAATTGTTATTGAAAATAATGTTATGTATATCCCCCAAATTAGTATCTAGTGTTTTCATTAATTGCATCAAATTCATTAATTTTTTCAACATAGTTTATAAAATAGGTATCTTATTATGAAGTTATTTTGTCTTCCTGTCATTGACAAATGTAACATCTTCCCACACTCTCAAATGTTATCTCCATTCTCATATCAGAGCACATAGAACTTGAGCCAAGTTCAAGTGAAGCTACTTTCTTTTCATTACAAACTGCAATGAATCCTGGATGCATGTGATACAGCAATAATTGTTTGAACTATGCTACATATAACTCCTATCTCCTTTTCCAACTTGAAGTTTTGAAACGGTTTGATAAACTGAGTTGTAATTTTAATCCAGTTCCTTTGATGTATTCTTTTAGAGGTAGTATTTTTTTTTTAATAACAACCAATTTACTATTCTCAAATAATGTTTATTTCCTGCATTCTCTTCTAGAAGTTTCAAAATTTAAGCTTTCACATTTTATTATTTATTTTTTTTAAATAGATACGCACATTTCTCTGAGTTGACTCATTTCCTCCCTACCATTTAAGATATTTTTTCTTCATTTCTTATTCTTTTTATTAAACTGCTTTTATTCCCTCAAATAGAGACTCAGTTATAATAGTTTTATCTGTTTTATGTGTTTGCATTCTACTTTGAAAGAATGGATTGTTTTTTATGGGGGAAAAGATGATTAAAATAAAATGATAGCTTCCATAGAACAAGTTTCCTTTCAGCTTAGATATTTAACTTGAGGGCACTATTTAGTAATATAATGTCTGCTCCCCATTGCTTCTCTGGTTGAGAATTCAGGAGAGCAGATGAATTCTGTGCAGCTGTAGAAAAGCAGGCTCACTGCTAACACTGTCACATCTCACTCACTCATGTTTTTGCAATCTCTTTATCAGGAACAGCTCTATGTGTCTTTATTTTACTGGCCATATGTATATTTATATCAGAGATTGTGACCCTCAGTATTTACTTCCAGTTGTCAATGAAGAGATTGCTGTTTGCTGGCCCTGACATGATCCAGGGTTCCATGTGCCTTGATTTTGCCTTTCTTAACTTCCATGAGTGTGTGATGACCTCCAGTTCCTTTGAATGTAACATTTGAAATCAGACCACCAGGAGAAGGCCTGACATTCATCTATAAACCCTTGTTTCTCCCACTTGCTGATGCTGTGGTGCTCACATTCTTGCTAGCCTGTGGCAGTTCTCAATCAGACTCTCTCCCTCAGTTACAAGACCACAACATAGCAGGCAGATGGATTGACACATGATAAATAGACGATGAAATATTTATAGACAGAATATAAATAAACATATAATGGATAGATTGATGATATATGAAAATAGATGATTGGTAAGTAGATAGGTATGTACATACATTCATGCATGGCTTCATAGGTACATAGATGTTATCTGATAAAAGATAGATGTTAAGTGACAGATAATGAAATGCAAATGATAGGTAATGGATGGATGATAGATACATAGGTATGTAGATTCATAGATACATACATATCTATGTATGTACATAGATAACACATAGATACTAGTTGGATTACAGACAAATAGAGTGGATGATAGAAGACAGATGGATGATACATGCAGGTACCCACCCTCACTGATACATTTGTTCTGCAGGTCACAGAGCCTTCCTGCTGTTAGTTTTACCTCTCATTATACAATATACTTCTGAACTCTAGGATCTACAGTGCAGGACTCAGAGTATAGAGTGAAGAATATTGATTCTTGCTTCCTTAATCTAATTCTCAACCTGCATCACAGCCACCCCCACAGATAGCTGAATGGCTGTGTTTTCCCCCAAAATCCAGATAGATGGAATTCCTCTCACATCTTATTCTGTGGATTTTTTTTCTTAGAGTTCACTAGTTTTGTCAAAATTATCCTTAATTTTTCAAGAAGAAATTGGAAAGTAAATGTCTTACATCCTTCATTCTAAATTATGATTTTTTTTCCATTACCTAAAACTTGAGGAGTGCTTAATAAAATACAAGAACATTCGCAAGTTCATTATTCTCAAAGGACCACTGAAAAAGTCAGAAACAGTCTGATAATAGTGTACCTCTGTGTCATTTGAATAGAGTTTGCATGCATCAAACAAAAGCAACAGGATCATCTCAATTAAAAGATAAAGATTTCACTCTTCATTTTCCATTGTGTTTTGAAACCTTATATGAAGGTCTAAATTATTTTGATTATTCTAAAAAAATAAAATAGATTGCCTTAGCAAAGAAAGGGCTCATGGCTCTAATCTGCCTCTTCTATCATCGAACTGTACTGTTAAATTCCTTTCTTTGATTTTATTTCTTCACCCTTAATTAGAAGGGATTATGACTAGACATTTTATAAGTTCATTTCTAACTTTAAAATCCCTTGATTCTGTCTTTCACTGGAATTTTCAAGCCATGCAGCCTGCTATCCCAGAGGGACCTCAATTCTCTTGCCACTCTTCTTCCCACCTCAGCAGACCTGAGCCTCTTGAATTATACATGTTATCTTCCATTTCTCCAACCATCTTCCCTGCTAGTTAAGCCCTCTGGGCCAAGCCAAGATGCCCGGGCAGTCTGCTATCCCAAGGAGACCTCCATTCTCGTGCCACCTCTGCTCCACCTCCATCAGACTCTTGAATCATACCGGTAAGCTTCCCTTCTCCCACCCATCTTCCCTGCTCTCTGAGCCATTTGAGACAAGCCTAGCCACCCTGAGCACCTGCTAGCCCAAGGTCCCTTCCATTGTCCTGCTACTACTCTGCCTACCTTCATTGGACGTGAGGTTCCTAAATCACACAGACCTGTAGGTCTGGACCATACAGCCCAAGGATACCCATCAGAGGTCTGCCACACCAGGACCATCAAGGTTCACCCTGTAGCAGGAACAGCAGAGGGCCACCTCTATATAAATGCCAGAAAGTGCAGCCACCAAGGCATCTCCTGCAGGAGGACCAAATTGACGACTGGCTGAGAGACCAAGGATTGCTGGTGCAGGCAATGGCAGATAATCTGGAGCTGCTGTTTAGAAGGAGAGATGCTTTCTTGGGACCAATGGTACAAGAGAGGAAGATATTAAAGGACCTTGCAGCAGTGTTTAGATGAGCTTGCTGAAGCTTTTCTCACCTGCTCCAGGAGTCTGTGTCCTTGATTCCACACAACTTCACCTCCAACCCCCAGGGACAGGTAGGGTCAGTCAGTGAGCAGTCTAGGGCACAGGCAACATACCCCCCAATACCTACTACAAGAACACAGGAACCAAAACAATCTAAATGGCTAAAGGAACCTCAAAAGAACATAATCAACAAAAGCCAGGGTAACATGACCCCTCCAAAGTAGAGCTACCTCACTACAATAAGCCCTGGATATCCTAACAGAACCAAAAAAACCAAGAAAATGATCTTAAATCCAATCTTACGAAAATGATAGAGGCCTCTAAGGAGGGAAATACAAGCAAACAAGTAGAGGTCTTTAAAAAGGAAACAGATAAATCCCTTAAGTATATAGAGGAGAATACAATTAAGCAGGTGAAGGAAATAAATAAAACTGTGAAAGACCAGAAAGCAAAAATAGAAGCAATAAAAAAGATACAAACTGAGGAAGTCCTGGTGATTGAAAACCAAGAGAAGGGAACAGAAACAACAGATGCAAGCATCACCAATAGAATACAGGATATAGAAGAGAGAATCTCAGGCACAGAAGATAGAAGAGATTGATGCATCAGTCAAAGAATATGTTAAACCTAAAAAAGTGCCTCACCAAAACATTCCGACAGGATACTATGAAAGGACCTAATCTGAGAATAACAGGAATAGAAGAAGGTGAAGAGTTGCAGCTCCAGGGCCCAGAAAATATTCTCAACATAATTAAAGAAGCACACTTTCACAACCTAAAGAAAGAGATGATGGTGAACATACAAGAATCTTATAGAACACCAATAAGATTGGACCAGAAAAGAAAATCCTCCCACCACATAATAATCAAAACGCAAAATCTACAGAACAAAGAAAGAATATTAAAAGTGGCAAGGAGAAAGGCCAGGTAACATATGAAAGGAGACCTATCGGAATTAAACCTGACATCTCAATAGAAACTCTAAAAGCTAGATGGCCCTGAACAGATATTGTGCAACCTCTAAAAAAATTATAGATACCAAACTAGACTATTATACCCCCAAAACCCTCTCAATCACCATAGAAGGAGAAAACAAGATATTTTAGACAAATCCAAATTTAAAAAATATCTATCCACAAATCCAGTCCTGACAGAAAATACTAGAAGGAAAAGGAAAACATTAACCCATGGAAGATAACTACATCCAAGAAAACACAGGAAATAAATAATTCCATATCACCAAATAGAAAGAAAGACACACACACACACACACACACACACACACACACACACCACATAACACCACCAACACAAAAAAACCCAGGAAATAAGAACTGCTGCTCATTATTATCCCTCAATATCAAGAACTCAATTCCTCAATTTAAAAAAAAGAAAAAGCACAGTTTAACAGAATGGATGCAAAAACAAATACCATCATTCTGCTGCATACAAGAAACACACCTCAGCAATAAACACTGACATTACCTCAGAGTAAAATGTTTTACAAAGGTTTTCTAAGCAAATGGTCTCAAGAAGCAAGTTGGAGTAGTCATTCTAATATCTAATAAAATAGATTTTCAACCAAAATTAATCAAAAGAGACAGGGAAGGATACTTCATACTCATCAAAAGAAAAATCTACCAAGGTGTATCTCTATTCTGAACATCTATGCTCCAAATACAAGTAAACATTTGTAAAAGAAACATTGCAAAAGCCTAAATTGTACATCGAACCCCACACATAAGTAGTGGGAGACTTCAACATCCCACTCTCACCAAGTGACAGGTCACCCAGACTAAAACTAAACAGAGAAATAATGAAACTAACCGACATTATGAATCAAATGGGCCTAACCAAAATATTCTATAGAATATTTCACCAAACCCCAAAAGAATATAATTTTTTTATCAGCACCTACTATAGATTCTTCTCCAAAATGGCCACAAAGCAAGCCTCAACAGATAAAAGAAAATTGAAATAATGCCTTGTATCTTATCAGACTACCGTGGAGTAAAGCTAGCCTTCAACAACAGAAATACCAGAAAGCCTTCACACTCATGGAAATTGAGCAACTCTCAACTCAATGATATTTGGGTCAGGAAAGAAATTAAAGACTTTCTAAAATTCAATGAAAATGAATACACAACATACACACATATGTGAAACACGGAAAACAGTGCTAAGAGGAAAGTTCATAGCACTAAATGCTTCTACAAAGAAATTAGAAAGTTCTCATACCAGCAACTTATAATCCAGTATGGGGGAAGAGACAGGAGAGAAATACCGAGAGCCAGCAAAATGAACGGAAATATGCAACCATAGGAGGTGTAAGGTGGGGGTACCCGCTAGAAAGTTCTAGAAACCTGGAAAGTGATAGACTCTCGGGACTCAAAGGGAGGGACCTTAGATGAAATGCCCAACAGTGGTGAGAGAGAATTTGTAGAGTCTACCTCCAGTAGAATGACAAGGCATCAAGTGGAAGGATGGGGTTGTCATTCTACAGTCAAAAACTCTGACCCAAGCCTGGTCTACAGAGTGAGTTCCAGGACAGCCCGGGCTCCACAGAGAAACCCTGTCTTAGAAAACAAAAACAAAAACAAACAAACAAACAAACAAACAAACAACAAAAACTCTGACCCAGAATTGTTCCTGTCTAAAAGAATTCAGGGACAAAAATGGAGAAGAGAATGAGGAAGTCCAACTGGGATCCATCACAAGGGAAGACTCCAAGGCCTGATATTATTACTGATGGTATGGTGTGCTTACAGATAGGAGCCTAGCATGGCTATCCTTTGAGAGGCCCAAAAACAGCTGAATGAGACAGACACGGATACTTACACCAAACAATTGGACTGAAGTCAAGGACCCTTGTGGTTAAATTATGGAAGGTTGGAAGAAGCTGAAGAGGAGGGCAATCCCATAGGAAGACCAGCAGTCTCAACTAACCCTGACCTGTGAGATCCCTTAGACACTGAGCCACCAATCAGGCAACATATATAAGCTGGTCTAAGGCCTCCAACACATATACATACAGCAAAGGACTGCCTGGTCTGGCTTCACTGGGAGAAGATGTTCCTAACTCTTGAGAGAGGTCAGGATCCAGGTATTGGGGAGACCGGTGAGAGGAATAACCTCTTGGAGAGAAAAGGGACTAAATGGTTGGATTGTAAAATAAAAGAAAAAAAGGTACACCTGAAGCCTCTAGAAAAAAAGAAGCAGGCACATGAAAGAGGAGTAGAAGCCAGGAAATAATCAAAGTTAGGGCTGAAAGTTAGAAATAAAGAAAACAGTAGGAAGAATCAACAAAACTAAGAGAAACTAGGAGCTGGTTCTTTGAGAAAATTAACAAGATAGACATATGCTTAGCCAAACTAACCAAGAGACAGAGAGACAGTATCTAAGTAAACAAATAAGAAATGATAAGTGAGATATAACAATAGACACTGAGAATATTCAAAGAATTATTAGGTCTTATTTCAAACTCCTGTCTCCACAAATAATGATTTTGGCAATTTTCTAGACAGATATCATTTACCAAATTTTAATCAAGATAATTTATAGTATTTAAACAGTCCTATAACCACTAGAGAAATAGAACTAGTCATTAAAAGTCTCCTAATCAAAAAGAGTCCAGGGCCAGATGGTTTTAGTGCAGAGTTCTGTCAGAGTTTCAAATAAAAGCTAATACCAATACTCCTCAAACTATTCCACAAACTAGAAACAGAAGGAACACTGCCAAACTCATTCTGAGGGCACTGTCATACTGATACCTAAACCACACAAAGACTCAACAAAGAAAGAGAACAGTTAATAAATAGGAACTCATGAAACTGCGAAGCTTCTGTAAGGCAAAAGACATTGTTGATAGAGACATATTGGCAGACTACAGATTGAGAAACAGTCATCACCAAACCCTACATCTGACAGAGGGCTAATATCCAATATTTACAAAGAAGTAAAGAAGTTAAACACTAGCAGTCCAAATAGCCCAAATTAAATATGGTGCATGGAGCTAAAGAATGAATTCTCAACAAAGGTGTCTCAAATGGTGGAAAAACACTAAAGAAATGTTCAAAGTCCTTTGTCATCAGGGAAATGTAAACCAAAACAACTCTGAGGTTTCATTTTATATCTACCAGAATGGCTACGATTAAAACTTTAAGAGATAGCACATGCGGGCAAAGATGTGGAATAAGGGGTACAATTTTTCACTGTGGATGGCAGTACAAACTTTTACAACCACTTTGGAAATCAGTTTGGCGGTTTCTGAGAAAACTGGAAATAGTTCTACATCAAGACCCAACTATATGACTCTTAGGCATATACCCAAGAGATGCTCCATCATCCCACAAAGACACTTGCTCAAGTATGTTCCTAGCAATTTATTTGTAAGAGTCAGAAACAGCAAACAACATAGGTGTGTTTCATCTGAAGAATATATAAAGAAACTGTGGTATATCTACACAATGAAATACTATTCATCTATTAAAATACGAGACAGCATAAATTTTGCAGGCAAATGGATAGAACTTGATAATATCATCCAGAGTGACGTAACACAGTCCCAAAAGAATATGCATGCTATGTATTTATGTATAAGTGGATATTAGCCATAAAATACAGGTACCATGGTATAATCCACAGACCAAAAGAAGCCAAACAAGAAGGCAAGGCTAAGAAAAAAATTCTTGAATCTTGCTTAGAAGAGGGAATTAAATACTCATAAGAGACAGATGGAAAGAACTGGGAAAGATGAGTGATGAGGAGGGGGAAGGGGGATCCAGGATCAGGTACAGGGAAGAAAAAGAGAGATGACTAGATGGCCATGAAAATGAATGGAAATCTGCAACTGACAGGAGTGAGGAGGTAGGAGGCCCTCTCCAGGAAGAGACAAAGACCTGGCATAAGGGAAGTGCCCAAGAATCAATGGGGGTGATCTTAGCTGTGACTCACAACATTAGGGTTATGGAACCTGCATAGGCCACCTTCTGTAGCCAGTCAGGAACCTCGATAGAACAATAGGGACTCTAACACCCACAGAACCTTCAACCCAAATTTATCTTGTGTACAAAAGATACAGGCATGGGGCATGGGGCATGGAGCAGAGACTAGGGGAATGGCCAATCAATAACCAGCCCAACTTAAGACCCATTCCATGGTCAAGCACCAATCCATGACACTATTAATGATACTCTGTTATGCTTGCAGACAGGAGCATGTTGTTCCCTGAGAGGTTCCACCCAGTAGCTTGACTCAGACAGATACGCACAGCCAAACAGTGGATGGAGTATTAAGATTCTTATGGAAGAATAGAAGGAAGGATTGTGGGCTCCAAAGGGGACAGAAACACCACAGGAAGACCAACAGAGTAAACTAACCTGGACCCTTTGAGCATTCAGAGTCAGAATTACCAACCAAAGTACATACATGATTGGATCTAGGTTTACCTTTCTATGGCTAGCAGATGTGCAGCTTGTTCTTTATGTGGGTCTTGAACAACTGTAGCAGAGGCTATCCCCAAAGCTGTTGCCTGCATGTGGGATATGTTCTTCTTGCTGGGATGCCTTGTCTGGCCTCAGTGTGAGAAGATGCGCCTAGCCTCACAAATACTTGAAGTTCCAGGGTGGAGGATACTCAGGGAGTCCCACCAACTCAGAGGAGGAGAAGAGGGGATGAAAAATAATTGTGAAGGAGTGATCTGGATGGGGGCAGTGAGCTGGATGTAAAGTGAATAAGTAAAAAATAAAATTAAATTTGAAAGAAGAATATATTTATGGGTTAGAATCCATAAATATAAAATTTAATAAAGTGGTGTTAATAAAGTGGTGTTTGTAGGAGCTCCTTCAAGACCTATGAATTCAATAGCCTTGGGTGGTGAGCCATATTTCTACTACAAGGCATGATTTTCTTCCTATTCAGTGAGTCTTAAGTTCAACTAGAGACCTATTGGTTACTGCCAATGTATGTGTAGCAATACTGTTCCCTTGGGTTTATTGTGTCATGCTGGTGATAGCTGTGGTTTGCAGGCTTTGTGGGACTGTTGGTGGCTCTCCTGCTTTGGAAGTCTGCACGACACCTTCTGGTATCATGAAACCTAGTCCTCATGAAGCAGGTGATCAAGAAACTTCCAGCTCAGAGGTCTCTGGAACCTGTTTCTGTAGTACATAGTCTCCGATTTAAGAGATTGAATGAGAGACAGTAGCCATAGGCTATAATTTTGGGGAAGTCTCTTGGAAAATTTTTACAAACAACTCAAAATGACCTCTTATTCTTGGTACTGAGGTTTTTGTTAAGTGGCCTTTGACTCTTTTAGGAACACTGTCATTCCAGATAAGAACATTTTAGCTAATATATATTATATATAATATTATGTATTATATTGTATGATATATGTTTAGTTAATAAATATTTAAAATATATATTTAGTTAATGTATTATATATATATAATACATATATGTTTACACACACATATATGGAGACACAGAGAGACAGAGAGACAGTGTTATTTCTCTGTCTATGGTCATTTACCCCTTCCCCAGCAATGGTCCTTACTTACTTATCTGGTTTCTGCAGTTACTTCAGGATATATCTAGACTTTTTATTTTATCGCTCTTTGGGCATTCTCTATTACCCTTTTGTAATGTCCCTGAAGGTATGCATCAACAGGCAGATTTATTAAGGCAACCAGGAACCTGCTGTGTACTTGAGGAGCTGATGCTGGGAGCTGGTGGCCCTGGTGTTTGGTCTGACTTTTCACTCTTTCTAGAAAATCAAATTAGCTTCTTCAAAAATATTTGCCAGAGATTGCTTCAAGTATCTCTTTCTAGAGACCCCTGTGGTTGAATTAGGGAAAGGCTGAAAGAAGCTGAGGAGTAGGGCAACCCCATAGGAAGACCAGCAGTCTCAACTAACTTGCCCCCCACCCCAAGATCTATCAGGCACTGAGCCACCAGCCAGGCAGCACACACTAACTGATACGACACCCCCTATACATATACAGCAGAGGACTGTGTGGTCTGGCCTCAGTGAGAGAAGATACACCTAATGCTTGAGAGACACAAGGTCCCCAGGAGTTAGGGGGAACTGGTGGGGTAGAAGGTGGGGTAGGGACATCCTCTTGGAGATGGGGAAGGAGGAATGGAACGAGGAACTGTAGGAGGTAGACTGGGAGGAGGGATAATGACTGGACTGTAAAAATACTAAAAAAAATATTTGCCAGAACTGGTTTAACAAAGATCTGCATTACCTTTTCTAGTTTCTTATATTCCCAAAATTTTATAAAACATCCAAAAATTTGTATAAACAAGTGAAACTGATTCCCTATCACAACTGCGTTAAATCAAAAAAAGATCTTTCCAGAAACTTCATTCATCTTCAGTGGGAACACAGGAGCAGAATTTGAAACTATTTGAGTCTCAACACACACACACACACACACACACACACACACAAACACACACACACACACAAACATACACACACACACACACAAACACACACACACACAACACACACACACACACACACACACACACACACACACACTGGGAAGATCCTGCTAAGTTAAAATGTCAGATGAGGTTCCTACAGCTCAGTAAGACGCCTCTTTCTCTAAACCATGCACTGGTGAATCATGGACCTCACATTTAGAAGAGAAAATAAAGGGTGGTAATTTTTGCACCTTTCATTTGCTGTCAATTATACTTGCATGAATGTGCTGGCATTTTCTAGTGTGATACGTCATGCCTGCACTTGCCAGTGAGCAAACTGCTCCCACAGTGCAAATTAGAGCTTGAGAGACATCTCCTCTCTGTCCACTGGGACATCATTTAGCACATTGAAGTGGCAGTTTATTAAATAGTTCCCCTGTGGACTGGAAGGAAGAATATTTCTCCTGTACATCACTGGCTGTTTCTTCTGAGTAATGATTTGATAAGTGCTGGCTTGTTCTCCTTAGTTCTACTAAATGGATCAACCTTTCATAAAAACTCACAGTGAGTATTTTCTATAAGTTGTAATCAATTATGTAAACTCTAAAAACTAATTACTTTAGGTCATTTACATTATTTATTGTGCTGTTAATTAGGATACTAAGTCAATATTGAGTAATTTATTACTTTTCAAAAAATAATCTAGGAATTCATGAAAATTTTAGATCAGTATTAAGTTTCAATAACACTCATTCCAAACTCTCTAAAGTAATTCACACTTTCATTTCAAATATGGCATATGAAGTCCTCATTAACTGATATTATTGGAGCAAGCCATATTTAGCTGAAACTAATTTATTAATTACACTAGAATAAATAATAAATTTACTGACAAGTTGCCCATTGCTTTATGTTTTAGGCTGAATGCTAGCATCGTATTTAATTTTAACATATCCATCCATATTATATAGGTAAACTTACAAAATTTACTATGTCATTTATACAGGCCGAATATCACATTAACTGATATTGATGACAGAGGATTTTTGAATCTGTAGTGAATCCAGAGAAGAAACATTTTTAAATAATAAGGAAATTTTAATTTCTATGTAAAAATAAAGTGACCATCTGCAGTAAGAGAGAATAAATAGATGGAAGATAAATGATAGTCTTAGATTATAGATGATAGTTGTGATAGATAGGTGATATATGGACAGATAAATGATAGGTAGATAGATGATTGATAGATAGATAGATAGATAGATAGATGATAGATAGATAGATAGATAGATAGATAGATGTGATAGATAATGATAGATAGATGATAGATAGATAGATAGATAGATAGATAGATAGATAGATAGATAGATAGATAGATGATAGATAGATAGATGATAGATAGATAAATGATACACAGATAATAGATAGATGATTGATGATAGATAGATAGATAGATTCTAGATAGATAGAAAGATAATAGATAGATAGATAGATAGATAGATAGATAGATAGATAGATAGAGGATAGATTATAGATTGTCAACTTTTCAGCTGACCTATTTTGACCTTGTCTTCTGCTGGACCTGGAATCTGAGGACATGAAAGAATGAGGCAGACTATAGTCCTGTGCTGTGGACACTTCCATTTCAGCATTCTTTATACATGAATGTCAGGAAGCACATACTAAATATTAAGAGAGCAGTTCTTTCTCAGTACAGACTAATTTAAACATAGTTGCGTGGCATGTAGGATAGCTTATATCTGGGAAAGCATGAAAGCAAGGCAGAAGCCATATCCACAGTCAGCCTACACTGGCCAGATTGGGTTATAAGCTATGTTCTGATATCTAACAAGAACATGTCTTATAAACTGAATGTCAATTCAGTGTTGTATGCAAGAGGCACAAAATCAAATCCAAGAACAATCCAAGGAACGAAGTACACCTGAGGTACAAGGCACTCTGCATTTTTTTTCTTCTCACACTTCGCAATGTATTGTTCACCATGGCTCATTCTTTTAACCATGTTATCATAATAAATGATCAAAATAAATAAGACAGTCTGGAAGGTATATAGAAGATAGATAATAGATCAATGATAAAGAGGTAAGACAAGAGAAAGGGGAAAATCTTTTGGAAATCCCTAGTGTTATTTCCCATATTGCATTATAGCCAGTGGTTTTGGGTGTCCCATTGCTATCGTTTGTATCTTAAATACCTTCTAGTGACCACATGTTGAATGTTTGGTCCTCTATCCTTACCATTATTGGGATAAAAAGAGACATTAAAATGTGGAGCCCAGTTGAAGGAATTTGGTGAATGAAACCTTAAGCCTGATGGGAATATTGGAACCTCATTCAGTTCACTACTCTTTCAGCTCATTACTGCTCAGGGATCATGATGTGAGCAGCTTCCATGGACACAGGCTGCCAACATTATTTACTGCTTTATCATCAAGGGAAATGATCAACCAAGCATGGAATTAAACTTCTAAAAAAAAGTCCAAATAAGATATTTATCCCTGCAATTAAATTAGCTCCCATTTCACATTTAGTTACAATGATGCCTTACATAAAGACCTGGTAATGGAAAGCCGGTTGCTGGAGTTATGATGCTGCATGACATGGAAGAATCTTTGTGCTGCACCAGCAGGAGTTTGGGCAGTTTGGAGAGGTAGATTAGAAGCAATTCTACACACTGAAAGGCACACTTAATATGCAGTTATGCTGGTCATTATGATACTAGAGATGGCAAGAATGCAAACAGATTTCAGAATGGAATAAAGTGATCTTGGATATTTGACCAAGGGATGTTCTTTTCATTCCATGACAGAATTACAATTAAATTGTTATAGTATCTGAGACACCGTGAAAGCTGGTTTTAAAGGTGATATACTGATTAATCTAGAGGATGAAATTTCAAATAGCAATGCACTGGACCTGTTGCCAGGAATGTATGCATTGATGTCTGTGTTTAGCCTGATTTAGAAGAAGAAACAAGATTAAAAACAAGCAGAGGAAAAACATTTGGAACTCTTGTTTGGCCAGAAAAGAAGCATGTGGAGATTTTAGCCCCACCGAAGGAAGCCTAGATTTCTACAAAATGACACGAGAAAAATTCCAGGGCATGTCATAGAAGAGTTAGCCAATACCTATCATCGGTTAAAAAGCCTGAAGGTACAGATTTGTCTGTGAAGCTCACAATGAGAAGAAAGAGTCTGCCATAAAGTCCTGAGGTGCCAGTCCTGGTTATCCAAGCTCTGCTGCAGTGTGTAGGCACTGAGGGACACGCTCTGGATTCAGCGTTACATCTGTGGCATTAGCTCTGTAGATATGCAGATGTGGTAGTTACAGAGTGACTGAACTGTCCAATGATATTCTAAGGATAGTTGTGAGGCCACACTGTGTGCTATCTTCCAAGTTCCTACAAGCATCCAATGATGAAATAACATGAGAAGCTCTGAGGCTGAAGCCAAAGCTACAATGAAGGACCAGGATGCTGTTTGTGTGAGGAGCACAGAGAACTGTGGAAGGGAGCTGCGGGAAGGGAACAGAACCATCCCCAGGGAAAGGCCTGTGGTGTGCAGTAGGCAAGGTTTCCATGTGGGCCTCTAAAAGGCTTTGGGGCTTATGTTGAGTCACATCAGGATCGCACCTGGTGTTCAGGATGGCAGGCTTAAGAAGATCAGGATTGGATGGCTGCCCTGCTGTGATTTTGATTCCACCGTATCATCCCTGGATTGCACCTTTGTGAAAGTCGAATGACTCCATATAACCATTTCTTGAAAGTGTGTGATTGATTATTGGTTTCCATAGAGGCTCACAGCCATTTAACAGGAGACTTTGAATTTAGACATTTGATAAATGCATACAGCGATAAGACTTGAGGAATCTCAGAGACAGACTACAAACATTTTTGTATTGTAAGATTCCCATGAGCCTGTGGGGCAGGTGGGGTGGGGAACACTATAGCTGGGATCATGATGATCCCTAAAGACTATGTATTAAAAGCTCCTTTACAAGCTCATGGTTTTGCTGGGAGGTGGAGCAATGTATAAGAAAGAAACGAGAAAAATCACAAGTTACTATGCAAAGATCAGTTTTAAGGGAAGAACTCCCCTACTAAGAAGCACTTCTAAAGAGCTTGTGGGAACATAATCATATAGAAAACGTACAGGAATCTTGAATCAGGATGTAAAGCTATCTGAATTTGCATATTATATGATCAGCCATGGAGAGAATTTGAAAGAATTTCTTTAAAGTTCTTGGATTCAGTAAACAATCACGGTAAATGAGTGGGCTCAAGTTGTTTTTTGTTTGTTTTTGTTTGTTGTTTGTTTTTTGTTTTTCTTTTTTTTTAATTGAGTCCATAACTCTCCTATACTAGCAACAGAGAACTGGAAGTGAAGACATATGGCCATTGACTTCTGCACACTCTCATTGACTTCAGTACACCTTCTGCCTCAGTTAACATGTTTTGCTCTAAATCTAATGAAATATGTGTAAAACATACATGTATATATACATATATAATTGCCAATCAAAGATACAAATGTAACAAAAACACTTTTTATCATTTGAATGTGCCTAAAAAGCAACTAACAAGTAACAAACAAGTAACAAGTAACTGTTACTTGTTTGAGTAGCAAAATGTTTAATGTGGTTGCTTCTGTAACTTATGCATAGCATGATTGAATTAAATAGCATATGCACAAAAGATAATCAGAGGAAGAATATATAAAAAAAAAAACAGGTCAATAAAATACATTATAGAAGAACTAAAACGATAACTGACATGTCACAGTCATGGTTTGAAAAACGTAATATTGATGTTATTTTCCCCAATTAATTTAAAACTCCAAAATGGCAAGTGTCCAAGCAAAGCAAAGTGCTATGTATGACAATGTGTAAGGAAACTAAGCAGAGTCAGAATATTTAACCCAATGTTTAGACAAATGAAGGGAATTGATGTTCTTATTCTACTTGGCTTCAACACAACAAGCTCACTTGAACAAAGATATGTAATATTAGGGAATTATATCCAATAATTAAGGCTGGAGGAGAACATGAAAATAGCCATGAGTGGGAGCAAAACTGGGATTTTCAACATAGATGATGAAATAACTGGACATCGACAATGAATTTACATCATTCATTAATTGGCCAATGAGCTGAGGCAGGAAATAGGAAGTGGGCGTTCCACTAGGGAAAGAGGAACTCCGGGATAGAATCAGGCAAGAGAAGAGATTCACCCCAACTCAGAAGAGACAAACACATGACACTGAGGAGAGTTAACCAGCCACATGTCACTCGTAGAATAGAAGAAATGGTTTAATTACTTATGAGCTGGTAGGGGAACAAGCCCAAGCTATGGCCTAGGCATTTATTTGTATTTAATTCTCTGAGTCCTTATTTCATGAGCTGGGGCATGGGTGGAAAAGCCCACCATTACAGTGCATGATTCTGTGTTTATTTGCCTTAGTTTGTGATGGTGTGTCCGTTATGCTTGCATGAGTTTCTCACTTTGATCCCAACAGCATCTTTTCTACCTCATCCACATTTAAATTTTAATTATTTTCAAAGTCTCATAAAGTCACTCTAATCTGGTGTAGTTTTCCACTTTGTTATGTTTTATGAGGAATCAACCACTGAACTACCTTCACGTCACATCTTACTCATACCACCTTAGAAGTTGTCATGACCTGTTGAGTTAGGTGGGATATTGCCTTGTTTGTAGCATAGGTAGTGAATGACAATTGAGAATCCAGGCATTCAGAAGACAACTGAATGTAAGCCTAGTAAGCTACACAAAGTGATAATTTGATCCCTCTTAGGTACAATGCCCAAGGCAGACCCAAACTCATACAATAAGCTAGATAAGGTGATCAATCATCCATAAGAAATAAGCTGCCATTCAAATAACATTGTCAAGTAAAATTTGAAAATGAACAAACAAACAAGACTGGAAAAATATGTGCAGAGCTTACAAGAATAAAAAGACTATTGTCTAAATATAAAGTGGCCCCTTAACTCAACAAGAAGACAATGAACAATTTAATTCAAACCTGGGCCTAACAGCCAAGCAGACTTCTCAGCCAAAAATATACACAGACTGCAAGTAAGCAGGAACAAAAGGTTGACCTCAGATGTCCTAGGAAAATCCACATTAAAACTCCAGGAAATTATAATGTACACTTCCTGAAAAGGTGAATCTAGGACATTCACACATAATGGCATCATGCCTTCCCATTTATTGTTCAGGGGATTCTACATAAAATGCACCTTGGTAATTAATTGATTTTAATTAATTTTCTGAAAAAATACTACCCTTACAATAAACCCAAGGAACTTTCCTCTTCCACACCTAAGACGCACACATCTTGAAGTGGTTTCATTGGAACTCAATTGTGAAAGGATAAGAGTACCCAAAACATCTTTCACTGTGGTAGTCTGTGTCCAGAGAATGAAATAGAAAGCCATTCAGAGACAAGGATGGATTGTGAATGAATCAAACAGTAAAAGAAGCTACAAAGAAAAACAGAATGCTAGGTGAATTCATCCTTATGATCTGCAAATGACAAAGCTGTGTTGACCATAGAAGACAAATCGCTATCAGAGGTAGGGTAGCAATATCAAGCACCAGGAAACAAAGGTTTTACAGGACAGTGGGGCTAGTCTTTATGAGATTTTAGTGGCAGCTATATCCCAGTGTCTACCTGCTACAACCACAGCATGTATGCCATGGGTGAGTACTGTCAGCACAGATTCATCGAACATCACAGGAGTCCCACAGGGATGTCCTGTTGATCATGATCGCCATGGTTGGTCCACATGCTGACAAGCAGACATGCATATATATGTTTACTCTTCTTCGCTATGACTACGAATTGCTTAATATAATTTTATTAATTAAAACCTGTCAGAGAAATACCTTTAAATTAGAAAGATTATTTTAATGCTAAATTTTATCTCCTAACTTTAAGGAAAAACAATTAATATAAAAAAAACAGATGTGTGAAATTTTTATAATGATATGAGTCTAATCAACACGCAGCTTGTCACATTTTAACCATTATATACCACTTTATTAGAATCACTATGTTACAAAGCACATCCCCAGTTTGTCTAAAATGAGGTCACGTTTGCAGTCTTACCTAGGTAAACAGAGATTTTCTCCCAAAACTAAAATAAAAGAGGAAATGGCCATATCTGAGTAGAATACCATGTTGAAAAGTATAAAATTCTACTTCCGAAAAAGGCATATTCACTTGGTCCTAATCACCCTGCAGACTATAATTTCTAGGCAGATATTATATTTTATATTTTTTATTTCTTTTCAACTAAGTACATGGACTTCACAGTTAATATTTCAAGAAGTAGGCTTTTAGTGAGTTTTTTTGTTGCCTTTATGTCATAATATGATTCTAAGTATTAAATATAGAAATAAAGTTATTAATTCAATACACATATCAACAGTTCTCTTCCATGTAAGAGCTACTCTTAACGGAATTTTATACATGTAGTCTTTCATACGCGTGCGCACACACACGCGTACACACACACACACTGGTCTTATAAACACATATTCAAAACCTGGTATTGTGACTGTGATTTTGAACTTTTATTTCAGTTTTAAAATAAGCACTGTCTATATTCATTTTCCTAAATTTCCAGTTAAGTTTCCTGATTTATTTCCTCACAATTAAAAACAATTTCATTATTAAAATTCTAAATATTGAAATAAAATACATACTATCTTCATTTTCTGCATTTAGTGTATGTTGATGTGTTTTTCTGTTAGCACTTCACTTGGTTACACTTCCTTTTAGTTTCCCTGTCACCTTTGAACAAATTTCACAATCTGCATGTAAAAAAATATATACTTGTACCCAATTTCTATGCTTTATTTGATTTAGAGTTTGTACAGTTGAGTATCTAGGCAACAACTATGTCCCCTGGTACCAAATAAAATGCAGAAGATAATGGTTTTGCATGATTATTATATCCAGGGATTTGTGTCATTTACATATACTGCAGATAGTACAGGTTATAATCCCGTGGTAGTGCTATCTTGTGTTCTAATGTCTTGGCTTTGGATGTGCAAGGATTTTGAAATTTATTCCTGACCAAAGTACACTGTGGAATGCTCATGTGTTTCTGAAATGCATTTACTTATTCCCTTTTCCAAATCATCCTTAAACTTGCTTCCTATACCCGTTATATTAATGCAAAGTTGGTGTCCGTCTGTCCTTCCACTGAGGCTGAAGACATGTTGAAAAAGAATCACCGCGATGTCACTGGAGAAACAGAAAACACTGTCTTTTATGGGAATGAGTTTTGTGTGTTTATTCTTAAATTTGGTGTAGCTGAGGGACCCAGGTACACATATGTCTAGGCTAGTGATGATTATAAATAGTTGTCACACTGCTTGAAACTTTATCATTTTGACATGGGTTATGTACCTTCCATTTCTCTATATAGAAGCACAAGCAAAATTCATAAAAACAAGTGAGATCCAGTTTAGAAAGGACATTGGCAGGGTATATTCTGTTATAGAATCATTGGTTTGGCATTTGTTTAAAAATAGTTAAAGTACATATTAAAAACACTTTATCAAACCCAAGAAATATATGATGTGTTGAACCATGCTGACCTTTTTAAAATTCTCCATCTCAGTTGGCCAGTCATCTCAGTCCCTGCAACAAGTCACTGGACATTTTAATAGGAGGAGAAAGAAGTGGGCAGCTCTTTGGAAATCTTGCTTCGAATACTGAAAAGGTCAACAGACTACAGTAGGAGAATGTAAAAAGGAGACAATTGCAATCTGATACCTTGATTTCATCAGGATGGTTTTTGCACAAGTTGAAAATATCACCACATGAAGTCAGTTTCCAGGAGGAAAAGAAGACCTGCTGGCACTAACTGAGCCCACCAGTCACACAGCATTAGTCTATCATCTCAACTTTCAGGATAGAAGAATACCTAATCCGAATATATGCATTCCAGATACTACAGGAAAGAAAGCAACACGATTCACTGTTTTGCATTCTTTTGGGATCTGTAGGGTTGTAGGGAATCTGAGAATGTCTGGTGATATTTTTGTGTATTTTATACAGAAAAGGGTTGCCTTGTGACTTCGTGTATCCAGGCCACGTATGCTAAATAAACAATGATAAATGTAGTATAGTTAAAATGTGTCCAGTCAGAATGCTTCTCAGGCCATACATCATAACTATGAATTAATTTCTGTAATGTCACTTTCAAAGTCCAGTACATTTCTTCCACATATATTTTTAAGGTTCACATTTTAGAAGTTGATATATTGGGCAAGAAGTCTGAATATCATGTGTAATAGAGTACAATGGAACATCAGTGAAGAGTGCCCAAAAGAAAGGGAAAGGTGGAGCAACTATAGAACGAACAATGGTCACCTGCCAGAGTGAGTTTAGTCACACTCTGAGCTATTGTGCAACTTTCTAAACGTTAGGAGGAAAATGTTATCTTTTGGATCAAATCTTTCAGTGACTCCTTAGAGCCTTGAGCCTTTAGAGATCTGTGAAAAATCCCAAACAATCCAGGCTTTGCAAGCAACACCTTCTCTGCCTAGAATAGACCACTCTGAAGTTGAAGCAGAAAAGCAGTTGCAGACAATCTGTGAACAAATGCTGTGTCTCTATGACAATAAAACTTCCAATCAAAAAAAAAAAAAAAAAAAAAGAAAATGTCTGGATTTAACACGGTCACCACAGTGATTTAAAATTCTGAAATTTAAAAAGAATCGTCAGTGACCTGCCTGCAGCCCTTGTAATGGTCCACATGCTTTTCCCACCTATGCTCCACAACGGCAACCCTTCTGCAGCTCCATAACCTGCACTGCAGAGACAGAGAATATTAAGAGTTCTTTGGACATCTCAGATGACACTGTGCTCTGTGACTACACTGTTACTCCACAAGCTGGTGACTGCTTCCAGTTGTTCCTTGAATCTTGGATCGAGTAGAACACTCTCATGAATGGTGACCAGCAAACACTTCCCATAATCCTTCTTGGCACTTACTGATGAGTTAATGCCCTTTGTCTGTGAGTCAGTGGTAAATACAGAAGGAAAACTTATCTACAGTTCTCACTACCAACTGTGTATACATGATGGGGGAGGAAACCTTGCTTAAAAAAAAAGTCACTTACTTTCCTTTTGAACAAAACAAAGTTTATTTCAATAAATATAAGAACGTTTTTGGCGAAGGTAGAAAAATCACACGTGAAACTGTTTACCACTTGAGTTGCATCCTAAAACAAGGTGACACCGGTGACTCGTGAGTGCCCATGATGAATGCTTTTAAATTGTAAGGTTAAAATAATGACTTCAAGGAGACAGCAGGTAAGTCAAGGTGGAAGCCATAACCAACCAAACAAACAAACAAAATCAAGAAAACCAAAACACAAAAAATGAAAGGAAAGAAGGAAGGAAAGAAGGAAGGAAGGAGGAAGGAAGGAAGGAAGGAAGGAAGGAAGGAAGGAAGGAAGGAAAGAGAAGGAAGAAGGAAGAAAAGAAAAACAGAAGAAGAGAAAGATGGAATTCAAATTTACAAAAGGGAGAAAATCAGTAAAAATGATCATCAGTCTGTGACATTCAGTTCTTTGAGTGTAACACCTAAAGCAAAGCAAGAGCTTTTGGTTATACCCTTGGAACAAACTTTGGGCCTTTCCCAATTCAATAGCAGATTTTTCCATCTTTTCTATTTCCTTCCTTCCTTCCTTCCTTCCTTCCTTCCTTCCTTCCTTCCTTCCTTCTTCTTTCTTTCTTTCTTTCTTTCTTTCTTTCTTTCTTTCTTTCTTTCTCTTTTTCCATCCCGATCACAGCCTCCCTTCCTCTTTTCCCAGTTCCACCCTCACAAACCATTCTTGTTTTTATCCCTCCCCTTCTCCTCAGAGAAGCCCCCCATGGGCACCAAGACCACCCCAGCAAACCAAGTTACAGCAGGACTAAGCACATCATCTCCCACTAAGGCCATACAAAACAGACCAGCTAAGGGAAGGGTATCCAAAGGCAGGCAACATGTGGGACTATCACCTCACAATTGAAATAGCAGCTTTATTTATAATAGCCAGAAACTGGAAAGAACTCAGATGCCCTTCAACAGAGGAATGGATTAAAAAAATATGGTACATTTATACAATGGAATATTACTCAGCTATTAAAAACAATGAATTTGATAAATTCTTATATAAATGGATGGAACTAGAAAATATCATCCTGAGTGAAGTAACCCAATCACAAAAGAACATACACGGTATTCACTCACTGATCATTGGATTTTAGCCCAGAAGCTTGAAATACCCAAGATTCAACTCACGGACCACATAAAGTTCATGAAGAATGAAGACCAAGTTGGGGGTGGGGGGCTTCAGTCCTTCTTAGAAGGAGTAACAAAATACTCAAGGGAGCAAATATGGAGACAAAGTGCAGGACAGAAACTGAAGGAGGGGCCGTCTACAGACCATTCCACCTGGATATCCATCCCATGTGCAGTCACCAAAGGTAGATGATGACGTGAGTGTCAGGAGGTGCATGCTGACAGGAGCCTAACATAACTGTCTCCTTAGAGGTCTGCAAGAGTCTGACATTTTCAGAGGCGGATGCTCACAGCTAACCATTAAACTGATCATGGGGTTCCCAACAGAGAAGATAGAGTGAAGGCTGAAGGAGTTGAATGGATTTGCAACACCACAAGGAGAGCAAAAATACCAACCAACCAGAGCCCCCAGGGTCTAAACCACCAGCCTGGGAGCACTTAGGGAGGGACCCATGGCTCCGGTTATATATGCAAGGGAGCTATATATATAAGTGGGAGAAGAGATCCTTGGCCCCATGAAGGCTAGACGTCATGGGGGGGGGATATTCGAGGGTGGGGAGGTGAGGTAAGGGGAGGGTGGGTGTAGGTACACCATCATAGAGGCAGGAGGAGGGGGGAAGGGATAGTGAGTTCCTGGGAGGGAGGGGGGAAAATGGGGTAAGGAGAGAACATCTAAAATTTAAATAAAATTTCCAATAAATAAAAAAAAAAAAAAGAAAAGAAAATGTTTTATCTTAATGGGGGTGTCTTGAAGACAGCAGCAGCAATGATCCAAAGCTCCTACATGACAGAAAAGCACTTTGTGGGATTCCGTTTTATTAAGATGCTTCTCTATTGGTTCACATGAATGCACGAGTAAGTGTGTGTGTGTGTGTGTGTGTGTGTGTGTGTGTGTGTGTGTGTGGTGTGTATGTGTGTTTGTATGCACAGGCACTGTGCCTATGCACAAGCTTAAAGGCATCAAGCATCCTGTTCTACCACTGACTGCCTTGTTCCTCTGAGACCATACAGAACCTGGCCATAGACTAGTAACCATAGAGACACAGGGCTTCTGTCCCTGCCCATCTGCACTATTGGGGCTGTGGGTACATTTAACTTATGCCTTGGATAGTTGGACTCAGATCCTGATACATGCATAATGACCTCTCTCAGCTTCTGAACCGTATCTCCAGCTCCGCTATTAGGTTCTCAAATGAAGTATCCCCTGAACAAAACTGCTGCACAATTTAAGTTGTTTGGGATACACATTTTAGTTTCTTACTTTTTAAATTCTAAATTGAAAGCATAAAAACTGATACCTTAAAACATAGTTGGAAGGTTTTTTTTGTTTTGTTTTGTTTTTTTTGTTTGTTTGTTTGTTTTTTAGGAGATTTTTAACAGAGGTTTGAGCTCTGGCTTAAGAGGAGCTCAGGGAAAGGATAAGATAGAGCTAGGGTATGAGCTTCTCAGCCAAAAGTCACCTTGAAAATGCTAAAAATGGTGTATTTAGAATTTGCTTTTTGCTGAGCCATAACAATCTGTATATATGTAACTCCTGAGAAAACAAGAAATCAAAGAAGAAAATGCCAGTTGGCCAAATATTGAAATGTGTGGAGTGAGAAACAAATTAGTCACGTGCTCCCATTCTGTGAACTATGGGAATGTCTTAGAGTTTCTATTGCTGTAATAAAGAACCATAAACAAAAGTCATTTGGAGAGAAATAGGTTCATTTCAGCTTACAGTCTGACCACACCGCCTGTGGAGCTGTGTGGAAGTCAGGGCATGAACTCCGGCAGGAAACCTGAGGCAGAAGCTAATGGAGAGTCCACGGAGGGGTGCTGCTTACCGGCTTGCTCTTTGTAGCTTGCTAAGTCTGCCTTCTTATACAAATCAGTACCATTTGGCCAGGAATGTCATTGATTACACTGAACTGGACTCCACAACATAAATCACTTGTTAATAAAATGTTCCACAGGCTTGATTACAGCTTCATCTTCTGAAGGATGTTCTCAAGTGAGGTTCCCTCCTCTCAGAAAACCATGATTTATGTCAAATTGATAAAGTATAGTCTTCATAGAGGAGTGGAATGAAGATAGAGAGTGACTACTTGGATAAAGGGCATGCAATACACCCAGCCAGGGAAATTTGCTGATTTGTAGATGTATTTTGTAAGGGATGAAGGTGACATTACATCCACATCCACATGGAAAGCATGAGATGAGAGGCTTGTTAAGGTTATTGATTATTGGTTACTGTTCTGAATTGTCATCATCAGGTTCTATACAGAGGTATCCTGTCTAACACGCGAGTTGTCATGGCGAGTTGTCATGGTCTTGGTCACTTTCTCTGAGTTTCAGTTTTCCAAACTTCATACATACATAACAAAAGAATAATGACTTTTATATATTATGTCTTAAATTAATAAGAACATAATATAAATAGTATCCATGATGAAATATATCTGCCTGTTCTCTAAATAATCTAGTATTTACTTTGTTCTTTCCATATTAGAAAAGAAAGAATCTGGTGCTGTAATACTCAGAGCTCTTCCCTGGCTCCTATTTTTGAGTGAATCTACTTAAGACAGAGTCTCTCTGGGGCTTCAGCTTCTGCTTTTATAACATGATCAAAGGTAAAAATTGTCTTTATAAGAGATGACTGAAACAAAAGACAATGTGAAAATCACTTAGTAAAAGCTAATTGCACACTGTAGAGAGCACTGTTTTCATCTCCTCGGATGAGATGGCTATCTCACTCAAAACTGATTATAGTCTTGATGGCATGTGTACACAGAGCTCTCTTGTCTTCATTCTTGTACCTCGGCCATCTTTGAGAAAGAAGACGGTGCCAATGAAGCAGAGTGCAGCCCAGAAGATCCTCTAGAACTGACTCGTGGCTTTAGTGCCTGAAATGTCAGAACTTTTTGTTTGCAGTATGAGCTGAAGTGGTTTGTGCCTCTATACAAGCAGACTAAGGCACACACTTTCAGTTCACTGGATCACACAGAAATGTCTGGACTATGTTTGGACAACCTCCTTAATTTGAAGATGGAAAAACCTCAGATTTGTAAAGAAAAGTTCAAATCCTGTAAAAACCACTCTGTACATGGCCTTTTTGTTGTGTTTCCCCAAGGAAAAGCAGTGGATCCTCAGCAGAGCAGAGACAGGCTCCTTCTGATGCAGACTGGCAGAGAAATAATCACCAAAGTTCGTACATATTATTGAGTGCCTCATAATGCAATGATAAAATTCCGTGGACCTATTTGAAGTAATTCTAAAGCAAGAACCACGTGCGACCTAACAGGAGCCGTGATAACAGCTTCACTTGGCTAATGTGCTGTTTATGTATACAAAGTGCTTTGCAAATGGTAAGCAGGAAAGTCACCAACACAGGAGTTTCTCAAAGCATCTTAGTTTTCTAAAGCTATACTTATCTAAAATTGTGACAGAGCAGCGGGAGACACACGACAATGAAGCCCCTCACAAAACAGCGAAGTCGCAGCCAAAAGTTAAAATAGAGAGATGGAATTTCTGAGGTAAAAAGAGGAAAAAATTGTACTGGGAAATGGGAATAGAGTAGTTTTATAGAGATTTGGAAGTTTAAATTATTCAAAGCTGGTACAATCCCAAGGAAAGCACGTGTCTACAGACCATCTGCTTGCTCCAAAGAGGAGTCTTTGGAGAATTATTCCAGCTGCCAGAGATTCAGGAAAGGGAACCAATCTCTAGTACATTCGAATCATTACTTGCAAACAGGATCTCAAGAACAGCCTATAGTTGGGCTGTCTGGCTTGGTCTCCATGGAGAGATATTCATTGGAGAATTCACTAGCTGCAGAAAATGTACAGGTAGAGAAATACTAGCTACAGCCCGCGAAGTATTTTCGGACTGAGAGAAATGAGAACGCTCTAATGGCGAAAAGCATTTTGTAAGAAAAGTCACCCATGTTTCAATATGGTTTAAAGTATATCTTCAATAGTTTCCGGAGATGAACATGCTTCTGGTTGGATTGCATCACATTTGTGAGGTCATGCTTAGGACACACATTTCCATTTCCCTTAATCTACTAAAATGTAGAAACTAGTATTCATTTGCTAACTTAGACGCTGGAAGATTAGTTTCAAATATCATTGATTCTATATTTCAATTTCCAAAAAAATATTAATAGTGCCACCAGCTAGGACAATAATAGACACATCCTCGTGTTTAGACTTTGCTATCACAATGAACCACAAGCAAGTGGTCATTTGTTTCCTGTAAACTAAAAAAATGCTCACCCCACCTTGTGATGCTGAGGACTTCAAAATATAATGTAAGAAGTGTATACATATGCTTCAAACTGAAATTAGAAGAGAATAGAAGCAATTCCAAAGACCTCATATGTAATATGTGGCTTACAACCAGACAGAAATGTGAGCATTGTAGGCATTGTATATTGAAAGGCAGATGGAATCATTTGGAGTTGTAGAAGAAGAGAAATAGTTCCCAGAGATCTAATTTGAAATGAATCAATGAGGAAACTTGTAACAAGGAACATAAGCTGTGCATTGTTTGAGACTTGGGAAAATATTGACTTTTTTTTTCCCTATAAAATACAATGGAACAAATAAATGGATGCACGGAGAAAGAAGTAGACAGATACCACTTTTCAAGTCTGTCACCCCTGCCCAATGAAACATGAACTACATTTAATTTTGTGAGTCTAGATGTTTTCATTTTGTGAATTACATTATTAGGAAATATTCATTATAGTAGAGAGAAGGGGGAGAGAGAGAGAGACAGAGATAATATTCAAAGAACAGCAATTAACTGGGAAAGAAATTAATATTCACTAAAATATATTTGTTAATATACTATACCAATCAAACAAATAAAAATATTAAACCTTAACTGATCTATAAAACCACAGTCAAGTAAGTTCTTCCGTGAAGACTTATGGGAGTTAAAATCAGTTTCTAAACCTTACATATAATATCAGTGAGTCCATCAGCTTGTTGACATGGTTTCCAAACATATGTATTTGTTAGTAAAAAATATATATCGTTTATAAATGTTTATGATCTAAGACATAAATATACATAAAGGATAGCAAACATCTCAGTTTAATCTGCACCACAGTTACATATTTACCCTATTTTTACATGAGAAAATGAGGACTTTATGGTTGAAGTTCAAGATCAGATATGAACCTTGAGTTATAAAACAGTAGCCCAGTTGAGTGAATATGTTCCTGCCTGCTCTAACTGGACAAGATGGAGATGGGAAGCATCCTTGCATGTTGGATGAATGTCGAGTCTACACAAAGGAACCCCACCACACTTGAGCCACAGTATGCACTTTACATAAGGAAAACCATAAAGATATATAAAACTGTGAGTACCCACCAACATGACACAGTTGTAAGGATTTACAAGAGGCCTATGGACTCCTAGAAACATGACAGTGCTTATATGTAAGCATGCAAAATATGCCCATGAAGGTTTTCTAATTCACTTAACAGTGCATAATGAGAATAAACCCTATCCATATTGCACAGTGGATTGTTCAAAGCTACTCCATGCACAGGATCTTGTCAGATACTCTGTAATCAATGAATTTATATCAAACTGAAATCATATGGGCTAAAAGAATGTATTTACCTTACTCTTAAGTAGAAGTCTTAGTTCCTGTGTGATGAGAGAAAGGCAAAGCAAGCATGAGAATCCATGCCTCTGGAATAGTGAGACCATCCAGGAAAGGGATTTGTGTGAAGGCTTGGAGATATATGGCTAGAAAATGGAAGATACATAGACTCTCAATGTTTGCCATTGTAATCTCTGCAAAATATATTTGAGCTGTGTGGTCCTGAAACAGGCTTACCTAAGAGACACAGGAACAGCCACGACAGAGAACACAATACTATTTTTTAAATTAGGAAAATCTTTAATAGGCAAACCTGAAATGGGCCCACTAGAATTTTACATATTAAATTATACCATATTAATGATTTTCTCGGAAGAAGGGTTGAAACAAAATATCATATGAGTAATAATCCATTTTCTAGAAATCATTGTGTCAAACAAGTTTCAATAAAAGTTGTCTCTTACCACATCAATGTGAAAATTCACAACTCAAAATAATTCAAATACCTACAATAAGCTTCGCGCCATCATATCGCCAAGCACAACCAAGAAAGTACAGAATTTGTCATTTGTCTAAGTATTTATTTCTGTGTTTTGCCTGCATATGTATGTGTATATCATATGCATAGTATATATTATATGTATATGCATATGTATATGCATATACATGCACACATATCTGTTTGTATGTGAGCACACATGCACATGTGCATGTCCCATGTATGTTACCAATGGAGTCCATAAGAGGATATCCTATTTTTTCGCACCTGGAGTAACAGTCAGTTGTCAGTCACTATGTAGGTGGTATGAACCAGTAAGTATTTTCAACCACTGAGCAATCTTCCAATCCTTTAAAGAAAGAATTCTTGAAAATCATTTCATCCATCTTCAAAACCATGATGTATAAGTTTTATATTATAGAAAGTAATCAGGAAAAATTTATTTTTGTGCTTCCAGTCTATAGCTACCTCCTATAATTAAATTATTATGTTTTTACTTCAGAGGGAACAAACCAGTTTTTCCATTGGTGAGTGTTCACCCCTGGCCACCACTCCTAGAAGGAAATTGAGATGCAGGGACTTCAAACCTAGCAAAAGAAATGTGATTTTATATAAACTTGATGCAAAAGGAAGCCATTTGGCTACAAGGAAAACATACACTGGATGGAAAAAGGGCATCCTACAATATGGAAATTCTCCTTCTTTCTCTGTACTTTTAAAATGCATGCTGCTCCTACAAACCACAAAGACAGTAACTCAGACACAATAGGTCTCAATTATCTTAAACCACCGAGGAAACTTCCAAAAACTTGTTTCTTCCAAGTTAAGTAAAATTCCGTTTAGTTTTCTAAGGATTTTCCAGTTCTAAAGAAATATTAACATGTAGCATTTGCTTTCATTAGGATCATTAGATAAATGCCAATTTGGTGTTAGAAGAAAAGCAATTTCAGCTGAGCTGGAGTCAAGATGCCCTACTTAGTTATGTTAAAGAGAATCAGAAATCAATCAGCCTTCTATTAGGGCACAGCTGTTTTTTGAAATGTTTCTTTGATTTTCAAGAATCTATATCTTAAAGAGTTCTTATTGAGTATAATGGTGAGCCTAGAAATTGAGAGGAAAAATAGTTTAAGCAAGCTGACTGCTACAGAAGACAAATGAGGAATAGCAAGAAAGTTATTCTTTCTTTGGTCTGGTTAGGATCTTTAAGAGAGTCTTTTGTTACTCCCAAGTCTCATCAAGGAATTATTGTATCTTGATAATTTACATATCCAGGGCAAACAGAAAATACCAAAAAAAAAAAAAAAAATCAGTCAGATATGTTGCTCTCAAAATCTCAGACCTGTAGCAAATTCTTATCTGTGTCTATACTCCTGAGTCATTAGTACAATAACGGAATTGATTTACTGAGTGTAGTGACACAGTAACAGGGTTCAAACTGGCATTAAATAACTTCTGATGACCACTGTGTTTAACCTAGTAGGCCTTTTAGCACAGAAGCAAAGGTTTCTGTCACTTGTGACTGACATTTAGATTGTGTCTTCCTGGGCCATTGAGAACAGGTGGATGCACTGACATTGGAGTATACTTTTAAACTTTTATTTCTCTCAACTAATCAAGGAGAGCATCTGTATGGATGTCATGACACATGGTGTAATTAGAGGGATCTAGGCTATGCATGCATATGAAACTATTAGACCCTTGATATTTGCTCAAACAATACAAGACTAAAAATCAGAGTGGATGCCCCAGTTTCAATGCCATTGTGCACCCCCACCCCAAAAGCTGCATTTTGTAACAGTTCATTGTTTATATCCACCATGGTCAGATACTAGAGAGATTTCACTGAAGCTTCCCTTTCTTCTGATAACCTGAGACTGTAAAAATGGTTGCTTAAAATTCATTGACAGCTGAATGTCCAAAAAACCATACTTACCTCTTAATTATTTATAACTTTTTATGTGTAACTACTTATAAATTCCTGTGTGATGATTTAAAAATATGAATAAATGTGAAAGAACATGAATAAGGTGTGTAGAGAGTTAGGTGCTACAACGTGAAATTTCTTAATAAAAAGTATGCATGTGTAGGTCTATGAAAATGCTATGTGTGCTTTTTGATTAAATTGCTAGTGTGTGTGTGTATGTGTGGGGTGTGTGTGTGTTTGTGTATTTATTCTTTATTTACTTTCTATTAAATCTATTATACTGTCCAGTCATTACCCCTCTTATGGTCCATCCTCTGACAGGTCCTCATCTCATTTTTCCTCCCCCATCTTCAAGAGGATGTCCCCACAGCCCCCCCATACCCCCACATCCCACCAAGCCTCCCCATTCCCTGGAGCCTCGAGTTTCTCAAGGGTTAGGTGTATCTTCTCTCATTGAGGTAAGACCAGGCAGTCCTCTGCTGTATATGTGTCCGGGACTCGGACCAGCTAGTGTATGTAGCCTGGTTGGTGACTCAGTGTCTGAGATATCTCTGGGATCCAGGTTTGTTGAGACTGCTGGTATTTTTGTACTATAAAATAAATAATTTTCAGCTCTTTTTCTGTGTTTTAGACACTGAAATATAGAATAAGTAACAACACAATCTTTCTTAAATGAATGGAACCATAAGTTCTAGAGCCTGGGAAATTCCTCCAAGCCCATTTGACTTCTGGCACTAGTTACCTGCACTCCTTGTCATCCCTGTTTACAATAGGGCAATAAAGCATTAAGCAGACATTATGTAGATGGTGGATGGACACACTGGGGCTTAAAAGGTGATTAACAAAGACCTTTATAATCAGAATGGACATGCCACCATCCACTTGCAGCCTAGTGATGCTCACAACAAAATGTAGGCTAGCATCACATTACAGTGCACAGACCACTCAAAATTCACTGTGGGTCCAGATTCAATCACTTCTTCTTCATGGATTTTAGAGGCTAAATCTATAAAATAATGATTTTTCTAGGAAATAACTCCTGGGTGCTCTCAGCTCTCAAAACCTGGATTATGATAACAGTCTATAAAACAATGTCTTCAAGTATAATTTATCTGTTTTCATTCTAATTTATGACCTATGCAATGATCTATAGTTAGCTGTTAAGGCATGTACCACAAAACCCCACTCTTCAGGCCCTTTGTGGTGGACTTTCAGTTCTTTGTAAAGAAACACATAGAAGTCCCTAAGCTGTATCCACATGCTCAATGCTATGATTCACATCTAAAGCCTCCTCTGAGGATTCTTGGGTGCCTCCAAGGTCTCTGTCTCATCCTGGAGATGCTCCCCACCTTTCCATCCCTGTCAGTTGTAGATTTCCATTCATTAGCACAACTGTCTGGTCATCTTTCCTGTCCCTTCCCACTGATCCTGTGCCCCCATCCCCCTTGCCATTCCCTCTCCCACACCGGTCCCTTCTTCTAGCTGCCTCTTATGACTATTTTACTTCCCCTTCTTTTTTTAATTTTTAATTGTTTTGTTTACATTTCCCTTCTAGCATCCTCACTTGAGGCTACCTTCTTGTTTACTTTCTTTGAGTCTATGGAGTATAGTACGGGTATCCTGTATTTTATGGCTGATACCCACTTATAAGTGAGTATATACCATGCATGTCCTTTTGGGATTGGATTACCTAACCAATAGGGGGAAGGATTCTGAGCCCAAAGGGAATAGGAACTCCACAGGAAAACCAAAAATCAACTATCCTGGACCCTTGGGGCTCTCAGAGACTGAACCACCAATCAAAGAACACACACTGGCTGGAACTAGGTCTCCCTGCACATATTTAGCAGATGAGCAAATTGGTCTTCATGTGAATCCTGAACAACTAGAGCCCCAGGCTATTCCAAAAGTTGTTACTTGTCCTTGCAATATGTTATTTTACCTGGACTACCTTATCTGGCCTCAGTGTAAAAGGACACACCTAGTATCCCAAAGCCTTGATGTGCCAGGATGAGGGGATACCCAGGAGGGCCTCACCCACTCAGAGGAGAAGGGGAAATGGGGAGGAGTGAAGGATAGTGGGAGGGGATTACCAGGGCAGTAAGCAGAATGTAAAGTGAATAAATAAATAAATACATAAATAAATACATAAATAAATAAATAAATAAATAAATAAATAAATAAATAAATGGGGTGCAGATTGAGAGAGAGAGAGAGAGAGAGAGAGAGAGAGAGAGAGAGAGAGAGAGAGAGAGAGAGAGAAAGAGAAACACATAGAAAACATATTTGGGTCAACCACAGGGCTGCAAATTCAAACCAAGTGAAGAAATCAGGAGAATTCTAAGAGTTAACACCAGTCTCTGTTTACAGCTGACTGTGCAAGAACTTCAGATGTGGCTGAAGAGTTGGGTAATGAATTTTGCTGCATATAAATATTTTTCCTTTTTCTTCTTTGCTGCAAAATATGTTCACAGTTATATCAGGGTAGTGATACCCACATAAAATCACACACACACACACACACACACACACAGAGAGAGAGAGAGAGAGAGAGAGACAGAGACAGAGACAGAGACAGAGACAGAGACAGAGAGACAGACAGAGAGACAGAGAGGGACAAAGAGACAGAGAGAGAGAGAGAATTTCTAAGTATAAGCATTTAAAATATTGGATTGTTGCTTCCTAGAGGGATAAAAAAGCAAACAAGTAAAATACTCTGCTGCAAGTACTAATTGTTTATTCTTTTTTCATACTATATTAGCAGTCCACATTTGCTCCAAATATTTAAGAGACATAAACAGGTTATAGTTCATACTCAATCTCAATTCATTAAGTAATGATTTAAAGTGGAAGTCAAACATCTGACTGTAAAGAGACAGGAAAACAGAAGAGCCCACAAGTGATAAATTGGGAGCAAATCTTCAATTTTACGCTGATCTTTCCTCATAATCTGATAGTAAGTGAATAGCAATCTTTATTTTTATTATTTAAGAAGATTTAATTTGTAGATTCCTAAGTTTTACACACCTGATAACTGACAGATAAAATGAGCAAACCATCCTGAATGCATTTTATTTGCTATCATCTCATGGAAAGCAAAAATACACTGAGGATAGAGGGAGAAGGGCAAGGTAAGAGAATTAAAAGCCCGTTTCACATAACACGAAGATGTGTGGATGTGGTCAATGTCAAGACACGGAGTTGAGTCAGGTGCTGCTTTCAATTTATTCTGAAGTAAAGTTGCTGATTTTAAAATATTAAAAAAAAAAAAAAAAGGCAGTCTAACCCAAACAGGGAAGAGGAGTACAGCCATTCTCTCACCTTGCTACAGCTTTGGCCTTCAAGGAAGATATTAGAACTGTGGAGAAAAGTTGTTTCAAATATACACTAGGATTAAGGATTCATTTCAAAATAAGAACCACACTGTCTCCTGCCCAGGGTTGGCTGGGCAATAGCACTAATATAAACTGTAAGCCCAGCATGGAGCCATGGTGACAGTGTGTGCGATAGAAATGAGTTTTAATGGATGATGGGTATTGAACTTAAAAATAAGTGGACAAGAACTGCAAAGATGGCTCAGTGGTCTACGGTTTGCTGGTCATTCAAAGAACTCAAGTTTTGTTCCCAGCACACACATGTCAGCTCACAATCACCTGTAACTTCAGCTTCAGAAAATCTTTTAATTTCTTCTTGCCTCCACTGGTACCTGTTGACACTCTGTCATACCTACATAATGATACATGGATATAAGCATAAACATAAGAATAAAAATTAAATCTTTAAAAAAATAAAGAGACTCTGTCAATAAGAACAAAAGTTTTAATTAAACCTGTGAACTTAATTACAAAGTAAAAATAGTGGAGATGTTTGTCTTTGATGAATTTACAGTTCATAGAACCTACACAATGGGTTATAAGAAATAAAATAAAGTTACACATAAAATAATGTAGATGACAACTCAAGATTAGTAGACAAAATAATATCACTCAGAGCAATGTCCTATAAACTACAAACTGCAATACATCTGGGAGGTGGGCCCTAACAAATCCACCACCTCCAGCATGAATTATGAATTCAAGAATTATCAATTGTCATTCATTTGGTTGTTCCAGATTTAACATTATTTTTTTGTCCCTAAAAACCTTGTTCAATTAGTCTAACCTATCTATAGTATTCAGTTTGTTTTTGTTTTGTTTTATATGAATTTGGCCCCTCAATCATTCTCATTTTTTTTCTTTTCTATGTCAATTTCTCAGTAAATGGTCTTTTATCTGTTGTTTTATGTAGAAGCTTGATTCTTTCACAGTATTACTCCATTATCATCCACTCACTCACCGATTATGTCCACATGTATTCACACTGTGTATTAAGATTGAATACAGACTAGTAGAATTATAAGAGGAATTCTTCCACAGAATGACTTCGGTGGCAGACACCTTCTTCAGTGGCTTCATTATCAGGAAAAATCAGAGAACTGATGGGTAACTCATCAGCCATGTTGGGTACAGATATTTGTCTTTGGAAAAGCTGCAGTGCTTGTGCAAGCTGATGAATGTACCTCTAAGAACTGGAACTATGATTGTCCTGGAAGGAAGAGATAGAGATGCCTAAGTTCTTGAGGAACCAAGGAAGTGTGGTTCTCACAGAACACTGGCTAATGGAAATTATTGCTTTTGAGGGATGCGGAGAATTCATTCAATAAAACAAGGGGAAAGGAAGAATATGTGACTAAATTTTTGCTTGTGGAACTCCTACAAGAATTTTTGAGTTGTTAATGTAATTGGACAATTGTGATCCTGGGGATAAAAGATGAGAGGTTAGATGCTTAGAAAATAACCAAGGCAAAAATAACAAATTCATCTGTGATGAAGACTGAATAAGACAGAGTAAAACAGATTTTGTATGTAATTTTTCACCAATTTAGACACAGGCCGTAAAACTCCCAGTGTATGTGCTTGTATAAGAAAGGTCATGTTATAAATGTATAAGAAAGACATAATGTATGTCAGTTATGTTATTTGTTAGTGGACTATTGACTACAGTTCTGTCCCTGAATCTCCATTATTTTACTCCTGGGATAAGTGAATAGATCATGTCTACAGTAAAACAGTCTCAAGTCACAGGTCAAACATGAAATGTTGCCATCTCAAGATTTCTCTTTATTCTCATCCTAGGAAATGCCACCTGATACTCATGCATTGCGTCAGCCAAAAATTTTGCTGCAAAGTGGGAATGTGCAATAGACATGACCAGGATTGAAATCAAAGTGCAGGATAGAAACTGGGATCATATAAACCATGTGGGGGCTGCACATTCTAAGCATTTAAAGCTGTGCCCATTCCAAATTCCAAGAAAACAGGTAGACATAACTAAAACTCTCAAAAGAAATTATGTGGAATACATGGGTGATGAAGGGGAATGTGGTCTAATACAGCTCAATAAGTGGCTGTTGCTGAAAAACCTGCAGGTGGTAATAATTCAAACCATTATTGGGAACTGAGGTAGAAAGGTCACAGTGATTTGAACCTACACTGGGTACATTGAAAATGCCAGGTAAAGTGGGAAGGAAAAGTTACTAAATTTGCCCTCAACCTCTTCAGTGAGAAGAAAGGTGTCATTAAGTTTTGTTTTAGAAATGATAAATTCAGGATGTGGGTCAAACTTTGAAGTAGAGATATCAAGAGAGAATCTACATGTGCTGGTTCCACTGTGATTTGCTCTTTTGGAGACTGAAAAAAAAAAAAAGAGAATTTCTTGGGTGCAGAACAATGAGGTCAGCCTAAGCATCACAATGTAAATCTACGTCAAGCAAAAATTAATGATAATAGTTCAAACAGACAGAAAGCCATGGATACCTAGACTTATTTACATCTGACATTAGGGAGAAGCTGTGCTGGGAAAAGGCATTTAGAAGACAATAATTTATTGATACTAATGAAAACAGGAAGACAGACAAAAGGTTAAGAACAAGCAATGAGTTCCAGAATTTACAATATTTAGCTGTTATGGGAATGAGAGCAGCCTACGGTGCAGAATGCCAGACAAGAGCGGAGGAAGTAAGACTAAATCCTACTGGCTTAATGAAAGCTGATGTTGTGTAAAGAAAGTCTGTGCAGAAAATAAGATTGTTACTGGTGTGTTGGACATACCAGGAGGGGACTGAGAAGAGCTCATAGAAAATAGACCACACACTTGACTCCCAGGGAAAAAGAGTTTATATCAGTGGGTGGAAAGCATGGAGAAGAGTCAGAGAGAGTACAAGAAATAGACATGTCAAGCAGTTTGCACTGTGTTACTTCCAAGATCTTTTGTTTCAAACAAAGATCATCTATCAAGCCATGATAGTAAACTTAATTATTATGGCAAGGTTTATCATTCCTACAACCCTACATTTTAAGAAAAAAAAAAAAAAAAAAAGGAAAGATTTCATCTTAGGGATGAGCTTTGTGAAAAGAAGTAATATGTGTGGTTTGCTAAGAATAGATTTGGTTTTTCAATCAACACTGACCTCAATATTACCCCAACAGGATTACTTTCTAATTTTACACACAAAAACATTTTGCTTAAACAGCGTTTGTGAAGTGAATGTTAATGGTTTGATTCTTTTTTTATGTATACATCATTAAAACTGGTACATAGTTGTCTATGGGTTTCTCCTCCCACCCCACAGCCTCACCCTTCACCCCATGCCACCATGCTCCACCCCAGTTTTCTTATTTGTTTTGCTTGGGTATCTTCAAAAAAGATTGAATAAACATTTGAAGATAAGCCCACAATCAAGAGAACAGTTTCTTTTTGTTCTTTTCTAATTTGAAGCAGATATATGTTTATCAAAATGAAAGTAAAAATACCCTGTGTGTGGCTCAGTTGTCAGAGAACTTGTCTAGCATGGGCAAGTCCTTGAATCCAATATTCAATATTAAAAAAAAAGTGGAAGTTAAAATAGACAATAGCAGAGACCTGAGATGGTGTTGGGAGGCCCAGAGTGTCTATGAGGAACATTTTAGCTGAGACTTTTAGCAGAAGTGATAATGACCTTGAAGTGGCCACTTCCTGTAGCCAGACAGGACTCCCAGTAGAGGGATAAAGACGGTACCCACCCATAAAACCTTCAACCCAACTGTGCCCTGCCTAAAAGATGTGCAGGGCAATGATGGAGAAGATATAGAGGGAATGGCCAATCATGACTGCCCCAATTGAGACCCATCACATAGGAAAGAACTAATGTTGACACTATTAATGCTATTCTGTTATGCTTGACAGGAACCTAGCATAACTATCCTCTGATAGGCTTCAGCCAGTAGTCAGTGGAAAGAAATGTAGATACCCACAGCCAAGCATTAGAGGGAGCTCACAGAGTCTTATGGAAGAGCTGCGGGAACGATTTAGGGACCTGAAGAGGAGAGGGCCTACACAGAAAGACCAACAGATTCAACTAAACTAGACCCTTGGGGCTCTCAGAGACTGAACCACCAACCAAAGAGTGAGCACAAGCTGGACCTAGGACTCTGAACATCTATATAGCAGATGTGCAGCTTGTTGTTCAGGCATGTTCCCCAACAACCGGAGTGACAGTTGTCCCTGATTTGTTACCTGCTTGCCTGTAGATTCCATTCCCCTAACTGAGCTGCCTCACCTGGCTTCAGTCAGAGAGGATGCACCTAGTCCTACAGTTACTTGATGTGCCTGGGGTGGAAGTTGATACACAGAAGGAGGCTCTCCCCTTTCAGAGGAGGAGGGGAGAGGAACAAGAGAGGATGCATGAGGGGTACTGGGAGGATATTGGGGTGTATGTAACATGAATAAATAAATAAATTTTTAAAAAGAAAAAAAGCAAAAAGGAAAGTAAAATATCAGAACTTTGTACTTAGTAAATTTAAAATCTATATGAGAAAACACAGGCAAGAATTAGATTCTGTAAGGTTTACAGGAAATACCCTGGAACAGTCATTCTCCACAAGAGAGAATGGGTCACACCCACCAAGGGACACTTGATGACACTGGTGGACTGTCTGATGATACAGCTAGAAGAGATATGGATTGGTATTTAGTAGATAGTGTTCAGAATTTTACCCTCCTACAACCAATATTTTCCAGTTCATACAGTCCTTAATGGCAAAGTTGAGAAACCTGGTAGTTCAGACTATAGGATAGTAGAGACTTTGGGGACAGAAAATTGCAGTTGACTTCCTAAGTGACCACTAGTTGGATAAATTCATTATAAACACAATATAACGGAGGTTATAAACAAAATAGCAATGCAAAGAGCAGTACAGCAGAAAGTTGAATTTGGCTAAGCTGGAGTATTACTGTTATGGAGCAAATTAAGTAAATGACCAGCAGAAGATAAGAGAGGCCATGTGTATAAGTACCTACAATAATTAACTGAACTTCAGGGTAATCAGCTACAGAGGATGCAGATACTAAGAAGGGTGTTATTTCTGCGAATGTGGTGGCAACTTTGCTGAGTGGGTAAGAAGGACATCAGGTGTGTTACAGTCAACAGTGTAGAGGTTTACATTGTGCCACGGCTGAGGGACATGAAATGATATGAAGGCCAAGAGCCTCTTAAAGAAGAGTGAAGTAGAGATCTTGGGAGAGATCAGAAGGAGAGAAGATCATTAATGGACAGTGTTCAAGGGTTTGATGACTGATATGCTACAGGGCCAGATATGTGTAACAGTCAGGAAATGTGACTGTAAATGAGAAGACACTGAGGAAAGGTAACAAATGAGTCTCAAGCTGGTAAAGTTGAGAAAGGACCCCATTTTTGTCATGGGACATTGAGATAGGGTATGTGGATAAGATCAATCAGTAGAGGGAAAAAGAATTAATGATATCCAACTTCTTACAGCCCTGAGAGGGAAAAGCTTAACAGAGAGAAAATCCACTGCTTGAAAAGATAAAGGCAGTCCTTGTTCTGACTTCAGAGACCTCCTCAAGAGCAAAAGTGATAAGGATTACAGGATCAAAGCCACAGCATCAAACTAACAAGTGAGCCTAATGAGTTCTTGTTCTGATCATCAATGACAAATAAATTATATATTAATATATTAATAATACTAATCGACCGGAGTATTGAGCCAAATGGTCTACCTATGTTATTAATCTATGTAGAGTCATGAATTCGCTCTTAATACACAATTTGGATAAATGACAAGAATGTGAATCAGAAATTTAAGTTAGTTAAAAGGCAAACAATTATTTTCTGGTAGAAAGGATTCAGATTTTGTGCAACATAGTTCTAAAAAGCTTCTGATTTTTCTCCTCCCTACTCCTTTCTGTTTCTTCCAGCAGATCTCCTTGTGTGATTAGGCTGCCTTCAAACTCTTCAGTTCAAGGAATGAAGTTTCACCAGGAACTTGGTGGAATATTTTAGGTATCTTGTCACAAGGGACCTAAGAACAATGTCAGAACAACTGCTTCTGTGTGTCTTTTTCATTATGTGGTGAAGACAGAGCTTTATAGAACCCATTAGTTATGATCCAATCTGCCTCTCCCTTTTTATAGGTAGAAATCACACAAATGGTTATACCTTGATAATTCTTAGCTTTAGTGAGTAGTTTTGGCTTAAATAGTAATGGACAGAGAATCAGCCAAAATAAAAATAAAATCTTTTTTTTTTTCCAGTAAGAAGGTGTGAATTTCTGGAAAACAGTACTATTAACACAATGCAGAGGGCCAATAGACAAGAATCAGGTTGTCCTCTTGTTCTCTTGCTCTTGCTCTCCCCCTCAATTCCTTCCCCCTGGCCCTCTCTCTCCAGTGGTCATGGCTGGCCTCTACTTCTCTTCTCTGTCTGCCTTTCTCTGCCTCTACTACCCTCTTAAATCCCCTCCCATGATCTTAATAAACTTTATTCTATACTAAAAGAAAAAAAATCAGGTTGTCGAGGGTGAGTCTGTCCTGTATCATAGATCAGTAATCTATATCAGGCAGATTTAATTAGAAAGAAAAGTTAAGCAACCTCAGTTGTCTTTCTGCATCATTCTACATCCACTAAAATACCAAGACTGTAACAAATTTAGGTGCAAGCCCACTCTGGGGACATGCTCTTGAGCTCTATAGTTTATTTCTCAGGAAAGTGTAATTAGATATTCCTATGATGACAGACAGACATCACACAACATTTAAGTCCTGGATATCTAAATCCTCAATGTAAACAAACTTCTCAGATTATTTATTATTGAACTAATTTTTTACAGATTGACCATTTAGGATTAAGGTATTAAGCACCATATTCAAATATACTAGCTTAATATTGTTTGGTGGCCAACATTGCAAAAGCTATTTAATGTTTTTATATCTATCTGATGACTTTATGAATTAGTCAAATGATGAAAACTGCAAACATTGGTTTTGGTAACATGGTACCACCTAAAAAGAATTGTAATCACAGTGCATATTTAAAATGCAAAGTACTTTCCATCAAAAATGCCTAGACTTTAAAAAAAATCTCCATTCATTTTTTTCTAGCTTTCCTCCATTTCTAAACTATAAAGTATCCTATCATCTTAAGTATTTCCTCCAGAATATATTAATTGTCCAATGAAAATGTGAGATTTGTTTTTTTTTAAAAAAATAAAGTTTATAGTTTAAAGAAATGTAATCACTTGAGGTAAAGGAACAATCTGTAAAGAAAATATACACTTCAAGCATAAACTCTATAAAAAGGATATAGAGGCACAGAATATACACTTAAATACATGGTAAATTAGACCCCAATAGTCCATCTAACATTTAAAATTAGTGTACTTTTAACATGAGATTTCTGAGAAATGTATGTTCATTTTTACATTTCATTGCTGAATTATATTTGATTATGTTTATATCCTGAGTATATCTGGGACCTTGGTAGTGGTCATCCTTTATAAAAAGTCACCCAGCATAGATGGTATTGAACAATGGTGGGTTTTCCCCCAATGATATTCATTCCATCATTGCAGAATTTGTACCTGTGTACAACATAGAAAATAATCATATGACTTCTTTTTAAAAGAAAGAAAATTAATATTTACTCTTCCTTTGTCATATAAAGATTAGATTACAGGTTTACTAATATATTTGCTTGTTTTGGAAAGAGAAAATTATTTTGATCCAATTTTCATAACATGTAAGAGATAGATAAAATCAGATTCTTATTTTGCCTGTGTTGTGTTTGAGGACTGTAATATTAGAAATCCACTGTAATGTCTTAAACAATCATGCTAAATATGCCAAGGGACTTTTTAATGCACTACACTGATGAAAGACGGGTATTGAATTTATTCAGCCGTGAACAAGTCTTTGATTATCATACACCTCAACTGCTCTGTAGGTGTTGACCGTAAGAAAAGTCAAAAATAGAAAATGAAGTGTGATTATTTCTTGATGAATAAAAATTACTTTAATAGAAATTGAATGGAGAAAATTTCTATTAATAGTTAGAATCAAGCCTCCAGTTTTTTTCTCTGAGTAGCATTCAATAAATGTTCTTGAATTATGATGACATTCTCAAAGAGGTTGAAAGGAAGCATAAGAAAGAGGGATGGCTCCCTCTGCATGTTTGCGCCATTCACAGGAGGTAAATTGTATAGCAAGAAGGCTCATAAATAACTGTGCCAATTATGCTTCTGAAAGCGATGTCTACAGTTGCATACCTGGGACTTGTCAATATGTTAAGTGTAAAGAGGTAGAAAGTGATAAATTATAAGATTTTAAAATTACTTTGAAGCTGAAGCTTAACAAAGGATTGTTGAAAAGCTTAGTTAAAGGGGAGAAACATATAATTCCGCCACAGAAGACATGATTATGCTATGCTCCTGTTTTTGTCAGTAAGTGGAGAAATCTCGGGAACTTTAGAAAGCAGTGGTAATTACAGTGTCACCTCATTCTGGCAGCCCTGAGATATTCATTTTTGAGTTTCTCAGACAGACAGAGAAATGTATAGTGCCAGAACTGAACGTCAGGGGAACAGGTCCATCCTGTTACTATACCATTTGCACAGGTGTCGTTCTTATTTATAGACGAATGCTACATCTACTTTTTCTGCCTCGTCTTCACAGTTATTTCACACTTACTTTTGTGAGTTGTTGTACTGATGAAGCGTGGAAATTTCTCAGGACTCCTGAGGAAGTGTGAAATCGGGCTTGAGATGTTGAACACTGTTAATTTATCAGAATTAAACATTAAAGGTGAGATGACACCATGAAGGCAAAGGCAAGAAGGAGGTGGTAGAAAGTCATCAAGCCTTAGGCGTCTCATCCTCAAGTGGGAATGGATTTCTCAGAATGATTCAAACATGAAAACAAAGTCAAGCAATAAAATCAAGAGTGTATGCCTGCAGGAAGTTTACAATCTAATTACAGAATGTTATTCTTACACATAAACTAATGGCAAATAAGAACCACAGGATAGTGTGGGTTTCAGCTCTTCATTCTTTAAGCCTGATTAAGTCAGTTACACATTTCTGAGCTCATTAGTTTGCAGTAGTGAATCATTGCTCAGTCTCTCTCTGTTTCATATATCCACATATTAATTATATTGATGTTAATTCTAGTATATTATAGCATATATATTTAATTTGTCAAATATTTCTCTTAACATTATAAACAAATAGACATCATTAAGTTAATTATTTAATAATGACTTTACAGGTTTAAAATAGCACCAATACATAACTCTCTGTGGAGTGCGAAGGACATTATACTCTCATTATATCTCCATTGCTAAAAGAAATCTCATATGATATTTAGCTTAATGAACTTCTACTAAATATTAACTTTCCTCTGATTTCTTCTGATTGTATTTGTTCTCATGAATATTTTTTCATTGTTTTACACTAAATGCAAAAACACATTGCTAACAACTTTTAGTTTACGAGGAAACTTGAAGAAAAAAGATAATAGTACCCTAGGTTGATTGAACTAATTTTTCTGTATGTTTTTACAAAAGATGTAATATTTTAGAAACAATTTACCACAGGTGATAGTTAAATTTGACCTTAAACATGGCTGGACTTATATGTAAATGCCTAGAAGGTTCTAAAATCCATGTGGATGTTTCATAGAGGCCATTTCTGACCAAGTAATAAATGAATCCTTTACTGAACTTAGAATTTAAAAATGATGCAATCAAGTTATGCACAAGTTAAGGCTGTAGTAGCACATTGGGAAACTAGGTTACTGAAGTATGTCCTTGTTGCTGAGCTCATGGCCCTGTTCTGTGTTCCTTGTCCTCCCTGCTTGCTACCCATTTATCATATGACAGACAGCTCTTCTTATCCTATATTTTGGCCAATTGTAAATTGTGAGCCAAAATCTATTCTTCCCTTTGGCTGCCTCTGTCAGGTGTTTTTGTGTGTGGCTTTGATGAGAAAACCAAGAATACAGACCCTAAATGTAAAAGCAGAAATACATAGTCTGAAACTTCTGAGACCTACAGTCCAGTAAAAGAAAAGAAGGTGTAAGAGAAGCAAACACAAGACTGTACATTAATGTAGCGGTTATAAAATATTTTGGCTGTCTTTTCTGGGAATAGTCCCAGTTCAAGATCAGCAGAATTAGAGAACTATAATTGCTGAAGTCATATACAGCAAAATTAGAAAATCAATAATTATTGGAAAGAATATAAACATTACAGAGCCAATGCTGACATTACAAAGAGGCACATGTAGGCAGATCCTCTACCATGGACAGCTTGTGAGTCCACAGGGCACTGGAGTGTTATATAGGGCTGAGAAGTAGTGCTGGATACACTGGATATAAGTCTATGCTATATACTAAGAACACTGGACACTTTGGTATACTTTGGTACTCTTTGGACACTCAAGAAAGCAAACAGCTTACAAGATTTTTGCTTAATTTGTATCCCATTGTGAAGACAGACTAAAAATACATGTGACACAGAGTTCAAATGAGACAGGAAGATACACATTTATCTCCTACCAACATCAGCCATCCTGTTATTCAGTCCCTCTGGCTTGATTAGTCTAGTGAGTTAGCCCATTCTCTAACACCTATAAACTGAACAACTCTCTAAAGTTGCAAACATTAGACTACAGACAGAAGAGTTTACCTCACCAGAAATTATATAATTTACTCTTTGATATTCAGGAATTTATTTTGTAAAAATTTTAAAAGGTTCACTTTAACTAAGAAAAATCTTACAAAACAACATAATTAACATTTGTTTCTGAAATATTTAATAGTCTTTGTCATAAAACCATAAGAAAAGTTACCAGTAAAAAGTGTCCATTTCAGATAAAGAAAATTGGTTTAGACAATAAACAATATGTTGATAACATAAAGTATAAAAATATTAATTCCAATCATGAATCACCTACAAATTTAAAAAACAGATAAAACATATTATGTATATCTAGTCAAGTAAATGGAAATACAGATTTATCCTACTTATTACAAGTCAAGGCCACACCCTTTTAAATAAATGTAATGAATTAAGGTGTGTGAAATCCATGCATTCTAGAAAAAGCTATCAGTAGGGTTTGAGGAAAGATTGTTGCCTGTTGAGCAATTTTCACAAGAGAATAAGAAGGACAGAGAGGAGGAGAGAAGGAGGAGAAGGAGGAGGAGGAGGAGGAGGAGAGGAGGAGGAGGAGGAGGAGGAGGAAAAGGAGAAGGAGATCTGTTGTTAAATACCCATCCTGGAAGGTAATTTATTGTTAAGAAAGAGGGTGTTTACTCTCTGTCCATCCCTTCACAATAATGACTTAAAGATCCCTTGTGTGTGCAGCTTGGTTTTCATGTAGGTCTCAAACATCTGGAGTGGGGGCTATCCCAAAACATGCAGCCTGTATATGGGGTCTTCTAACTGGGTGCCTCATCTGGCCTCAATGGGAGAGGAAGCACCTAGCCTCTCAGAGACTTAAAGTGGCAGGGTGGGGATACAGGAGGAGGGGGTACTCAGAAAAGAAGAGATGGGGAAGGATTGTGGGAGGGGGTGACTGGGATGGGTTATAAAGTGAATAAGCAAAAAATAAAATAAAATTAAAAAAGAAAAGCAAGAAAGAAAGAAAAAAAAGATCCCTTGTGTCTAATGGTGTTGGGGTATCAACAGCAATGCAAGTTATGTACCTGTTAGCAAATTCCCAAAATCTATCTCAGACATTAGGATGATGAACTCTGAAGGACCACGATAATTTATGTCTTAATAAGTTTCAGTCCCTCACTGACAGAGATTAATGATGGAAACACTGTAGAAACTCAGAGGTCACCTGTGGAGTATAGTTTGCCAACTGTCGGTTGTCAAAGTCCATCAGTCAAACATATTTTTAGCATATGCTTGAAGTTGAACTTTCAAAAATGCAGATATGGTAGGAAATTATTCTGATCTACTCAATCGACAAACAGCCGTGTGAGTACTATGCAGTTCAGTTGTTCAGGATCCACCTTTGCTTGAGACTTTAGGCTACCAAGGATGGGTTATTCTGGGAGGTCACTCATCTATCTACTCAATCTTTAATTCTTTTAGTAATTTGTTTGATTTCAAAGTTGATTATAATAAACATTTTGAATCTTGCAAATCACTTTAAAGAATTTACGTGTTTACCCATTTGCTAATTTATTAAAAATCATAGATAAATAAAATTATATATACTTAGCATGTTCAATGTATTAGTTCTATGTATTATGAAATGCCTAATTAAAGCTAATTTCATATATTCTATAAAAATTTATATGAACATAGCCCTTAAGTAATCTGTTAGCAATTGTGGTCAATGCAATATATTGGCATTGACCATAGACAATGTGCTGTCAAGTAGATCTCTTCAGCATGTTCCTAGGATTTCACTCAGTGCTGCACCGCTTGACCATCAGCTCTTCATCACTCCTCTACAGCCCCAGACCTGCTATCAGCCATCATTCTAATGCCTAGTTCAAAGTGTATTCTTAGATCTCATAGCTAAGTCAGATCACGTGCTTTATGAATTTCTTGGGTTTGATTCACTTTACATAAGGCAAGAAACACATATGATTACTAAACATAGGTTTTAAGTTTTCTTTTATACAACACTATTCAGAGAAAACAAAGAATATAATCTCTATGATAAGAGTAGACAATATTTTTCAGACAAATTTTACTATCAAGTTCCAATTAAAAAAAAAATTCCCCAGGGTTCTGCAGTTTTAACTCATATTATTCAAGTTTTGAGCACAGTGAGCAGACAACTGTTCTTAAGATCTATCCAAAATAGTAAGTACATGTTTCAAACACAAGTGAAAGAAATTTATGTGGAAAGGAAACTTGGGACCACATAGAAAATCCTGATTAAAAATTTGATAAAATTTAAAATTTTCTCAAAATTGGGAATTTGTTTTCTTATATTCAGTATACTACTTAGTTATATTTCTGAATAATCTCTTGACATATGCCTAATTACCTTAAGAATATTTAACAAGAGTAAAATAAAACTATACCTTTCAGTTTGTATTTTTATGGGACTCCTGAATATCCAAGTAAAAGAGTAGACCTTTGATTCTTGTGTCATCTTGGGGTTCTTTCCTTCTGATGATTTTCTTTCTGAAGGTGAGGAGGGGAGGTAGTGAGGAACTGGGAGAAGCAGAGAAGAAGAAATTTAATTGAGATATAGTATATGATAAAATAATTTATTTTTAATATAATAGTAAAATAAAAAAAGAAATAGAAATAACTTGAAATCAATACAGGCTTTTTGGATTTAGATTAAGAACATTTCAAGTATTAGACTGATCTAGTCTTTGTAAATAACAATGGTTTCTGAAATTAATATTGATGCTAACAGGTAGGTCTTTGTAGCCATTATCTATGTTTTAGTACCAAAGGAGAAAGAAATGTTGCCATAAGACATCATGAGCAATTTTTCCAACTGTATAGCATGTGGTGATAAACACTGATGAAACAGAGAGAGAACTAAGAAAACACTAGAGCATTCTAGGATCAGATTGTATTACATCATCTTGCAAACAACTCACAGAAGAGAAGGATCAAAGCAAAAGGCTCAGGTATCTTATCACAGAAAACTAGTATTTCCCACTAAGCACATAAAGCTTCAGAGTTGAAACTGTAGTCAGAAGCATAGTTCAAAAGCTATAGTGTGGGGATTGCAAGTCAATTCGAACTACTCAACAAAAAAAAGCTGATGCAATAATGGTGAAAAGACAGGAAAGGGCTTTGGTCCACATGGGAATGTTGGAGGGGGTTGGGATAGAGAAAGATTCATGGGAAAAGGCAAGAGGTTGGACAGCAGCTAAGTATCTTCTACAGAGTTTAGGTAAGTTGAACTTTAACCCAGTCTGGAATTTTCAAGAAGGCTCTGGAGAGTTTAGTTACTGGAAGGAAAATTGAATTCCTTTGATATGCTTGTTCCTGTTTTGAGTGAAGCCCAGGTCTGTAACATGTGTAATACCTATATGGTAACTTCCTCATAGGGATCTGTCTAGAAAGTTCTCTGACTCCTGAAACTCATGGTAAATGCTGGTTTAGGAGAGTAACTGGCATGAAGCTGCAAAACCTGGCAGTTAAATACCTCTGCAAAACTTAACCGATGCCTCTTAAGTGGTGAGCAGGTAAACATGTAGAGTTAGGCAAAAATATGGTACCAAGTTTCAGGACAGTGTGTGTAAAATGAAGACAGAGATTTCAATACTTATCCCATATCTGTTACTCATCTGCAGATCTAAGTAGAGAATCCATGTTTTCGAGAAAAGGATGTTTCTATATACCATTATGAACTTAGAAATGACTCATGTAGCCAGCAAGTTCTTTCTAGAGCCATTCTGCATCTCTCCTTTGCTACCTCAATACAAGGAATCACTCTTTGCTATCAACTGTAGTGAAAGACAGTTCCTATAAACTGACTCCACCCTAAGTCACCAAGACACTGCAAAGAACAAGTGCATTTTAAACATAAGACATGGGAGTAAAGTGGATTCTCCATAGGGTATTTTTTCTTCTACACAAAGATAGTCAAACTCTAAGGAAATAGTAATGTTCTTGCACAAAATATCTACTTATATACATAAGAACATGTATAGGGATATACATATTAAACTAACTAATTATATTAGTAAGTTAAAGTTTCACTTTTAAAATGTTTATTAAAATTACATGTAGAGCTGGGAGATGGCTCAGTCAACAAAGGGGTTGCCATTCAAACATCAGTTCAACCTCCTAGAACTCATGCAATATAAATGCTGGATGAGGTATTACGTGTTGTAATTACATATCTGGAGAGACAGAGACAGCCAGAACTCTTGAACTTATTACCCTGACAGAGTGTTGAATTAGTGAGCTTCAGGTTCATTGGGGGACACTGAAAAAAAAATAACTTGGAGAGTGGTTGAGAATGGTATCCAATAGGCTAGAACAAAGAAATAATTTCAGGCAGGAATCTAAATCTTTGGCTAGAACAAGGAAGTAGGCTTCAGACATGAAAATGACTTGGGCTAGGACAGGGAAGTAGGCTCAGATATTTTGGTCATCCTGATAAGCCCTTAGAAACAATGATTATGGGACTGTCTGTGGTTTGTTTATTGCCTTGCTTGTTCTTTGATTATTTATATTATTGTCTTGCTTTTTCCTTGGCTATTTACATCTATTGTATTGCTAGTTCTCAAACTAGAACTGACCTTAATAGTTACATGAATTAGAATAGTATAAAACAAAAAGGAAGAGGGGGAATGGGATAGGAGGTTTCTAGGGAGGGGAAATTGGGAAAGGGGATGATATCTGAAATATAAATAAATAAAATATCTAATTAAAAATAAAGAGAGAATAGTATCCACTGATACTATACAAAACTGAGCTCTGCCTTCCACCTGTACATGTAGACATGTTGGAGCACTTACATACACATGTGTAATACAGGATCCCAAAAGCGCTGAAGCAGCAGCTGACTTTAATGAAAATCAGAATGAGCATTTCCAGTGAATAGCAAACAGAAAGGAGGGATAATGGAAATGTTGGAGGGCTTTCTGTGATAGTTTCTGCCAGGGAAGGTTACAGCTGTGAGTGTACATTAAGGAAGAAAGCGTTCAGTATTTATGAGTTGCAATTTTAACTTGTGTTTAAAGTGGTGCGGCAGGATTCATGGGGGATTTAATGTTCTAGGAAATCTATTTGGTCAGTTCTCTACAATTTTATGACCTTTCATTAGGACTTGAAGGTTTAACTGTACAAACTGCAGAGAATATGAAACACGCCAGTCTGTACAGCTTGTCTCTCTCAGAATGCCCCTAATGCCACAGTTGAAAGAGGCCATTAAATGAACTGTATTTTAAATGGGCTGACATCAGAGGCGATAAATACAATATTCATCAAAGGACTGCAGAGGACAAAGCTCTAAACGAAAAATTCAGAGAAATGTTTATGCTTCAAATATTTAAACTCTGTGGAAACAAAGAAAAACTAGAACTTAAAATGCATAGTACGTATCTAACATCAAAACCAATTTTTCTAGTGAGTAATACTTTATTTTTCTGTTGGTTTTAAATTAACTAAATTTGGGTATGAACCCATACTTATGCTACAGCTCTGTAAGAGACATAAAGGCTATAGAAATATTAGTAGAATTCAAATAACATTTGGGTTCTATGAATCTGAATCAGCCAATAACCAAAGGGAATTCACATTGATTTTCTTGTAAGTCACAGAGTAATCAACTTTTGTGAATTATTAAATCAGGCTACGATGGATCATGGGAGTTCATGGATATAATTTAATCAACTTCTTATCATGTGCAAGTGCAATCCACAGGTAGAATTTATCTAGTCCTTATCATGCCTAAGCAAGTATATACCAGAACACATTTCTAATTAGTTAAAAGTAATTTCCTCTAACCTCGATACCTAAGCAAGGTTTGAAAATCAAAATTGATTAAGAAAAACTTCAGCTATGCTCTTCATAAAGTCAGTATTAACACAGGGTGGTTATTTTATATAATCTCACCACCAAAGCATCATATTGAGATCCAAAAAAAGAAAACAAGCATGTAAAACAAAATAAAACATATATGACCCAAAGCTGGATGGTATACACAGAGAGCAAGAGACCTTTAATCACTCAACCCTAAATGGAATGTTTTCATCAAAGCCCTCCTCTCAAGGTTCAGGGAGCTATGAAGAAGAGGAAGAAGAAAGAATGTAATAATCTGAAGTAATGGATGAATCTAAAAACAAAGTACGAACTCACGGAGACTGTGATAGCCTGCAGAAGACCTTCATGGGTTCAACTAGACATGGTCCTAACACAGAGAATAAACTGGACACAGAGTTCAACCATTAAGAAGCTATTTGCAGGTGATATTTGACGGGATGGCAAACTCAAGTTTTTCCAAAAGGCTCCATGGGTGCATCAGCTACATTCCAGGGAAGGCTCCACATACAGGAATAACTGTCCATCACAAATTGAACTCCTTTTTTCTTTCTGTTGCTCTCTCTGTGTGTCTGTTTTTTCTCTGTATGTGTCTTTCTCTCTGTCTCTGTTTCTCTTTGTATCTCTCTGTCTCTCTATCTCTCTCTCTCTATCTCTGTCTCTCTCTCTGTCTCTCTGTCTCTCTCTCTGTCTCTCTCTGTCTCTCTCTCTGTGTCTCTGTCTCTGTCTCTTCTCTCTCTCTCTCTCTCTCTCTCTCTCTGTGTGTGTGTGTGTGTGTGTGTGTGTGTGTATTTGATGTGTTTTGTTTAATTTTCATTTTATTTTAATTTTTTGGGTTTTTTTTAAATTTTTATTGGGTACCTTTTGATTTTATTTTGAGATAAAGCAAGAGAGAAAATATAAAGTTAGGTGAGGAGGATCTAGAAAGAGTTTAGGATGGGAAAATATGATCAAAAACATAGTGTATGATATTTAAATGTTTTCTTTTAAAAGAATTTTTAAAAAATTATCTGTGCTAGGAGAGGGGATCCATCAGAAATTCTGGGTTGTTCTAATATCTGATTTTTTTATTTGTTTTAAAGAATGTGTGTGTGTGTGTGTGTGTGTGTGTGTGTGTGCGCGCGCGCAAGTATGTTTGCCTCTCTGAACTTACATACACGTGTGCATTTCTGCTGCAGGGCCGAGAGTGTCAGATAGACACCCTGTAACTGGACTTACAGGAAGTTACAAGCCACCTGATGAGAATACTGGAAATTGAACCCATGATCTTGTCTATCGAGTCACCTTCCTACCCACTAGTTGATTCTTCATTCTAGACGTTTCCCTTAAGTTTACCTTTTCTGAGTATGTTCTTGGGTACTCCAGTGTTGGATTTCCTCAGAAGTTGTCATGGTTCTGGCTTCTAAACTATGTCCTTTTGCCTTGAATTGTGATTATTTAAGTTGCATCTGCCATTTCTTCCTTTTGGATCTAGATCTACAATTATTTAGAACCTCAGTTACAGATGCTGTCTTCAGATCTAGACCAAAGCATCTACTCTTATACCCATTGGCTAAAAGAATCCATGGAAATCTGAATAAGGACTAAATATCTCAATGGTTTCATCAGGACCAACACTGAAGTAGGGAAGCTAGCTAGTATAGCACATAAAGTGGAATATCATCTTCCTTCCTAGGAACCAAAACAGTCCTGTGTTCTTACACAGGAGGAAATCAGGACTATAAACTCAAGAAGCCAGTAATCACATCAGGAACCTGCTGCCAGCCACCCACACATTTTGTCGTGCCTTAAAATAAATGTACTGAAATCCCTTCACTTTAGACAAGAGAGACAGATCCTGGACTCATATTGCAGTGTTACTATAGAGGAACACTTGGTGTTCTCTCAACAATTGACAAGAAGCATTCCCATGATTAATCAAATAAGTTATATTTGAAAGATTTGTTTGTTTGTTTTAAACTGTTCCCAGTGTTAAGTTTTATAAGTAACTATTCCCTAGGGTAAAAATGAAATAAATATGTTGGATAAAATCTGCATGATTCCATAACAATATAAATAACAAAGTAATAAATTTTTCTTCTCTGTAAAATCCAGCTCTGTAATTAACTGTTATTCTATTTAATTTGCCTCTCACATCTGTAATATGGTCTGACACATTACAATTTGATTTCCCAGTGAGGAAATACACCTATGAAGTTTACCTACTCTTTTATGTTTTATATTCTTGTTATTGATTGTTGAATATGTTTTGAGTTTTATTTTGTTTGGTTTGTTTGTTTGTTTGTTTTGGTGGTATTAAGGACTGAACACAAGATCTATCCCATGCAAGGCAAGCTCTTAATCACTAAGCCATATTCACAGTTCTGTGACAAGTTCTCACTAAATTGCCAGGGAGGCTACAAACTCATACTTTGGACTTAGCTTGAACCTGTGGTCTTAGTGTCTCAAACTCATAAGCAACTGGGATTACAGGCCAGCAGCATCAGGCCTGGATATGTTGTTTAATATTTAATAGATAACTTATCAATACACATTCCATAGATCTTAATTTCCTGTCCTGAGAGAAACCAGTACACTGGAAAGCACTCCTTATTTACTCCCAGACTTAATGGAATTTCAGCATATTGCTTGGCCCAAATGTATATGAAGGTACTTTATCTTATTCAGGAATCATCTCTAGACAGACATTAGCATTTTAAAATGATGAAAACATACTTCTCTCAGCAAAGGACAGGACAACCCCTTCTTGAAATGCTAAGTTCTTATTCCCATCATAAAGATGTATGTGTCCATCAAAGCCTACAGAGCCCACAGAGAGAAAATTATTCAAATACTTTGAGAAATAAACTCTATACAAGATGAGTTTCAGATGTGCTCTCTAATAAATCTTAATATACGATATTTTGTTTCTCATCTATTAACTATTTCTAACCAGATCTTTGTGTGCCAGGATGTCAAGGGAAAATTCAAGTCATGCACCATGCTGAAAACAACAACAAAGTCTAAGTCCTAGGTCTTCACGTTAATCAAAGCAATTCACAGTCACAATCACAGTGACGTTCTGCAAGAGAACAAGGAATACAAGCAAGACGCTCACTTTCAGCTTCCTGTGGAATAGATGGGGAAAGATGTGGGGTCTTTCTCTAGAAATGTTGGGGAACATGAATTGGATGGAGGATACTCACATGAGGGTACCTGCTAACTTATATCCAGTAATTAAATTTCAGCCATTCACATTTATGCATAAGTGGATGTAGTAAACATTATTTGCTACCATTTAATGAAAATTCATTGCTATATGCCAGAATATATTCAGAAAATCCAGATAATGTGCAAAGGAAACAGACAATAAATAACTTACTATGAAGGAACAATTCATGTAATGATCAATGTGTATGTAAATCAAGGTAAGAAATTCAGATAAGGCAAAGGAAGGAGACAGGTTTTCAGGGCCAATCTGGAACATAGCTTCATGAGGGAGAGTAATGAAGAATTAAGAAGCTGGTGAGGTGGCTCAGCAGGCACTTGCACATCTAGCCTGATGATCCCAGTTACATCCTTGGAACACAGGTAAAGGAGAAAGAGAACTGATTCACAGAAATTTCTTCTGGTCTCATGTACACACAATAATAAACTAAAATACATGTGAATGTAAAATAATCTTTATATCTGAGATAATGAGTATCAAGTGCTCTGTGTCAGAATCTTTTTGAAAGATGATGTGTATGTGTATATTTATATGTTTTTGTGCAGTGTGAACAATTTGGGAAAAGATTCTTGCTTGAACAGGTAAGTGGTATAGTTAAGTGATCAGTATTAAAAGGCGAATGGTACTGGAATGGCTTATATTATAGTGATGGGCAGTATTTTGATCATGGGTTATATATGATAATGGGCAGTGGTATAAATGTGAGTGGGTGACCCTGATTGGTTTTGCACAACTTGATCTAAGTTAAGTGATTTGGGAAGAGAAACCTTATGTCAGAAAACGCTTCCACCAGATTGTTTATAGGCAAATCTGTAGTGTGTTTTTATGATTAATGGTTGATATGGGATGGCTCATCTCACTAAGGACAGTTTCACCTAACTGGGAAATAATATAAGAAAGCAGCTGAACAAAGCTTGGTGAGCAAGTCAGTAAAAAGCACTCCTCCATGGCCACTGAATCAATGTTTGCCTCTAGGATCTTGCCTTGAGTTTATCTGCCCTGACTCTCCCCAGTGGTTTTGTGTGACCTGAGAGTTGCAAGATGAAACAAATTCTCACCAATGCTTTTGGTCATGGTGTTTGCTTGTTTGATTTTTGTTTATTTTACAGTAATAGAAACCCTAACTAAGACAGGGTGATAGGTAGTGTTGTGGCGGTAGGTGATGTCATAATGGTAGGGTTTTATAATGATCATACTATTATAATGGTGGAGAAACCTATGAGAGAAACAGACCACAGCTGGATTTTGAGAACCAGAGTATGCAACTGAAGTTGGACTCACTGACAACTTGGTCTCAAAGGACACTGGAGAGACTGTGAGAGCCACTGTAATGATCTCTAAAGGCTGCCTCTTCTGTGATCAAAACAGCTTATAAATGGCCCTTGTCATCTCTCAATACCTCATCCTGAGTACCAAGACCAGGAGCATGAGCATGTGGAAAATTCATTTGTCTTTGGACAATAGAAAGATATTTTCATAAAATGAAAGTAAGCTGAGTCTAGTCACAGGTTTCAGATAACACAATCAAGTTTGTGACCCGGTCCATTTAGGTCAGTCAACAGGGTCTAGCAAGAGAGAGAGTGGGGATGGAGGGGCAAGAATGGAGACAAGGCAGAGTCTGATCAAGTCCGTTTATTGAAAGGAAATCATAGGTATATATATAAGCACAAGGAAGGTAATGCAACTGAAGACACTTTACCAAGTGTGCCTTGCAGCTGGGACACTAAACAGCAAACCAAGATATGTGAGAAAAACAAGATGTTTATCCAAGTGTGCTCAGCTGTTATGGGCTGTTGAAAATAAGTCTCTTGTCAGGGTATATGGCCTGAGATGGCTGCAAAGATAATAGCCACTTTCTGCTAGGAGTCGGCTCCCAATACGTTTGTGCTTTGAAAGTCAACAAAGCACAGGAAGATCAACAGAGTAAACGAACCTGAACCCTTGGAGCTCTGAGAGACTGAATCACCAACCGTGGAGCATACCTAGATCTTACACAGATCTACCTCCATGGGCTGAACCTAGGCCTCCCTGCACATATGTTGTAAATGTGCAGCTTGGTTTTCATGTAGTCTCAAACATCTGGAGTGGGGGCTATCCCAAAACATGCAGCCTGTATATGGAGTATGGTCTTCTAAAAAAAAAAAAAACAGTTGTTCAGTTATTCATGGAATATTATTTTTTTTATATCTCTTGTATTCAGTTTGCAACTACTTCATTGAGAATTTTGTATGTATATTCATGAGGGATACTGGACTATAACTTATATATTTTTGTTGGGTTTACACTTGATTTCACTATTTCAATATTATTTGCTTTGTGAAGGAGCTTATTGTGGTTCTGAATTTTTTTAAACATAACTCAAAAAGTATTGCTTGTTTGAAGGCTCTATAGAATTCTTGTATAAGTATATCTGACCCTTGGTATTTTGCTTGTTTGTTTCTTTTCATTTTATTCTGTTTGAATGCTATTTAAATTTTTTTGATTTGCTGAAAATAAAAAAAAAAAAAAGAAAAAAAAAAAGAAAGTCAACAAAGTTTTAATCAGGAGCAATGAGAATTAATAAAGGAAGAGGGTGGAAGTAAGGTCAATTAAGGAAAGAAGAGAGATTCATAGCCAAATGTTGTCAGAAATAAAGACCAAATCTTCTGTTTAAAATAAGTGTCCAAAGGAACTTTGTATTTGATTGAATAAAAATAAGTATGTTGAGAACAAGAAGCATAGGTATGAAGGAATCTTGATTTTTCAATATGCCAGACAATCATAAGGTATGCATTAATTTTTAGTGCCATTTATCTTATATAACATTATGAAAAGTAGAGTAAATATAATCTTGATAATTACAAGAATTTTATTGGAAAATTTAATCAAGCATTTAATACTTTATTGTAATCTGATAAATTTCAAAGAGACTAAGAATGCACCAATAAGTTCACGACTCATCGAAATAAAACATAACTCTTAGCTTCTTCATATCAAATGACTCTATTCTCATGGGTAATAATGATCTTTTTCATATTAATCACTTGCCCAACTTTTCTCTCTGTCTGTTGTTCAGGCTTCTTAGAAAATGATTTATTAGGATGTTTAAAATGTTGTCTGGGAGGGTGAATCTGTAGAGCATTTCTTTTAAACAATGTACATATTTAGGCAGCAATGCATAGCTCTTGGGTTTTTCTCTTCTCTTTCTCCCTCTCTCTTCTCTCTGTCTCTCCATTCCACTCTCCTCCTCTCTCTGTAAGTTTGTATAAGCATCATCTTTAACCATTGGTAGAACTCAGTTACACTTGGCAGTTATACTTGGTATGATTTTCTTAACGAATAATTTCTGCTTACATATTCAATGTCAGTTATATGAAAATGAGGAAAGTTAATAATTGACTTGCATGACTCTGATAGATTTTTGTTCTGTTTGTTTGTTTGATTGATTGGTTTTTTCTTACCTCTATTTTCTTAGGCATTCATATTGCCTTAACTCGGTATCCTACTGTCGGACTTCTCTGGTTTGTTTATTCATTGCCAGTCACTATGGACATGAAATTATGTTTAAACATATGGTAGTTTTCCAGCTAGGGTGTCATACTCTTTGCCCAATGAGGATTTGTCTCTGATGCTGGGTGTCTGGGTGAGGGGTAGCTGCCTCCCAATACCCTCTCTTGAAGCACATTAAAGCTACACCATTGTCTTCTCTTGAGGGAAATTTTCAACTTAACACTAATATTTACTTCTTTGTATCTAACTTCAATAAAATATAATATTTATATAAACCAATGTTTTGTAGTACATTAAATTTCTAACTTTTACAATGGGAAGATTCAGTTTGATTTTTTTGGAAGGACAAAAGTGAACAACAGTATCAATATACCTGATAAGCCAAGAAGTTTCTGGTCTCTTGGGTGTGGCTAGGTACTGTCAGTATTTAACAATAATTAGCATATTTATTATTATTATTTTATTTATTTATATTCCAGTCTTTGCCCCCCCTCTTGGGAACACCTCCCAAAGTCCCTCATTCCATCCTTTCTCCCCCTTCCCTCCTAGACAGTGCTCCCACAGCACCAGGCCTCCCCAACTCCTGAGGTCTCAGGTCTCTCAAGGATTAAGTACATCTTCTCCCACTAAGGCCTGACCATGCAGACATCTGCTCTATTTGTGCCAGGGGTCTCAAACCAGGCCGTGTATGCTCCTGGTTGGTGGCTCAGTCTCTGGGAGCTGCCTGGAGTTTTTGTTAGTTGAGACTGCTGGTCTTCCTATGAACTCACTCTCCCTTTCAGCTTCTTCAGTCCTCCCCTAATTCAACCAAAAGAGTCTCCAACTTCAGTCCAGTGGTTCGGAAATATCTGCTTCTGTCCAAGTCAGCTGCTAGTAGGGTCCCTCAGAGGACAGCCATGCCAGAATCCTGTCTGTAAGTACATCATGGCATCAGTAATAGTGTCAGGCAGGCCTTGTGCCCTCCACATCCACATGAGATGGATTCCAAGTTGGGCCAGCCATGGGGCTGATCTTTCCTTCAGTCTCTTCTCCATTTTTGTCCCTGTAGTTCTATTAGATAGGAACAATTCTGGGTCAGAAATTTTGACTATTGGTAAGTAGTGCTTTCTCTCCATTTGAGGACTGGAGGGTCCCTCTCCCCAGTGTTGGGTTTTTTGGCTATGATCACCCAATTGTGTCCTTAGAGTCCTTCATCTCCCAGGTCTCTGGTTCTTTCTATAAGGTCCCCCCACTCCCCCCCCCACTCTCACACTCTGGGCTTCTCTCCTCTCATTCCCCGAATACCTACTTCTGTCCTGTTTTCCACTCCCCCTCTCCTTTCCCACCCAGGTCCCTCATTCACTCTGCTTCCTGTGATTATTTCCTCCCTCCCTTCTAAGTTAGATTGAAACATCCTCACTTGGGCCTTTCTTCTTGTCACACTTATGTCTGCAGGTTGTATCCTAGGTATTCTCTACTTTTTGGCTAATATCCACTTATCAGTGAGTACATACCATGCATGTACTTTTGGACTTGAGTTACCTCACTCAGAATAGTATATTCTAGTTCTATCCATTTACCTGCAAAATTCATGATGTCCTCATTTTTAATAGCAGAATAGTATTCCATTGTTAAATGAACCATGTTTTCTGTATCCATTCTCTGGTTGAGGGACATCTAGTTATTACCAGGTATTAAAAATATGACTGCTATGAACATGGTAGAGACATGTGTCCTTGTGGTATGGTGGGGTGTCTTTTGGGCATATGCCCAAGAGTGGTATAGTTGGGGTCTTCAGGTAGAACTATTTCCAATTTTCTGAGGAACTGCCAGATTGATTTCCACAGTGGTTGTACCAGTTTGCAATCCCACCAGCAATGGAGGAGCTTATATTTTTTAAGACTATTTTCTTCTTTGAGCCACAGTAGGACTTACCTTAGTTGATATTTTCCTCTTGTTTAAGATTTGATTTTGTTTGTAATTATGTGTGTTTGTGCATTTGTGTATTATAAATTTGTTCATGCTAATACTCCTGGAGGCCAGAGGAGGACACTTAATCCCCTGGGGCTACAACTGTATATGTTTCCAATCTCTGGCTAAGTAACAAGTGCTGTTACCAGCTGAACCAACTTTCCGGTCCTAGGTTCTTATTTTCTACACACACACACACACACACACACACACACACACACACTACTTCATGCACACACACACACACACGCACACATATACACATATGCACAAGCACCCCCCACACACACACACACAATGCTTCAGGTAAAGTTTGAATATTAACAACTAAAACTAGTATTTTCGGTTCTATGCTAGCTGTGCCCTGTTGAGTTGCATGCCAATTACTATGTTATTACTCCTTCTAAAATATTCATTATTTAAATAAGATTTTATGCCAAGATGAAGAATAAAAATAACTCATTACTAAAAAAGGACAATTTGTGATTTTATATAATAAGATGCATTTATCCCAAGTTACTTGATGTTCTTAGATTGAAATGCAACTAATTTTAACTAAATGGAGAACTCCTGACAAGCTAGATCATCACAGAACTAAATAGTGTGAAGATAACCATGGTAATTTTCAATAATGACAGCTTTAGAGTCATTCACACTTTACTAAAAATCACCCTGGTTCTGATACTTTGCCCAGAATTATAAAAAACACAATGTCCTTGGTTCATTATATTTTTACTGGAAAAAAATATCTGTACCTCTCCTAAAAGATTTAATTTCAAGAAATGGGCTAATAAATTGTATCTGCTTGAAAAATCTGTTCCACATTTATGGAGAAACAGTATTGGGAACAACTTGGTGGTTTGAGAGAATGGCCCTGACAGGCTCCTGTGTTGGTTCCCATTCGATGGAGCTGTTGGAGGAGGACTGAGAGGCCTGTCCTTGTGGGAGAGGTGTTTCCCTGGGGGTGATCACAGTGGTTTCAAAAGGCCAGTGGTATCGTCAGAGTTCTACCTCTGCCTTACAGTTGAGGGTCAAGATGTAGTCTTTCACTTGTCCCTGTGCTCATGGCTTCAGGCTCCTTCATGCATGGAAAGTGTAAGTTAAATCATTTTTTATAAGCTTTGTGTTTTATCATATCAATAGAAAATTAGCTCAGACAATCACAAAGAGGCCATAGATAAAATTATAAGAAACTGTGCCTTTATCTCTCATTATAAGACAGACTTTTATAATGTACTTTTACAAACCACCTAAAACAGCATTTGTATATTGGTAAATGAAATAAAGAACTTCCATAAGAAACATATCGAATGAATTCCATATTTTATATATATAATATATATATATAATATATATATATATATATATATATATATATATATATATATATATATATATTATATTATTATATATAATATATATTTATGGAATTCATTTTTAAATACCAAAAGTTTCATACTATAGTAAACTTGAATTTCAGTAGCAAGGTAAAAGGAACATTTTGCCTTCAATGTTCAAGCCTTTCTAGTGTCAAAGATGTTTAAAATATATGAACTCCAATGTAACATGTAAATGCTAAGCAGACAGAGGAGGGAATGGGGAAATCTGATTGTTAAAAGGCATGTGAGTCATGCTACTAAGTTACAAGATCAATATCACATCCTTCCCATTAAATAAAGGATAAAATGAACCAATTGAGTTCAGACTGGGAACATGATTTTTTTATTATTATTATTTAAAGAAATGAGTTTCAGATTCTGCATCATTTTGGAGCTGGAATCTAGAGGCTGCATATACATGGCTAAAAACATGTGTAGTATGTCTCAAACACTTCTTGAATATTTTTGGCACATGATCTATGAGAACAAGCACATGTTAATGACTTTTATTTAATTTAAAATATGTTTTATTTTATTTTATATTAATTTTATTTTATGCATATTAGTATTTTGCCTACAGGTATGTATGAATACTATGTGTGTGATATGTGTGAAGGTGCCCTTGGAGGTCAGAAGATGGCATCAGACCTGTTGGAACTACAATGAAAGATGGTTTCGAGCTGCTTTGTCAGTGCCGAGAAATGAACCCAGGTCCATTGAAATAGCAGCAACAGGTGTTAATTGGAGACCCACCTCTCTAGACCCAATACTTTCTTTTAAACGTTCATATGAACAAAAGAGGTAGAATCATGGTTTTAAAAAATATTTAATAGATATTAGAATGGAAAAAGAAAATTTCTTTCAATAGAATTTAATTTTCAAGTGTCACAACTTTTGCCTGTAATGATAGAACTTAGCCACTGGAGAGACCAAGACAACAGGTGTGTGTGTGTGTGTGTGTGTGTATGTGTGTGTGTGTGTGTATGAATGTTGAAATGGTAGACAAAGACTTTAAAATGACTACAAAAATAAAGTTGCTTTTACAAACAGAAATCATTGTGCAGCATGAGTTTGGATAAATACACATAAGAAGGAATGTGATACTTGTGATGTCTCACACTACCAATGATTGTGAGAATGAGGTGTCTATAAAATAAAGTTAATAATTTTATAGTAAAATAAGGCAGAGATTCAAGGCCTTTGAAAACCAAGATTCAGTAAAGATTGGTTTCTGCTTCATTAGAATTCTAAGTTATAGACTCTGGTAAATTCTAGAAAGTACCATGTCAAATTATATTGTTTGCATGGGAACTCAATGTACATGTATATGTAAGACATATGGCTTGAATATCTGATCTCTTTTCCTCTGTACTGTGGGAAAGAATATTTGAGAATGACTAAGGTATGTACCTTAATACTGATTTGGCATTTTTTCCTAAGATGGAATGAGTTAATTTTGAGGCATTAAATCAGATCTTTTTAAATGGTATTCACTTGGCAGATGTGGTATTGCTGGCTCACCACAATACGGTTTGAAATTATTTACACTGACTCACATTATATCCCATGCCTTTGATTTCACATAAAATTAGAAGCTTTTGTAGATATTCTTTAGGAAGAGAGAGAACCTAGATATGTGTGTATGCATAATTCAAGACAGTAATGTATATTTATATATGATTTATGTGGTGATTTACTGAGAATGACCCCCATAGGCTCAGATATTTGAATAGTTTGTATTTGGAGATGCTGTGTAGAGAGGCTTAGAAGGTATGGCATTGTTTTAAGAAGTAAAACATAGGGAAGGCAAGCGGTGAGTACGAAGACTAGCACCATTTCCAATTTACTCCACCTGCTTTATGACATTTGGAGACCTGGGGTTTTACTGTTCCTGCCACTAGCCCTGACATCCATTACTACAACTGGTTTCTTTCTAGACTTTAATCCAAAATAATCTCTTCCTTATATAAGTTGTGTTCATCGTGATATTTTATTCAAACACTATAAAAGTAACTAATACAATGTACAGTCAGTTCGAGCCAGCTTGCCTCCATACTTGTGTTGTCAAGGAGAAGTAAGGAGACTTCAAGAGAACTAAAGTTCTATTTTCATGTAATTCTTGAACATTTTTATTTCTCAATTTTAACAGATTTTGTAATTTTTCTCAGATTTTGTAACATATTTTGAAATTCTAGCTTCAGCAACACAGGGTTAGACATTCTGCTAGGTGCCAGGTGTGGAAGACCACAATAGATATTAGGTTATGATGTGGAAATCCCCACGAAACACATGACAAATTAATATTAAGTTCAACACTGAAAAGAAGTGTAGTGAAGGGTATGTAGCTTAGACTCAGGACAGAGAAAAGAATTTCTCAAGAAATTAAATCCAAGTTGCTGTTAAGAGGCTAAACAAACCTCTTGTGGAAACTGGAAGATGAGATTTTTCCAGACATACATCATATACAAGACAGAATCTGATTCATTTGAAAACAGATACAATGGTTCGTTATAAAGTGACAGTTACATAATATGAAGCAATTCAAAGTCACATTCCACACTCAATGGTGCATGTGCTGAAAGACAAAAATAAATGATTTGAAAATTTCCTAAAACTTGTCCAAAAAAAAAAAACCCAAAAAACAAACAAAAAGCCAGTATATCAGCTGTATAGCAGAACAGACATGTCAGAATGTACCCATTACAAAATTTTAGTTGTAAAATTTAGAAGGTTGGTACTTGCTACATAGTGTGTTATTGGGCATGATTAAATATCACATATGCTATTAAATATAAGCATATAATTTTAACAGGTTTGATTGAGGGAATTAAAGCAAAAACCATAATTTTGTATTGCTCTATGAATAGAAAACCCACAGATTTTAGTTTTATTTTAATATAATTTTAATTAGCACCAATTGATATTACTTTCTCCTCTTTCTAATTCACAGGACCCCACTCATTGACAGTCTTTTTCCTCTGAGAATTGTTATGTACATCTTTATAAAAGATAATACATTATATTTTATCCTTATATATGCATGTGTATGTGTGTGTTTGTGTATGTGTAAATGCAACCCACTGAGTCTATCTGTGGCATGTGTGTGTGTGTGTGTGTGTGTGTGTATTTACACACACACATGGCTTCAAGGTTTACTACTCTGCATTGAACAATGAAAAAGAAAACTCATCATTGGGAGAGAAATATTCTACTCATAGCAATAATTAGTTATGTGTATTCTTCTAGAGGAATACCCCACAAAATTTCCAAATATAGTTCTTCCCAACAGTGGAATTAAATTACTGGACACAGAGCTTTTATATTGGAATTTACTGTATAGATTTGCAAGGGGAATTCCATTTTCTCTAGAACTTATGAATTAGTCATCGCAGCTACTCATTAGTCCAAGAGAAGTCTAGAAATTATTCAGTGATTATGTTCAATAGTTAAGGGGTAAAAATCATTAAAATGTAAGGGTTTTGTTCTATCTAGTTCATTTTTAGTAGATGTATTCAGAAGGGGAAGTATCATACTCTATTGCTGGATATATGTCATAAGGAAAATTCTGCAATCTTAAAGAAATGAAATGAGACTGTTTTTATTACCACCTTTAGGTCCTTCGCTAAAGAGCTGTATTTACTATTATGTTTAATTTATAATCACTAACATCAAGCTACTATGATTCTTTATGATGTCGTCTGTCTTTGGATACATCTCAATTTCAATACATAATGATGGGGACAGAGCACCATGCGAGTCTTACTCACCTGTGAGACTCTGACAATATACATTGTTTTGCAATGACTGCCCAGTGCCAGGTCCTTTCTTATATGCAGTGATGATTTGTGCTTTGAAATGTTTCTGTCTCAACTGCTGGGAATTGAACATAGGCATCATAGGTACTTGGAAGCACTTTACTATTGAAGTATCTTTATAGCCCAGGAAAATCATATTAATGCATTTTTAAAACGTTATATCATTTTATGTCTAGAAATTGAGGTACTAGAGTGATGGTTCAGTGTAGAGAGCATGATTATGTTCTCAGCACCCACAAGGTAGCTCTGAGCCATGTGTAACTACAGTTCTCAGAGATCTGATGTGTTCTTGTAGCTTACACTTATTTACATGCATTGATGTAATACATACATGCAGTCACACACACATAAAAGAACATTTAAAATGAGTGATTTGCAAGGTTGTAAAGAAAACATAGACAAGACACATTACTTCAGCAAGCATCTGTTTGTCAAAAATTTGTCTCATAATGTATTAATTTCTGAGGAAACTGAAATGAAAACTATGCCTTCTTTATCCACAAAGAGTTGAGTGTATGGAGAGTGATAACAACAGAGTCTGTAGTATGCCAGCATTTCCAGTCTGACACACAGAGAAACAGTTGGACTGGATGCTTAGACAACTACTTCCTACCTTCCAGGTAAATTCAAATCATTGTTCCTCACTGAATATTGCACCCAGTTTCCTCATGGCAGCTCTTTGTATTCTGTGGGCCTCTAGTAGATTCATCATGATTTTCTGGGATGGTGGCAACTAGAAAGTTTTATTCCATGAACAAAGATTCTGACAATATTAGAAAAGTAACATACCCTATGTCTCTGATCACTTTCCAGGTAAGAAATTGACCTGGAAGGCCATTAGTTTTAAATTCTGAAAGACTACCATAGTCACCCAGGAGAGAAAGCCACAGTATAGCTTTTGGGTTAATTCAATCCACCCCTAAATTTGAATTTTAAAATAATGCCCATGTAGGTATCAGCTTTCATATGAGGAGTTTGTTCTGAGCTCAGTGTATGGTTTTCTCAGATTCTGGTGTTTCTCTACCAATCTGGTTAGGTTTGGGTGTGGTAAGCTGTAAGCCATTTGGGACTAATTCTTTCCTGATGCTGCCTTTGGGAAGCCTGGAGAAACTGGTGTGCCTCTTATCACATATATTTTGATAAATGAACAGAAGCACGCTCCAGAGATCCTGTGCAATCTAGGAGGCAGAATATAGTAGCAGAATCTGAAGTGTAGTGTACACCACATTGTTGCACACAGATAGGTCCATTGGGATCTACTGGCCAGCACAAGTCCCAGGACCAATAGACAGTAAAGCCAAAAGGAAACAGGTCTTAGCTTTTGGTGAGAGAACAAATGCCATGGTTTATTAGGGTATTTTCCATAAAGAACTTTAATGTGAAGTTCAAGGTATGAGACCTTGGTGGAAAAGAGAGGTAAAATTCCTTCATAAGAAAATATTATGCATTTTGCTATGCTTAAAAAGATTTGTTTGTAATTAAACAAATCATCACTTAAATGATTAAGAAAACTTTGAGGCCCTATAAAATTTGGGGGTGGTATAAATTAAATAAATATATACAATTAAACTTTCTCTTCTCAAATGTGAAATACATTATCTTTTTACTTGTACCATGGTCAGAGGCCTGCTGCCATACTGATGTTGTAATAGTGTGTGTTTCACTTAAAGTACTTAAGATAAAATGGTTACATTGCTGTCTTTTTACTTCAATTTTTACTGAAGTGTAAATTAATATTTTAATAACTATATTATTAATAACTATGTGGCAACAACCAGAGTTTAATTACACATTTGTTGATCTGCTTGGAGGCTAAATGTGTATGTGTGCATGTGCATATTTGTGTGTTGTGTGTGTGTGTGTGTGTGTGTGTGTATGCTAAAACATTCCTGCAAGAACACGAAGACAGAGACAACTGAAGCCTAGATAATCTTTTGGAGGAAGACATTTAATTTCATTGGGTTCAAAGTTCATGTACTGACTACAAGAAATAGTCTTGAATTTCCTTTCCATAGAAACTAATTCTGGTTCATAATATTAGTAAGTTTACAGGAAATTGATTACACAAGACCAATATCACTCAGCTTGACCGTCATAAAAGATATCCAGACTGGGTGTTTTAAAGTGCAGACATGCCTTACTCATAGTTCTGAAGGTGAGGAGTCTACCATTATTCTGGGTGTGAGCAAGGTTAGATGAGGGCTCTCTTTGTGGTTAGACCTTCCTAACTTCTCATATGTCTCATCACATGTGGGAAAGGAAGGAAGAGAAATAGAAAAGAGGGAGACAAACACACACGCGCACACACACACACACACACACACACACACACACACACACGGAGAAGCAGAAGGTCAGAAGGTGCAGACAGACTGACAGGAGCAGAACTCTGTAATATGCTTTTATAAAAGATGAGACTCTGTGACTTACAGATGAGAATCTGTGAGTTTAATATCTTCCTTACAGACTTTCCCTCCAAACAGTGTCATATTTCCCCTTATGAATGCAAGATGCGCAAAATACATCCCACAACAAGACCAATATAGGAAAGAAAATTCAGGCTTGGTGGTCCTGAGTTTTAACACTCAGTAAGTATTGTGTCAAATGTTTGTAAATGCTAACAAATTACCAACCCAGGGAGGGCCGAGAGGGCTGGGAGGGCCTTATTTTCTTATTTGTCCTCATACAAGAAACTTGCCCTTCACTTGGCTATTTGCAGTGAGAAAGTGTGAAATTATATAACACAATAAACAATTTTATACATTTACTCTGAGAAGTTCAGAAGTATATCATAAGTAAAAATATATTTAACTGTGAATCAGGACTCCGGTCTATGTTTCATATTTGAAATCATTAAAACATTCATTTTGACTGAGACCGTCTATCAAGAGAAATAGGAAAGTAATTACTTTTCATGTTTTCCAAAGAAAAGAAAACCATGACACTAACATTGCACATTTAAATCTGTTCTTATGCATTACTCATTTATGATGATTGATACAGCATAATGGAACATGCATCAACTTATAATCCACTAAAATATAATTTTGTATTGTAGCTGGAACCCTAAGGATTGAGAACATCTTAATGAAAAAGGCTTCACATATCCCCAGTCATAAATAAATGACACATGGGAATTGATCATTGTTTACTGCCCAGGGGGAAATCTTCAGGTCAGAAAAATGCAATATTCTTCAACATAGTTATCAGAAAATAATCCAATTGTCCTCGGTTTTGACTTGGAGAATAAACTTTTGCAAATGACAAGTCAATGAGTAATAACTTAATTGATCAGAAAAATTTTAAGAATTAAAATTACTATTGAATAATGTTTCTAAGAAAATGCTATGAAACATATTACTATATATTTTGTATATGAAGGCAGAGATTATAATAAAGGGACTAAAAAAGTTACACAAAGATACTGTTTTATGGGAAATTTTAGAGGGAAAATATGATTTAAACATTACATGTAGGAGTCTAATTTTATATACTGATTAATTAATAAATTATTTCACATAAATCATAAACATTGTATTGTCAATAAAGAGGGTATTCTACTAAAATCCCATGCTATAGTTACCATAACAATAAATAAAAGGGAGCACTACTTTTTAAGACTATGAAAGATATGAAGCACTTCCACTTTAATGAGCAGGAAAATGTGTGACAACATATCAGCCTGAAAACTCTTACCTGTGATTGTTCATAACCTCCATTAAAGAACAGGTTAAAACCTTAACAGATGAGGAAATTTGATCACAATTTGTGACCTTGTCCTTCACCTGAATGACACATAGTTTTAAAATATCAGGGTTTTATCAAGGACAACATGACAACTTAGAAAACTCTAGGTCCAGGCAGGCTCAGTGCTATGTCCTCTCACCTATATGAGTAAACTGTAGTGAAAGGCTATGTGTGTAGAATATTTGCTGAGTCTAGTAGAACATGCTATGTAACTGAAGAATGAGCAATGCTATTTCCCCCTCTCTTTTCCTCGTCATCCTCTTTCTCTTTTCCTCTCTCTCTCTCTCTCTCTCTCTCTCTCTCTCTCTCTCTCTCTCTCTCTCTCTCTCATGTAAAGCATAGCAAACCTTTATCTTCCTAGTGCATGTATGTAGCTATATACACTGTAAATGCAAACCTGACTATGCAACCTTAAAACCAACAAGCCGAAAGATGAACAAATGACGAGTCAATGAAGATTATCTTAATTGTTAAGAAGTATTTTAGAAATTAAAATTGATATTGGATGATCTTTTTAAAGTCCTATAAAATGTATCTCCATAAGTATTTTATATGAAAGCAAGGACAATGGAGTGCAAAAATAAAGAATGTCCTGGTTTCGAGTGTGAACTGATCTACGTGGTGATAACTAAGGTCCTTCCATCGAATAAAAAAATTTGATGGTCACTGAAATCATAGAATATATTTGATTGCAATCAAAAGAACTATGCAAACCACATTAATATCATTTTAGACAAGTTATTCACAGGATAAGAGACTGTAAATACGATGTACCACAGAAACTTGTATGCACAGATGCAATATCGAATGTGTGGAGAAAGCAAAATTTGTATGAAATTACTATTTCTTGTTCAATGTAAGTACAAACTGAGTTTACATTGGTTCTTTCTCATGTCTTAATATACTTTTCTGAATTATCTGTTCACTAGATAATTATGCATTATGTCACAAAATAAAACTACACTTTAGAGCTGAGTCTGTATCAAAGCTCCAAGCAGGTGTGTATCTTCAAAACTCAACATTTGAGGTGCTGGAGACACGGCCAGAGGTTAAGACAGCTGGACCCTCTTACAGAAAACAAGTTCAGTTCTCAGTACTTATTCTGAGCAACTCACAACCACCCGTAATTACAGCTTTGGGAAATCCAGTACCCTTTTCTGGCTTCTACAGGATCCTGCAAGTGTGTACACATATATACAAGTACACACATATACATGTGTGAAAAAATAAAATACATCTTTAAAAAGATGCCCTTACCCCTCCAGCTTTCTCTTGTAAGGCAGAGATTCACTGCCTTTGTGCCAAGGATCCCAACCAGCTCCTGGGTGTCCCCAGGGCACTTTAATGTACACCAAAGATGACTGAGAATCTCTGTATTTCATTTTTAGTCTGGGGCAGAATTTTAAAAATATTGTCACTTAAAATAGATTTTCATAAAAATGTGTCAGACATCATTGACAGATAGTTAGTACATGGTTTTTGTAAACTGGCTCACCATCCTGACAGCTAAATAGAATTACCATCATATATATTGTGAGATATTTGGCAATTTCTTTCATCCTACTGTATGAAATATAGCAGCAGCTTGTCCCCAAAAATGATCCTTTTTTTCCTCAGGACTGACATTTTTGAAAGCATTTAAATAATATTTAAAGATTAATTTTTAGTGAAAACCACTTTTAGCATGTTTTCCAGGTACTAGCTCAGCTGGTGTGATGTAAATATCTCCCCTGAGAACACTGAACCTGGGCTAGTGACAAGAAGTATGCCCGCCCACTTTCCTCTAACTGGCAGCTGCTGGTGTACTTTGATATGAACAGAATTATCTATGTTTAAGGACAACTCAATCTGACTAGATCTAATCTTAGAATGAATAAAATATACTAAAATCATGGCATAGCCATGCCATAGAAAAATCCTGCTGTTTAAAGAACCCAGAGTTTGGAAGAGAACTGACCAGTTTATGTGGCTCAGTCATGCAATGTACTTGTTCATGAAGACATGGAAATACAGTGAATGAGACAAACATATATAATATATATATTATATGTGTGTGTGTAATAATCATTATATTATAATCATGGTTTATTTATATATATGTATGTATGTATATATATATATATATATATATATATATTATATATATATATATAAAACCATGACCTTCAAAACTTACATTTTAATTGGAAATATATGTGACTGAGTGTTGAGTGTTAGGTCAGTGAAATTATAATGGATCATTAACTCTAAAATACCTGATTTAGAGTGTAAAGGAGTAATGAGGTTTTTGTGGGACTGAAAAAAATTCAGTAATTAGGAGTCTAGCATTGGAGTAAGGAATATGCTATAACAATAATTTCTATTGGTAAAATGTGTTGCTTTCAGGGAATCAAGTAAAGAAAAATGTAGAGATAGAGGTATTATTGTAGATATAACAACAGGGAATTTTGAAGAGATACAGAACATATATTTGGCTGTTAATAACATCAGTGACATGTATTCAAAAGCAAGGACATTGAGTATGATGTTGCTGAGAGACATTCAGGCTTTCCCCAGATCTATATATCACAACAGTTAGCTTGTTATTTGGTTACAGGATTAAGAACAAATTCAGTCATTTCCTAGTGACTTTGCTTTGATGGTAAACGGCCCAGCTAATTTTCACTCATAAGTCCTCAGAGCCCAAAACCATTGACAAATACCACTGACCCTGCTTTTGACAAGACAGCACATCTCTCCCTGTCTATTCTTCAGTCCAGGATTTTGTTTCTATCTGTCTTTTCTTAATGGTTAACATATAAATGGTTTAAACAGGTACGGCTGTCTTCAAGAGTTCTCGTATTATGCTCAGTTTAATACTCGAATCTAACTGAACATATCTAGTCCTCAATGATCATTTTGTTGTAAATGTATTCAAAGTCCATTTTATGGTCTTTGTGCAATGCACAATATGTCACTATTATCTGTGTTTACCCTGCTGTGCTGGTGGCATGGGACTTAGCTTCCTTCTGTCTGTATGACTGAACCCCTTGCCCATTCCCTACCCTGATTCCCTTGCTCTCTGAGGCTCTGTTATGCTAATGAATCCCAACTCAACTTTCATGGGTTTGGTTCAAATAGTGAGATTATTTAGTATCTGTCAATGTCAGGATGATTTTGCGTTGCATCCTCTGAGATCAGCTATGTTCCTGAAAATGACATGATTCCATTCATTTTGGGGGACATATTGTGTTGCATTGTATAGAAATACTATATTTTTGTAGTATAGATATTTGGTCTTGATAACTTCATACACACATATGACCACACCTTCTCATCATGCCACACGGAGGAGTCTTCAAGTCACTTGACACAGTCTCTTTATATCAAGATGAGTTTGCAGCTATCAATTCTGAAAACCTGAGCTTCTCCTGTCCTGGAACTCTTGTTCCTCTGTGGCCAACAGGCTCATCTATTCTAACAATTATTACACAAACACAGTTCTACTGAAATTATATTAAATGTTTCAGATACATGTTTAACTTATTATTTTTTTGCTTAGTTATATGCTCATCAGCATTTCAATCAATTATGAAGTTAAGTAGTACTAACAGAGGCTAACATAAAATTGTTATCACATTTATTTTGTTTTTCTACAAAAAGTTATTTAACCTTCTAGGAATCTATTTATTTATAAAATAATTCAGAAGGAAAATGATCTCAAAATGCAAGGAATCAAATTTTCACACCTACAATTAATTTCATACTGAAAGTAAAAATAAATCCTATAAACAAATAATAGTGATGTTTGAAATGGTGAAGTATTAGTGATTCTTCTTAACTTGTAAATAGCTTTTACATCAATTTTAACAGTTCCTCACCTCCCTTTTATAACTGTCGAATGAATTTTCAAATGTTTTAAAGCAATGTTGATATTATATTTACATCTGATGAATTGCTCATGATGTTTTTATTATTGTCTGAAATACTATTCCATCATTTTCCTATTATGTTAATCAGGAATGCACATTAACATGTCATACATTATATTTTGAAAAACAAGCCTGTGAGACAAAACATATTCTACACTCCTCTTGATCGTCTTTTTAGCTAATTATTCAAAGAATATTTTCTTTATTGAACATCAGGCTTAATTACTTAATTAGATTACAGTCCAGAATGCTTTCACGAAGTGCATCCCACTCTATGAAGTGCATAATATGTTATAAAAACGTCCTAATTATGTAATGGCTGGTAAAATGGATTAGTGCTGAAGAACATACATAATGGGAGATATTTAAGAAAGTGAACAAAATTCACACAACAGCACAGTAATTCATGCTGAGCATAGGAATAATAATAATATTATCTTCTTCTTAATTTTCTCAGAATGGACCAGAAATTAGAATGAAAGTATCTATAGTATTTTTATATATTGCCATATTTGAAATGATAAGCCAAAGCCAACATGAATGTTAAACATAAAGCCCTTCAACATACCATCGCTAACACCAGCACATATTTCCTGGGGTCATTCATAAATGCAGCATGGCGGCACTCCCCAGAGGATAAGAAGCTCTGCTTGCCTGAAATTCTCACTGTGTGTCGGGCTGAGAATGTTGGTGCTTATAAAATTCCGTGAACTGCCATATCTCAGCCTTCCCACTAGAGGATTGAGATTGTCAATCTAAGTAACTCCTGCGAAATTTCCTGTAAGTAAATGGAGGAACTAGGTTGTGACAAAGTTGAAGCAGCCGGATGAGCACTTAAAATTATCATCTGGAACTGGGTGTGGTACAAAGAGACTTTATCCTGGCAGAAGCAGAGGCAGGGGCAGAGGCAGTGGCAGGGGCAGAGAGGCAGAGAGAGGCAGAAAGAAGTCAAAAGGCAGAGGCAGGCAAGTTGCTGAGTTAAAGGCCAGCATAGTCTACACAGAGCAACCCTCTCTCGAACAAACAGAAGCAAACAATGAAGTAGAAATAAAGAAAAGAAATAAGCAACTAGGAAATTATAACGAGGACTACACATGCTGTGCATGTCCCTTCTCTTTTTAAATGACTCACTCAAATTTCCTGTGAAGTGGCTCAGCCAACAGGGCAAAAAGAACATAGTGGGTATTCTATAACGATGAGTTTTATAGTGGGTGCTATAATAAATAAAATATATCATTATTCACGAGGCATGCAGCCTCCTCAAACTTAGCAGAGTAAAGGCAGCAAAATGTAAAACTATCAGCAGTTTAGATTTGATAAAATTGCAAAATGCATTTTGGTGAAGATTTCTTGCATCTTCTCTCTATATCTTACATTTTATTGTTATAACTTAAGATATCCTCAGACCTGCTACTCTGGTTCAGTGGCTGCATTTAAAGGCGCTTTCTAAAAATGGAGCACAGAATACCTGGAGGGAGTCACAGGGGGTTACATCATGGAAGTACGGGTGATTAGGTAATTCTCTTGATATCCTTCAAATCACACATTGATGGATAGCAGTGCTCTCTGAGTTCTCCCTATTTTTAGAAACACCTCAGCCCAGCAGACTTGGAAAAGGCAGAAGAATGGCATTTCCATCCTTGGCCTGTCCGGGCGAGGACTAAGCAGGGGACTGATGGGAAAATGGCCTCTAGATTGGAATTACGTAAGATCACAGGAAAATGGCCCACTAATAAGAACCCGAAAAGAGCTGTTATGGAGAGGACCTGGGAATGTTTGCTACTCAGAGACTCGCAGTGCATTGAGGAAAGGAGGGGCAAAGTGGAAATGGACCTCACACTACACGATGCAGCCACAGGTCAGGTCCACAAGGAAGTAGGACTCACTGTGCCTTGGTTCCATGGGTCTCTTGGGCCTCAGGAATGATTTCTCTAGAGATGCCATCTGCTTATACACATCTGTAGCTGGCTTTTCCTGTGCCTTCAGCCATGCTGAAAACTCTCATACACAAATAAATGTAATAAACTTATCTGGTAAATGAATATTAGACATTTGTCTACGCTCTATGAAAACATGAATAACAAGCAATGAACAGTAAATAATGAAAGTAATCAACTTGTTTGCTTATATTATTCTTTTCTTTAGAGACCATGATGTCCCGAATGAAAGAGTTCAGGTTTTTCACCACTCACTTTTATGTTTATCCATAGACAGCCCTGTCCTGTGAGGGAAGAGGACCAGAATCCTGAAAGAAGCATGTGTCTGAAAGCAGGTGCGGTTCATGGGGTCACAGCTACTGCACTTAGCAGATCCTTGGCTTAGAGATAGTCTCCTCACATCTCAGAAGTTTGTTTTCTCTTCTATAAAGCAGGGAGAATGATTAATAAGCCATGTTTCTGGAAAAATCAAAAAATAGCTCAAAGTTCCTTGCAAACTCAAAGATACATATTTCATTAAAAAGTGGTTTGTTGGTGTGAAGTGATAAGATTGTATTCACCGTGGTGAGTCTATGATGTTTTTCTGATTCATTCTGTCTATGGAGGTGGGTTCAGCTTGGTGTATAGTAAATGAATGAATGGTCTAATTGTGCTAAGGACTTTTGACTCTTTAAAGACTCTGTGATAACTATTTGTCTCAAGTTTCATGAGATCGGGCAACATAAAACATTAAGCATAGAACTTTCCAGAGTAGAAAATTACTTTTTATGCCTTTTTGGAGAATGTCTAAATGAAAAAAGTGTACTTCTGCTTAAAAACAGATGATTTTTTTGTTTCCTGTTAGATAACAGAATCTCTAAACTGAGTGAATCCAGGGTCATAGAACTTTGGAAATTGAACACTGCCTACTGGCTGACTGTAAAGCATCAAACGGAGGACCTAGACAATCTCCCTTGAAGGTTCTATCTTGTGGGAAATACCTCAGAGCAAATATTACAGTAATTCTTCATCAAGCTGTATAGAATACATGGTGAATAACACATTTGTCTATGTTGATTAATATTTAAATGAAAAAATTCCAGAAGCAAAACACTGACAAGCAGGGTAGGATATCTTTTCATGTGCCTGTATGTGTATGTGTGTATGTGTGTATGTGTATGTGTGTAATTGTGTGTAATTGTGTGTATGTGCAGTTTGTCTGTGTAAAAGAGAGACAGAGAGATAAACATATTTGTGTGAGGATTACTTATGCATATTCATGTATATAGATGTCAGTGTATCAACCTTTTTTATTTTAGAGCATGTCTTTCACATGGCCTAAGGCTCATACCTTTTATTAAATGAACTTGGCTGTCTGGAGAACACCAGAAATTTCCTACCCATTTCTTCCTACCACTGGTATTACATGTTCATGTTCCATGGCCAACTTATTAATGTCAGGTCAGGGATACTCAGATCCTCCTTCATGGAAGAGAAACACTACAGACAAAGCTAGCTGCCCAACCCCATGACACCAGCTGCAAAATCATTAAAATGAAAAAGGGTAATAAATGCATAAAACTCTATGAATGGAAAATTTGTTTTTAAAGAAATTTAAAAGACACTGTTTCAACATAGTAGTAGAATAATCTTATTGAATCATTAGTGATGATTTGTCCTGGAGCCAAGCATATTCAAGCCACCACAGTCCCATAGTCTTTCACAGTCTCAACAGAGTTTAAAAGTCCAAAGTTCAAAGTCTCTTCTGAGATTCATTCAATCTCTTAACTGTAATCTCCTATAAAATCAAAATCAAAAAGCAGTTCACATACTTCAAACATCACAGGATATACACTACCATTCAAAAATACTGGATCAAAGCAAGACCAAAAAACAGCTGGGGAAATTCCAAACTCTACACTTCATGGCTGATGTCCAACTCCTTTCTTTCAGCTTTGTTGAATGCAACACAGTTCGTTTTATTTGGCTGTTTCCACTTCCTGTTAGTAGCTCTCCTCAGCAATTATCCTATGACACTGTCATCATCTTCTGGTATCCAAGGCAACTTTAAACACACAGCATCTTGTTCCAATATCTGAGATCCACATGTGGTCTCCTGTGCTCCTTGGTTCATTTCCCCAGCTCTGCCCTCTGTAGCACTCTAGGCTCTTGCTGATTCCAATCAACTGCTGCTGGTTTTTGGTGGTCATTCCATGATACTATCTCCAATATCCTAGGGTCTTCCATACCAAGAGCCTATCATAGGCTATCTATATCGTGTTAATATTCAACTTCTTTACATGGCCTCTTCAGTCCTAGGCCTTCAACTACCACTGAGGCTGCACCTTCACCAATGGCCTTTGCTGAACTCTCTGCCAAGCCTCAGCTGCTCTCTATGACCCCTCCATGCCTTCAAAGCCATTACTACCAGGGTACTGCTTATATTACCAAGTCTGGTTGTATGCACGATGTCTATCTCTGGAACACATCTTTTCTATGCTCTCTGAAAACACTTCCTAAAAGACTTCACCTCAGTGATGTTGGTCTCTTCTTAATTACTGCTAAATTCTTAACTCTAGATAACTAACATCAATTGCTTCAGTAACCCTTTCTAGTTTTTGACTCGAAAGCCAGAGTCACATGGACAAAACTGCCATGTTTTACTACTTGCTGAGGCTGGAACATGGCCCCCTTGTTCAACTCCTTCTTCACTAGTTTTAGGATTTCGTTGCTACAAATAGACATCATGACCAGGGCAACTCTTATAAAGGCAAAAATTTCATTGGAGCTGGCTTAAAGTTTCAGAGCTTTAGTATATTTTTATTGGGGCAGAAAGCATGGAACCATGCAGGCATACATGGTTCTGAAAGTGCCAAAACTTCTATATCTTGATCCAAAGGGAGTCAGATGAGACCATCTCCTGACATCAGCCAGGAAGACACTCTCTTCCACACTGCGTGGAGCCTGAGCATAAAGGCCCAAAACACACCTACATTGTGACACACTTCCTTCAACCAGGCCACACCTTCTACAATAAGGAAACACCTCCTCATAGTACCACTCCCTATGGACAAGCAGTCAAACACTTGAATCTATGGGGACCAAACCTCTTCAAACCACCACAGGGTTTGACCCTAGCTGAAAATACTAAGCAGAATGTGATATGGAACCTGAAGTGGCCAAGTCTGGTAGCCAGGTAGGACTTACAATAGAGGGTGAGGGGAAAAAACCTACCTATACACATTTGAATCAAAGTTTATCCTTCTGACAAATGTGCAGAGATTAAATAACAGTCAATTTATGACTAACCCAACTTGAGACATGGCTATCTTCCATGGGAGATAGATAACCACTGACACTATTATGATACTCTACTATGCTTACAGAAAGCAACCTAGCCTAATTTCTTCTGAGAGGCTTCATCCAGAAGTGGATAGAAACAGATGCAGAGACACAGCCAAACACCAGACTAAGCTCAGGGAGTCTTATGTAAGAGTAGAAGCAAAGACTGGAGGAGCCAGAGGAGTCAAGGACACCACAAGAAGACCAACAGAGTCAACTAACCTGGGCCCATGGAGACTCACAGAAACTGTACCACCAACCAAAGAGCACAGCTAAATCTAAGTCCCCTACATATGTGTGGCAGATGTGCATTTTGGTCTTCATCTGGGTCCTTTAACAATTGGAGTGGAGGCTGTCTCTGACTCTGTTGCCTGCCTTAGCAAAACTTTCCCCAAGCTGGGCTGCCTTGTCTGGCCTCAGTGGGTATACTTAGTCTTTCTTTGACTTGATGTGCCAGGGTGGGTTGGTACCCAAGGCAGGGACTCCATTTCTAACCCTTCTCTGAGGAGAAGGAGAGGAAGGGTTGGGGCGGGGGGGGAGAATGGGACGGTGGGACTGAGAGGAGAGGATGGAGACGGACTGTGATCAGGATGCAAAATACAAAGTGAATAAATAAATGAACTAATGAAAATAATATTATTAAAATAAGAAAGGGTCCTGATACTACATTATGAGTCAAATAAAAGGTATTCTACATGCTATAAAAAGAGAAACATAAACACCAACAGAACTATAAACCCTTCCATCTAGAATAATATCTTGCCTGTAATATATGCTAAGGCAACAATGCACAAAGCTTCTGGTAATGACTACCAAATATCTGATTTGATTTAAGGCCCTCTCCACGAGATGGAACCCATACCTAATATCAGTTGGATAACTAAGAATCTGAGACCAGGAACCTACAGTAAAATGTTCTTCTAAAAGAACATAGCAGTAAAATTATTCCAGATAACATTCTTACATGTTCATATATCACTGACTTGCTCAGCCCTTCTCAGAGAAGCTTGACCATAGACCAACAGACAAACAACAGGGAGAGAGTGAGAGACCTTGGAAGATTTATCCCTAAATGTCACCATCAAATTTCTCCCCTCACACTTCTGAGATCCCTACAGACAAGGAGGAAAAAAAGTTTAAGGACCACTGCAGATGTAGGACAAGGAACTAAGGCCTTCTAAATGCAGCAGGATGACAGACATATGAAGTAACAGAAACTAAAGCAGCATTCACAGGAACCAGTCTCCATTTGTTAACCACTTGCAAATGAAAAGTTAGTCTTCTCCAAGATTGGGTCACTAGGGAAACAACTACCAAACTACTCTTTTTTTCCCTTAAAAAGAAAGCATTTAATTCAGACTGGTTTACAGGTTCAGAGATTTAGTCCATTACCAGCATGGTTGATATCATTGTAGCGAGCCATAAGACATACTTCCTCCAACATAGCTACAATTCCTAATAGCAGCACTCCCTGATGACCAAGCATTCAAATATGTGAGCCTATGGGGCCATTTCTATTCAAACCACCACAAGTTCCAAGTCTTATGACCTAGGGAGTCTACCCTTCCCTTGTGATTTAGTTATTTTCTGTTGTTGTTTGGTTTGGTTCTGGTTTTGTGTTTCTTTGTCCTAGAATATACACAGATAACTCAATACGTTATAAACATTTATGTTCTCTACTAATGAAGTCATTAGGAAACAGACTATTCGTAAGGATAGGCTACCTGTCTAGCAGTAGATGGTCAACAGAAAACTCATTTACATCTTTGGAGGATCACTGTCTCATATATATGATTTTATCATCCTTTAACTTTACGTTTCAAAAGAATCTTTTCTTTTGGAACCAATGAAATCACAGAGTGGTTTCAGATATGCACTAAATAACATCAGAGCTGATAGAAAAATGTCCTAAGTCACCAAGGTTTTAAGTTCACTTAAAGTATTTTTACTGTAAGCAAAGCTGTGTGCTCTTGTTTTTGAGGTAGACAGAAAGTTGAAGGTACCCACTAGGGAAGGAATGAGGTTATTCTTGAAGAGCTTACAGCATCTGGCCTTAGTCATAGCTTCTTGCTACTTATGAATCTTATTTGGAGACAACATATATAAAATAAATATTTTCTCAGACTTGGTAACCTTCAAAGAACATTTGTTAACTGTGCTAGAATCCCTAACTCTTACTTTGAGAGAGACTTCAACTTGACTCCAGAGTGAGGGTTTCTCTTTCATCCCATCCCCTTTTGATTTTGTTTTGTCTCATTTCGGATATTAGGATTTCAGAGTGGGCATTAATAAAGGGTACCTGCTTTTCAAATAAAAATACAAGAGGATATAGAGTCCTGCTGTTTTTAGAAGGCCAGCTCTTCCTTGCTAGATACACTAAAAGGTGAGAAAAATGTTTGAAACTTCTGATTTTTTAATTACCCCTCCAAGAAAGACACAGAGAACATGAATCATCTTAAAAATATATATTTTATTTTTAATTATGTTTTAGGCATGTTAATGGAGGATTGAGTACATGTATATGAAGGCAGAGTCTTTGAGTCTCAAGAAGAGGCATAGAATCCGCTGAAGTTGGAGTTTCAGGTAGTTGTTTGCTGCCAGATATGGATGCTGGGAACTACTCTCAGATCTACTGTAAAAGCCATATGAGTTCTTAACTGCTGAGCAGTCTCTATAGCCATCCTGGTTTATTTATTATTTATTAATAATTATTAATTATATAACTCTAAATAATTCACTATATAGCCTGTTTGTTTTGCTGTTTAATTTAGATTTTTAAATGCCCATTTATTCTGTAATATATAAAGAAATGATATTTTTTTCCTTTAGGTAAGTCTAAGGACTTTATTACACATTACCTAAAAATGAACACTTACTATTTTCAAATTGTTTTTCACAGAGAAATAAGAGCAAGCATCATATTGAGAACAGTGGTGATGGCTTCCCAGGATGGCTGACACTGGTACCCATTGTTCAAAACAGAGCACTTTTAGACAGATGCATCCCCAGGGACACTGGACAAATTAGCAATAAGGGAAGCATTATAAGACATCTTCCACTTTGTGGGGAGTGTGAAGATGTTCAGGAGTTCAAGGAGAAAAGAGGGTTGCAGAGAGATGGAATTAGAGTGGCTGGTATCATCCCCACCACAGAGGGAGATTACAGCCTAGTTACAGGGATAAGGATTTTTGTGCTGTACCTTGGATCTTTGTAGGTGAGAATCATGAAATGTGCTCTGAGGCTGCCTGCCATTAAGGAAACACATGCATCACCTTGGGAGAGGGAATAATCTAGTGTGTGACTCTACCCTCCTATCCAAGAGAATCAACATAAGATGTCTGTCTTGTTCCACCATAAGAGCAGACTGCCAAAGCAGATGTGGTCACTCAGTTTTGTTATACCAGCACTTGAGATGCTGAGACACGAGAATCACCACAACTCTGAGACTGATTACGACTACAGAAGGAATTGCAGGACATCTCTTGGTTTCAGTTATAGAGCGAGAAATTTACTTTATAGCTGAAACCAATCTGTAGAGTGAGAAATTCACTAAATAAAGCAAAAGCAAAGCACACAGAATTGCTTCAAAGCCCTCTAAAGTATTCATGTAGTTAGACACAAATTCCAGATAGATAGTTCTTTGTTCACTATATAATAATCTCCAATATTTGTGGATATTGCAAGAATACATCTGAGTCTTCTTAACATGGCAACATTTTAAAATGTGCCTGTTGTCCATCTGAGACTTGAAATTTCAGGAAGATAGAGTCCTAACACTACTTCATCATCTTCTAAGGCACCTCCTAAAAAACTATCCATGATGAAAAGTATCTGAGTAGAGTAGGAATGGCTGGAGCTGGGTGAATCCAGAACTCATAGCATCATTGGGCCTCTGTATAAGACAACTAGAAATAGCCAACTCACCTGTATCTCAATGACTTCTCCCAATGCCAGCCTCCAAGGCTTCTGGAGAATAATTTTTGTGATGGTTTGTAGATACATGGCCCAGGTAGTGGAACTATTTGGAGGTGTGGCCTTGTTGGAGTAGGTGTGTCACTGTGGGCATGGGCTTAATATCGACATCTTAGCTGCTTGGAAGCCAGTATTCTGCTAACATCCTTCAGATGAAGATGTAGACTTCTCAACTCCTCCTGTACCATGCCTGCCTGGATGCTGCCATGTTCCTGCCTTGCTGATAATAGACTGAACCTCTAAATCTGTAAGCCAGCCCCAATTAAATGTTGACCTTATAAGAGTTGCCTTAGTCATGGTGTCTGTTCACTGCAGTAGTAAAACCTTAAGTAGGACAATTATTCTCAGTCACTGTAATTGAAGATAATGAATAGCCACATGCTAGGTGTTTTAAATAATTTACCATTTTCTGTATTTGTTCCAAAGCTACATGAGAAAGGATCATTAATCCTCATTTGTAGATGTGTAAATGCATCTGATGAAAAGAAGCTATTGCTGATGAGGAGATGGACAGAGTACTCATTTAGAGCAGCCCATGATGCCTGACATGAGAGGTCCCGTGTGACTGTTTTACTTACTGATACCAGTCATTATGAAAGTCTGGCTTCATATCACCAAATCAAAGGATTTGGAAACAAGATTTAAATAGTGAAATATTTCATGACCCATGGTCAGACAGCTAGTAAATTTGCATTCTGTAATAACAGTCAAATCTTCCTTAATCTGAATCTCACCCAGAAGTGTGCAGTCCTGAGTGACTCCTAGTTCCAAGAGGGTTAACACCATGAATTCCTTGTGAATCTGGATCCTTGAGGATCAATCAGAATGTGTCCATGAGAATCCTATGGAGAAATCACCAATTCCTCAAGTGATTTTCACACTACAATTGAATGGACATGGAAAGTACCAAGCCTCTGCCTCTGCAATATCTCTACCTCTGGTTCTGGTTGGTAATTTCAATAAAAAACATTTGACTTGAATATTCTTTTCCTCCGTCTTTAATGTACCCATACCCACCCACAGTCCACTAGGGAACCTGACTGTTCTTTTATCACATCCTGACAGAGAGTTCTCTAATTTGAAGTCCATATTTTTTATTTATACAATATTTTATATTAATTTATTGTCCTCCATTTAATTAGTTTGTTAAATTCTTTTGTATCCTTTCCCTAATAAAATCAAATAATATTTATAAACCCATAAATTATCTTATCATGCTTATGTGATACAAAGTTGAGACAAAGGCATGTCACACAAAATTAAGTGCAAAACATTAAATAACAAAGTAGATTTAAGACAGAAAATTCAGAGGAGATAAGAAATATAATTCAGTACCTCTAAATTAGGATAGAGACATTTAATGAGATACTTAACCCATGTGAGCCTAAAGACCACTATGCCATATCCTGTAAAATTCTAAATATAAAATTCTAAACAAAAATTTATAGAAAGCGTTGTAGAGCCCATGATTTTTCTAGGAGATAAATAATCCAACTCTACAATGAATTTCCAAAAAATAGTTGTATCTGTGGGAATAAGAAAACTATGAAGGAGTTTCAATCTTTGCATAATCAGAGGGAAAGGATGATGAAGACTTTGACCACATCTTTTATTTTCTTGAAAGAAACAAATTATATGACATGTGACAGAAAGATTGTCAGGTAGCTGTGCGTGTTGCCCCTGCATGGAATCGTTGCTTAATATGTACAAGCACTGGCTTCAATCATCAGTATAGGATAAAAAAGTTTTCAGGGCTGTAACTGTATCATTAGAAGAATTACCTCAACTGTTTCATGTTAAAGTAGGCTTAAGGTGGTTGAAAGCAATTAATTTTATATTTCAAAATAGCTAATGAAGAATGTTTGAAAGTCTCAAACAAATGGAAAATATTCAAAAATAAACATGTGAAGAATGGCTGTGCCAATTGATCTGGGCTAAGACATGTATTTAAATACCATTGGGTCCTCAAATATGAGTGACAACTATGAAACACTTGTAAAATTATTTAAAATTTTTAATCAAGAAAAAATAACCTGACTAGTAGGGCTTCTCCAAAGCCATTATGAAGAAGGGTTTGTTCTGTCAGATCTCTCCATTTTAAAATTTACTATTATACTCTGTTTTGACCAGTAAATCCTCAAGTAATAAGTCAGCAAGTCCCTTCTTTAGAAATTGAATGAAGAGGACATGGAAAGGGTGTCACTCTGAATCATGTAACTCTGGCCACAGATAATGGCTGTGAATAGCACTGCTGTATTTAGACAGAACAACATTTACTGGTAGATTGCCCACAATCTGCTGGCTGGATAGATGACTTCTTTCCTCTTGAACCTTATCTAATCTGAGATTATCTTCACTGGTATTGGTTATTGTTCATTTGATTTTAACAATGCAATTTAATTACAATGTTTCTTCCTCTCCAAACATTTACATATACCCCTTACCACTTTCCTTCAAATCATGGACTCTATTCATTAATGATTATGTGCTTGTTTATATGTATATATTCCTAAGAATGTTTGTTAAGACCATATAATGTTACTGGTATGTATATTTTTATGGCTAACCATTTGTCATGATACAGCAATTGCTGAGACTACCTGTGATGACTTTTCTTCATTGTCAATTTGACTACATCTGGAATTAAATAAAACTCATGCAGCTGGATAATATGTGAAGGGTTTTTTGTTTTGTTTTGTTTGTTTTGTTTTTAGTATAGAATAGAGTTTATTCAGGACATGGGGAGGGGAGCTGAGCTGAGAGGGTAGAGGCCAGCCATGATCACATGGAGGGAGCGGGGAGGGGAATTGGAAGAAAGAGGGTAAGGGACAAGAGAATGAGAGGACAGAGCAGGAGCAAGAAGGCAAGAGGGGGTCTTTTTCTTAATTAAACCTTTTAAAGAAGATATACCTGTAATATAGGCCACACTTTCTGGTGGCAGCCTATATAAAAGACATGAAAGTAGCACCTTTCTGCTATTTGCCCACTTGCTTTTGCTATTGAGAGCAAGTCCATCCCTTCACTATCTACTACTTCTTAGGGATTCTGAAAAATATGAAAAATCAGTTAAGAAATTTAGTTTCATGGACTGAACAACTACTGGATTTTTGGACTTCCTATTGGTAGATAGCCATGGTTGGACAGGCTAGATCACAGGTTTTCTAATAAATAATCCTATGTGTGTGTGTGTGTGTGTGTGTGTGTGTGTGTGTGTGGGGTGTGTGTGTGTAGAGACAGAGAGACTATTTTGATTTAGACAGTCCTTTGCTGTTAATGCTGTAAGGAATGATATCCACTGACTTCCGCATTCAGTGAACAATGATATCGTGTTAGTCTCAGAAATGTAAAATAAAGTTTAAAGTTAGAAATAAATCATGGATTCCCTGTATTCGCATCAGAGATCCAATCACTGGGTGACATTCGGAAGTGATGCTTGGGTTTCTAGGAGTACAGAAGTGTCACTGCAATACAGTTATAGAGGCATGTAGCTTAGAGCAGAAGACTGAAGATGGGGACTACTCAGGCCTACTCCTCCTGCTAATCAGCAGCAGTACCTGATAGAGCTCCCATGTGGAATGAAGATGATAACAGCAGTCACTTTACATAGATAACATGAATATTAAGTAAGATAAAGTTACATACTTGTGCTTTATTAATGTGACCTAAATGCAAGGTAACTATAAATTGAAACTAATGACATGGTATAGAGGCCAGAACACAATTGACAAGTAAGAGTTTGTCTTTAACTAAAGTGGGTGGGGTATCATTAGGCTAAAGAGAATGACAGAAACAAAGAATATGACTTGTTGTCCAATGTCACTACCTATGTTAAGCACTTATACAGACTACACATACAAATAGTATGACACTCACCATATCTGGACTTTAGCTCTATATTACCTTCATAAAAATTAGAAATTAACCCTTTCACAGGGGAGTTTATCAAGTCATTCAAACTCTGTGCCATGGCAATTGAAGATCAGCCACAGAGAGAACACAATGAAACGCTCTCCCATTCTTCTGCTTTCAGAATCTAGAGAATACACAATGTGGACACAAGTATCTGTAGTGAAATCAGAGAAAGGGACAAACTGTGTGGGCAGAAGAAGAAGGGGAGAGAAAAACAGCCCTAATGAAAATGCTACCTTTCCTACCAGGAATATTTTGAAACCACTCAGGAGAATGAGTTTTATTTCTTCCTGTTTTTCCCAGAGTCATGTCGAAGTTGCTGCCCTCAATGATGCCCATTCTGTTGTTCAAAGTAATAATATATTAAATGAATAACATATTCAAGTTGCATACCATAACCTAAAATGTGATTTTTTTAAATGGGGGCTACTACTGTTAGACTTAAAGGTGTAGTACTGTTTTAAACTTTAAACATGCTCAAATTGATCACTCAAAATAGTAACTGTGTTAGTTTGCTTCTTTTGCTGTGGTTAAACACTGACCAAATCCACTTGAGGATGAGAGGGGTTGTTTAAGCTTACAGTTGCAGCCAGTCATGGAAGGAAGTCAGGGCATGGACTCATTGCAGGAACTGATACAGTAGCCATGGAGGAATACACCTTACATAGCCTGCTCAACCGTATATATATATATATATATATATATATATATATATATATATATATTTGTTTTATTGGTTTTGTATTTATTCACATTTCAAATATTATTGCCTTTCCCATTTTCTTTTACTATCCAGGACCACCTTCTCAGGGGCGACATCACTCAAAGTGGACTGAACCCTCCCACACCTCCCACATCAATCAAGAAAATGCTCCTACAGACTTCCCTACATGCCAGTCTGATGGAGGCATTTTAACAACTGAACTTCCCTCCTCTCAGGTTAACCTTATTTTTGTCAAGTTGATAAATATCTAACACAGTAGTATATAATGGAGTATGGTAAAAACAAACTAACAAACAGACAAGCAATTGTGTGTATGTGTTTGCACTTTAGCAGGAATATGATTCTACTTTTTAATTCTGTCTTGCATTAATTTATTCGTTTGTGTACATATATGTGTATATTTGTGGAGAGAAAATAATGTAGACATCAGAAGAAAACTGGTCATGTAAATCCTCTACCTTGTAAGTCCCGAAAACTATACTTGGTTTTAGAGGCTTACAGGCAAACCCCTTTACATGCTGAACCATTAGGATGTCTCTATTTACATCTATTGTATTGCTAAACCCTCAGCCTAGAACTGACCTTAATACATGCATGTAATTAAAATGGTATAAAAGCAAAAAGGAGGAAGGGGGATCTAGGGAGGGGAAATGGAGAAAGAGGATGACATCTGAAATGTAAATAAATAAAATATTCAATAAAAACTTAAAAGCCAAAAATAAGTAAGTAAATAAATAAATAGTTCAAAAGCCAAAAAAAAAAAAAAAAACCCTGCCAATTAGATGGATTAAATATCAAAATCTAGACTTAGGTTTAAGACAGTTTAATTTTAAAAATAAATTCTGACAAAAATTGTATATATTTATGAATAATAACCAGTATACTCATATATGCCAGTTACTGTATTTAACATTAAAATAATGAATAAGTTAAATAACTAAATAAATAAACATAGAAAGTGAACAGAAAATTTTTGATATCCATTAGTAATTACTTAGGAGGGCCAAGATATTTAACAATCATGGTAAAGTATGGTTCTATATCAACTGAGCAAAGCTCATATGATCTCACAGAGACTGAAGGAGAACATACAGGGTCTTCAGGGGTCTGCACCAGATCTCCTGTGTATATTTGTTGTGGATAGCCCCAGCCTTGTATTTTGATACTAATTCCCCTTTTCTATGAAGGGCTGCAAAGGAGGTGTGAGTCATTACACAAGTGAATTCTAGTGAATCTTCTGCCCACCTTAATTTGTAAATTAAAGGCTGGAGCCAGTGATTGGGCAGAAGAAGGGGAGGTGGAGAAATAAAGGTTGGTGGAAGAGAGAAGAGGGGAGGACTGGAGGAAGAAAATGAAGGAGGAAGATGATGAAGGAGAGGACAACTGGGAAGCAGGAGGTAGAAGGACAGACTCAGAGTCTGGAAAAGCTTCAAGTTAATAGGGTCTCCTGGCTGGAAAACAGAGTAGTGTAGGGGTATCTGGCCAATCTAGGCTTACAGAATATATTCATAATTACTGAGTTGTGTTTTCACTGAATAGTCATATTTGGGTTGGAGATTTAAATATCTCCCACTACATATATTATGGTTTGCAGTTAAATATTTTGGGGGGACTCCTGACTGTGTGAGCAAGTGGGTCTCTGATACGTGTGGCTTCTTTTGGGCTCTTTTCTCTCTGTTGATTTGCCTTGTCCAAATTCAATGTGAAGGCTTTTGTTTTATCATATTATATTTTGTTATTTATTCATTATTTCTTAGAAGCCTATTCTTTTCCAATAAGAGACAGAAAAGGAGTGGATCCAAATGATGAGAAACTTGGAGAAGTGAGAGGAAACTCTAATAAGAATACATTATATGAGAAAAGAATCTATTTTCAATAAAAGGCAGGGGAAAATGTCTGGTTCCTGATTCTTATATGAGATCCAAAATAATATGGAAAAGTATCAAATTTATTATTTATACTGTGATATTAGGTCCAATTGCCCAAGGGCTTCTTCTTTTGAACCTCTTGGCTAGATGTAATTATTGATGGCACTCTCTTGTGTGCTCTTATCACCTTGATATTGATGATTGACTACTTGGTAACTATAACTTATACAAGGACCTCATACCTGGGACTTGGAGAAATCAATTAACTCTAAAACCAGTAGAAAAATCTCCCATTACTTACAGTACCAGGTAGTACTGCTTTACTGGTAAATTAAACTAAAAGACTTAATCTCAATGGCCTCTAGCTATTGTAGTGTCCCAGAGTGAGCTGGCGTGGGGTTCAGGGAAGGCTTGGGAGGGGTCATGCCATAGTCACTGTGTAGCACACCCCCATGAGTTTTATTTCCTAATTCTTCATACTAGCAGGCTGAAAGAGAACTTTGGGGACTGCCTTGTTTGTATTTATTGACCATTTTTAAATGAGCTATTTTAGAGAAGACATTACTCTTGTTAGAGTTTTATTGTTCAGAGACTTCCAGAACACTTTTAAACCATGTTTAGAAGAATAAAGCAAACCACAGTTCGTGGCCATAAATTCAACTAGACAGGCAGTGTAGAGAGAATGAAAGAGGATCAGTTACGAGATGCAATATATTTTTAAGCTTCAGGTAATGTCTAGATAGACTCTCTTGACTCATCATTACTTCCTTTTCTCCCTCTTGCCCCCTCCTCCTTTCTTTTTGTGTTTAGTGGAGTGTGAGGAGACAAGGTTATTTAGATTTTTTGATTGTCATAAATAATTTATCTCTAATAGTACGTATCTAGGTCAATCTAGTTTTAAGATAGACACAGATCCATCCCCTAAACATATCATGCTTAACCAAATACACAGGAGTCGAACTCACAGCTTTCAATTCATCAAGGCAGATATTGTATCTAAACTCTCTTTAGGTTTAAGGAGACCTTCAGTTTTTAACCTCCTAAAAGAGAATGGGAGTAATGAATTTGGTCCTCAACATTTTCTAGAATTAGTTATTAGGTTGGAAGTTTGCAAGCAAACTCCAAGTTTGGAGGTACAAAATAAAAATTATCAATAGGAAATAACCAAGCTATTTGGTCATTGGAGGAGGCTCACAATATTCATACTAAAAATTGAAATTTATGTGCTGTTACAGCATTCATTGAAAGTGATTTGGCAAATATGATTATCTTGACTACAGAAAGCCTTCAGTCTAATGGAAGTCAATAGAGATGCTTCCATTAAGAAAAGAGAAACTTTCCACGGGTTTAAGTTCCCTGAGCAGCTTTCAAGTTCTAAGACATGTGCTCAGATCACCAAGAGTGTCACATCCCTGATCAATTGTGGAGGATTGAACAAAATACATGGTGAGCTCCACATTCTTTCTCTGTCACCACTGCCATGCTGGTATGGTTTCCATGGACAAGGCAATAATTCTTTAAGACATGGTTGTGTCCCATATCCGATGGCATTGAAGTGTATTCCTTACAGAAAGTCACATTCAGTCGCAGTCTTGCATCATGTATTTATATGCTTGATATTTCTCTTGTATCTGTTACAAGATATGGATTGCTTATTTTCCAATAGAAAATGCATATATGTTATATGGAGGGTTTCTTACATCAAACACATACAAACATACAGAAAGTGGGAGAGAGAGAGAGAGGTGTTTGTCTGATACATGTATAAATTAAAGATAAATGATTATTTGGTAAAAGAGAATATGTCTGGAAACAAACTTGAAAGTTCTATCCATATTCCAAAATGAAAATATATTTTTAAACTTCTATTTTCCTCATTTATTTTTATTCTCACTTTTAATCTCAAAAGGCATTAAGTAATCAGTTTGGATTCTTACATATTGTTATATGGAATAGTGTTATTGGAAGGCAATTTTCTATTTGTTGTAAGGCAATTTCTAAAGATTGGTGGTTTCACACTTTTTAAATCTGAGAAAGGATTCAACTCTGCCTCCAAGACAATTGCCTAGCCACTGGTGGAAGTATGCAGACAATGACTTATGGAGACTTTTAGACACATTTTTTTTTTTCTGGGCACACTCTAAGACAGTAAAGTGCCAGTGTTTGCCTTGCCTTCCAGGTATATTCTGCAGGTAAGAGCAATAAGTTTTGCTTCAAAGGAGATTTGCTAGAAGTCTTTGTTAAGGATTTGAAGATTTCAGAGTCTTTGGCTGTGACATGTGCACTGTGTGCTGTCTCTGCCTAAGTCTGTCTATGCATCAGCTTCTTCAGGTAACTGAAAGAACAGGGAGTTGTTGTTGGCTGCTGTCATGAATCATAAACTGTCTAAAGTCACTTGTGTTAACTGTCTCTGTGCTGAGCAAATATAAATCATTGAACACAAGTCTCACAGATGCAGTAGTTGCTATTGCTCAGGAGGTGTTGGATTATATGTGGTACTCTGATAGTACATTAAAACCATGGGAGGTGATGGTCAAAAATGCAGACACTACCCTTCTATGATGCTTTGTTTCTTTGTTTGTTTCTTTCCTTTTTTCCTTCCTTCCTTCCTTCCTTCCTTCCTTCCTCCTTCCTTCCTTTCTTCCTTCCTTCTTTCAATATTCTTATCTCAATAGTATAAGCGTAGTAGAAGAAATTTGTTCTTCACGTATGTTAGAACAATAAATGAATTAACAAATGAATAAAGATGAATGACCAATCAGTTATACAAGAAAGTAGAGGGATGTTACTGTAAAAGGAGAAACTTGTAATTTAAAAAGGGATTTCTATCCTAAAAAGTCTTACTGTGAGTGGGGAAAAATGAATTTCAAAAATTATGTATAAAAAAAAAAAGAATCAAAGTGGACAGCATGACAGAAATCCTGTAAAAGGAATGATAAGAAAGAGCCAAATCTATTAGTTTCAGTGTATCTGGTTTTATGTGAAGGTCCTTGATCAACTTGGACTTGAGCTTTGTACAACGAGATAAGAATGTATTGATTTGCATTCTTCTACATGCTGACCACTAGTTGAACCAGCACCATTTGTTGAAAATGCTGTCTTTTTTTCCACTGGATGGTTTTAGCTCCTTTGTCAAAGATCAAGTGACCATAGATGTATGGGTTCATTTCTGGGTCTTCAATTCTATTCCATTGATCTACCTGCTTGTCTCTGTACTAAAAACATACAGTTTTTATCACTATTGGTCTGTAGTACAGCTTGAGGTCAGGGATGGTGATTCCCCGAAATGTTCTTTTATTGCTGAGAATAGTTTCACTATCCTGGGTTTTATGCTATTCAAAATGAATTTGCAAATTGCTCTTTCTAACTCTATAAAGAATTGAGTTGGGATTTTGATGGGGATTGCATCAAATCTGTACATTGTTTTTGGCAAGAGGGCCATTTTTATTGTATCAATCCTGCCAATCCATGAGCATAGGAGATCTTTCCATCTTCTGAAATCTTTTATGATTTCTTTCGTCAGAGACTTGAAGTTCTTGTCATATAGATCTTTCAGTTGCTTGGTTAGAGTCACACCCATGTATTGTATATTATTTGTGAATATTATGAAGGGTATCATGTCCCTAATTTCTTTCTCAGCCCATTTGCCCTTTGAGTAGAGGAAAGCTACTGATTTGTTTGAATTAATTTTATATCCAGCCATTTTGCTGAAGTTGTTTATCAGGTTTAGGAGTTCTCCGGTGTAATTTTGTTGTCACTTAAGGATACTATCATATCATGTACAAATAGTGATTCTTTGACTTTTTCCTTCCCAATTTGTATCCCTTTGACCTCCTTTTGTTGTCTAATTGCTCTGGCTAGATCTTCCAGTACTATATTGAATAGGTAGGAAGTGGGCAGCTTTGTCTAGTCCCTGATTTTACTGGGAATGTTTCAAGTTTCTCTCCATTTAGTTTGATATTGGCTACTGGTTTGCTGTATATTGCTTTTACTATGTTTAGGTATGGGCCTTGAATTCCTAATCTTTCCAAGACTTTTGCCATGAAGAGGTGTTGAATTTTGTGAAATGCTTTTTTCAGCATTCAGTGAGATGATCATGTTTTTTTTTTTCCTTTGAGTTACAGAGTGGATTATGTTGATGAATTTCCATATATTGAACCATTCCTGCATCTTTGGGATGAATCCTACTCAATCATGATGGATGATCGTTATGATGCATTCTTCATTTGGTTTGTGAGAATTTTATTGAGTATTTTTGGATCAATAATCATAAGGGAAATTGATCTGAAGTTCTCTTTCTTTGTTTGGTCTTTATGTGGTATAGGTACTGAACCTAATAGAAGAGAAAGTGAGGAAGAGCCTCGAACACATGGGCACAGGGAAATATTTCTTGATCAGAACACCAATGGCTTATACTCTAAGATCAACAATCGACAGATTGAACCTCATAAAATTGAAAGTCTTCTATAAGGCAAAGTACACTGTCAATAGGACAAAACAGCAACCAACAGATTGAGAAAACATCATTAACAATCCAACATCACATAGAGAGCTAATATCCAATATACACATTCAGGAACTTACACTCCAGAGACTCAAATAACCCCATTACAAATGTGATAACAACTAAACAAAGATATTCAACTGAGGAGTAACGAATGTTCAAGAAGCACCTAAAGAAATTTTCAACATCCTTAGTCATCAGGGAAATGCAAATCAAATAAATCCTAAGATTCCACCTCACACCAGGCAGAATGGCTAAGATCAAAAACTCAGGTGATAACAGATGCTAGTGAGGATGTGGAGAAAGAGGAACACTTCTTCTCCTTGTTGGTGGGATTGCAAGCTGGTACAACTACTCCGGAAATCAGTCTGCCAGTTCCTCAGAAAATTGGACATTGCATTTCCTAAGGACATAGCTATACTACTCCTGGGCATATACCCAGAAGATGCTCCAACATATAACAAAGACACGTGCTCCACTATATTCATAGCAGCCTTATTATAATAGCCAGAAGCTAGAAGAACCCAGATGTCCTTCAACAGAGGAATGGATACAGAAAATGTGGTACGTTTACACAATGGAGTACGACTCAGCTATTAAACAATGACTTCATGAAATTCTTAGGCAAATGAATGGAACTAGAAAATATCATCGTGACTGAGGCAATCCAGTCACAAAAGAACACACATGGTATGCACTCACTGATAAATAGATATTAGCCCAAAAGCTCAGAATACCCAAGATACAACTCACAGACCACATGAAGCGTAACAAGAAGGAAGACCAAAGTGTGGATGCTTCAGTCCTTCTTAGAAGGGGGAACATAATACTCATGGAAGGAAATGCAGAGGCAAAGTATGGAGCAGAGACCAAAGGAAAGGCCATGTATAGACTGCCCCACCTGGGGATCCATCCCATATACAGATACCAAACCCAGATACTATGGAGGATGCCAAGAAGTGCTTGCTCAGAGGAGCCTGATATAGCTGTCTCCTGAAATGCTCTGTCAGAGCGTGACAAGCACAGAGGCAGATAATCACATCCCACCATTGGACTAAGCAAGAGGTCCCCAATAGAGGAGTTAGAGAAAGGGCTGAAGGAGGTGAAGCAACCCCACCTATGCAATCCCATAGGAAGAAAAACAGTATCAACCAATCAGACCCCTGAGAGTTCCCAGAAACTAAACCACCAACCAAAGAGTACAAATGGAGCAACCCATGGGTCCAGCTTCATATTTAGCAGAGTATAGCCTTGTTGTGCATCAATGGGAGGAGAGGACCTTGATCCTGTGAAGGCTCAATGCCCCAGTGTAGAGGAATGCCAGGGTGGGGAGGCAGGAGTGGGTGGGTGTGTGGGGGATGGGATCAGGGGTTTCCAGAGGGGAAACTGAGAAAATGGATAATATTTGAAATGTAAATAAATAAAATATCCAATAAAAAAGAAAGAAAAGATAGAAGGAAAGAAAGAAAGAGAGAAAGAAAGAAGAAGGAAGGAAGGAAGGAAGGAAGGAAGGAAGGAAGGAAGGAAGGAAGGAAGAGAAAAAAAGAAAGTGCCAAATCTGTCAAACTAATGTGAGCAAGTCTGTGCCCTTTTCTATCTATGACTCACTGTTAAGCATGTTTAGAATGTGGACCATAACAAGAATGGAAACACTCATTTCATAAAACAGACTAATCACTGTCTGCAAGCATGGCCATGAGTTTCACATCACTTACAAATAATTTGAGATCAGAAGGTTATAATAAGGAAAACATATATCTGGTTAAGTTTAGGAATTGCATGGAAATATAATATCTATTAGAATGTACACAGTATAAACTGTTGCAAGGGAATTAGGTCATAAATCTTACGGGGACAGTGCCAAGATCTGTTTTTCTTGGTAATAGAGAAATAGAAGCCAAGAGAGTCACATAAGGCAAGTGCACTACAGATTCTCTGGAATCCTCAGACCCCACTGCACATCCTTCCAGTCTCCCTAAGAATGATACCTGTCTTCCAGCACGATGGGAAGAATGGGGCAAAAGTAGTCAGGACACTGCCTTGGAGGCCAATGAATAAACCATAAGAGCCTGACATTCAGGGTAGATGTAGAGAGAAATGTGTCCCAGCATCATTTAAGATGTAAGTTGGGAGAAATCTCTACTCTGAGAATCTGAGATGTAAAACTTAGTATCAATATGAAGGGAAAGGCCATGCCTCGAGGAAGATCCCTGTTCTGATCTAAGGATGGTACATAGATGCAGGTGCTGTTATATGTTCTTACAAGATGGCACAGTAATTCATCTTAACACTTTTTCTACAGCTTAAACCAGGCCTATACACAGTAGATTTTACACAATGAAAATGATAAGCCATTCAGTTACATGGTCTACCCAAGAATGATGCACAGATTATCCTAGAAAACCTAGTAATTACACTTACTATTGTGTTCTAATGAGTTCTATGTTATACTTTAAGTAAATGCTCCAGAAGGGCTAAACATGGAGAGCCTCTCAGAGGACAGCTTGCCCCTGTCTGTTCTCAGGCTGGAGGTTTAGATCCTGGGAGCTCTGGTTCAATCTTTTGATACTCATTCTAAAAAGGACAAAAGCACCCTCACTTTGATCTTCCTCCTTCTTCTTGAGTTTCATGAGGTTTATGCGTTGCATCTTAGGTATTGTGTGTTTTGGGGCTAATATCCACTTATCAGTGAGTGCATACCATGTGTGTTCTTTTGTGATTGGGTCATCTCACTCAGGATGATATTTTCTAGCTGCATCCATTTGCCTAAGAATTTCATGAGCTCATTATTTTTAATAGCTGAGTAGTACTCCATTGTGTAAATGTACCACATTTTTTGTATCCATTCTTCTGTTGAAGGACATCTGGGTTCTTTCCAGCTTCTGGCTATTATAAATAAGGCCAGCTAAACATGGAGAAACTATTATCTTCATTCTATAGTTAAATGGGTGAAGGTTGAGAGAGTGGAGTAACTCACCAAGGCAAAGTAAATAGGAAGGGGAGAGCTGGGCTTGGCTTGCACATGGTCCTCCTCCAAAGTGCATACATCTTCGGCAAAAGAGTAAATTATAAACAGTAAAAAATAAGTTAGTGTCAGTTGGTACATTGTGAGTACATACAAAATGTGCCAATTTTATTTAGATATTGCTCTTCAATATGATCTCAGAGAAGGAATCCAGCAAGTCTTCAAGGGATAGTGGGTGGTGTTTTATTCAGGAAAAACTCACAGCCACTTATAAAATTCAAAGTGTCATTTAAATGACCATGATAAAAATATGTACACATCATTCTGTGTTCAGTTGATCTACTTCTTGAATGATACATATGGCTCACAACCTTTGTGTTAAAGGCAGTCCTAACATCTCATTAAAATGAAAAATCATTTCATAGCAAGCCTAACTGGAGACCATGTGAATATCGTAACTGGCTGGCCTGCTGTGGAAGATGATCAGGACATTTGAGCTGGAAATGAACAAATACCAGATGGGCTGTATTGATCACTTAGACCTGAATGGTTTGTGTCCTACTGAAGCCCCCTCTTTTTCTTTCCCATGTATACAGAAGTGGACATTCTTCAAGTATTCCAATTTCATTAAATAATTTTAGTAACTTTAAGTAAAATTTGTGACAATCTCTAAAAATATTTTAGTATATGAATGAATATTTTGCAAAAACTATTATAAGAAATTATCATATATTTATAAAGATTAGATGAATTTTGTTCTAAACATGTAGCCAATTTTACTAGTTAAGTGAGAGCAGTATTATGTTCCTTAAACATGTGATAGCCTCTTCCAGACTCAACATAAACAAGTAAACAATATATATCTAAGCAAAGAAAGCATGTTCTGCTAGCTTTCAGAAAATGCATAGACTTTAGACTATTGCAGGGTCATTTGCATCTCAGAGTCCATAAACTTAGAGCTGATTCTGGGATGGTATCATTAAGCTGTCTATACCATATGGATATCTGCTCCACTTCATTACATTCAGTGGACTCTTGAATTGTTTCATTGTGCTAGATATTGTGAGTACTACAATAAACATGGATCTGCAGGTGCCATTTGGACATACTAATCTTTTATTGGCTTAATGATCAGTGCAAAGAGGGGCACAGGGGCTTTATAGTTTGGGGGTTGAATATAACACACAATTAGAAAAGAGCGAAAGCTCTAGGATATCTACAGAATAATTAACTTCAACTAACTGTATATTTTTAAATTATTACAAAAAGAAGGCAAATTGTTGAATATTGTATGTCATGTACAAGTAATCACTCCAACTTAATCATTAGACATTATGAACATGTATAGAAAAAGCACAGAATACTCAATATGTACTATTATGCACAAATAAAACAAAACCACATATTACAAGATCAGTTAGTCTTATCCAATATTAAATAAAAATAATTAATGCAGGACAATAGGCATAAAGTGATAGTCCCAGGGAGGCTCTTGCAACTGTAGGATACCAAGCGATTGACCTTTCATCACCAGAAGGAAACTTCAACCTTACTGCAAACTAAGCCATAGGAAAGGCCACCCACAGAGATTACAGAAAGGAGAGATCAATAATTTCTCTCTTGGTGATTCCCAAATAACATCAGAGAAGTTAAAAGAATACACTACCCCCTGACCTCTAAAAAGTTAAAAAGACATACATGCCTGCCATGGAATTCCATTTGCCTGTAATATCTTATTTATAAGACACAGTGGTACTTTCCTCTTTAGCAACAATGAATGTTCAAATTCTGTGAGACAATATTAATTAATTTTTGAAGATAGATCACTCAGCTTACAAAATGTATTTCCTAAAAGGGAAAGGAACATTCCTTCCATTCTGAAATCACACTGTATTGTCACATACACATAGCTAGGGTGCTACAAGAATGCATGCATTTTTGAAGTGACACTCTTGAGGCTCATCATGGACTGTTTCTGTGATCTCTATTGCACCCAACTGTGAAGGTCAGCCCTGAGAATAGCCTACTCATACTCACTCTCATTCCAACTCAGCTTTCTGGCGTTCAAAAACTATGTCTAGAAATCAGGGAGGCAAGGTTCCTATCTTTTCAAAGACCTTGAATGTTAAGATCTCATTCTGATTCCTGACAGTGTACAAGGCTGTTAAAGATCTCAGTAGTGTCTAGTCACTCACCACTGTCCTCTGTATATGTCACAAACAGGAGTCATGCAACTGTGCTTAGGACACTGTGATGATAGTGAAGTCTATATAACTAGACATATACTTTCTCCATACTGTCCTCTGTGTCCTATACTTTTGAGTAGCTACAGAGGTGGGGAGACCTTGAAGGAGTTTGGGAAGAGGAAAGAATATGATCAAAATATCATGTATACAAAGTTTTAAAAGAATGCTTTGACTATATTATATTACCCATCTCTTTTAGAATTCATTTCAATAGAGGCAGAACAAGGTATTTCACCATGAAGTGACAATCTCCCTCCACAAAAATAGTGTTAAATGACACAGATTTCTTTGTAGTAGATCTACAGTATATATTTTTTTTCTCAAATATCATAGACTATTAAGAAAATTTGCTTAACATTTTACTCAGGCAACTTTGCATACATAATAATTCTTGATTAAAAATATGATTTAAGTGGGTGGGTAGGTGGGGTACACCCTCATAGAAGCATGAGGAGGGGGAATGGGAATGGGAGCTTTGTCGGGGGGTAATGGAGAAAGGGAATAACATCTGAAATGTAGATAAATAAAATATTAATAAAAATATGATTTAATAAAATAAGCCATTCATATGGGCATATGTGCACATGTATGTATGTTTCACACACACACACACACACACACACACACTTACTTGTTCACTCACTTACGCACACAGTCATCAAGCCAGATGAGGAAAAATAATAATAGGGCTGAACTAACTTATTTATAAGGTCTGTTTCAATGCCAGAAGTCTGAAAGTCCATGAACCTGTGAAATGTGAAAGGGATAAAGTTAATTAGGAGCAGTTTCCTGGTGAGTTTAGGGTTGGACATGAAGAAAGGAAGCGGAAAATCTAGCCAGCTGGAAAGGAACTAGACCACACACTGGAACACATCAAAATAAAGATTTACACATTACTCCCAACATCTGCTTCCTGAAGGCAAGCTATGCTAAGGCACGGCTGTTTCTGCCTAATGAAAGATAAATATTAAACAAGTCTTTGCTGTTCTAGAAGTGCTTTCATCACTCTTGGGAAAGTTGCTTCCTCTGGCTTTCTTGCTTCGCCAGAGTTTCATGACTCACCCAGACTTCCTTCAACCTAGCAGCAAGCATTGTAAGTCATGTGATGACAACACATGAGGCCATTTCCCAGCTCTGCACTCCCCACTGAGAGACACCATCACATTTCAGCTTTCCTCACTACAGTAATGCATACATAAAGCATCATCAATACATCAGCTGCTGAGGACCCATGCTTGGATTGCTTCTAGCATGATTTATTTCAAACTATTAAAAGAGTCTGTAGAATTGGCCAGATATTTGATGATCAGCAAAGTCTGATGAGATCGGCCCTTAGGAGGGCCCTTCAGGTATGCACTTCCTTTCTGTTGGATACCATAGTGCAATATTGGTTTATCATATTCTAAGTGTTTAAATAACTTACCTGACACTGGTGGTGGTAAAATGCTGATATAAGAAGATAACGGTCTAAATGATAGTTGTCAGTGGATTTAGTTCAGCAGATCAAAACAGACAAGTAAGTTAATTTCACTGTTTAACAGATCACTTTACTCAAATCTTATAAATTTGAGATGTTGTGAAAAAAATGACTGATGCCAACTAATTGTAATCTATAACTGCTGGAAATTTTTAAATTTGTAATGAATATGATGGTCCTTCTTGTACCCTGTAGAACACACAATGTAACCATACTTTCTAGACTTTCAAATTATGCTTTTGAAATGTTGGTGCTAAAAAGCACTTAAACATATTTAGTCAAAATGTTCAAAGGCATTTGATACAAAAAACTATTCAATAGTCCAAAGATTCCTGTCTGCTATTTGGCCTTGGAGGATAATTATGAATATTTAATCTCTTAAAAGGCCTGAATAATTACATAGTCATTTTGATGATTACAAGACCAAGAAATCTGGCTACTTTTTCAATGCTTCAACCACAAGCTGTACCTGGTGTAAGAGAAAAACCTCAGTGATCTGTTCTCATGATCTGTCTACTTGCAGTTTTCCTGTCTTGAAATTATCCTTAATAGGAACCAGGTGTGGCAGTTTCTGGGAAGGTCCAGCCAACAACTGACCAATGCAGACAAGGATGCCTAGAGCCAACCATCAGACTGAACTCAGGAAACCTGGTGGGGGAGCTGGCAGAAGGACTGGAGGGTCTGAAGCGGATTGCATCCCATTGGAAGAACAACATAGGTGGGCCTGACCACCCAGTTTTCCCGGAGACTAGACCACCAACCAAGGAGTGTACCTGTTGGGATCCATGGCTCCGGATACATATATAGCAGAAGATGGCCTTGATTGATAGTAATGGGAGGGAGGCCCTTAGTCCTGTGGAAATTTGATGCCCCAAAGTAGTATTAGCTGGAGCAGTTGGCCGGGAGATCGTGAGTGGCTGGGTGAGCACTCTCATACAGGCAAAAGGAAGGAGGGCCAGAGTGGGATGGGGGGTGGCATAGAGATAACTGGGAAGTGGGATAATATGGAATGGGGATTGGTGGAGAGGGCAACCAGGAAGTAGGATATCATTTGAGATGTAAATGAATGGAATGACTAATAATAATAAAAAAGGAAAAAAATAAGTTTCTTACTCCTCTTTTGGGAAGCATTTTTACTGCTTATTGGTAAGTTGCATAAATGGCTCTTGTTTATTGAATTTTTGATTTTTGTGTCTCATAATTATAAACAAAAAATAAATTATGGAAGAATCTAATCAGCACATAATTTTCTCAGTGGAGTCTGGTAGTCATTACAGGGACTTTATTCCTTCCAACAAAGAAAAAGACAAAAAAGTCAAGTCAAACAGTTTAACCTACGCCTCTGTTGAGTTAGTAGGTTTATCAGGCAACCATTGACATATAGAACGCCACGAAAGATCTTAATATTTGCTACGATGCAAATGAATTATCTTCATCTTCCGTGGATAAAATGGCCATAGCTTGCAGGATCTCATAAAGCTGTGGTTCATGGACTTTTCAAAGGCTCATCAAAGAAAGAAGGTATTTGTTTGATTGTGTGATGTTTAGGACTATTGGCACAAGGAACTTAGCACTGTATTCATTTCCTTTTTAACAGAAGGTAAGGTACGTGTTCCCTAACAAGGCATTGTTAATTACATAGAATTTGACATATCATACAGTGCAAACTTGTGTATGTGTCTGTCACCTTAACATATATATTGTCCAAAGAGCATTTTATCCCATGAAAATGATGCTTGCTCTTTCATGTTTATTGCTAGACTATTCACGACACCAAGGAATAGAATTTGTGTAGATGTCCATCAACACTTAAATGGACGATTGAAATGTGTCTATATGTAGGTACACTGAAATTTACTCTACTATAAAAAAATTTAAATTACGAAATCTGTAGAAAAAGGGGTGGATATGGAAAACATTACAATAAGTGAGGTAAACATGAACAGAACCACAAATTTCATATGTTCTCTCATGTAAAGTCTCCTGATTTAAATGTGTGTGTGTGTGTGTGTGTGTGTGTGTGCACATGCATGCTCCACTCTTTACCAGACCCTTGGTCTTCCAACTTCTCACCCCTTACTCCAAGCCTCTGCCAAAAGATGATCAAATTGTTTGTGTAGTTTGATCTTTCTAACATTTCTCTCTCCATAACTATGAAAAAAAACAAAAATGAATCGATCTATGTGGCTGTGGTGGTTTGTGTTTGGGAACCCTGATGATGTTCAGTCTATAAGCAAGAATGGCTAAAGGTATAACAAGCAGTAACGTGCCAAGCAAGTGACTTCTAGTCAGTGTATGCATGGTGGGGGTGAGTGTGGCTTAGCCTATTGAACAAGAAATGCAACCACAAAATGGGAAATAGGACACATGTTATATGACCAAGGAAAGTAGGCTATGGGGTTAGAATATTAGGATGGAGATGTAGATTAGGAATCGGGGAAGAGCATAGAAGAACAAAAAGAAACAGATATTGGAAAAAAAAACATATTAAAACCTAATACACTATATGCTAACTAAGAATGAGATAATAAATAAACAAGAGCTCAATCCTCCCAGATGATATGATTCCTACTATGTTTCTATTCAACTTCTTATTTAACTAGAGAAAACATCTGGTAAGTCTTAGGGACAGGCAACCTAGAATCTTCAGTATACCTAGATAAGGGCTGCAATGCAACTGTGGCTGCTGCACCAGATGACTTCATAACACAAAAGCAACCAACCCATCTGCCATCACCTGTTGTGGAGCTGAACAGGTCAGATTTCCTCATCATTATCCCTGAGCTCCACAGGCACCCCTTCATGAGCTGTGAACCCACAATGCATCCTTGCTGCTCTATCCAGAATAAACAGTTTTCCTTTCCTAGGTTTTGACTTAGTTTACATGAACTGATCACCATTCTGCCACTTCAAATAACAACCTGGCCCTCTGTCTCACTGTGACTGGAGAGAGAGAGACACAGCATGCATTTTAGAAGAACTGAAAGACTTTTGCATGTCAGGCATTCAGAAAAAATCCAATGAAATGTTATATAGCTTCTACATAAGCAAATCTTCTAATTTTCCAACAAGAAAACATATATGCTAGCTTTTTTATGATCAAAGATGTGCTTAACATGTGGTTCTACTTACATATAAAATAGGCATAATTCCTATTTATAAATTATAAATATTTATAAATTTATAAAAATTTATAAAATTTATAAAATTATAAAGCTGTGGATTTGGGGTCAGTGTGCTCTTCGTGTAAACCCTTTCTTCTGATCCAGTAGCTAATGTGGCTCTGAAAACCATTAAATTTGAGTGGATTTCAGATGAAGAATGTTGAGAGATGGGCTGATCCAAGACTTTTTCAGATGCCCCAATAAAAGGACAAATGAAGCTTAGTTCTGTATCCTTTCCCAGGGCAACTATTGGCCAGGCCAATCTAGGGCTGAGTCCCAGGCCTTGAAGAAGTTAATGTTTCAGTCCCCTAGCACTTGGCTTTTTTCCAAATAGAGACTGGGTATATTAGTGTCAAGAGCCCTATATGCTTAGTCTGTAATTGTCTTGAGAATCACAGTGTTCTCTTTATTCAACATTGCTTATCATATGGAACATAAGCATTGCATAAAACATAGCTTGTGCTAACCGGATCCCAAACTTTTCTCCTTTAACTTCTGATAACCTACTCCCCTCTTTCTGTACTCTGTCCCTGAAGAATGCCTGCCAGTCAAGGTCAGAAGGGAAATCTGTAAAAGACGTCTGGATTCTTAATAATGTGTTTCTGCAATTTCAGTTACACAACCTAGAATATTAGCATACCTAGTCTACACAGATCTAGCTCCATGGGCTGGACCTAGGGCTCCCTGGACATATGTTGCAAATGTGCAGTTTGGTTTTCATGTAGGTCTCAAACATCTGGAGTGGGGGCTATCCCAAAACATGTAGCCTGTATATGGGGTATGGTCTTCTAGCTGGGTGCCTCATCTGGCCTCAATGGGAGAGGAAGCACCTAGCCTCTCAGAGACTTAAAGTGGCAGGGTGGGGGATACAGGAGGAGGGGGTACTCAGAAAACAAGAGATGGGGAAGGATTATGGGAGGGGGTGACTGGGACGGGTTATAAAATGAATAAGCAAAAAAAAAAATAAAATTAAAAAAAAAAAGAAAAAAAAAGAATATTCAATGGTACATGAAGTGTTGGCATTCAACAATGATTCACAACACCTTCAAGTCTGTGGTTCAAACACTTCAGATTTTGGACCAATACAATCTTATAAAGGCAACTAATCTTCCTTTATAAATAGCTACCCATGGGATATGTGGTTTTCTCATACTTTGAGAGTCTAACATCAATGAGTACTGAACCATCAAAACATGGCATTATGCACACAAAGCATAATACTTTGGCATGTGTTTGTGTGTATGTGTGTGTGTTTGTGTGTTCCTGTATATATGTGTGTGTACATATATACTAAAGAATATGAGAAAAAAATGAAAGTTATTTGTGTTTGTGTATTTCCTTAAGCATTATGTATGGACATGGCTGAATTCATTTGTAGATTAATTCAGTATTTCAATCCATTTATTGATTAAAAGACTTTGTCACCCTTATTAGAGATTAGAGTTATCTAATCAATCGATGGGCTGAATAGAAGATAAATGTGGAAAGGAGATATTATATTCTCTCTGCCTGGTTGGTTGTCTTGGGGCTTGAGCTTTTTCTGAACTCATAGAAATTACTTGCTGGCATGTTACTGTTTCTTATGTCTTCAGCCAATTCTGCTTATACACTGAACATTGTCGAAGTTCCCAAACTCAAACCACCACAGCCACATGGATTGATTCTTTAGTCTTTCTCATAGATATATATATATAGAGAGAGAAAATGCTAGAAAGATCAAACTAAAGAAACTGTTTGATCATCTTTTTGGCAGAGGCTGGGAATAAAGAGTGAGAAGATAGAAGACCAAGGGTCTGGAAAAGACTGGAATTCTTGTAGGGGTGCTCGGATGGAGCATTGCATTATTGAATATCCACAACTCCTACACAATGTGTATTGTCGGAAATGAACTGTGATCATACTTTGGAGTTTGAGAAGGGTCCTCTTTGGAAGTTTTCTGATGGAAACAAATCTATCATTCTGAAGCTAGAGGTTCTTTTGTCTAGTGGTTGTGGGTCTGGGTAACGATTTTATGGAAATATTTTAGGTTCATTTTTCTCAGCCAGTCTAACATGATGTTGAAAACAAGGCTTATGAATTTGGAAAGAAGGCTTGAGTATGATTCTTTAATGGGATATATTCAAAGAACAAGAATAATTTTAAAATCAATTCAGTAACTATGTTCTTGGTTTGGGGCTTGGGACATTTTTTCTGAAGTGGGATACAGATCTGGAGAAGAAGAAAACGAATGTTCTTCTAGATTTGTTGGAAACTGAGATTATCAGCACCTGATAAACTTGAAAATGTTTGTGTAATACTATCTATTAGACTGGAAAAATAGTTGGCTTTAAGTGAAAACCATCAGTCTAAATCTAGAATAGTTTCATTCTACTTAAAAAATATTTTCTATATATGTCTGCTAAAAAGTATTTCAAATGACACCACTCTGTGTGAATTTAATCAGATTAACTGGGGTCTGTTACAATTAACTTTGTTTTAGAACTTTGTGTCAATGTGACCAGTAGCCAACTTGTATGTATGGCTTTCATTAGAAGCTCAAATTTAAATATTTTTTGGAAAAGTTTGTTTTTAGTCTCTAATCTCTCTTATTTTATTTTTGTGATTCTTCTGGTTTTGTTGATGGGAAAGTTTATATACCCTAGGCTGCAATAACTACGTGTCCATTTTCAATATGATGTGCCCAAAATTTAACACAAACCATGAGTAGGATGAAGACTAGTGTTGTTCACTCTGGATAGTTCAGATTTGAACTTCCTCCTATGCCATATCCTACTGTCTAAATCTTTTGTTTGCTAGCAGCCAAAGATGATGATTATTTGAATATGCTATTTTATTTGTACTTATAAAATGGTATATATATTCTATTCACCTGCAATTTGGCTAATTTAAAGCCTATGTCTATCAGTGACTAGGAAATAACTTTGTACTTTCTAAATGTTGTATTAGTGATCTCATTCACCCAATCTGTATTGATTTTCAAAATGGAAGCATGAAAGAATTATTAATGAAACATCTTTTCTACATGCCATAAACATACTAACATGAGATTTCAAACACAAATGATTGATTCCAAACAATTCTTAAAGGAAGAGTCTACCAATAGATTCCAGTATAAAACGGGCACAGGCATTAGAATCTCTGATTTCCATCTTCCAAGAATACATGAAGATTCAATCATGTATTTGAAGACTAGGGGCAAAGAAGAACAGTCCTAAAAGATGGCATCAGTCCCGTTCCACCAAAATAATGTTCTTGAGAAAAAACTAACATTCAGGATCTAGGCCTTAGAATGTAGGCTTGCATATAATTACACAAAGCCAGCTAGAAGTAATTATCTACAGATTACCTCAGGCATCCTGTAAGAAAGAGTCCTATAAAGAACACAGTGTCATAAGAGTTCAATAATTATAACAATTCACTAGGAAGACAGTACCTTTTGCCCTTTGGATAAAATAAAACAGACAGTGAAAACAGTACCTTGACAAAGATATTCCAGGTCTACCATTCTAACAGTAGCCATTACTTTCTTTATATGGAAGTTTCCTACTTTCAAGAATATTATTATTCTAAAACTATGCATTTGATTAAATAAAACTATTTTTCTGAAAAAAAAAATATGATGTTTTAAAGCTTTTATTTTAAGTGTGTACACACACACATACATATATGTACACATATATTATGCATATATATATTATATATGCACACACATATATGAGTTTCATGTCTGACTAAGTGTTGTGGTGGGTATGTGGTAGCATTTTTGAAAGATCAAAAACATCTAGATGACAACAATAAAAGCAGGCACTGGCCCTGAAAAGATGAGTAACAAAGACTCACAATGCAATATTACTCTTGCCCTTAGTGATGAGCCCAGGGCAACCCAATTCGTCACCAGCCAGCGTCCTCTGCCCTGTCACAGCCACTTCTCCATGGTGGCATGGACCCAGCCTTGCATAGCTAAGTGGCAGAGAGGCTTGTTTCAATTTTGGTGGCTGATTGTGCTTCAGGACTCTATTGTATGTGATCTTGTCTTGATACTTGATGTTAATTATAGCCTGTAGTCCATGTAAATGAAACTGAGATGAAGCATGTGATTTCAATTACAGAGCCAAATCTCACAATTTGAGACTGTCACTGCAAACACTATTCTGTAAAGAATGAGCCTCACTTCATACTGGGTATTAAAAGATACTTTTTCAAAGATGATCATAACAAAAAGCATGGAAGGTTGCAGTGTTTATTACTTATTTTAGAGTTTCCTGTGCATTTTCACTGAAGAAAATACAGAAAGAAAAAACATAGAAGGTGTAGAGGAAGGAAAGATACAGAAAAGAAGGAAGTAGGGTAAAAAGGAGGAAGGAAAACTATAGCTCATCATCATGTAGAATGACAATATCCCTGTAATATGATTTTACACAGCCCAGCATTAGATAAACTGCAAGTCCCTCGAGTTATTAATTAATTTTTAAAGTTGTCTGAAAGCAATTTTTATACACTATAGTCTTCCCCTTCACATAGATTTGCAAGCACTTTAAATACATAGGAAAACATATATTTAATATAAATGTGAATTTCATAATGGCCCACAGACGATTGGCAGTATTCTTTGCTGTCTGCTTCTGACGAAACATTGTATACTGAAATAGAAAGTGCGTCATTATTAACAATGCCCTAAGTGAACACAGGAGTGGGGTCCACTAACACTAACTTACATAACTCTGTAGAGTCACTGTAACCCTGTTCCTTGTGTACTTTCACATGTGACTTTGCATGAGTTTCTTTGGAAAGAAAGGTCCAGAAAACACTGTGAAAACTTAGAGATGTTTCTTTCATTTACCATAGGTGTCCCTCTTAAAAATGCAAATTTTCCTCAACAGAAAACCTTCTTACATCAGCTTATTGCTGGGATGCCTACAGACATTAAACCACTGCCACTCAGAAGAGTAGATACAGGCTAACATACAGAAGTCTTATTTAATATGCCTCAATGCTCAAGTCTGCTGAGCCCATGCCAATGAACACAGGGAGCAGAAATGGTAATCTGATTCCTGGTTTTTAGATCCACATCTAGGATAGGTTTCTCAAAGATGCAGGCTCATTGATTACCTGTGAGGCAGAAAATAATGATACGAGTCTAAATATAGATTTCAAGTGATTTTCTTTCAAAGGGGAAAGTTGTTTTGAAACTAACTGAGATAAAACATAATCTGAAAAGTTAATGCTTCTTATCAAAAGTCTTAAACAAATGGGTAGGGGTGGTAAAATCACCTTGCTTAATATAACCCTGCTTGGTCTACAGCATATGTAAGGAGTCATGTACCACTGGGTCAGTGCATCTAACAAATGAAAAAGTCACACAGGATATGACAATATAATCATGCTCTATAGACTTCCCAGATTTTGATTCTGATTTCCACATTTGCCCCTATGCAATAATGTGTTAAGAATGCACAATGATTTGGACTGTGATTCATATCTCCTATTATATTTAAAATCAGAATCAGCCATGAACTGACCATACTAAGCATGTCTTAGGATGGATTTAAGAGTTAGTGCTCTATGTTCTTGAATGTCCAGAGTTTGCCAGACATCCAGAGTCCTGGCTTGCGTCTCTGTTACTATGATAGAATAATGACCAAAGACACTTTAGGTAAAGAAGGAGTTTGTTTCCATTTGAATTCCATGTCATAGTCCATCACTAATGGTATTCAGGGCAGAAATTCAAAGCAGGAACCCACAGGCAGAAACTGAAGCGAAGATCATAGAAAAATGATACGTACTAGCATGTTTTCCATGGATCATTCAGTTGCTTTCTTTTATGAACCAGGACCATTTCTCCAGAGGTGGCACTGCCTATGTTAAATGGGATCCTCATGCAGTAATCATCCATTAAGAAAATATACCACATATCTATTTTTAGGCCAATTGGATAGAGGTAAATTCTCAATTTAGGTTACCTCTTCCCAGGTGACTCTAGTTTGTGTCAAGCTGACAAAAACTAGCCAGCACAATTGACCAGAAAATATCTTACTTGTCCGCCATATTGATGACGTTATGCTGTGACCCGGCCCCCACTGCCCCACACTTGGGGCTAAGTGACCCGGTCTGTCCGGGTCAGTCAACAGGGTCTAGCAAGAGAGAGAGTGGGGATGGAGGGGCATGAGATGCGAAAAATGGAGACAAGACAGGGTGTGTGATCATGTCCTGTTTATTGAAAGGAAATCATAGGTATATATAAACACAAGCAGAGGAATGCAGCTGAAGATACCTTACCACGTGCGCCTTGCAGCTGGAGCATTAAACAACAAAACAAGATAGGTAAGAAAAACAAGATGTTTATCAGAATGTGCTCAGCTGTTGTAGGCTGTTGAAAACAAGTCTCTTGTCAGGGTATATGGCCTGAGATGGCTGCAAAGATGAAAGCCGCTTTCTGCTCCCAACAATGCTGGTTGGATCAAGGAAGCAGGAAATAGCAATCCAGTCTTCTATGTTCCTCCTAAATTCAACAGGGTCAAGTTACCCACAGCAACACCCTATATCTGATACCAACTGTATGCTAGTATTTTTATGCTGTGATACAATAGCATGATTGAGGCAGCTGACAGAACCCAGGTTTTGTTTTGGCTCATAGTTGCAGATGGAGACTCCATATAGATTGGGGAAGCAAGGCAGCTCAAAGGCAGTGTAGGAAGCTGCTGGATCACATCCTCACACATAAGCAGAAAACAGAGGCATTGAACTAGAAGTGGATGAAGGGTCTATGCTCACAGAGTCCACCCACAGGTATACTTGCTGTAGGACATCTGTACTTCCTGATCCTTCCCCAAACAGTGCTACCAGCTGGGAACCAAGTTTCAAGAGCATCATCCTATGAGGGGCATGCTCACTCTAACCACCCCACCAGGACCGTTGCACAACACTGTAGAATAATAATAACATCAGCACTACTGTGCAATTCCTATTTGTTCTATAAAATGGCCTCCTCTCCCACTTGTGGAAATGAAACTCTGGACATTGATCTTCTTCACAAGCCTACCACACCTATTTCTTCATAATCCCCAGCTTCGATTCCAGGAAACATGGCTTTTGCCCCAAAATTGATTCCAATCTCACAATAGTATGTTTAGAATTTTCCAAATGTCCATATAATGTATACTAAAGGTGAGGGAAAGTGTCATGCTCCATATATATTGTCAAATATATTCTGTCATTTTTCACTTAGAATAGACATGAAGATTGACTGAGTATTGTCCAGCCCTATTTTTATTATCTAGGGAAGCACTTAGTGACACTGTGCTATGTGCTTCTGATCTTTAGAAAGAAGAACTTGTGATACATGATATTTGAAGGCCTTTTCTAGTCAAGCCTTACCTTAACTCTGTGACTACAGCATACTCTTATGATGGTATTGAAATTTAATTCTTAATTTCCCCTTCATTTTTTGGTCATTTGGAATTCTTAGGTCCCTATTCTTCATCTTCAACTAAGGGATCTGGAAGGTTGAAATGTCAAGTTTATTCCTCAGTAGAGAAATTCTGCTGAAGAAGAAAAGCAAGAATTCCATCTCTTCCTGTTTTAATTCTTTACCCCTGCATTCTCAGGTTAAGATAAAAGCTATTGGCTCTAACTTTGACGAGTTCTGGCTTTAAAAATATGACAGACAGGAGAAGACAATTATGGACTCAAGCTTTGCTAATATGCTCCAAGTTTGCTCAGACCACTAGTAGCTTTCTTTCCTTTTCCACTTGCTGTTTAGATGGAGTCTGTTGCAGAACATTCGCTTTCATCCAATCACACTTAGACTGCCATTCTGAAGAAAGTCACCCCAATCTGATCAAGACTGTAGAGAGGCTTGAAGGTTCTTTGATGACTGCTGCAGGAGAATGAAAGGATGCAGCCACTACTCTGATTTCAGGCAACCATAAATGTTCCTGAGACAGGAATGACTTGCTCAGATCTAATGTCTGTCATGATTGCCTCCTGTCCTGGAGTAACTGCTGCTTCTTCTCCCATTAGAGGGAACGTTAGACTGTAGCCTTTTGAACAGCCTCCATTTGAGTTTCTTAAAAGTATTAGACCATTCTAGAGTGTCTGTATCACTTCCTTTCCTAGTTGTTGCATGGGTAAAAGTTCCCAGATAAAGGAACAAGAAGGGTAAAAGGATCGATGACAACTCATAGTTCCAAGTTACAGTCAACCATGGAGAAGTCAAGACATCAGAATCTTGAAGGAACTGAACATATCTCAATAAAGGAACATAGGAATGAAGTAATACACATGCTAAGTTCCCTTTGTCTGATTTGTACAATTAAGGAACCCCTGTTTGGGAATGTCTCCACCCACATGCAAGGTGGCTCTGCCCTCATCAGTTAAGAATCCCCATAAGCATGCCCAGAGGTATATCTCCCAGGTGATGCTAGCTCCTGTCAGGTTGACAATTAACATTGATCATTACATCACCAACCCTGTAAATTTTCTGGGAGTAGAAATACAGTAGTTTTCCATCCACTGTACAGTTAAGTTGCTGATTCTTAAACTTTCTTACTTTAATCATTAGTGTCTTTTAACTATTAAACTTCCAAATGAACAGTTTCTTCATTGATTCGAAGAGTTGAAATGATTGTTTCATATGAATGTTTTTATAACTTCTTATGTATAAACTCATGTCACAGTCAATAATATTTTCCTCCCTGTTTTATGTTTCTTAATATATGGAAATAACTCTTTCTGTATTGTCTTAAATAAAAAACATCATCTAAAGAGTGGTGTGTGTGTGTGTGTGTGTGTGTGTGTGTGTGTGTGTGTCTGTGTGTGTGTCTGTGTGTGTGTGGCTGGAGTCTCCTTTCCACATGTAAATTAATTGGATTATTACCTCCTCCACTAGCTTGCCATCAGACAAGGGGAAACACGAATTGAGAGATTGCCTCATATGGAGCAAAGTACTGAATGGTCCTTCAGGGACAACTTCCTGCCAATTTTTCATCCTAAATGTGTTTTATGTTCACAATGGTGTCCTCGACTAAGGATAGAATACCAGTTTCACTCAAGTGTAAAGGATTTCAGCCTCACTGTTTTAATGGGGTTGTGTTCCAGGGCCTGTCTGCCATGTCACTGTCATTGTGGAGCAGACTATCACTCAGAGCCTCCTAATACAATGATCATTTAGTCAGAAATAGGAAACAGGTTTGCTTTACATTTGAAATCTGGCATTTAACTTATGATTTTGTCAATAGACACTAAAGGCCACAGATGAGAGGCTATGATGAATCAGCTCTTAGCTCTCAGATCTGTTGTGTGTTGTCTTGGGTCGCTACGTGCTCATCACAATAATGTTGGCTGGATTCAAAAGATAGGAAGTCCATTTCTGAAGAAGTATTCACACATCCACAGGGGAATCCTATGAAACAGCTGTGAACATAAGATTACTTACAGTTGCTGCAAGGGTGTTCCAGTTAAAAGGACCATTTAGTTCCTTATTACTTTATCCCTTTTTTTATTGGATATTTTATTTATATTTCAGATGTTACCCCCTTACCATATTTCCCCCCTACCCAGGAACCCCCTATCCTATCCCCCCTCCTGCTTCTAAGAGGATATGCCCCTACTCACCCACCTACTCCCACCTTCCCACCCTCAAATTCCCCCATAATGAGGCATACAGCCTTCACAGGATCAAGGACCTCCTCTCTCACCTATGCCCAACAAGGCCATCCTCTTCTACATATACAGCTGGAGCTATAGGTCCCTCCCTATGTGCTCCCAGGCTGGTGGTTTAGACCCTGGAGTTCTGATTGGTTCGTATTGTTGTTCTCCTCATGGGGCGGAAACACTTTCAGCTCCTTCAGTCTTCTCTCTTACTCCCCCATTGGGAACCCCATGATCAGTTCAATCATTAGCTGTGAGCATCCACCTCTGAATATGTCAGACTCTGGCAAAGCCTCTAAGAAGACAGCTATACCAGGCTCCTGTCAGCATGTACTTCCTGAAATCCACATCAGCATCTACCTTTGGTGACTGTACATGGGATGGATACCCAGGTGGAACTGTCTCCAGACGGCCCCTACTTCAGCTTCTGTCCCACACTTTGTCCCATATTTGCTCACTTGAGTATTTTGTTACTCCTTCTAAGAAGGACCAAAGCACCCACACTTTGGTCTTCCTTCTTCATGAGCTTCATGTGGTCTGTGAGTTGCATCTTGGGTACTGTGAGCTTCTGGGCTAATATCCAATTATCAGTGAGTGAATACTATGTGTGTTCTTTTGTGATTGGGTTACCTCACTCAAGATGATATTTTCTAGTTCCATCCATTTACCTAAGGATTTCCTGGATTCATTTTTTAATAGCTGAGTAATACTCCACTGTGTAAATGTACCACATTTTGTGTATCCATTCCTCTGTTGAAGGAGTTCTTTCCAGCTTCTGGCTATTATAAATAAGGCTACTATGAGCATAGTGGAGCATATGTCTTTGTTATATGTTGGAGCATCTTCTGGGTATATGCCCAGGAGTGGTATAGAGAAGGTGGGGAAGAAATTTGAATACTTGGGCACAGGGGAAATATTCCTGAACAGAACACCAATGGCTTATGCTCTAAGATCAAGAATTGACAAATGGGACCTCATAAAATTGCAAAGTTTCTGTAAGGCAAAGGACACTGTCAATAGGATGAAACCAACAGAAAAGATCTTTACCAATCCCACATCCCATAGAGGGCTAATATCCAATATATACAAAGAACTCAAGAAATTAGACTGCAGACAACCAAATAACCCTATACAGAGCTAAACAAAGAATTCTCAACTAAGGAAACTCGAATGGCTGAGAAGCACCTAAAGAAATGTTCAGCATCCATAGTCATCAGGGAAATGCAAATCAAAACAACCCTGAGATTCCACCTCACACCAGTCAGAATGGCTAAGATGAAAAGCTCAGGTGTTAGCAGATGCTGTCAGGGACATGGAGAAAGAGGAACACTCCTCCATGGTTGATGGGATTGCAAGCTGGTGCAACCACTCTGGCAATCAGTCTGGCAGTTCCTCAGAAAACTGGACATACTTTCTCCTTTCAATGAGTATTTGCTGTGTGTCTTTCTTGGCAGCCCAATGTGCCTCCCCCAAGAGAAGGCACAAGAGAAGACTATATGGTTTTTGTCTGAGAATAGTAAGACTCATTGAAATATTTTAACATTTAAATACAATACAAAGAACTACAAATGACCTGAAACACTTAAGGATAAGAATTGCTAATGTCATGGGCAAGGGTCTAACTTCCCTCTTGTCTTTCTCCATTATAGAATACATTGTATTTAATACCATAAAATCCATCAACAAGGATTTTCAGGCATGTAAGTTGAAAAGAGTCCTAAGCACCCAGAGAAGAATGAGGAAGTGAGGCAAGAAGAGAGGCATGAAGTTAAATACTGATGCTTTAATGAGCATGTTGCTGCCTTGGTGACATGGTCCCAGTCCCACAAGATGTTCTGGGAAACAGCCCAGAACATATTCTAACTGCTTGGCTTCTTAAAGCATTGAGCTTTCTCTAACATTACATGGCAGATATAATGAGCTGCATCAATTCCTAGATGTACTCAAACTATCAATGAGCATGAACCAAGCTTCCCTGCATGTCCACAGCACAGCCTTATGTTCTTAATGGATCCAAACAGGAGACTACAAACACATCTGAGATTGAAGAGTGCCAAGGGACTACCTGTGGGCTGCTGCTATGCTCCCTACTTCAGCTGTGTCTGTAGTATATTTTCAAACACATATGAACACTTAGTACCATTGTAAGAAATGTACGTTCCCCTCCCCCCCAATCTTACAATAAATGAATGGACTATACCTTTTTCTTTAATCTATACTTCTGTTTATATTTTACTTGTTATTATCAAAATAAAATATTATAACAGTTTCCTAATGATTTCCCTGCCTCCAGTCCACTAACACTCTGATCCATCATATATATTGGTATGAGATTAACATCTTTTGTCTTCTTTATTAAATACTGCCAGCATTTTCTTCATGTGTGGGAAATGCTAAGTTTGCCAGTGTCCACATACACTGCATTCTACAGTGTATGCCTACTTATATTGAGTTATTATTCACAACTGTCTTGTGGATATAAGAATTCTTTTTATTTTGGGGAAAAAAATTGAAATTTATTTTGTAATTTTCTTCATTGAATTTAAGTGAAACCCTTAGATGATGCTTTAGGTTCAATGGACTTTGAGGTTGAGTATGAAGGCTCCCATTGTAACTCACGTGCCCCAGTGACCTCAGCCTCCAGTCCTCCAAGGGAAGCAGAAGGAGTTGGTCAGAGATAATGTTGTAATCAAAGAAGCACTTCAGTGTCAGGTTAGCTGAGTGTGATCTGACATTTACTATATATACATTTTTAAGGCAAGTAAAGTAAGACTTTTCTATGTGAAACATCCACTTCCCACAGAAATATATGAAAGGAGACTCACTATCTCAGAGCATGTTGCTTCCCAGTGACATGTTAGCACCCTTGTCTCAGCAGGAAATAAAACTCCATTAATTTGCCAATGAGAAGAAATGAACTTGTGAGCTTCTTTTGCTTTTATCTTACCACCTTCAGCATCACATACACGTTTGGAGAAGAGAAGAATAATTTGGAAATTAAAGAATACTTGAAGGGGAAAGTGATATGGCTCTTTAGCTCAACACTAGATAGGTAAAACAGAAGGGCCTGACTTTGAAACCACCTTGCGGTGTGTAATGATATTTCACAAAACCTAAACCAAACTCTTTCTGTGATAAGCATAATCATACGAATTATACCTCCCAGTGTTAATGTTGGTGAAAGCTTTCAAGACATATTTAAACACACTCAATTGTATGCCCAGTGGTCTACTGATACTGTAGACCAGGGTCAGACTTACAAGTGAGAATTTTAAAGGAAAAAAGACTAGTTTAAGCTTCCTACCAGGTAGCAAATGAAAATCAGAACTTAATTTAAAATACCTGCACTCCCATTGCTGTGGAGCAGAGCTAGAGTCACATGGTACATTAGGGACACCTTGGCTTAAAATCCATAAATGCATTTGAGGAGCCATCAATAGACTGTTGCCCATGATAAAATTTGCATTAAAATCCCTAAAAATGTCTTATCCCTACAAGTGAAAACAGAAAAACCTGTGAGATTGGGGTTTTTCACCCATTCACAATCTTCTTGTTTATATGAAAAAGTAGAACAAGGTACATCCAAGTATTCCTTTTTCCTGAAATGACTGGAGAATGAGAAAATCCTCATGCCACAGACAGTAAAATCCATGTGCTGAATTATAATTTGCAAAGGGATGGGATGTGGGTCAGATGTTTAGGAAATCATTTAGGTTGTGATAGTAGACATTTCGTGAGTAGAAGCAAACACTAGGGCATCTGGTTCCACCACCTTAGAACAGCATGAGGGGACACCTGTGATCACGCTCACCCTGGATGTCAAGCTATCAGAAATAAAATTCTGTTCTGTTTCATAAGCCCTGAAGAATTTTGTAACTTTGTTGTAGAAAGGTAAGTTAAATGCCATTAATGAGAGTCTATATATAAGGTGACTGTACATGTTACTCTAACATTAATTGATGGAGAGGGGATACTTTTGACATCAACCCCTATGCAGTCAGACTTGTCCTTCAGGGAACCCAGAGAGATTTTTAACTTTTATTTATATTCCCTTGCAGTGCTTAGCCTCGAAGCCTAAGCTAGAATTGAGATCGCCAGAGGGGGTTCTGGGGGGCCCCTCTCTGCTTGGTCTAGGGTTGGAAGTCCCCTCTTTTAGGTTTGGTGGAGATGGTTTTTGGAACACCCTGGATAGAGTAACAACCTCATCTTGTGTCTCATGTTCCTCCGTAGCTAACTTATGATAATTATCTGAATAGGTTATGCTACCAAATTATCTATCTGTTGTATCACAAAGTTAGTCAGCCTATTTAAGGCCTGGGACCAAAAGAAATCAGCAAAAATAACCCAATTAATGGTCCCAAGATGGGAGGAAGTGGGGTTGACAACCATGGAGAGGTTGAAAACTAATTCTTGTACCAGCTCTCATCTTTCTTTTTCTCTCTCTGTCTTTTCTCAGGGCCTTCTCTGACCCTTTTCATGTTCTCTTTAAACATCCCAGTCTTGTCTATGTAAGAGCAACATTCCTCTTTAAGGGCTATACACAGTCAAGAGCTGTGCTCCAGGAAAAAGAATCGGGGTGGGTATGGTCCTCATGCCTCACTGGACAAAGACAGGAGGACCAGAGCCATTACAAGGTCCCCTTCAATTATTGGAAGTCAGGTCTCTATCCTCACCTTCACAAGATTAGAATCGCCAAGGCCCTTCTATACTTAGAGAAGGGAGGAGATGTCAGGAGCAGCCCTGCTTATACACTGAAGGCCTAAAATCAGCCATAGGCCTAAAATCAGCAATAGGCCTGACATACATACATACATGCTAACACCAAGTCTTGGTCTCTGTGGAAAAACACTGAAACAGAAACTATTGTAAACAGGCAGCTTCTGTGGAAATTAACCAGGCTAGGACAGGGAAGTTGCCTCAGATATTTTGGTCATCCTGATAAGCCCTTAGAAACAGTAATCACTTGTTGTTCTTAAATATAGATATATGTATATACACACACACACACACAAACACAAGCATGTATAAATAAATAAATAACTTGTATGTATATCTTCAGGTTCAGGCCTGGCTATTTGGTATCGAATAACCAATTGCTGTGCTCTTCTTTGGAGAATACTATTTCATGGGAGTGTTCACAGAATTTTGTTTATTGCCTTGCTTGTTCTTTGACTATTTGTGTTAATTGTCTTGCTTATTCCTTGACTATTTGCATCTATTGTCTTGCTAGATCCTCAACCTAGAACTGACCTTAATACAGGCATGTAACTAAAATGGTATAAAAGCAAAAATGAGAAGGGGGAATTGGATAGGGGGTTTCTAGGGAGGGAAATGGGGACAGGGGATGTCAACTGAAATGTAAATAAATAAAATTTAATTAGGAATTATGTTGTTTTAGTGAAGTAGTGTTTATAGACACTTCTTCAGGATCCAGAATTTTACAAGCCTTAGGGAGTTGGTCGGATTTCCAGTAACAAGAATGTTTTTATCTGAGTGTGGAATATTTAGATAAATCTGAGTTCAGAGTATTAGAATAAACTTCCTCATAACTATTCTGTGTTTGAGGAGAAAATCATGGCATATGTAAGACATAAATCAGCGACTTAAGCTAAAGCAGGGCTGAAAACCTTTGACACTACATGTCATAACTTTCATAATCAAAACAAATGTAAAAAGAATTAATGGATAGTTGGACAGATGGTTGGATGGACAGATGGATGGTTGGGCAGATGAAGACAGGGGAAAAACTAGAGGACATATCTGCATGCTAAAATGCTGTCACTCATCAGCTACACAGCCAGAAGGTTATCTAAGACTGTTAAAGTGATTTAAAGTAAAATAAAAAATATAATATTAAATAATTACTGAGATGAAGATTAAAGGAACAGAAAACAGTTTTAAAGTTTATTTTTTAACTATTTAGACAAGTTTATAGTCTGATATTTATAATCATTTTTAATACTTTTTATATTATAGAAGGAATCTGTCAGGGACAGCCCTGCTTACACATTGAAGCCTTAAAATCAGCCATAAGTCTAAAATAAACAATAGGCCTGACATACATGCCTGCTAACACAAAGTCTTGGGTCTCTGTGGAAAAACACTGAAACAGATAGCTATAAGATATTGTAAACAGGCAGCTTTGGTGGAAATTTACCAGTCTGGATAGGAACAAGTAGTCATATGTTTTGTGGATAGTCATAGACCTTGGGTAGCCTTGGTGGATAGTACCAACTTAGATAAGGACAAGTGAATCATAGGCGGAGATATAGGGCCTGTCCCCTGAACAAGTATAAATGGGATGTGAGTACTTAGTTATGAAAAACTGGAGAATATTTTGGAGGTGATGTCTTAGTTGGTGCTGAGTGAAGCTAAGAACCATAGTATACACAGCTATTTGAGAAGTCCTGTTGGAGACAAAGAATGTGCTTATGATCCTTGAACTGCCTCACAGTGGTGTCATGAAAAGATACAGAAAAGTTCATTTCCACCTTAGAAACAAGCACATACATCTCACAGGTGAAATACCTGCTATGTTTTTCTGCTTAAGAAGTAATATATATCTTGAGTAAATGACTGAGTCAGTGGCTGGGTGGCACTTTGAAAGTCATGCTATAATGAAAAACAGAGAAGCTACAAAAAGTTACTATGGGTGCACCCAGAAGTTGCAGAAATATAAAGAAAGGCACCATAGTAAACGTCGGGTAATTTAAGCATCAACAAAATGACTTTCAGGAGAACTGAAAATATTCAGCTTTTTCAAATGCAAAACTTTTTAGGTAGAGTAAACAATTTTTAACATGGTTCTAGGCAAATATGTCTTTAATTAGAAGGTTGTGAATCAAGTGGAAAAACCTTGTAAACAGAAGCAATGCATGTATAGCAAAGTATAGTAAGCATTAGAGAAACAGAAACAGTTCAGAATGTAAATAGGAGTTGGACCAGTCAATCTTGTAAGATCGTAGGCAGGATGCATTGATTCTAACACAGGACAGTCACCGAGTGCTTTAAGCTGGTTAATGATATGATTAGTTGAAAAAGCATTAGTACAGGCTGAAGTAATTGTAACTGATAATAAGTAAAAGCAGAAAACATGAAAGAGAGTTCATTAACTGAAGAAAGAGATTGGTATTGATCTTTTGAGTAGAGCACAAATATTATCACTGTCACTGCAAAATTGAATTTGATAAGTAAATGTTGTGTGAGGCTCTACGATACTGAACGTCTATTTATGACTGTGATATACATTTTGAACATCATAAGTCAGCATGTTGTATGATTTATTCAATAGTAAGATCCAGGTGTTGAATATGAAACTATTTAGAATTAATTAACACTTGGTGCATCCAGGTGAGCCTAAGAAAGACTCGAACTAGGAGATTTGAAAAGGAATAAGTATGACTCTGGATTATAAATTCTGCACTGGTGATACTGAGGCAATGACATGAGTGAAAAGCCTACAACACGTATAGGTCTTGATGTGACTCTCGAAATGATTATGGAGAATATCTAAATGAATGACTCAAAAAAAAAATTTGAAGATTAAAGTTCATAACACTAAAAATCTAGATTTGACATACATGACTATTTTTATAAGAGATAGGAGGTGAGCTTGTTAATACCTGGAGTGGAACACAGAGAAGGAACATGAAGTTGAGTATTTCAGAAGTATGGGGGGCAAAGAAAAATCATGTATCGTGTTACAATGGACACTGAAACAAAGAAGGATTTAGCATGGGAATTACATGGGATTTACCATGGATGTCTTTGGGCATGCGGAGATAGAGCAAGGCTTGCAGTAGGAAGAACAAAACACCAAATGTCAATTAAGTATGTTAATTTTGTGGGGAAAATAGAAGGTTTATTATTAGGAAGTGTCAGCGAATCTCACTCTGTGTTAGAAGAAAGTGTCAACGGTGGTTTTTCAACAGATCTTTGTTTTCTTTCTAGTGCCAAAAATGTGTGTAGGAGTTTGCAGCTCTGTAAGACAAAGACCAGCTACCCAAATAATCTGCATCACTTTATATTGAGAAAAAAACCATCAACCACTGATGATATACTGGAAAATAAAAAAAAAAAAATTACAAAAAGCATTCCATTCTGGTATATTAAGGTTAGATTACTGAACCAGATTCTATGAGCTGACTTACACACAATAACAGATCAGCTACAGAAGCAGTGTGCTAGCTTCTAAGCGTTAGAGGTATTTGAATGAACCTCTTCTTTATGAGTAAATTTACATTTCTGCATGATTCTAGGCCAATGAGTCCATATTTTGAAAGCTGTGCATTAAGTAAGCTCATTTTTGCTCTACTACATGTAAATATCAAATAACATTTTTTTAATTTTTACTTGTATATTTATATGTAAACATTTTGTGAGAAGTGGATAGTTGGTTTTCTGATTTCTATGCAACTCACTTTAAATTGGGATCTCCTGAAGCTTTATATCCAACCAGAAATTTTAAGCTTGGTTAGACTTAATCTACTATGCAATAGCATAAGCTACATGTATGTAATCTATTTTTCTATTTGCCTTCTTTCTTACAATTGTCTATTTCTTCATTTAATTTAGGGTCTTGCTTATCAGTTAAAACTCACTTACTCTATGAGTAGCCACTTCTGACTATAAAGAATTCCTCTCTACCTTATGTCAGAGTACCTTTGCCTGTAAGTACATCTACTTGCTTATGCTGTAGTAATGCTTACCGTATATTTTCTTACAATCATTTCTCTGCCTTGGAGAGCTATGCACTGTAATCTTATACGTGTTTTAAAACAACATTTCCCATTATTTCCCAGGGATTCCCTTTGCTCTGTTTTCCTCATACTTGAAGAACTATTGTGTAATTTTCTTACCGTGAAGTCTATCTTTTGGTGATTGGTCACTGTGCTTTGGCACTGTTGGTAACGTCTTTATTTCGTTATTTTGTTGTGTGAGATATTTCCTTCAGCTTAAAATTCTAGGTTGTATTTTTCCCCTGAAACATAAAAGTGTCCATGGCTCCTTTCTATTTTCTTGCTTTTGTTGATACATGGGCTAAAATCTTGACCCCAATGTTTCCCTTCATCTGTGATGGATCAATCTGATGTAGGTCTGTGTGAGACATTCCCTTGATCTCCAGTTTTTAGAAATCTGATGTGTCTCTGTAAGTTTTGTTTCTTTCTATATATGCTTAAGATTGTCTGTGTGAATAGGTTTATAATTCTCCTCAACGTTGAAAAACATGTTTTACATCAAATCAATTTTTATTCTACATTATCTGTTGACTTTTATTTTGTTACTATTACATATTACTTTTTTCTTCACTCTGAAACATATGTTTCATCTCATCCATATTCTTAGTTCATACATTAAATGATTATGCCAATACTACTCATTAATATATTTAATTTTTCCCTTGATGTTAGAACTTTACTGGTTCTAAAAACAAACAAAACACAAAAAGAAAACTTTGCATTCACTAATCTTAGTATCCACATCAACTCTGAATTAACCATCTTTTTATCTTTTCACATGACAATTTCATTGCACACCAGTCACTGTGAATTTTACCGTCTCTTAGGGCTGGGCATTTTTACATTTCTATGAATTATGTTGGAGCTTATTTCTGGAATTGTCTGGTCACTTTGAATTTGATCTCTTCAAATACTGCTTTTCTGTTTCATTCAGTAAGGGCAGAACAAAGTTAACACTAAGACATTGTTTTCAGCTCCTAACTAAAGATTGTACTGAATTTTATCCGTTATGCTCCATGATGTGCAAATGTGTTCTGACTGACTATTGGGCAGAGACACTTCTCTGCACCACAGCTGAAATCAAAAACTATTTTCTCCAATTCCACATAATTTCTTCACACAAATATCTATCATCCTGTAGTATCATTTGAATACCTAAGATGGATGCTACATACATCTAATATGTTTTCTCCATCCAATTAGATTCCTGTCTTACACTATTCACATTCTGCCCACCTTGGATACATCAACATCTCAGTTATGCCATCTCCACTCAAAGCACTGTACTCTGAACTCTGCCCAGTTCCTTTACTTCTGTCTTAGGACTAGAAGATGTAGATGTAATGATAATACTCAGTCTCTAGTCATCTTTGAGACTCATCCTATCCTACATTCCATAGTCAACTTATCCTTGTCAATCCAATCACTTTGATTCCTGAAGCAAGTGAAAGACCTCTAGATTCCTTTGTGTCACTGTGGACATTGGTAACTTCTTTATTCCTGTGATGAAACACTATGACCAAATACAACTTTAAAAGGACAGGATTTATTTTACTTTGTAGTTTCCATGAGCAAGATAGAGTCCATAACAACTGGAAAGCCACTGTGCTCACAAGACAGGTAGCTGCATAATCAAATCTTTGTCCATCTATAGGAAGAAAAGAGGAAGCAAGAAGATGGGACAAACCACAAAAGCCAATCCCAGAGATACCTGTCATCTACTAAGGCTGTACCTCATAAAGGTGTAATAGCCTCCACAAACAGCAACACTACTGGAGATTAAGTATTCAAAATATATGGGGGAATATTTTTTCATTCAAATACCCACAAAATACACTATGTATATTAGCATATACTTAAATGTGCTAATATTAAAGATTATTAAATATTAAGGATCAGACACAGAGCGAGTTCTCATCAACAGTTAGTTACTAGAAATGGATAATATCTCCAAAAGGATTTGAATGATTGGATTCTTGATCTGTAGAGTGCTGCAAGAGGTGCTGTGGAACCTAGAAGGAGTAAATCTACAAGATATCTTTGCTACATCTAGGTATACTGTCAAAAAGCGTTTCTCTTGAAACACTTGAAGATTTGAAAAGAGTGACCCTGGCTCCACCCAATTCTCTCTGCTTCAAGCCTCTCTATCTGTGACTAAGAGCTCCAGTATGAATTCTATATGCTACTGTCTATCATGAGGTGACTCAGCCAAGGAACAGCCTTTGGCACAGAGTATAACACTCTGGCTTTGAACTAAGCAAATGTGTTTAAAAAATAAGCAATCTCTGTCAGGTATTTCATTATGGTCTCTAGAACTCAGTATTATAGCTACTGCAAATGGGATCCCCTTGCTTTTGCTGATCCCTGGTTAATGCCATACCCTGACACATGCCATCATTTCCTTGGTGTCATCTGATGAAGTATCACTTTTTAAATCTACATTTTGTGGTTGCCATTTACCTCACTGTTGTCTATGGAGCAGGAAGATTAGTGTTTTTTTAAAAAATGTGTATTTGTGGAGTGTTTTTGAAAACTCACCAACACCATCAATGGGAATATCATGGATGAGAAATGCACCAAGAGCCATAGGCTCAAAGGACAATCATTCTCCTTCTTCCATCAGCTATCAACAATCAATAGCAAATAAGCAATGAATGGTAGAGAGACATTCCCCTCTTTCCCTAGAAAGTGAGCTGGCTCCATCTTGTATGAATATTCTGTGGGTAACTGAAAGTTTTGTGAATTTCTGAGAGCAATGGCCATTCCATGTCCAGAAGACAGCATCTTTTCTCTGCATCCTCCATCTTCATCTGTAGCTCTTATGTTCTTTCTCTTCTTACCCAGTGTTTCCTGAACTTTACTGGAGAAGGTTTGATGTAGACATTGTGTTCATGGCCAAACATTCAGTCTTTTACTCTTAGCACTTCAACTAATTATGTATCTCTTCACCAGAAAGGAGCTTCTCTGTTACAGGCTGAGAGCCACTCTGGTCTATGAACATAAGCATAAATATTTAAAGGGCAACTACAGAACATGACCAGTGATCAAATTAAAAATACTGTACCTTATCATCTCTTCAAACATGGACTTTTAGGACTGTAGGAAAATAGAGGGTGGCTATTATATTTCATTGCATATAAGCATGAAATTATCAAAAATCATAATTAAAAATAAACTAGGAGAGAAATGCTAATTTAAATCTTACTATTTCATTTATTGAAAATTCCCAATATGTCTTAGTACTTTGATTGGAATTGTAAAAGTTCATGTCATGTTTTATGTTGCTGGATATAACCAAATCTTTCTGCACACACAGGGACATTTAAGTATGCACATTGTTCTGCATTCTTTCCTGTAGTCCATCCTCTTCCTCCAATGCACATCCAATCTATAGTTGCTTGTTTTCTTTTCTCTCAAGAGTTCAGGATAAAGCTTAATCCTTGGAAAAGATTTTTATGATTATCAAGCATCATTCTAAAAATAAAATTTTTGTACTTTCTTGTCAGTATCATGTTCCTACTTTAATACCTGTGCCCCAGTTTCAAGTATATATGCCCCATCACATGAAAGTTGTGACCATGGAAGAATCTATAGGCTTCATCATTGCAGACAGTCTAAGCCATGAATATCATGAAATAAATAAATGAAATTACCGAAATAGTTAATTGAAAGACTATAAATTTTGATTAACTGTTCAAGAAATAGAGAGTGTACATTTTTCAATGTTTTAAACAAAATTTTGTTATTAGACATTTACTGAATGCTTACCATCATATAAATAAGCACAGTAATTCATTTTCCTACGTCAAATGTACAAATGTAAAATTAACTCAATTTTATTTATTTCACATTTAAAATATTTGAAGCTAAGATTTAGACTAAGTAACATGCCAAAATCATAAATAAATACAAAAGATGCTAGATCTATATGGATTCAAAACTGCTTACTAGTGATTGCTAATGAATATTAGACATTTTGTTTTTGAAACTGCTAATTTCTCTAACAAGAAGATGAGGTTCCCAAGAGATGCATTGCTGTGCCAATGTCACGTGACTAACAACACACATGGTGTCTAGACTTCCAAACCACCATCTGTTTATCTCCCTTTTTAGAAACATGAGTAGCAGTTAAAACAATAGTTAATCACCTTAGAAAATCTTAGTAACTTATCCTGCACAGACAGGAGGTCTACAAACAATTTACACTATTGTTAAAGACTTTCCTGCCTTCCTTGGAGAGATTATGCTTCTCAGTGCTGAAGGTTTTAAAAGGTGTTTTATTAGCCTTTGAAATTTGACACATTTGAAGTACAAATATAATATATCCAAGGATATTGCAGAAAATATGCATTCTAATTAATTACTCTGTGCCCTTCAGTTTTTTAATCAAATTCTTTTATCATGAAGAAAAATATAGTATTAAATAGAAACTTTTAGATATGCAGGCTTTTCTTCATTTTTGGACTGATCAGGATGAAAGAGAGAAGCAAGATTAAATTATTACTGAAGCATAGCCAACTAGGTTTTACATGATATCAATATTAGATCTGTCTCCAAGTACATTTGCTTCATTCTGAATGTTTATTGCTATGTCAATTATAACTGGTGTATTCCGTATATTATCAAGAATGTTTTGAAAAGTAATTTGAAGTTTCAGGACATCCAATAGCAACAACAAGAAAAGTGTCAAAATTTATAGAACCAAGAAATATGGAACTTATTAAAGACATGAATTGTGTTAAGCATTGTTACAATCTTATTTTTCTCATCCCATTTCAATTAATCTTCAGAGTAAGTTAATACTAAACATAATGTCTCTGTTGTCCATTTCACTGATAAGAGATAACATCATAGACTGGAATTAATCTGCATGTCATCTTAGCTGCTGATGCAGCCAGTGTTCTGATCTGGAGCTTCTTGCTTCTCAAGTTCATGAAATTAATAAGACAAAAAACTGACCTGGAAAGAGTTTTTGGTAAGGGAGACTTTTAAAAGCTGTTGGATGTGCTTAAGAAGTTTTGTAGCTAAGAATCACTGACCTGCCTGGGCCATCAACTGAGCAGCACACAAGATACAATAAGACCAGGCAGAAATTCTCATATAAAAACTAGGTGAGGAAAAGAGTCCAGAAAGCAGCAAAAAAGTCAGATATGCTCAACTCTCGCCAAGATCCTGCTCTTGTCTTGGGGAGGGCAGAGGGAATTGAGAAGAGTAAAGTTTGGGAAAACTGCAGTCAGGGTGTATTTTATGAAAAAGGAGTAAATAAGGATAAAAAAAAAAAAAAAAAAGAATCATTGACCCATTGCACACAGAACAAGACAAACTTTGAGAAGCTTTCAGCCTTCCCAAACTGTCAGCCACTGCTTCGTGGACATGGAATTCAAATAATATCCCACCATGCTTAAGACACAAGGACATCACTGAAAGTGTTGGAAGGACAATGCTTACTGACTAGCAGGGCAAGAACTTCTGTTAAAATGAGAGCAATTCAGCAATGGAGCAGGTGCCAAGGGAAGGTGGTTGGTCAGATGCTCCTTCGCTTGAAAGCCTTTAGCAAAGCACCATCATTTCTTCTGAGATACTCATCCTGCTGACATTCAATTTCCTGACCTGTGAAGTGACATTTACCTGAAAATAATAAATCTTACATTTTAGGGTTGATTTGAGGTTTGAGTAACTCATGTCTACTATCATTTAAGCAGAAATTATATGGTTGTTATATAGTTGTAAAACCTGGATATGGAGGAATGTGAAATGCAAGGCCCATTGGCACACATCAGAGAAACCCAGAATGGGAAATAGGGATTATAAAAATTATAAGGAGTTACAAGTTAATACCGAGTAAAGTCTTTGTAATGGAATAGAAACACTTGGGCATTTCATAACACAAGGCAAATGGACAACCCTGTTTGTGCCATTGTCCTCAGAACCTTTGATGGAGAAACACACACCACCATTAGTGGAATGCTTGGAAAGAGGTGAAGACCAAGAATGCTGTCAACTTGACACAAGCTGAAGTTATCACAGAGAAATGAGCCTCCCTTGAGGGAATTGTTCCATAAGATCCAGCTATAAGGCATTTTCTTAATTAGTGATCAAAGGGGAAGGACCTAGCCCATTGTGAGTGGTGCCACGCCTGGGCTGGTAATCTTGCGTTCTATAAGAAAGCAAGCTGAACAAGCCAGGAGAAGCAAGCCAGTAAGCAGCATTCTTCCATGTCTTCTGCATCCACTCCTGCCTCCAAGTCCCTACCCTGTGTGAATTCCTGTCCTGAATTCCTTTGGTGATGAACAGCAATGTGGAAGTGTAAGTTGAATAAACCCTTTCCTCCGTAAAATGCTTTATGGTCATGATGTTTTGTGCAGGAATATAATCCCTGACTTAGACAAAGAATGAGACTGGAATACCTGAAACAGTAGTGGGAACCAGCAATACTGGCCTGAAATTATGACTTCAAGCAGAGAATAGCCAAGATTTGGGAATTAGAGAAGAGAAAGCATTGACTTTGATACATAGGTTGTAAAAGCCATTGATAATTGTGAGCACTTATGAAATAGTGTGAATATGAAAATAAAGTACCTTTCTAGAAATATATGTGACTAGTTGGGTGCTCATTTAAATGTTACACAGAAGATGAAATCCAGCAGAAGAAAAATGCCATTCTATTCCTTTGCAGATATCTTGAAATAGACAGGAGTCGGCTCCTTTCATTTTGGCAAAAAGTATTTATGATCAAACTGTAAAGTGTCTACTTTACTCTAGGTAGTCCACATCACTGGAAAGAGAAAAGCAATGTTCATCAGAAACACATTCTAGATGAAGTAAAGGTGCATCACCCTGACTCTTTGTGTGTGAAACTTCCTTGTGTATCATTACATATCTAAAAGCTAGGAAAGTCAGAGTTAAAAGCAAGGTTGATGTAATGACTAACATGCATGTTAGCTTTGTGCCACAGTGGAGGATATGCCTGTAATTATTTCAAGAGCATCACAACACAAGAAGGTGCTTCTGCCAGAAATGTGAAGAGCCAATCACTTTGCTTGCTTCACAGAATACTCACGAACACTAATCCATTTTCATTTATTAAACAAAACAGTAAAATGTTGTTACCTTCTAAATTTAATATCAAAACATCTGAGCTCCATCATCATGTAACACAGGAGCAGTACCTAGAATGTTCAGTCTGAGAAGTTATGACTTCTCAACTATTTTGTTTTCCACATAGAATAATGAAGAGAGATTCTCATTGATAAATTGGGGTAAGGATTGAAAATTTTGTTTATCCCACTTGTTGATTAAAAGTTTCTGCCACGAGAAACAGAAAGCTGAATGTAAATGACTTCAGAAAAATTATCTTGCTAAACTGACTTACAGTGTAAATATGGGTGCCTTTGAACTTTACTATTGACTTTGAATAAATGAAACACTCTAACTTGTAAATGCTTCCATGCTGTCCATGATCAGGCTGTCCAGGATCATGCCAAACTCAGGATGAAATAGAGGAAGAAAGTGAACCTGGAACTTTTATTTGTTTGTAGGGAAATTTAATATTATTTGTCCTTCTTCTCCTAGACAAGCGTCATTCCCTGTAAGATTGGCGACAGAATGAAGGATACAATGTGCTGTCTGTTCTTCTAAATTCACATGACCATATCTTTTGGTCTGAAATGATATCAGCTTCATCCCAAACACTAGCTGAGGTTACAGCCAAGCTGAATCAAGGCATATTAATAAATGCACTGGACATGCATGCTGGCCTCCTACATTATTAAATGTCAGCTGCAATATAAACAACTTAGAAATGTTCTTGGCATGCACCACAGACACAAAGGCTCCATGAAAAGTAAATCTTAAAATATTAGAAATCTATTCCCACGATATAAACACAAACATTATATCTTTATATATATAAATAATTAACTCAAGTTTATACATAAGTGACCAATAGACATAGAGAAAATGTTCAAGTATATGAACTGATAAGATTTCCATGTATAAAACTGACAATCTTAAAAAAATGCTGTTAATTATTTAGAATGGAGCAAAAATGAGCTTGGGAGCTACAAGCAAACAAGAAATAATTATATTCTTCCTACTGAATAGCTGTCAGTATAAATCAACATCTCATATGATAATACCATAAAAGGACTAAAAATTAGAAACAGTATATTTAAGCCATGGGTGGGTTAATGCACTAGGATACGTGGGGTAGTCTTTTTAATTACTTTTTTTCTTATTGTCATTTTATTTGTATAGTGTTTTGCCTGCATGTATGTCTCTGCTCCATGTCCATGAAGTGCGTGAAGCGACTAGAAGTCGTGTCAGATCCCCTAGAACTGAGGTTACAGAAGGATGTGAAGGACTATGTAAGTGTCGAAAGCTGAACCCAGGATCATCTAGAAAAGCATCAGGTGCTGGTAACCCCTGAGCCATCTCTCTAGCCTCTCTGGGTAGACTTATCAAAGAATCATACTAAGATTTTCTGATGATTAGGTCAAAAATCTCAAGTGAAATTCGAAAGTATATAATCTTGTGTGTAAATATTTAAATCCATGTGATTATATGTGCACATTAATGCACAAATAGACAAATGCATCAGCAATAAGTATCTATAGACTGAATCATCGTTATCTTTAAGTCTTGTTAGATTTACACATCATACTTTGTATTACAAGTAAGAACGATAATTCACTTTTCAAAATAATGTATTGCAATCCTGCCAAACTTTATACTTGCGGTAACAACTCAATATTGAAGACAGCTACTACTTCCCTACATATTATAAAAGTCTTAAAGGGATTCTCATCTTTAACTCCCCGCTATCTTGAGTTTTGCCAAAGTTGTCTTTTCTAGAACATATTGAGTTGTTTTGTTTACATGCTGTCAAATCCTCAGTTTCTGATACCAACCATGAGAGTAACCTGTGCTACATATCATACATATCAAAGCTGACCTACACTTGCTGCTCTGAGAAAACCATGTCATTTCATATCACCTTCTGCATGCATCTACCTCTAAAAATCGTTCCAGTCTTTGTTCAATTCCCAAACTGATTCCAGGTTTTAGCTTATGAAATTCTAGACTCTAAATATCACTAACAACACACACCACACACACACACACACACACAACCTGTTTCTAGCTGCAAATCCTTAGTAGAATACTTCTGCTTCATTAGCATTTCTCAGATTCTCCAGTGCCTGTGGGTTTATCACCTCACTGTAAGTACACAGAATTATAGCTCTTGTAATCCCTATTCTGTATTCCTTACACAGCATGTCGCAACACAATTAAATACAGCCACACACTGCTCAGATCAAGGATAGGTTCTGAGAAATTCACTGGGCAAAACTTTTGTTATGGGAACAGAGTCTGTTCTCTCACATGCTAAGACAAGTGGAACACCATGGTGGCACAAGAGCCTCATGAGGCCATTACCTTACAATTGGCCCTTTGATGATGAGTATAGGTTATAAGTAGTTCAATAAATAAGTGCCTACACTTAGAATGAAGTCATAGAGTACTTTGCTGTCCCCTCAAATGTTATTTTTCCCTTAAGAATAAATTTTCATTATTGAAGGTAATAGTCTTTAAGCATGTCAACATCGGTTCTTTTACTCGGACATCTCTAATATCACCCCTTCCAGGTTTTCATTTCTCCTGTGGAGCAGTGCTCAGCCCTGTGACTTCCATATCTTTACACACAGATGCACTTTCAAATATTCTCATGTTCCTCTTTGAGTGGTGTTCTCTGAGAGAACACATTAGTTTCATGTTCATTTAGACAGTGACACTGTGATAGATTTTGAGTCACATTTCATCCCTGGACCCGTTTGTAGCTTTTCATCTGTATTAGCTCAGAAACAGATGGTCAATTTTCTCACAACAAAACCTGTTTGATCATCATCACCTCTTGCTATAGACATTCATAACTCAGGTTGTCAGTATCTAAAGAGAGCCTCTTATACTCATCCCTCATTCTATGTCACAAATTCCCATTTTCTTCCATGTATTCTTATTGTCCAGTCCTTAAAATACTATATTTTAGTGCCTGATTCATACTCCAATTCTCCAGTTTATGTCATCAAAACAGATGAGATTTGTTCTTTCTTACATTTTTTTCTTGAAATATATCAGTGGAGTATTGACACCTTTGTACTCCAGAACGTAAGAGATAGAGCCAGCATAAATAGGAGTGCTACTCCAAGGCTGATATAGGCTATAAAGTGACTTTGTGTCAAAAAAGAAAGTTGATAGTAGATGATAGGTAGATAACAGATAGATAGATGATATATATATTGATAGATATTAGATAGATGGACAGGTGATAGATAAATAGATGATAGATAATGATAGATAGATAGATAGATAGATAGATAGATAGATAGATAGATAGATGATAGATAGATAGATGATAGATTATAGATGATTCTATATAGACATATATAAATGCTACATAGACAATATACAGACAGATGATAGATGATAGAAATAGATGATAGAAAATTGATGATAGATAGATAGATAGATAGATAGATAGATAGATAGATGGATGATAGATCGGTGATAAAAAAAGTGATAGATAAACTAATAGATAATAGATGGAAGATGATAGATAGATAGATAGATAGATAGATAGATAGATAGATAGTAGATAGATGATAAATGACAGGTGATATGTAGATAGGTGATTGATAGATGGTAGATACATATATAGATACATAGATGTATAGATGATAGATAAGTAAATAGCTGATAGGTGGATAGATACATAAATGATAGATGAATATGTAGTTGGTAAAATTAGTCATATGTGTTATTTTATAGGTAAATCAGTAATAGGCTAATCATTAAAGAACTAAGTTTCAGAGCCTGAATAATCTTTGTTAATATTGTGACTATTAAGAGCCAATATGGGGCTTAACCAAACTTTTCTGAGGTTCAGTTTTTCCAGGTTTCAAATACAAATACTAAAATTATGTCATACTTCATAGAAAATTGAATTGAATTAGACCTTACACAGAAGGACCCTACTTTGCATCAACGCTAGAGAGATGTTTATGTATTCTTGTGCAATGAATAAATTCCAACAGATCTGAAACATAAATATCTCACCTTTTAGTTCACATTCAGTAACAATTTTGAAATTGCACAAATGGGCTAAATGAAAGGTTCCATGGTTAAGTATGCACATTGCTCTTAGAGAAGACCCAAATTCGTTTCCAAAAATCTGTTCAACTGATGACTGGAACCCAAGATCTAAGGTCATTCTATGCATATGACCTGCATTAATGTCTGAGGTCAAGTGTGAACATTGCCCCCACCATGATGTTATAATATATTGCATATTATATAATTAGATATTATTAATATATTAAAACACATGTTTTTTAAAGAATTACATATAAACAGTCAATGGGGAGGGGAGTGGAATACCATGTCTTAATTCTCATTCTCAGCAGCACTTTGGAGGGTTCATTCTATGGTTAAGTGAGATTCCCAAACTTTAATTCCAGACTACATGTCTTGCTCCTAGGGAATGCCAAACTGGAAACTTTCCACTTCTTTCCCTTTGTAAATTTCCCAGTCACCTGCAGTGCTTCCATGTTGAGAATGAATTTTTCAGTGCAGAAAGCAAAAATGTGTTATTGGGGCTGGGTGCAGAGGAAGGACAACTATGGATGGGACAAAACCCATCTACCATGCAAATAATAACTTCTACACATATATGGGCTAGTCTATTAACTGGATTTATTTTCCAAGATGAAGTTGTTTATTATGCATAACCTTAGAAAAATAACAATATGAAGTCCCTTTTATACTTGTTGTATGCTCTTTACTCACAAACCTCAAACCACATCCATAATAGTATCTTTGTCTTTCTAAAATATAAATTAATACTCTGAAATCTACTTATATGACTTTCCTAACATTAGTCCTTCAGAGTAAAGATTTAGACACAAAATGCAATAGTGATCCATAGCCTTTCTATATTATTCAGCTAAACCTCAATCTAAGACTTATTTTGTTCTTTGTGATAATTATTGGCCAAGTCAATGCAAGTACTGTTTTTTTTTTCTTTCATTTTTCTTTTTTTTTATTGGATATTTTATTTATTTACATTTCAGATGCTATCCCCTTTCCCCATTTCCCCTCCCTAGAAACCCCCTATCCCATAACCCCTCCTCCTTTTGGCTTTTATATCATTTTAATTACATGCAAGTATTAAGGTCAGTTCTAGGTTGAGGAACTAGAATACAATAGATGCAAATAGTCAAGGAACACAATAAACACAATAGTCAAAGAACAAGCAAGGCAATAAACAAAGTTCCATGAACACTCCCATAATCACTGTTTCTAAGGGCTTATCAGAATGACCAGAATATCTGAGCCAACTTCCCTTTCCTAGCCCAAAGTCATTTTCATGTCTGAAGCCTATTTCCTTGTTCTAGCCTAAGATTCAGATTCCTGCCTGAAATTACTTCTTTGTTCTAGCCTAATGTCAGATTCCTGCCTGAAGCCTACTTTCTTGTCCTTAGCCAATGTCATATTCCTGATAACAGCCCATTTTCTTGTCCTTGGCCCATATCAGATTCTTGCCAAGCAGACTCGAAAAGCTTTCTACCACTCCCCATTTTTTATTTCATAAACAAGACTGAGCCTGTCTTAGGTCGTTCTGACAAGAATGCCTTCCTTACTCATCATGGAATATGCATTATCAAAAGCAATGCACTTTTGTGCAGAATCTTATCTGTCCTTGGCTTGCCAGTCTGTTAATTTAATAACTCTGTCTGGGGGGTCCATTTTCAGGTTCAAGCCATGTACTTGGGCTGCCAACATGTTGATGTTGTTAAAGACAAGCTTTAACATGATGTGTCTAGCTACTAAGTTTGTTTTTTAATTCTTGATAATAGAATCCAATTTTATTGGTCACTAGCCTTATCACTATGCTACATACTGGTGATTTGCGTGAGTTTTACTGACAAAAAAGTTGACAACTATTTTGTTCTTCCACAAAATATTATTAAATTTTTTTTCTCACTGTATGACAAAGCCTGTGACTTTAACTTGCATTTTAGATGACTGTCTTTAAGAAGGTCAGAAGGTAGAGTTTCTGAATCTGTATCATTCCTAGAGAGGTCTGCATTAAATCTATTTCCACAAACCTTCATGAGTTATGGCCATCTAAATACCTAACCTCTGTGAAATGATCTCACAACAGAGCCACAGTCTCTGTGGAGGAGTCTGCATAAAGTACCTTACTTAGAAGTTATTTCTCATAATGATAGAAACTACCTGACCATCCCTCCTCCTCAAGTTCGGGAAGTCTAATTTATGATGTGAGGAGCCAAGCACTGCCTCATAGTCTGAGTAATTAGGTTGGGTGGGAGGGTGCACAAGGAAACACTTTAATTAATGGGCTGTCTGTCTGACACTGCACCTCTAATCTTCTCAGGACTTCCATGAGTGGCATTAAGTATTCTGAAAAACCTTCCACTGCTTGTGAGGAGATGCACATGTTTTGAACTGGTCCCATTCTGGGTCAGGCCAGGTTTCTGCAAAGCACAAGGATAAAGTCTGTATCTTCTATCAGGACCTGAAACTTGATGGATGAATCATGGTTGGAATGTTTCCAGCCCATCAGAAATTGTAGACATTCAGCTTTCTTTGATGCTTGCTGCCATAGGTATAGATTAAGTAAAAAGAAAATAAAAATATTTATCATCAACTTGGAAAAATTACAAGGCTGATTTTTACATGGTAGAAATTTCTCATAGTAAAATATTGCTGCCTTTTCTTGACAGAATTTTGAACCTCATATCAAATGAGGTATAGCTCATGCCTATAATCCCAACACTTAGGAAACTGAGGCAAGACAACTTACAAGGCCAGCCTCTAGTCTATAATGGTGCACCACAATTAAACTCTCAACAAAATAACACACACACACACATACACACACACACTGCATGGTGAGGAAAGAGAAGGAAGGGAAAGAAACAGGAAAACAGTGATCAGTTGAATTGATCATGACTGTGAGTGTTTTATTCAATAAGACTATTGTTCTCATCCCTACAAAAGGAGAATTGTCTCCCCCACTCCCCCATCCAATATGTGATTCAGCCATATACACACACATGGGGGGGGGGGGAGAGAGAAGAGAGAGAGAGAGAGAGAGGAGAGAGAGAGAGAGAGAGAGAGAGAGGAGAGAGAGAGAGAGAGAGAGAAATCACTACACATTGAGCCATGTCTGGTTTGGGTTCTTTGCATTAGCCAAGGGGGCAGGAAAAACTTGTTATATGGATGAACTTCCTTTCCAATATGTAGAGTGAAGCAAGGACACATGGAGCCAGGAAATGAGAGAAGAGGTATAACAAATTGCCAAATTTTTGGGATTAAAACAATAGTCAGACTTTGATGTAATCCAATTTGGTGAATTAGGAAATTTTAATAAAATCTTAGGCAACTTCCTCATTATTCTAAGGTCCTTTCTCTCTCATATTCACATTGGAATTCTTCTAAAGAAAGCAATGTGCTTAAGAATAAGTGACCATGTCTTTGTCTGAAAATGCTTCTGATTCACCTATGATTATAAAAAGTGAGCAGAGTTCCTGTAGTGGGAATATCCATATTTCCTCATACAGACATCATGTATCAAATCAGGACCTGCTCTGTCGATCATTCTTTTCTGGACAGTAGAGCATGTCTGAGATATGAGGGTAATACCACCATTTGCAAACATGAGATGAAACACTCCTGTCAGCCCCATTTCACTTATCCATACATATGGAGGCTTTGTCTTAATCACAGCCTGGACCCAGCCTTCTCTTACTAAATTTATAGCTATTGATGCCTAGCATCTAGACTTGGTTCCAGCTTTGCCTGTCTAAAACTATTCCTTCCCAGCCTCTCCTGAATCCTACAGCAGTGGTTATAAGCTTACAGAGAACCCAGTGGTGGAGAGTGGCTAGGTGGCTGCTTTTCATCACTCCCTATGAATGCTTGTAGCACAGTCCTTCATCCTGTGCTGATCAAGAAGAGCAAAGGACTACAGAAGGCCCATTCCCTGAACACTGACACTGGAATAAAGCATAGAAAGAGAAGCCGTAGTTCTGAATTCCAGGCATATCTGTCCATCGCACTGACCTTTCTGATCCCCAGAGGCAGGAGTCCTTCTTATCTGCCATAAAAGCACAGGACTATTTTTTTCCAGTTTATCTTTAATGTTTTATTGGCACCTCTTCTGTGTAGTCACTGCCCTTCAAATCTGGGGAGTTGGTTTCTGCTCTGTCCTACAGATTTTGAATCAGCCCCTCTTGGTGTTTACAATTCTTAAAGAATAAATCTATCTCTATTGTCACATTCCTGAGTTCTTTGTCCTTCCATTATTGCCAGCTTTTGTCTTAGTGGATTTTACTGCTGTGAACAGATACCATGACTAAGGAACCTCTTATAAGGACAATATTTAATTTGGGCTGGCTTATAGGTTCAGAGATTCAGTTCATTATCATCAAGGCAAGAGCATGGCAGCATCCAGGCAGGCATGGTGCAGGCAGAGCTGAGAGTTAAACATCTTCATCTGAAGGCTGCTAGTGGAAGACTGATTTCCAGACAGGTAGGGTGGGTGTCTTAAGTCAATGTCACATCGACACACCTATTCCAACAAGGCCACACCACCTAATAGTACCACTCCCTGGGCGAAGCATATAGAAACCATCACAGCTTTCTAAGTAGGGTCTTTTATGTAGACATATTGTCCTTAGTAGGATCTCATGTAGAGACACACTGTCCTTAGTAGGGTCTCATGTGAAGACACACTGTCCTGAGTAGTGTCTCATGTTGAGATACACTGTCTGGAGTAGTGTCTCATTTGGAGATACACTGTCCTTAGTAGTGTCTCATAAGGAGACACACTGTTCTTATTGTCATATTACAATTATAAAAGTAAATGGGTATCATCAATTGTAGAATTTTCTCCATGTGAAAATTAAACCCAGCTTCAATGTGAATTCATATTGGACAATTTTCCATTGCCTTTCTTCCTGAGGCTCTACCCAACGCATAAACAAAGTTCCCTTTCTTTGAATGGTTTAGATGACACATGGAATAGCTTCTCACTAACACAAACATTCTGTTGGATAGAAAGACAAATGTTATCAATTCAATACTAAGTGGTGATGGATCTTCATAGTACTTTCTTCGTATCTCATGGAATATAAGAATTGAGTCTTGACCCATGTCACATAAACTACTGGATGTCCCACCCATCCTTGCAGAAAGAAATAGTCTCTGTGGGTTATTGTCCAAGGGTAGTCTCTTTCAGTGTCTGAGAAAGTTACTAATAAGTTGACTTTTATTTATGACTGAGAACCTTTCCCCATCCTGCCTCACTGCCATGATTCAAATAGAAAGCCAGAGTATATGACTGTTCCTTCATACTCTTTTGAGGAAAACACATCACAGTATGAAAAAATAGAGGCTTTCCATGGTGGTTCAGTTTGTTCACTACCAACACTGGTCAACAGTCCTTTCCTTCCACTCCACACACCCACAGTGAGACTATGGAGCCCAATGGAACTATGATAAGAATGTTTTCTCCAGTTACCTTTTGGGTATTCTGATAAAAGGGATTTGTGGCTGCTAGATAATATTCCCCTCTTTAATATCCATTTCATCACTTTAAAATGATGGTAGCGAATTCAATACTGAAGGGATAACTAGACATTTCAGTGAATGAGAAACGTTCTCTTAAAAAGTAGTACTAATTTTCTGTTCCTATGCTATTCTTAAGCAAATGTCAGTCCTGGTGGTCCATTATTGGATGAGTATATTCTCTTTATCTCAATTTTCCCTGAGGACAAACTGGTAGGAGGCATCTATTTGCACTGTTGAAGAGTTACATGTTCAATGTTATTGACTCACAGTTGGTGTTCGGAATCCTTTAACCACTATACCACTGTTGGTTGAGTGTCCTTTCCTTCTCCTGTACTATATAGGAATGCTCCATTTTCTGGAGACAGATCTAGTCATTTCCATTCTATTTGCTCAGCACATGCATTTCCAGCTCTGTATGTCTCTACAGCTTTCACTATCCTTTCTCTGCAGCTCCTTTCCATGCCTTCCCTCCTTTCTTCTTCAACGAGTTCTTCCTGAGAGTTTTGCTGTCTCGCAGAACTTCTGTTTTAAACTCCTGTTCATTGCCTCTCACATCCAAACTCCCATCAACTTCATGTGAGTACAAATATTGTAAGTATTTCAGAAGAATGATGGGATTAAAAAGATTATTATATAAGTATCCTTGTTTCAATGTCTTTGTCTGTTTCCCTCTGAGACTCAGTAAAGGGGGATTTTAATTTTTTCTAATTACTTTTCAAAGTATTAATCTGATACAAGATGAGCAGTCATAATTTTTGCACAGAATGTGAAGCCAATCTTCCTTCAGTATATATTTTCTTTGGAACAGGATCTTACATATCCTAGGCTAGACTTAGGAACTAAGGATGAACTACCAATTACTCTGCTCCTACCTTCTAGGTGCTGAGTTATAGGGGTGTATTACTCCATTTTTTTATAATATTAATTTGTTGTTTAAATGCATAGGGATATTATCACTCATATGAATGCCTTCAAGTGTGATCTGTCATCATCATAATTCTGTTCACAAGATAAAATAGTCTGTTTTTTTGAGTATGAGTTTATCTTCCTAGAGGTCATGAAGTAGAATCAGCAGCTGATCCTGTGGGACATGAGGACACACTGTGAGGCCAGCCAACCCTCCGAGTTTCACCTTAATGATGTTTGCTTTTCTCTATCTCTAAATCAATGTGAATGATAGTTATAAACCAGGATTGTTACCCAGATAAAATGATATGTGCCACTTTAATTGAGATAAGAAAAGACACAATTAGCTAAGGTTACTTTAAGGCCATTTGTCATATTTATCATTAAAGGATCCTCCAAATATGTCTGTTAAATAGTTCAAGGATGAAGAAATTCATTGTGCATAGGCATAAATTCCCAGCACGATGCATTAAACACCTGCTATCTTGGTGTCCACCGGAAATGATTATGAAGTACTGACAGCAGAGTCTGTTACAACTAGATGTTATATATACCTGTAATACAATATCTTTAAAGGAAAAGTATATTGGCATTAATATTTTCCTTTGCAATGATATTAGCCAAAAAACTAAGTAAGTCAAGATTCAAATAATTAGATATCTAAATTTAAGAAAAATACTGTAATGCTTACATTGTATACACTAAAACATACAAAAATCAATATGTATCATTTTCATACATTATATATATATATATATATATATATATATATATATATATATTTCATACCAATCTAAGAAAATAAATATTTCCAATACCAATAATCTCACTAGAAAACTGGTATTTTAAAGAAAGTCTGAAGTCATTTGTGTATAAAGAATAAACCACTTTTTAAATTGTCTCCTTATTTGACAGTCTGTGCAGATAGAACCTACCATGAAGTTGGCATCATAAGGAACGAGGAACTAAGCCAAAAGGTAAACAAAAAGTCACTTATTTCATGTTGACCTTTATAATGAAAGTTATTTTCTCATGAAAAGATCAAGATGTGTTTGGGCTTAGTCCTGGTGTGGGATTTTAAAGATGTGCAAGTACTCAACTCAGTGATTATTCATACACGTTTCCAAATGTCATTCACTGAAGGATCAGAAACTGTGAAGAAAGGGAGACATCATCCTTTAAAGAGTGAGGTTTCAGTCTGATTTCACCCTCCATGAGTTCTCATTCTTCCAGGTAATGCTTGAATAATTTTATGCACAGCACTGCAAATAAAGGTAGAAAATTCTTGAAGTCTGTTTGACTCTGGGCTTAATTGAAATGCCTCTTCCACAATCATGGCTGCCAATTCAACCAGCAAGATGATATGCTTCTAAATGATACGAAACCAGATAGTACATTGCATCTTGTAAATGATACATTGCAGCGGTAAGAAAAAATTGTGTTTCTTTAACCAATCCAACAGCCTCAGCCTCCGTAAATCTCTTTTATCTGCACCAATAATTACCGCACTTCAGCAAGGCAGTTTTAATTAAATGTCATCCTTTAAAATCAAGAAACACTTACAAGGTCAAGTAGGTCTAGGATAAGAGTAAAGTTTGCTCTCAAATTATGAATCATTTGATATTCCACTATAAAGAAAAATTGTAAATGGGGCATACATAATTTTCCTCACACAACTTTAATGAGATTTTGACCATTCTGTAATTGTTTTCTCTATGTAATTTTACATTTGTTAAAGGATAATGCTTTTATACTTTAGATTATAAAACAGATTTCTCCGAGAAATTTATTTCAAGCAAGAAATAGGAGACATCCTAGTTTAATTTCATGACTATGAGTAAGTATTGCATGGATAAAGAAAAGAACTACTCAGCTTATAAACTTTTTTAGCTGCTTTGTAGAGGTTCAAGGTAATTTTGTTGGCTGTTTCAACATGTATCAATTATACATTCAAGTGAATGTATAATTTAACATATTAGTAATTAAGATATGTTAAAATGATTCATAAAAAGAAATACCTAGACTAAATACTGTTTTGATGATTTTTTTAAAGTTTCAAAATTTGCAAACCCTTATGTCTTTTATCATTTCAGCCTCAGAAAGTTAAATTCTTGGGCTGGACACAGCAGATTTTCAGAGGCATTTTATGTAAAGCTTGATATACGCACAACAGTACCGTCTGCTGGGGCAGTTAGTGCTTCTCTCTTTCCAGGCTTTGAGGTTGTAGCTTTGAGTTCCAAAAAACGAAGAAGGTTTTCTTCCTCTTTATCTTTTCATATGACACCAGATGTACGTGAAAACCCATTCCAGCCTTTAGTTTCTCAGTTTTCTTTAAACTCAGCACAGCTGCTACTTCTTTTTTGACTATTTCTCTGAATCTTCTGTCTCTTTGTCCCCTTTTAGTAGCCAGGAACATATGCCACTGAATGTTCCACTTTGATAATGAACTGTTTATCACTGTCATCTCACAGAATAACTAATATATAATGATCTATAGGAAAATGCTATTGAATTAAATAAAAATGGTGTATGGACATTGTCCTTCCGTTGATACCATCCCAATCTTAAATGGTACCTGGTGTGAGAAAGGAAGTTAGTCTATTCCAGTCTCACTTGGGGGAGTGATCAATAGCATTACAATTCCTGTTCAATATATGCCTGATAGTAGAGGGATCTACTCCTGACTATAAAGCTCTTTGTGCCATTTTATTCTTATTCTATTATTCTAGATATTCAGTCCTCTGGAGCAGTAGACTTTGCATCTGTAGAAAAGTAAAAATAGGAGCCAAAATTTCTATATGATTAATTTGAAGACAGGTATAACATGCAAAAATGTAAAATACAGGATTCAAAGCATAGTCATTATGTTAATGAACAAGATTCTATTGGACCTAGTGTTTATAATTATAGATGCATAGTCATGAATTATCCTAAGCATTTGTAGTTTTCACTCCTTGAGCATTCCTGTCTCAAACCTTCAATGGAATTATAGTAAGATAATCAAAAATCATGCTTAAACTCATAGTAGTGTAAAACAAGAAGTATAGAAATAGAAGTAAAGGTTTGAATAAAAATGAATATTTTGAAAAACACTGAACACTATGGTGACTATGACAAGCAGTACTGTACTGACTATTTCCAAAGAGAACCAGGAAGAGTTTTTCCACATAGGTCTGATCTAAACTAAAGGTCGATGGAAAGTACCAACTCCCTAAGATGCCCTCTAACCCCACACATGACATTGCATGCATGTGCCCATATTCAGAAAGGCACTGACACACACTAATAATAATATATAGAACTCTAAAAGCTAAGTGGTTGTCAGAGAGACATTTATGTCCCACCGTAATCAAATGAAAGATAACAGAGGTGATAGGATGTGGCAAATAATCTGGTTTTATTAATATACAATATGTACAATTTTTAAAGTATTATACATTACTCACTGTGCAAAATCACTGCATCTAAGTCATAATTATATGTACATAAATATATTTAATTATCAATTTTATATTGACACACAAACATTATGAATGTATTTTTCTAAAATAACTATAGAAAATTGTAAACTGACTACATTTTAACAGGTTTTAAATTGTTGTTCAGCTATCTACTGATGCTCATTTTCTAAGGACCACTCAGTAACTCCTCAATTCTTTGGAAAAGTCACTGAAATTTCCACTTCATTATGTATACTGCCTTTGAGAGACCATCAGATCTCCTAAAGAGACATGCAATCTACAAGTAAGAGCATTTGAACCACTCACAGATTGAAATGGGTCATTTTATGGATATTGAGACATTCCTGTAAATGTTAAAGACCCTTTAAAGACTTTTGAGAATATCTTTAGGTTATTCATATCTTTCTAGTTGTGTGACTTTAAATCAAGGCAGACAGTAACTCACTCAGCAGTGGACAAAGCATTACAAGAGCTGAACTCTAGACAAGTTAAGCCTTTCACGAAACTAGCACAATACAGGTCAAAGTCTTGAAGCACTTATTCTTTATTTGAATTCAATATCATTTATTCAGCATAAAGCCAAGAAAGAATTACATTTTATTATAAACAACATGTCAATGTTTTCCAGCATCTGCATGTGATATGATTTTGTATTCTTAGCCATTCTTTATTTTACAGTAAACAAATATGTATGACACACAAGAAAAGTGGGTCTCATAGTCATTATTGTTTGCTTGCCTGTTTTTAAGGAAAATTTATTAGATTGAAGAAGAAGAAGAAGAAGAAGAAGAAGAAGAAGAAGAAGAAGAAGAAGAAGAAGAAGAAGAAGAAATACCAAAGAAGGTTAACAATAAATTATAAATTTTGGGAAGCACTCAGCAGGAGGAGATGAAGAAAAAGGAAGAGGAGGAGGAAAAAGAGGAAGAGAAAAAGGAGGAAGAAGAGAAGGAAGAGGAAGAGGAGGAGGAGAAGTCATGGTGTTTGAGTAAAACTTACATGGTAGTTTGCCACATTGAAGGGTGATAGATATATAGCCATATAGTTAGCTGTCTTAAGATTTATACTACTGTGCTGAAACACCATGACCAAAAACAACTTCTGGGAGAAAGGGTTTTATTTTCCTTACACTTTCACATCACCATTCATTGCTGAGGAAGTGAGGGCAGGAACTCAAACAGGGTAGGAACCGGAAGTCAGGATCTGATGCAAAGGCCATGGAGACGCACTGCTTACTGACTTTCTCCACATGGCATGCTCAGCTCAGCCTGCTTTCTTTAGAACCCAGGACCACCAGCTCAGAAGTAGCGTCATTCACCATAGACTGGGTTTTCTAACATCAACCACGAGTCAAAGAAATGGTTTCTGGCTTCTAAGACAGAGGATGGAGACATCATCTAGTGCCTTTTATATGTTAAGCAATCAATTATGGTTTTATTTCTTAAATTTTAAGATAAGATCTTACTAAGTTACCCAAGGAAGCTTTGCACAGGCAATGCTTCTGTTTTAGCTCACCACCTGGCTGGTGTCATAGGTCTGTGTTAGGCTAGGCTAAAGAACATATTTTATACATTAATTTAATTAGAATTGCACATGGTGAGCATATTTTTTAATTTTAAAAATGTAACTGCCAAAAATATTCAAATCAGTAAAGCAAAATGAAATGATGCATTAATTTCCTTATTTTTCATAATTAATTTTAAAAATACTGACAAGTATGGATAAGGACATTTTTGCATGCATTTTAAGAACCCACAGATAACACTTTAACTTAATAAATATTATTCAACATCATTTTAATTTTATATTTGGAATTCTAATGTGTAAGTCATATTCCTTTTACTTTATGTTAAGTACATGCCATTCAAGATTCCATGTAAATCAAAGCTTTTACTCCAAAGGGTATACAAAAATTTTTTATTCTGAAGCAAGTATTAGTGACCATGGCCACCTAGCATGTTTTGAAGTTACCAAGAAGGGCATATTTCCCTGTGAAATAGAGGATAAAGAAGTTAACAGCAAATGAATATTAAAAGGAATGAGAAATACAGCGCAGGATTTTTACTTTTTTTTTTTTAGTTTTTGAGGTGTGGTCACCTGTAACCCAGGCTGGCCTTGAATTCACTGTATAGTGCAGTCAGACTTTGAGATCCAGATTCGCCTGGATTCATCCCAAGTGTTGAGATTATAGGTATGCATACCATGTCTGTTCCTTTTGTCTCTTAATAATAAAAGTCCTTCGCTCTATAGTAGAAAACTATTAAATAGTCAATGACTTACAGTGCTAAGCATGGATGCAGCTCCCATGGAAACCCTCAGATCAGGGTGTGTAGAAAATACTCTGACCCCCAACTAAACTTAGATCAGTTGCCTGCTGGAGCTTTTCAGAGTTCTCTCCATTAAATGTTTTCTCGCTAAAGGGTATATATTTTTTCAACTTAGAAATAATTCTGCAATGAAATATTATTGATATCAACATCTATCTTTGATAGATCAATTCATTCCAATACCTTGTAAGATTCTGCAATATGCAAATGACATCTCGTGTGCTAGAATGCTACTTTTAAAAAGGAAAAGATGCAGAAGCGGCATCATAAATATTACTGTAAGAAGGACTTGTATTATAAGAAGTACACTAAGAAAGAATGAAAGCATTAGGCATCTTTAGAGGGAGGGATGACTTACTATCTTACTAGCACAATTGTCACTAAAACAGTGGTGTTCTCAAGCTAAGTGTGAAGCCAGGAGAATGTAGTTCTAAACAAAAGGAATGTTCAGAGCAATGCCATGGGGAGCTCTGGGGAGAGTGTGCGGATTAGAGGATTCATCTCAGAATGGCTGACTTGTCTCCTCAGCATCTTTATTTCATCCTTTTAAAAAATGTTTCATATGCTCAGACATTCAAAGCTGGGACCCACCTATGAGAGAGACTACGTAGTGTTTGCCTAATCTAATCTAATACTTTCCAGATCCAGGTATTTTCTTATGAGATGTGCTTTTTCCTTACAGTTGAGTAAAATTGTACTGTGTATGTATGTCACATTTTCCTTATTTGATGCTAATCTATGCTGATTTTATTTCCTTTCTATTATGAGTAACAGAAGGAGATGAACAAGGATGAGGAGTCCTTTGTGAATGTGTACTGGAATGGCATATCCATTTTTGACTTTCTGAGGAACCTGCACACTGATTTCCACAGTGGTTGCAATACTCCCACTACCAGTGAGTTCCTTGTCACCCATCTTCTTGCAAGCATTTGTTGTTATTTATTTTCTCCATCAGACAAGGAAGTAAGAGGAAATCTCAAAGAGGTTTTAATTTATATGGTTCAGATGTCGGAGAATATTGAATCTTTAAATTTTTACTGTCTTTTGTTTCTTATCTAGAAAACTATCTGCTCACCGAGCTTTTCATTGATGGGTAGTTTCCTGTTGGAGTATCTAATTTTGCAAATAAGGGGAGAGTTAGGTGTATACATGAGATGTCAGGAGAATAAGTGGAAAAAACTAAAAAACTAATCTGCTATACTACTTCAGGACATAGACACAAAGACAAAGAAACTCTTCTCATGCATGAGAAGAGAAGAGTTCATATTAGTCATTTTGTGATAGTGTCTACTTTTCATTGTCTTGAATACAGGTTAATTTTGATGATTTGACCAGTAGGATGTGACTTAAGGGAATCTTATGCTTTCTATATAGCTCTGTACCTAGAAGTCAGAATCTGGCTGCCTTCATCTTTATTTTTGGGAGCCAAATTAGCTTATGTATGTCCAAGTATTTTTTTCAAGAAAGACTGTTCTAAAGTTGAGAGGTTCATTTTACTTACTTTAAAATATTATGGCTAGAGAAAAACAGTTCCCTTAGGATCTGGTGAATAGCTTGCTAATTTGAACCTGTCATTATCCTTTCTGGTATATTTTGGAGTGACATGTTGTCTCTGAAATGAACATAGTATTTTTGTTTTGTTGTGGATTTGGTTTGTTTGTATGTTTGATTGTATTTGTTGTTTTGGCTCATTTTTTTTCTTTTATTCTATTTTACTTAAATAATCAAAACAAATCTTCATTGATATTTAATATTTTCATCTAGGACCTGGATCAATGCTCCCTTTGCACTTGCAGGAAGTGATTCACCACAATCCACTTCTTAATCTTCATCAAAAACTGTTCATATTACCAAGGGAAGACATGTTCTGAGCAAGGTAGTCATCTCTAAAGAGCGACTTATTGCCTTTCTGTATTGTTTCCCTCTGGGGTACAGTGGCCCCAGCTGACCTCTGTTGGTTTAAGTCCCTGATCTTTATTGCTTGTCTAAGAGAGACAATGCAGTATTCAAAACAGAGGTCCAATTTGTAATGTACACTCTGCTGGTAGTATGTTTCTTAGAATGGGGTTATTAGCATCTGAAACGAGACCCTGGACCCTTATTGGCCTAACTGGTTAAAGACTCTGCAAAACACTAGTGCTCATGCTGGACACTTGCTCTGCCACTTCAGATCAGGATACAGGCCTTACTAAACACCTATTTTTCATCATTTTGATATTAGAAATTCAAGTACTCAGAACCTTGAAGAAATGAATGAAACTCTTTACAAATGAACTTGCAAATGTGAAAGAATACTCTGATGAATTTTAGATAGAGCAGGAACAGGTGGGTAATGGTTATTTGTGTGTGTGAAGTTGAAAACCTTTCTAAAGATCCAGGTCATATTTCCAAATATATTTTTCTTCCTATTATCAAATTACATCACATTTGATTATGCCAAGGATCAGCCTTGGTTTGAAGAAGGGTTCCTGAGACAAGGGTGTCTACAAGCAGTGAAGTAAATGACTAGAAGTGAAATCATAAGTCCAAGCTAGTTGATCTAGTTGAGACAGCATTCCAGGTTGCTCACTCTTTCTGTGTGTGTTCTGCTTGAGACAGCTTTTTCTTGCTATTCTAGAATCTCTCTGAAGAGCTCATCTCTTAAAGATTAAAAGCCCAGTCTTTTATTTGCATATGAATTCAGTCACTACCCTTTTGATTATCCCCTGAAAGAGCATACCACATCCCCTAGATTCTTAGAAAGAGACTGCAAGGACAAGCACAGACAATAAGAGCAGAATGGGACTCCACCCTGAAATTACCATTCCTATCTTACCCGGGCCTGGACTTTAAACTCTGTCCATCCCAGAATGATCTTGAACTCAGGAATCTGCCTGCCTTTCTAGGCATAAACAGCAGGAGCAACAAAACAGCAATAACAACAACAACCAGCTGAGTGGCCAATCATCATCTTCATCTTCTTCCTTAGTTTCTTTCTGACAACTTGGTTCACAGTGCAGCTGTATCTGTTCCTTTAGATCTGTGAAGCTCTTTATAAAATTTGTATTTATATTTTACATAGTTGAGAAATTACATATTTTTGAACTCGTGTTTTTAGAGTTCTTTCTCACAGCATTAACGAGTGTCATGAAGGTTACAGTATTTCACTATTTGGCTGAGACATTAGACATACCCTCAGGTCCCAGACTCTTGCAGTCTCTGATTATCATGATGTCATTAACCTGGGCAGAGTGGTATTCCTTGAAGGAGGAGCATTAAAATATGTACATTATTCTACAAACAAGCCTTAAGCACACGGCAACCATCAGAACCCTGTGAAGGGCCACATCCTGCAGAAGGGATGGGAAACATATCATTCTATTCCTTATACGGTCAAGCAGGACTCAGCATGACTGAGTTATAGAAACAAAAAGGAAAGAAAACAAACCGAGATGGTAAATCCAAGTGAAATACTCAAAGACCAATGGTGGTGACCAGAAAATAGTTTTCTAAGTCATATTCTAGATCCAGGTAGGTATATGGAATTTTATGGGTCCCATCTGTCCATGAAACTAAGATTTATCTCAGATTCTGTCTTCTTTTCATGTATGCTTGTGTGGTCCTTCATCAAGCTCTAAATTCCTATCTTTTGCCAAATGACTAGGTTGCCTAATTTCTGAATTTTGTTTAGCTCAACTGCAGGCTGTCTTACTATGTTTTCTTTACAGTTGGTCTAACTTAAAATGAATTTTAATCTACCAGATTGAATATTTTATATGTTTTTCTCTTTTGTCCTGTGTTAAAACATGAGGACTGAGTGGAAAACTACAAAAAAACCCCATTGTACCTAAGAGGGAAGTAAAACAGTATACAGACTTGACTGTAATGATGCTGTCACCCCTTAGGCAGGCATTTGTTGCCCTAAAAGGCTTCCAGTAATGAAATTAATATTTCAAAGCCCAGGAGATGTTCTAGAACTTAGTAGTATTGTCAGTTTTATTTTTTGTCTCAACGTTACAAAATGAGTGGACAGCGTTCTGGCAAGAGAAAGAACTTTTCTTCCCCATCTAGTAATGAAGACATTTTTAAATCAATGATTGAACATGATTTTCAAGGTGGTAAAAATCTACTGTGTTTCTCTACTTTTTACATTAAGGTAACAATTTGGCAGTCACAAAGCAATCTTGGCCATGTAACTGAAAATGTAAAACCTAAACACTTGTAGCTGCCAGGTGTCTAATTTTCTGCTTGTCACACTGAGGTGTACAAACTAGGAAGATAGTCTATTTTGTGTAACTTCAGCCAGTCACATCAGCTAAAGTGGAATTTTATGTGGCCTATTCCCACTTATAGAGTCTCATCAGCTCCCTACTTTCATAGTGTACTATAAGCAACCAAAATACCCATTACCTGGCAACAGAAAAACCACCAGAATCTTACCTGGAGACTGGATGGCTCTCCTCATTAATTTTACAGATTAAAAACAATTCACCTAATAACAATTTTTAAATATAATTATTTGGACAGAAATTGAAGTATTGTATTGATTTGCAACCAATTTGGTATTTTTTAGAAATAAATCATGGGCCAAAGAGATCACACCATCAAGTACTATGTGCAGATCTACAGGAGCACCTGTTAGATTTCTGCACACAGCTTAGAACAGACAACATCATACCAAACGGTTCAGGAGTCAGGGGGTTATTCAGGCAGAGGGCAAAGGTAGGGGGAGAGAAACAGAGGAAGAAAACATGGAACCTTGAGCAGCAATGCAGCTACAGAAACTAAACAAGCTAGTTCAACAGCAATCTCTCAGCTAAGCAAGTATAACAGGGCTCCGCCGCTCTTGTCCGGTGCTATGAGGTATCAACTCAGCGAAGATTCCATGCTTCTCCCATGCTGACTGTAGTTGCAGCTGCTTAATCTCTCATCTGGAAGACTTCTCTGCATTCTAGCCACAAGGAACAACTTTTCAAGCAAGCTAGCGGGGCCTCCGAGTCTGCTAAGAGAGTACAGTAACCAAATCTATCCCGAGGGGTGCTGCTGGAGCCTCTTTCTTCTCTCCCCTCCTTGTTTCTACATTGTCTACATTCCTACAGGTAGTGGAGGATGTGGGCAAAGCCAGCTCTAAGAGTACCCCCCACCGCTGGTGCCTGCCAAGAATCTCTCCATGGAACCGTGAGTAACTCCAGCCTAGTTCACAAGAATAGGCAGGTCTCTCTCTGTCCCTGCTCCTCTCTCTTTCTCTCTCCATGTGTTTCTGGCCAGCATCTTCTCTCTGACTCTTAGCTACCACTAGATCCTGCCTGGCTCAAAAAATTAGGTCTCTCTCTCTCTTTCTCTCTCTCTCTCTCTCTCTCTCTCTCTCTCTCTCTCTCTCTCTCTCTCATCTCTCCCTTTCCTCCACATGTTCTCCAGCTTAAGGACAAAGATGGTGGAGACTCCCTAGCCTCCATTCTGCAAATCCCCCAGCTCCCACAGAGAGGGCTCCTTCACAGCTAACAACTGTCTTTCAAGCCACAGCTCCTGCTGTGACTCTCCTTCTAAGACTCTTTCCTGTGGGTGAGAGATTCCCCTTTCATTTTGAGCTCTCAGATGCTCCAACTTCAGTCTTTAGTGCACAGCCTGCTAGCTAGGCTTCTCTCCTCTTCCTCCCTCATTTGGGGCTGGCTACAACACTTAGTTCACCCGGCTTGCCTGAAGCAACAGGGCCAGCACCAGCTTGCTCCCTTCCCCTCTGTGGTTCTTAGCTCTGCTCTGGGTCTTCTTCTTGCACCCTGCCAGGGACCCTCTCTGACTGAGACTTGCTTCCCCACGTGCACAACCACCCTAGCAAAGTACTGCCCAAGCATGCAAGGGAGGTGCTCTCTCTCCCTCTCTGCCCAGGACCTGTAAAGTGAGTACTAGCAGTGCCTTCTACCACAAAAACAACTAACATGAACATTGCTGTGATATGGAACATGCTTGTTTTTCCTTTCCCACAGCCGCCAGAGACACTGGGCAATGACTTTCCGCTGCTAGTAGGAAGTCCTGCCCTGCCACTGCTACTGACCATGGACCTGACACCAGCAACTATGCCCTCAGCTGTGAGCCCATAGTACAACCTGTGGTGCACAGCTCCAACCCGCCAGCCATACGATTATATGCCACTGTTACCACCTTTCTGAGTCTGGTCCTAGCCAAATGTTTCTTTGATAATACAAAAATGTGCTTTTCTCTGCCTACACAACCCACCAAAGTTACTTAAGACTCTTTCCTATCCTGTCTTAATAGATTTTTACTACTGCTATTAAATTCTATTCAGTTACAACCAATCCTTATGGCTCTCAATTTTGTCAGACATCTGTTAATAGTATATTTAAGTTTATGGCTGACAGAATTCCCAAAGCCTCTAACAATTGACCCAAGACGGTTTCAGAAGATTTGGACACAAGACACCTAGAAGATACAGCCTGGATTGTATGTAATGATATTGTCACTAACACAATGGACTAAACTGGATGCTCTGAGTCAAATGACTTACCTAAGTCAAACCAAGGTAAGTCATTTCTCATGTCATGCATATCCATTCCACAGAGAAAAAGCCCTGAATCTTCTGCACTTGGAAGCCAAACTAACTTCGCCCAAGAGCTTATGGAGACCATGGGAACTGTTGGCTAGTGGACTTTGTCATCTTTAAAAAATAATATAACTGGTAGATTATTGTTTACCCTTTCTCAGACTTCTGACTACATTGACAGCTAAGCTTTCACAGATATTATCTGTTACCTCATTACCTAAAATAAGTTGCCATCAATTAAATGCTTCATATTTGCTCTTCTTACTATCCTACTGTCCTAAATTATCTGAGTTCCTATAAACTTGCCTAACTCTAATAAAACATCCCACTATACTATCCAGCAAAGGCTTATCTCGAAGACTGCTCGTGTTGTTAACTCATGCTGTTATCTCTTTTGTAAACTTATAAGCTACAGGAAACCCACTCAGATCTACCTCTCATGGACCAAATAGATGCCATCCAGATAAGTACATCTGCCTAAAGTTTCACTTACTACCTATTACAAAGGTGGGATCCCTCTGGGTTTCAAATATACATCTTAGAAGAAATTTTCTTTCTCCAAATGTACTTAATCTTATTCTTTACATCTTGTCAAGTCCAGGCACATCCAGAACAGCTCCAGAGAAGCAACCTCCAGATACTCCATCTCCTGTCACACACACAGCTGCTTCTACTGGACCTGTTCCTTCTGACCTATCCTAAGATGGCTCGCTTCATAGACCCTGGACAGCAGGAAACAGCCAACTCTCCTTAAGACCGGACAAACATCCCCCATACCCATTCTTCTAGGTTCCCCCTAAAGATACATCACCTCCAATGCCAGCAGGAAGTAGCCAGATATCACAATGACCCTATTGCTGCTTTGCTGTCACTTCTTTCTAATTTTTCATTTTTAATTAAACCAAAACGAGGGTTTGTTAGTATTCTGTCTAATCTCCACTTCCACAGTTACCTGGCAACAGAGGTAGGCCTGCCCACTATAAAAGGGGCTGCTTGACTCTTCCTCTCTCTCTTGCTCTCTTGCTCTCTTGCCTCTAGCTTACCTCTGTCCCCTCTCCCCTCCCCACTTCCCTTCCCCATGTGGTCATGGCTGGCCTCTACTTCCTCTCTTTCTCCACCATCTTCCTCTGTTTCTCTCCCTCCAACTTTGCTCTCTGCCTTGAATAACTCCCCCACCCTTGGAATCGTTTGGTCTGATGTTGTTTGTTCTAAGCTGTGCGCCAAAGTCTAACAGCACCCTCTATCCTTTCTGAAGAACAGACTTGGATTCTTATGCTATGTGATTCACACACTGATACAACAGTCAGCAGACAGAAATGTGAGCCTGCTTCCTCGACTGGAAGTCACACCTATGCTACCGTGTCAACTGCCTCTTATAAGATTGTATATATAAGTGGGAGAAGAGATCCTTGGTCCCATGAAGACTGGGAGTCATGGGGGGGGGACATTTGAGGGTGGGGAGGTGAGATATGGGGGAGAGTGACTGGGGTACACCAACGTGGAGGTAGGAGGAGGGGGGGAGGGATAGTGAGTTCCTGGGAGGGAGGGGAAATGGGGTAAGGAGAGAACATCTGAAATGTAAATAAAATTTCCAATTAAATCCTTTAATCCCAGCACTTGGGAGGCAGAGGAAGGTGGATTTCTGAGTTCGAGGCCAGCCTGGTCTACAGAGTGAGTTCCAGGACAGCCAGGGCTACACAGAGAAACTCTGTCTCAAAAAACCAAAAAAAAAAAAAAAAAAAAAGATTGTAAAATGCATCATAAAAGAAAAATATCATGATTCCCATGAATAATAATCCGTAAGAAAATTGCAATGGAGTCTCAAGGGAGGAGGAGAAATTGTGCTCAACTTCAACAGGACCCATGGTTTTCTATCAAGAAATGCTTCGTGGGTAGAAGTAGCTATAGTTTGGAAGATTGTTAGGGCAAATAGCAGAGGTAAAGGAAATTTCAATTGATATATTCCACTAAGGGTAAGCTGTGCTGAGAAGACAAAGCTAGAAATGTATGGTAAGTTTTAGACACAGAGATGGACAGAAACAAAGGAAGAATGAGCTCTGGTCCACTGACCTTAATTCTACAAAGACACTGACAGTAAAACAAAGTTCAGGCTCTGCCAACAGCAGGCTTAACCCTGATCAAAGCTGGATCAAAGCCAGAATCTGTCAGATATTATTAACTTAGTGACATATATGATTAAGTTGAGAGTATCTGAGCAGCATGAGATTTAACTGTTGGGTTAAAATCAATTTACAAATCCTGTCTTTTGCTTCTTAGTTTTGCCCTGATTTTGAGCTGTAGAGAAAGAAAAAAAAATCTTCATATTATTTAAGAATGACATTGGTATCTGTAACAGATAAAGGACATAAGAGATAGCAGTTCCTAAGGAAAGAAATACATTTGAAGAAATGTCTGAAACATTTAACAAATAATGATTCTCTGGGCCATTAGCCACCAGAAGAGTTTACATATCTTCCAGGAGAAAAGTGAGTAAAGTAGATCCTGTCTGTTGTTTTCACACCAACTCTACTGAAAGTTTGAGTGGACCACAGTTTACTAACATTTTCAAAGCCCTGAATAAATGAGGACAAATAAGATTAATAATGAATTTACAATTGACAAAAATCATTAATCTACAGAGATGTTTCTATGAATTCAGATCTTATCTGACATCTACCACATTACTGCTCATGCCAATGTAGATGCCGGCAATTAGCTGTGAGCTACTGTGGCCCTGTTAGCCGAAACACAGATCAATGCTGCTATTATGAAGACAAAATCAGCACACAGAAATGCTTTCCTCACGCTGTCTAACATCATCCATATTGATGTTTTCTGTCAATATATAATAATACACTGTCACACTTGATGGGACAGGAGGAACCGATTACACAGAAATTGTACTGGAATATGTTTTTAGACATTGTTTCTCAGCAACAGTGTAATCAAAGTGCTTATTGATTCAGAAACTGACTGCCTGTCCCCACACGATGCAGGAGGCAGCAGCATATGTTACTTATTCTTATTCATTTCACAGTTGTGTTTAAAGGTGTTGGTAAAAGGAAAAAATATGTAATCCATTCTTGTATTCCTCTCTTGTCTTTACTTCTTTGGCAAAAATCCATAAAATTGTCAATGTTCTTCACCCTCTCTATTCAAACCTGAAGGTTTTGGTTTCCACAATTCAGCTATGAATGATCCTATCTTCTTACCTGTTTTCATCACCCTAGTTTGAAATATCATCTTTTCTTGTCTAGATCTAGGTTGCTGATATATGCTTATCAATTTTCATGTGGTCTCACTGAATGGCCTAAAACCAGTATCTAGATGCTACACTTCTGTTCAGAGTGTGTGAGCTGTACATGTTGTACATGTGTGTTTGTGTGTGTGTGTGTGTGTGTGTATATAGTGTGTGTGTGTGTGTGTGTGTGTGTGTGCACGTACATATGTATGTATAGTGAGGAACTCCACAATGCATATGCATTCCAAAGCTCAATACTTTACCATTCTCCGGATCACTTCCACTCAAGCATGTTTATCAGCCAAGCCTTGTCTCCTGTGACATTCCTGTCTTTGAGTGCCCATTTGCCATTTTAATACCCTCAAAGACACCCACTTCTGTCCTATTTTTTTTGGTGACTCCTACATAGTATAAAGTTAATTTTCCATTTTAGTGTTTGTGACAGTTAAGGTTAGATGTTACCTCAGCCAAATGCTAGAATTGCTTGTGATATGGGTCTCTGGGAATGACTGTCAAGGATTTTCTTAATTTGGTTAATTGAAATATGAGGGACTATCATGAATGTGGGTGGAACCATTCTATGGGCTGTAGTTTGCACCAAGTGGGGAAAAATAAAGAAGCTGTACATGATGTATGTACTCATCTTCTGCTTTCTGCTCTTTAATGCCTTGGGCTCTGGCATCTGAGAATTCTGCTCAATGATGGACTAGAGCTTAGAATTTGGGCTCAAATAATCATCATCATTTTATGACAGCAACAGCAATAGTATATAAGTCTGTCTTTATGTACACCGTTGTAAACTTAACTGATGTGTTCTACATTTTATTTCCTTTGTAGTAATTATGAAAATAGGAAGGCATATTTTATACATTGAATTTTTAGTCTTATGAATTATTCAGCTTTAAAGTCATTAACTGATTGGGGGTTTTGATGCTGACAAGGAGTGTACCCACTTTGTATCAACCCAGCCTCAGCAATTGTTCATGTACTATAAGTCCTCAGAAAATACATCTTCTTAGTGATTTAACAAGTACTCAGTCAATAAAACACACACTGAAGTCTGTTTCAGTCTCCTCTCAGCACCATGAGAAATACCCTTGAAAACATCTTGAAAGGAGAGAAGCTGTATTTTTTTATTAGATATTTTATTTCTTTACATTTCAAATGTTATCCCTTTCCACGTTTCTCCTCTGCAAACCCCTATTCCATCCCCCCTTCCCTTGCTACTATGAGGGTGAGTCCCCACCCACATACCCATTTCTGCCTCACCACCCTAGCATTCCCCTACACTGGGGCATCAAGCCTTCACAGGACCAAGGACCTCCCCCCATTGATGGCAGATAAGGCCATCCGCTGCTACATATGCAGATGGAGCCATGGGTCCTTCCATGTGTGCTCTTCTGTTGATGGTTTAGTCCCTGGGAGTTCTGGGGGTTACCCACCTATACCCAAAATTTTAACAGAGAATTGCTCCTGTCTAAAAGAAATACAAGGACAAAGAGTGGAGCAGAGACTGTAGGAAAGGCCATCCAGAGACTGCCCCACCTGAGGATCCATCCCATATGCAGACACCACACCCAGATACTACTGCTGATGCCGAGAAGTGCTTCTTGACAGGAGCCTGTCTCCTGAGAGGCTCTGCCAGAGCTTGACCAATACAGAGAAGCTGTATTTCTACTCATGCCTTCCAAGTTTTGTGTGTGGTCACTTAACTTTGTTGACTTCAGGACTGTGGTAGAAGGAAGTTCATGGGTGGGAATATGTGATAAAGTAAAGTGGTTTACTTCATGGTGATCAGGAGGCAGGAGGCAGAGAATGAAAACTAAGTAGTGCCCGGGAATAAGTGACAACCCTCAAAGATGTACCCTGAATGAACCCACCAACTGCAATCAGGTACTACCTGCCCTGACCCCACTGGTGAGTCTTTCTCATCTCTACATAGCTGTGGACTATATTCTTAATACAGGAGATTTGGTAGGTATGGTTTTAATCACTTTATGTCTCAACCATAACAGTGCATCAATAATACAAAGAATAAGCTGTCTCCTAAGATCAAGAGTTCCACAATAACTGTAAATGTACTACTTAGTTCTCTCACATATGATACTGAATATCATTGTATATCATCCACTATGCACATAATAGTTGTTAACTGAGATCTTTTACTTATCCAAGCAAACTGCAGCTCCAGACCTGACAGAAGCAATGACAGCTCCATGCTCTTGTTTACTCACAGACTCATCCACTGTTTAATATAGCTGAATAAAAATAGAAAGGGTCAGAAACTTGAAGCAGAAACTCTCAGAAGAATATGCATTTGTGAAACAGTGAGAAATAAAGGAAACTAATTTTTGATATTACAAGGAGTGACTGGGAGCAATTAACTATACCTAGAGTTTCTGAAGTAGGAATGCTCATGAAAATGCGATACATGGAACAGTGACCCTTCACCTTGTCGATGTAAAAGAACATCAGCCTGCTCTATATTTCATATTCCTCTTCAAATATGCATTTTAAAAATCCTGATATATAATCATTAACCATTTTAAAAATCATTATTTTCTTAGGAATTAAAAAGGTTATTGTTTGTACAGTTGAATTTCATCTAAATGAGAGTTAAGGATAATAAACCGTAAATCTTATGTTCATAATGAAATAAATGACTGATATTGGCCCAAACCAATTTGACTGGAATCTTCTAGTTTTAATTACATTTATATAATAGTATTGTTTCTTACTTTGTCAAATAGGAATAGAATCTAGAGAATTTAAGGCTGTGTGGCCCTGTTCCTGTGGAAACTCAAACAAATGTCTCACCCCAGATAGGGGACTTAGACAGACCATAGTCTTAATACGAACAAAGTCCATCTTGATAAATCAATGGATTTTATTGGGGTTATTTCTTCTCAGCAACTGGGCTATTCTAAGTCCCTCAGAGTTCATCTGGTTTAAGATTTTCTCTCAGGCGTCCTTCACACTTATATACACATGGGGAAGGGTTGTAGAGTGAATCTGGTCAGTTTTAGGAATTTCCTGAAGTCATAACTGATTTGTTTCATTATTTGAGTTTGATTCACATGTGCTGATTTTAATGTGCTTCCATGCAGAATCAATCAAAGACAAAGTTTTACCTCAGAGGAAATTACTTCATAACATAATAGTTCTCATTTAATAACATAATTACTACTTAACATAATAGTTCTCATTTAAGGTAAGTCCTTTAGATTGCAGAGTAAAAAGTTTCTTTATTCTAGAATCACAAAGTATAAAATAAACAATATCTTCAGTCATATTATCTATCTTTAATATCCCCATATTTTTTCTAATCTTCATAGATTAACTAAATATATAGAGAGTATACATTCATCATTTTTGATCTGAGAATACATTGATAAGATTTTATTTTCAATTATAATTTTAGATGGCAACATTGAAGCATTCTCAACTTATAGATCTTTTAAGTAACCATGGACTTCATGTATGGTGGGCTTTCAAATTTCCACATACAACAGCTGCAAACAGACCATAATAATCAAAGGCATGCCATGTTTCGGACTCATCTCATACACTGTCTATGGCAATTTCTTTGACAAAATGCTCATCAAAGGAATAAATGATCTTTGTTTCCACCAAATGAAAATGTATTACTTATATTATTGCAAATTTTAATTAGCTAATGGAGCTAATTCCTATACTATCTAAATAAAGAAGCATGATTGAAGTCAATTTTCAATTGAAGTTTCCTCATTTTTATACTAATTTATATATAATGATGAAGCTCATAATATTTGGGCACATTTTCCCTGACTAATCCTTCAATCTTGTCTCTGTCATATGCCAGAATTAGTTTTCTGAAATTTACTTTCTTAATGACTCCAAACTAATTCATTAACAGTCACTATACTTAGGTGATGGAAATATTAAATGAAGTTTTAAGTACATGCACTTGTTTCTCTCCACAGGTTTAGGAGTTACAGTCATTGATAATTTCTATTGGGGACCTTAAATCTATTATTCCATCACTAGTTTTTTTTTCCAGTGGAGGCTCTAGATTTATGTGTTTTAAAGTGTAGCTAAATAGGGCTTTTTTCTGTCTTTTAATCAAAATATAGCCATGCCCAGATGGCTGAGTAAAGAAAGTCTGCATTTATGTTATTAAGGGCAGCTCTAGCAGAAAACTCATCAGCTAGGCTGGCTGTCCTGTGATATTAATATATTTTCTCTCATGAATGTAAGTTGACTAGAATCACTGTCAAGACGTTCCTAGGTTAAGATAAAAAAAAATGTGTACATTCTCTTTTTGAAAATCCTCCTTCTTATGACTTATGTGAAAGAACACACACACTAAAAGAGTTGAACGTATCTGTTCTACATGGTGGGAACACACTTTCCCCAACTTTTACGTGTTTTCAGTTTCTTATTAAACATATACGTCTTTCATGTGTGATTTGCACACATTTTTGTTTATGCCCTCAGGCCAGATGCTGACTAACAACTTTAATTTTATTTCCATTGTATTTGTTCATTGGAATTCACATGTGCTGTGCATCTTGGGAATTCACAAGCAGAGAATCTGACTTCTTCCTTAGCAGACTCTAAAGCTGGAATCACCTTTTCCCAGGTACTACTCAAACCTGGTATTTTTACCATAGCTCTGGAAAGTCTGTTTTGAAGCCTTTCTCAGAAGAGTGATGTGTATGCTGCTGTGAAGGCTCAGGTATTCATCCTACAGCTAACAAATTACCCTGTCACATTTGTATCTATTCTATTAGAAGACACAAGGATGTGAAAGGCCAGGTGTGCATTACTCACTATACCAAAAACAAATCCATTATAAACATGTTTCCTTCATTTTTCTGCCTAAATGTCAGGGAATGGGTTTAAGAGAATGTCCACAGCTCCTGGCATAGGGCCTGACCTGCCATATAGAAGCAGGAATGGCTGCTTTTTGACCCAAGAGCAGTATCTCTATCTTTCCGAAAACGTTGATGTTGAAGTGTGACTGAAAAGGGAGTCCAAAGCAATGAAAAGCTTATTTGACACCTGTGAGATTCTCCAGAAAAGACAATTAAGATTTATCTCAATAAAATTCATCCCTACGTCCTAGTCTAGGTTTCTGATGAAGTTCTTGTCTACCATTAGACTATGCTGCTGACTGCTCTGATGCATCTGTCTGACAGAGCCTGGAACCACATCTGTTCAATTTTGTACTTTGAGCCATTCATCTGCTTTCTAATCAATAAGATTGTAAGTATTAAACTCAGTCATAGCTAGACCTCCAAAGAAGCTGGCTAAACAATTCCCAAGCGATTCCCATGGTTTATTGTCAAATGCCAGGAGATGTTCTTCGTAAGTTTCAACCTCATTGTTAAAGCTGTCCCAGGTGAAACAGGATGTATCAGTGAATTTGAAAAATGAACCAAATTGTGTGGCATTCCTGCTGCATCTAAATGTGCCTGTACTGTAGCTGCTCCTTCAGCCCTTCATGTTCTGCTCTCTTTCAACCTTTGTTATAAGTGGTAACTTAGGGAAATGTATGATTTCATCGCTGACTGTTACATTTACAACACGTTTCATACAGAAAATTGGTGATTTTGACAAGAACGTTGGTATCAGAACCAACAATGAAATTGCAAGAAATAATTGCTTCAGTTTGAATCTCTCCACATTCCCCTAAAATGTTTTTATTAGCAAGGTATCACATAAAGGAAATTGCACATTTGAATAATTTTAATTTAGTTATCACAAATTTTATTCTAAATTGGTGCCACTTATCTATACACTACCACATTTGCCTTTATCAACAATCTTATTCAACCATATAGCATTGTGCTTGATGTGTTTTTAAAAAGAGACTTCATTGGTGCATCCCTGCTTAGGAGGTATTAAGAAAACAGCCTTTAAACAACAATGGTACCAATACATCAAGAGATAAATCTGTACTCCGCCTCACAGGAATTTCCTGCAACACACACAGCCGTGTCCTTCAGTAGCTGTAAAGTTTCTGTATCTTTCTTTTGCTCATGGATATATATTCAGCTATCCACATAATACAAATTTTTGTTACAAATACCCCTTGAAAATCCAAAATGAGCTCTTATGATGTTGAAATCTACCTTTCCTGATATCTATAGCTTTTTGAAGCACATTTCCAAATCCTTACAGAATATAGCTATTACGAGTTCCTACTGAGAAACAAAATTGTGTATAATACAGCTCTCAGAGGTTTGTCATTATTACAATCAGCACTAGGTAGGTGGTACTAATATTTTTGTCACTAAATGAGAGATGAGTATTAACACTAAAATAAAAATATTTGATAGGAAATAAAATGACATGGTGTTGAGCAGGTGGCTTGATGGTTTTTCTTCTAACATGTTAACAGACTTGGGTTGGAGCTCCAACATGGCACACAGTAATAAAGTTAAATAATAACATACTAAAGTATGTATTATATTAAATAATAATATCATTATAATTAAAAACAATAGGGACATTATCTAGTTTCATTGCAGTGTTGGGGGCCTTGTACTTATGAGCCAGCTATGTATGGCACTTATGGTATTTTGTGCATAATGTTTGAGGGACAAAATTTAAATTCATGTTTTTCCACACAAATGGACATGATTGAGGTCATCTTGGTATTTTTCTCTAATTTCCTCTGATCATACATGCATAGTTGTTGAAACTACATTAGGGATATCCAAATGCTCAGTATCTCACTGTCTGCAGAGAGACAAAGTAAAACAAAACTTGTTTCTTGTGGCAGGTAAAATTACCACATTTATATGTTACTTTCAGTGAAATCATGTGGTATCTTTGCTGCTTAAAATCTATTTTCTTCATACTTCCTAAGCAGGAAGACACTGAATACATCCCTGTTTAAATGCAGTCAAGTACAAGGGTATGTGGCTGAATAAAATTGTTGATAAAGGCAAATGTGGTAGTGTAAAAATAAGTGGCACCAATTTAGAGTAAAATTTGTGATAACTAAATTAAAATTATCCAAATGTGCATTTCCCTTATGTGATACGTTGCTAATAAAAAAAACATTTTAGGGAAATTTGGAGAGCCTTAAATTGGAAGATGACAAAATTTCCATTCCATGTAACTCAGCGGAAATCTGACCCAGTATTCTTCATGCTCTGCCTCAGTCTCAGACAGCTTCAGTTACTCTGAGTAATTGTAACCACGGCAACATGACAGGGAATAATTAATGAAGGGAATTCAACTTCAAAACCGTAGCACATTCTAAATTACAAATATTAGAATAATAACAATGCCGCACACCTCTTCCCACCTTCAACTTGACTGAAGTAATCTTCTGATTTTATGATTTTAATTTTTTCACACACACACATCACACACACACACACACACACACATATATATGACACACCCTTATGCATGTATATGAGAGAGGGAAAAGTAAGTTCATGTGTCATCTTATTAAATCTATATTGGCTAAATATCTACACATATATTCTCTTTTTCACCTCTTTCATAAGCACCAAGGGTTCTGGTTTGTGATTTAGTCTATCAGAGTGATAGATCACTTGACTGTAGAGCCTGTATCTGTGATACACTAATTTTATGGTCTTGGTCACTCATTAACTATTCAAACATTGAAATTTCCAACAAAATGATATTGCTGTTAATGCTACTAACTATCATTACACTATTGGAGAAAACAATCTAGAAGTCACTATTTTTGATGACCACAAAGCAAAGAATAAACTCTCAACAAATGTCAATAGACCCACTCACGAACACACCACTTTCAAACATATCTGCCGTTCTTCTAGCTCTGTGGGGCAGCAGTAACAACTATTTCCCTAGAGAAACGTAAGTGTTTGGACAAACACTAAATATATAAGTCAGAAATGTGATTTCTGAATGTGCTGAGTGCAGCAAAGATAAAATACATGTCAGATGTGGTGCTGTGTTTAGGACTGTGGATAAGTGGCTTTCTGAAATCTGATCTTTAACTAAAACTTAATCATGGGGAGTAGGAAGCAATGTGGAGGATGGGGTGACAGCATGTATCTGCTAAACAGCCAGTCTCCAGTTCACACTGTTTCCATAATGGCTGCTCCAACAGCTTCATGGATGTCCAACACCATCCCAGGATTTCCAGTTGAATAATCAACCATTAAACATGTCTGCAAGGACTTGCCTTCTGATACCAAGAAGAAAGGTTAGAGGGAGAGGCGAATTGCTTACTAGTCTTAATGCTTTCACCTGTTCTCATACCATCTTCAGCTTCGTTCAAAATCCTCAAGACCTCAATAATACATTTTCCATCAGGGAACCAGATACAGTGAATCCTTGTGACACTTGCAATGAGTAAGAAGTAGCCCAGAGTCACTCTGTGGATTTGGGAATACTGTCATGAAATTAATAATCGTACATTTTTAAGGTTTCTATCAACACAGACACCACAGATAACATGAAAGATGGTATATTCTTTCGGCTATTTCATAGGTTTTCCTAAATGTTTTCAAGGCAACACAAATTATCTTAGCCTCACCTTCATGAAAATTCCAAACACAAAATCCAGAACAGGGAAACCTCTTCATTGACTTCAGAATTACAGACATGTGGCTCAGTTGATCACTTGCATAAGCCAATTGTTATAAGAATGGGAAAGGATAGAAATAAACTTAATAAAAATTATAAATGTTTAAGGAATGCAGATTTCAAATGTTAAAGCAGTATTTGTAGAAGAAAACAAAAGGCATTGTTTATGAATTTTAGTATGCTTTACTAATGTCCAATCATTTTCCATATGACCAATTTATAAGTTCCTTCTTTTAGCAACTAATTCCTAAGTCTTGCTGTTTTTCTGCCTTCTTGCTGTAGGGTGAGTGGTGTAGACATCCCTTTTCCCCTACAGGGAGAAGGGGGGTTCCACAGATAGGGCCTGAACAAGGACCCCTGGATTGTGCAGAGTCTGTGAGTATAATCTCAAAGGGTACTGTCACTTTAGCCTGACCATCTCTCTTTAGGATAGGACATCTCCTCTCCTTTCCTTGCTTTCCTTTGGGATTGTGCCTTCACATGAATCTGGATGTGGTTTGCAGAAAAACTGATGCCTTTTGGTCCAGGAGACTACCTGATGATATTGGCCAAAGATTCCCCTACCCTCTTTCTACACCCTTATCACGCACCAGGGCATAGGCAATGAACTTTGTCTTTCGTTTAAAAACAAAACAACAAAACCGGTGGTGGTGGACCATTTAAAGGTCATTAGCCACTAGAATGGCTGTCAGTTTCTTAAATCTGCAGAAAGGCTGAGCCTGTCAGTCCTCTGGGGAAGAATTGCCTAGGGAATGTGGAGCATCCTTGGCATCCCTTCTTGTCTTTTCTATCATGAGGAATATTTCATCATTTAAAACACCCCCTCAGGTTAGAAACTATGAGTCCTCAACCCCATCTGCTTCCCTTCCCCTCACCCAGCAACCCTGCACTCTACAGTACTCACAAAAGTCTTTTCATCCTGGAACCAGCAAATCTGGCCTCTTGAGGACTTAACAAAAAAATGTAGGAAGATCCTCATAAACCCCTGGCCCCCTCAACACAAGCAAGCATAGAGAGGCAGCTGGCATTCCGTTGGCTGGCTCTGCCTCCAACTCTGCTTGTGTCCCTGCTGGAAGTTTCCAGCTCTGGGCATTCATGGTTGATCACCACCCACCAAGACTGGAAACCACCAAAGACAGACTGCTGTTTTAAATAAAGAGTTTAAATTTCCCCATAAGCTCACCAAAAGTCCCCTCCTTCATCCCAATGAGACACCACCATCCCTTCCTAAAGCTAAATTCTACACCGTTGATAACCAAATAAGCTACAATATAATTTATGACCTTGTGATAATATCTCCCTCAGATAAGGTGCTTACCCTTACCCCTGTACTGAGTAAAAGAATAATTTCCTCTACTGACAAGTTGACTCAGTATTTAAAAGATGCTATCTATGAAACCAGACAAGCTAAGTTTAATCCTACAGACATTCATGGTAGACAAAAGAAAAATAATTGACTCTCATACTTTTTTTTACCTTCACATAAGTACCATTCACATACATACACACCCCACCACACACATCTCACACTCACACAGATGGAAACACACACACACATGCAATAAATAAAATCTTAATAATTTCCTTCACTGTGTTGCATTTTAAGGGAAGAAAAACAAAAATTAAACATAATGAAAAAACTGAAGATGTCAAAAGAAAACAGGTAATATACATAATACACATATATATACATATTGCATATTGATATATATATAATAGATAGATACATTATATATATATATATATATATAATATATATATATATTTATGCATGTGTGTGTGTGTGTACATGATGTTATGCATACACACACATATATACACAAAAGAGTATACATACCTATATATATGTACTATAATGATGGGCATATATAGTATATAATAACTACATTGATTTTAGAGCCCTTTCTGTTATGATTAAAATATGAACTGATATCTACAGAAAGGTAGTAAACCATGGGCCTTGTGCTCTGGTTGACATTTTGAAGAAGGTTTTGTGCAGAGCTTACACAGTGCTGGTATTTAGCTGTAGGGGAGGCTTGCTTGCTAATGATTAAGATAAATCCTACATGGCTAGACGGGTGTGAGTAAGAAAGAGAAAGTGGTCAGGAAGGGCTGGAACCCTTGGATAGTGAGGCAGAAAAGAGATATTCATCTAAGCATGTGTTATTTTCCTTATGGTGGTATGATAAACTGTTTGCATAGCCACGATTCATTTTAATTTTGGTTTTGTTATATATTTTTTTCTGAGTTTGACTTGTGATGCATTATCCTTTTACAGCATGAGTGCATGTGCTTTTATGTTTAGAACAATCTTCCATCAATTCATTTGTCCTTTTCTATACTGTGTACATTTCATGAACTTCATGTTTATTAAAACTACTTTATTGTAAGCTTATATTTTTTCAAAACCTACTTCATTAACTATACTTAAATGCTTTAATCTCCCTTCTAACCCACCCCCCACCAAAGGTAGTGGAAAGGAAAGATAAGTAGGGCAAAGGAGGTTGAGGATCTGTTTAGAAATAGTACTTTGGGAGCAAATGAGGTCTACATTGTCAGAATATTAGCAGTTCAGTTAATAGAAATCCACAGTAGTACCTCGAACCACTCACAAACACCATTCATGAATCAGTAATAGAAGTTCAATTCAGAAGAAACCTCAAGACACTGACAATTAGCCCGGATCTATGGAAGTGGCAAGAAGCTGCCAGAACACCATCATAAATTGTTTGGTCCATTTCTCTTGTCCAAGTCATGATAAAGGATGATCAACAGAGTGTCAAGGTGAACCAATACCACACAGCATTGTCAGTGATGAACAGAGTCAGCAAAGCACAACAAAGACCAACCAAGAGTGCAAGGCAAACCAATGCCACATCGCGTCATCCACTGTCTGTTGGGTGATACTTACCCCGTTTTAAATATCATGTGTTCTCTCAAGCATCTGCTTTAGCAAAACATCTCATACTCTTTTGCCAGGCTGTTTACAGAAATAGCACTTATGTGTCCATTCTCACAAAAATATCCTCCCACATGTCTGCTTCAGCAAAAACATCCTCTCATAAGACAGTTTCCAGAAAACTATCACATGACAAAACTGCATCTCCTAAGAAACCAGAAATTTCCACTTTATTTTTATCAATTTTGTTTTTCTGGGGCCAATTATGTTTGATGGGGTTTTTTTTGTTGTTTTGTTTTGTTTTTAGGTCAGTGGAAATTGAAAAATGATTTAATTGTCTTGTTTTGTTCTGTTTTATTTTCCCATGGTGATAAATACGTGTGATATGTATTGTCTAACACTTAAGGAAAGGATTTTTCTGTTTATTGAGTTTTAAATAAAGCATAGTAGTAATTTTCTTTCTATTATTTATTTTGTAGCTTTTGCAGTTTTTCATTTGATTAGCAGTTGCTAGATGCATGTACTATGTTTAGTCGAATGATAACTTGGAGAGAGAAAAGCATTCAGTATGTTTTGTGCCTTTGTTAGTTTCACTTGTTATAATTCCTCAAGTGATATCCTAATTACTACATATCCCCTTCATTTAGAAATGATTATAAACATTTTCCTCAGGATCTTTTCTACTCTGGCTTCTAGTTGATTTTATTTTTCCTATTTATTCTCTTTTGTTGTTGTTGAACAGAAGTCTACTTGGGATTTATGAGAAATAACAACAGATATTATTATTATTATTATTATTATTATTATTAATTCTTGACAGACGTGGTTTTGTTTGTTGTTAATTAGATCTTATAAACTAGTCATATCTTCAGAATGGTCTTGATCCCATATTCACCTTACAACACAACCCAAAAGGAATTTTGCTTTTATTTTTACTAGAAGGGAATTGGTACAGATCTGACAGATGAACGAACTTGGAGCCCAGAGCCTGTTCATCTCCTACACATCACTGTGTGTGGTGTTTGGTGCCTTGTGGTTACTGTGATGTCTAATGCTTTGTCAGGAATAATAAGTAGCATATTATACACTGATGTTTCACTGACATTGTGTTTGTTCTCCTCACAAGATCCTGTTGAGGTCTTGTTTCAAGTGCAGAAATGTGGATATTAGGGCTTCTGTGATCTGTTTATTGACAAACAACCATTGTGATGGCAGAAAACCAACAAAGCCCTCACTGAAGTCGCTGGCAGATACTTGGGAACCTTTGTGAGTCCAAAAGATCAGGCCTGGTTGTTTGTACTCATGCATACCCTGAAGTAGAGGACAGAGTTGAAAGTTGGTCTACATGGTCATTTGAGTGAATACTTCCAGTGACCACAGTGTCTGAGGGTCTAGTGAACCATTGTTCACTTGTGTTTCAGATCTGGTTTTCTACCTGGCTCTTGAAATGCTGTCACTGTCACTATCTGGGCAGCAATCTCTTCCATGGGACAGGGCTGCTTCAAGACTGTTGCTCTGGAAGCAACTGTCAATTATGTCCCTTGCTCTCATCCTGGGGATGATCTGCAAGCAAGGCATGCTGTTGCTTGGAGATGGGTAAGGTGCAGTGTCATAAAGATATTTATCAACCTGTCTGGCGCTTTGAACCCAGAGGACTAGCAAAAGAGGGAGACTAAAGAGGATGCACTAAGGAGTCAAAATAGCACCACATTAGGACAAAACAAAGTTCCTTTTCCTATTCTGTTCTTTTCTCTGTCCTGCTTGGTATGAAAAAAATCACCAAAATAAAATTATTATATTCATTTTCTTTGTTCATATCTTTTTTCTGTAAATGCACTTGAATAGGATGTTTTCTAGGGTCTTTCTATAATATGGCTGAGAGAAAAATTAAAAATTTACCATGAATTAAATTTGCCTTTATCTTGAAATAAAACTCTCAAAATAAGACCAAAATGCTCTCTAATCATTTCTAAAAGAAAGATGCATAGAATAATTAGGACATTACTTAAGAGATTATAACAAATGAAAATAACAAAGTCTCAAAACAGATTAAATGTTTTTTTCTCTCCATGTTATCAACCAACGAATCATGGTGGATACGCCATACAGTGGCTATTTTCTCTTCAGATTTACCTCACTGCTCTCTGACCTCATAGATTCTGCCTGTAGTTCGACCCTTTGTAACCGTGTCAAAACAATCAGCAAGAGTTACTGGGTAGTGAGGGTCATAAGGCTCCAAGTTCTTAGCAAGGAACTTAAATCTATGGTATGTGTTTTACTCATATAGTTGAGTTGGTCATTAAAGCAAGAAATGTCTAGAAAATGCAACCTTTATGTGGCTTCCTCGGAACTTAGTCAGAGAAGTATGCTGTGGGTAAAAGAAGACCTGATAGTACATATTATCAAAGAAACACTTTCATATGGATTTTTGAATAGGTGAATCTACAAGACAAATTCCATTTATTTTTTATTTGGTTAGTAGATAGAACATATACCCACACCCATCCTTCCAAAATCATAAGGGGACAAAGGGAAGTGAAATTATATTTTTAGAATCATTCAACACATTTAGGAAAAGATATTAATTACTATGCTGTTGGGAAGGTAAAGTGAAGGCCCTGAGACCTTGACTTCCATTAAGGAGATTTTGGTGCATTAGGATTAGAAGTCCTTGATTGGTGCTCAGTCACATTCATGTAGGCATTTTGCCTATTTCATACACGTTCTGCATATAGGTACAAATTCTTTACTTGCTTCACACAGCAAGATATTTAGAACCACATGCCTCCTGCAATGTCTTAAGTGTTCATACCATCAGAGAAACTAACTCAAAAGTCTACTTGTATGTTTATGAGTTTTTGATGAGAGTTGATGATTTCAAGGAGAATGACATTGGAGAATATGAGAGATTGTTATTAACGTAATCTTTGACAAGAAATCATGAAGAGAATCACTGAATCATACACAAGTTCCATATGTCCAACTTGATACTAAAACCAGCATAGGCATCTTCTTTAGTGTGTACATCACAGTATCCCACCATCCCCATTACTACCACCAATATACAGACACACTCACACATGCATGCATGCACATGCACTCATGCGCACATGCACATATACAGAACAACACTGATATTGGCCTGTTAGTAACAGTGTGCCACCTAGTGTTTGTAGATATTGTCAATCACAGACAAGTTTATGTTGTCAGTCTTAGTAATAAATTTACAAGGTGACATGAGTTACTTCTTCATCCTGTCACACCATGACAAAAACATGTTTTTAAAGATTATATTAATATTTACATATAAACATTTTCACTGTAATATAGTAAAGTATGTTTGCAAATGCCTAGGCAAATAGCAAGACTTCATAATTCGAACCTAATGGCAATCATGTAACTATTGTTTAGTTTTCAGTACAAAAAAACATTTGTTTATGATTCCTGATTCAGAAATCTTTAGATTTGTGCAGTAGTTATCTAGAACCTTCCCCTTATCAAGGAAGAAATGTGACTAAGTAGTAGTAGTACTGCAGTAGTCAGTCAAGATGCAATGTAAAATACTAAGGTTGAGATACCTTCAGTGGGATAATACATAATGGAGTTTAAAAACTGGGTGATTCACATAATACAAATCAGTTTCACCCCTCCCACCCCTTTATTTTAAGCGATCTCAGTGCTTAGCAATAATGTCCGGGTGACAAAGAAATGTTCAAATGAAATGAATCATAATAAAAACTGGGTTCATTTAAGATATTGAGATTCTAACCCACAGAATTTTGCCTGTTCTTCAATATTCAAACCTGATAAGGACATAGATTCCCTTTTGTTCCAATTCTATGTGAAATTACAACAATTTGGACACTTTTTCATTCTTCATTATTTAATCTTCATTCATTCACCAAATGGTGCCCATGAGCCAGCACAGGCCAAGACCTCTCTCCATACATGATAGTTGACACCACTGGATTCACATCCTTCATTTTTGCCATAATTATCATGCGTGCATTGTTTAGCCCAATCTGCCTCATCCCATTCTGTGGACTGTAACTATGGCAAAAGTATCTTCACTCATATATATGAGGCACATCCAATGAGTAGGCACAGAGCACAATGGATTACCTAGGTCACCAATGGATGCCTAGGTCACCTTCACTTGTCACTGAGACTGAGCCATACAACATTAAATTAGTCTTTGTTATGCTCATTCATGGTGCCCTTGGTGCTTATGTCTTTGATAAAACGAGCTTATTTGTTCATTAGTTAGAGAGGGGCATAAGATAAATAAAACAGTTCTTGACCTATATACCATTATCCTCTCATGAATTAGCCAGAAATATGGGCCACTGTTGGTGATTTATGTAACTGCATGATAAAATAACTGTTGAGAAGATGGGGTACATCATCAGCAGATGATTCTGTATGCCTTCAGCTTGATAATGTATTGAAGCTTGATTTTGAAGAGAGTAGGATCATTCCACCAAGACACAAAGGAAAGAGTACAAGTAGTAGTTACACACATCAAAGAATCAGCCTTCCAAAGATGGTGAAATGAGGGCATGTCAGGGGAGGAAGCAACTCTTATGATTGACAGAGTTGGTGTAGCTTGTGGAACAATTCACAATCCAATGTCCCTCCACTGACTGAGCTTCTAGAGCCAAATAACATAAATATGTAGTCTATAGAACTTTCTAGCCTGAATATTCTATGTGTGTGGTAGTTTGACTTGGCCCAGGGATTAGCACTGTTAGGAGGTGTGGCCTTGTTGGAGGAAGTGTGTCTTTTTGGAGGTGGGCTTTAAGACCATCTTCCTAGCTGCCTGGAAGCCAGTCTTCTGCTATTTGACTTTGAAACAAGATATTGAACTTTTAGCTCCTCCTGCAATATGTCTCCCAAGATGTTGCCATGTTTCTGCCTTGATCATAATGGTCTGAAACTCTAATCCTATAAACCAGCCTCAGTTAAATGTTGTCTTTATAAGAGTTGCCTTGGTATTGGTGTCTGCTACAGCAATAAAACCATAACTAAGACAATGTAGAGTAAAGAATGGTGTAATTGTCTTTTGTTATTTTTTTCTGCTCTGGAATGTGCTTCATTCATGATAAAATATTATTGATCACATCTACATGAAAGGATAACTTCAAGAAGAAAGAGGCACGTTCATTTGGTCATAATAGCATAAGTAATCTTCTATTTAAGTCCAAATGGCAGGAATTACAGCCTGGAGAATTCTTATGCTAATAATTTTTTATTTATTAATTATTATATATTATTATTACTTTAAGTCATAGCACTCAGTGTAGTTGAAAGGCTGGGAGTTCAATGTGGCATTGCCTTGCACAGTTTCAGAGTCCCCAGCTATGTATCTTGGCAGGGGTTGTAGGCTGCAAGAAGAGGCACAATATAGATACAGACTTCGTGAAACACACTTCCTGAGACAAGAGTAAAACATTAATTACTATGCAGTTTCTGCAACACAAAGTAAATATTTTGGTGTGAGACTGGGGGTTTAATGCCTAATCCACCTCTCCATGATCTGGTGAGTGCCCAAAGAGGATACTTTATTCATCTTTTCAGTTCTTGTGTTTCTTTTCTATGTTATCCAAGAAGATACAGAATGCTGGATAGGCTAGCTAGGCTATTCTATACCCAAGTTTGTGGCCATAGGATTTCAATAACATACAGAATTAATGATTGTCCATCAGCAAGATATTGTAATAAGTAAAGTCGAAGAAAATAGTGAAAGATTACCTCAAATAAATGAGTTCTTACAGTTGGAAATTTAATTGACTATTGGGCCAACATTTTTAGTACTGTCACAATATCAAAGATAATTCCAAGGTCTGTAAAGTTGTACATGAAGGCTAGAGAGCAGTCACAGACACAATAATTGGCAAAGAATACAAACTATTTGTCAGTGTATTCTTCATGTAGTCTGCCTTTTTGTGCTATAATTTAAGTTTCTGAAAGGATGGTTATATAGGTCATACAGTTTAAAGGTATTTCTCACCTCCTTAGATGGACTTTGAAAAATACAAAGATACATTATAAGGAGAATATACTTTTGGGAGAAGTTACCCTAAAAGCACTCTAGTGATGTTTCTTTCTTAGAGGAAATTCAGTGTTACAGGCACAAATCTGATCTGAACAGAGAAAACACAAATGGCTCGAATCCACACTTCATCCTCTAGAATATCATTTCTAGTAACAAATAGGGAACAAAGGTAGTGTTCACATTTAAGATGTAACTAAAATGTTCACAATTTCTAAAGTTTTGGGGGATTAAGCAGTTTCAGTTGTGTGTTGTGAGGAATTATACCTATGACTAAAAGCATTCCTAAAGAAGAGTAAAGTCAGCTTCCTCCCTTGAGTGGGCTCCTGACTGAGAATGATTCTGCTTCAGTATAAGAAGTAGGATAAACATTTTTGGCTCAGTAAGAACACAGTTACAGCCATATGTTTTCAACTTTGCAATTTCCAATTCTATACTAAAACAGATTGAACCAACATTTACAATAATAAAATAAGTAAGCTGTTTTGTAAGACATAAGTAGAATACAATATTTACAAAATGATGTCAGAAGAACGGCACTGCCAAGGTTAACAAATGTGTTTTCACGAACTCAAGATACCAGTTTTCTAATAATGGTAGCCTAGCACTTTAGATGGTAGGTAAAGGATACCCACTTTCTTTGTTCATATTCAAGGTGCTTCTAGAAAGCTAGAAGAGTTTGAAAGTTCAACCATAATGAAACATTCCCAAACTCAGCTGTGAACTCAAAAATCTCTGTGTGAAGATGTTAGAAGTTGTCATGATCCATCTCACAGTATGGACATGCTCATGAATAAAGCAGCTCAACTCATAATTGCATTGAATTAAGTTTTTAAGATTGTAAGCAGAACTGCGAAGTTAAAAAAAATAAACAAAAATATAAAGAAAATGAAATTATTATCATAAGGAATTCAGAAAGGATGTTACCAATTTTAGCATATGCGCTTGTTAGCCACTTAAAGAAAGAAGCTCTAGAAGCTTAAAGGAGAACTAAGTAATCTACTAAGATTCTATTGAGAAACTCCAGATAAAGATAAAGACAGCATATAAGAATATTCAATATATAATCAGCAATGTTTACTTGCCATTGGGCTCCAGATACAATACCAAATAACTGTGGTGGTGCAGATACTGGTAGTGGTGATGGTAGTGATGATGATGATTGTGATTGTGATGGTGGTGATCTAACGATGGTGATTGTGATAATGATGATAGTTCTGGTGGTGATGTTGGTGATGTTGTAGTGGTAGTGATGATTGTGAAGATGTGGTGGTGGTGATGGTTGTAATGATGGTGGTGGAGGTGGTAATGATGATTTGATGATGATAGTGATGATTTGATGATGGTGGTGATGATTTGACGATGATGGTGGTGCTTGTGGTGGTGGTGATGGTGCTTGTGGTAGTGGTGGTGATGGTGGTAGATAATGATGGTGGTATTGGTAATGGTGCTGGTTCTGATGGTCATAATGATGATGATTATCTTTTATTAGTTTTAGTCTCTTCAAAGCCTCAGCTTAATCATCCACCATGCATACACCTGTTTTTAGAATAAAGACAACAATTTGTGTAGAGAAAGAAAATAGCTTCATACAACCATCAACTATGATTGAATGAAGTTGATTGTTATATTATTTTTCATATTCCATAACAAATTATTACAGATGGAGGAGGTTAAGGCCACACAAATTTCTATAACTAGACTGTGAAGGGAAGCCAAGGAATGGCTCTACAGCAAGTCTCATCTTCAAATGTGCCATGTTTGATATCTGAGAAGCACTAGAATGAGAATGCAAGTATGCATATTAAAAAAAATAGAACACTTTCCAACTACCATTAAAACATTTGTTAATTTATATAAACTGGTTCATCTATAGTTGTCTTTTAGAATGGGCATGCTTGCTATTTGAAAGGTGTTGTGGGATCGGGCATGCTAGAATTGTGCTACAAGATCTTTTGAAAGATGTTTTGGCATCCAAGAACTTCATTCTTAAAATAAGTAATTTTGAAAGCTAGAATATACTCAAAAACATAAAGATACAGAAAAAATGCAAAAATTTCAAGTGATTAATCAATGAAAAGTACAAAATAGCAATGAAAACAGAAAAAGATATAGTAGACCTTAATGTTTGATGGTCATTCATCTCTTACTCTGGGATGTGTGTGTGTGTGTGTGTGTGTGTGTGTGTGTGTGTGTGTGTTACTGTGTGTATGACTGTGTTACTGTGTTGTGTGTGTGTGTATGTGTGTGTGTTAAATTATAGACTTACATTTATTAACACTTGTAATTTAGAATAGAGGCTTCTTTGAGGTCAGGACTTTCTTCTTCAGAACCTCTATGTCTATTTTATAACCAGGACACAGGAAGCACTGTGAGGAATCCTGTCCATATGCAATCAGAACACCAGAGTTCTCTCATAGTATTGACTCAATTAAAAACCAAAAATAGAGTATAAAATGGCAAAAAGGGAAACAAGAATGTAATCTTTATTTTGTTTTGACACAAGTTATCTCTATATACCTTTTCCTGGCATTGAAATCACTTTGTTGACTAAGCTAGCTTTAAACTCGTAAAAGCTTGCCTCTGTTTTATGAGTGTAGGTATTGTAAGCATGTATCACCATGCCTAATGAGCAGGAGTCAACTCTTTAAATAACAACAAAAAGAACGAAATACCATGGTCAACACATAATAGGGCTGTGGAAGTATGAAATGCCATGACTGACACATAGTAGGGCTATGGTGGACACAGGTGAGTACTTACCTCATGAGTGGATAGAGATATATACTTACTTACACTATTGACTGTATGTACCTTCAGTCACCTTTAACAATATGTGGGGACTTGAGTTATCTCTAGTTAAGAGAAGTGCTATCAAGCTGTAGAATTTTTCTTTGAGTATCTGTTGGTCAGAAATTCCAGAAAAGATTAGGAAAGACAGAAAAAAATTCTTTGAAATCAGTTTTCAGAACAAAAAAAATCACTTATTAACAGTTACTTTCTTTGTTGAAGATCAACTTCTTAAATACTCAGACATTTTTGTAAATTTGAGATCATTTGGGAGAGAAAGCAATCTCCTCAGGACTTGTCACCTGCTATATTCATTTGACATTATGTCCTCCCTCCCTCCAAGTGGCAGCTGAGTCAAGGAAGCAGATGATAAGAGAGAGCATATCCTGCAATGGCCAGGTCCTGACTAGGATTTCTCCATGTAGTTTGCTCAGCTTGGATAGCCCTCTCTTATGGGATGCTTTCAGCCTTTGCTGCTGTGGTCAGACCAGTATCGACAATGCAGTCCCTGCAGGACATGTGACCTCTCTGTCATCTGAGTTCTCTTGCAACTCAGAAAAGTTGCTTTCAAGTCATTTTACCTTGACGCATGAAGCCAGCACTTCCTCTCCAAAACATTTTTTATGTAACTGTACTTGATACTTAGTAGAGTTAAGTCAGTGTAGGGAATCCTGAAAGCAGGGCAAAGATAGCCCTCAATACACACAGTATTCTGCATTTGACTGTAATTTAGGTGCAGGATTCTGTTTACCAATTAAGAGTCATGTTTCAGGTAACTGCTCTTCTTGCAACTCAGAAAAGTTGCTTTCAAGTCATTTTACCTTGACGCATGAAGCCAGCACTTCCTCTCCAAAACATTTTTTATGTAACTGTACTTGATACTTAGTAGAGTTAAGTCAGTGTAGGGAATCCTGAAAGCAGGGCAAAGATAGCCCTCAATAAACACAGTATTCTGCATTTGACTGTAATTTAGGTGCAGGATTCTGTTTACCAATTAAGAGTCATGTTTCAGGTAACTGCTCTTCTTCTTAATCTAACCGTTCTCACCCTTTGCTCCCCTTGTGGACAGAATCTGGATAGTTGTTTAATCTTACTCTATATTCAGTTTATTGTGCTTGCCAGCATTCAGCTCAAATGAGGTTTTTTATGGTAATGGGGATAATACAAAATGTATATCATTAATAGTGGCTTTCCTGAGTGATGTGATATGCTTATTAGATGTTGAATCTTATTTGCTTGTAAGCATGACAAGTCAGTGCATATGTGTATGTCTGTATCACCTGGTGCTGACTGCCAATGGAGATTTTGATGCCCTATGCTCTGGAGTATTTATTCCAACAGAGATAATAGTAAGGCATGGGAGATACTAAGTTAGTAAAGTGTTTACTGCTCATCTATGAGTACCTCAGTGAAAACCACCAGCCTTCACATGAAAGTCAGGCACTGCAGTGTTTTTGTAACCATGGCATTGTGGAACTGAGAGGTTGTAAGGCAGAGAGACAAACAGATCCCAGGGACTTGTGGAAATGTTAATCTACCTAAAACAATGACTCGCAAGTTCTATAAAGAGGCCATTCTGACAAAATAATAAAGTGAAAAGCCACAAAAGAAGACATGTGACCTATACTTCTAACTTTCACACATGTGTACAGCAAACACACTCACACATATATATGCTACACACACACAAGAACACACACACACACTTAATTGTTTAAAGGTTCAGAAAGAAAAAGCAGGGTGTTAATATTATAAAAATTATGGGGATGTTTGTGAAAAATATATCACACTAATTATGGATCTGACCCTAATTATTAACTTGAATCCTTCTATTTTTTCCCCCATAGTGTTTCTGTTCTGCTACAGCTTAGTGAGAGCTGAATCAAAGCATGTTTAACACTGTCATGTATCTGGTTGCGTAGACCTTTATTTTCTTTAAGAAAAAATATCTTTTGGTAGTTTCATAAAATGGATACATGTATTTCATGAAGACTCGATATTAAAGGAAATGTGCTCATTTCGTTATATGTATTGTTCTTTTCTAATTATCTTCTAAACTCATAAGTCTAGACATCATTTTTCAATGGAAATGAAATAGATCAACAAACGGGGACCTACCAACAATAAGATGACTGACACATAACTGATGGGCTTTGGTCTGGAACAGGAAACATTTATGGAATCATGTGATATTAATCAGCTTAATTAAATGAGATAATAAAATAACTAAAAAAAAATATGTTTAGGCAAGAATATTGCCAACTCACTGACTTAGGAAGGAAATCTACTGCTTGTTGTCACCAAAAACAATTCTCTTTCTAGATTTATACAGAGAATTATTCATCTACCCAGTATCAGAGTCACTAGGAATTTTGCTATTGAGCTGAAAATTATACTTTATAAGATAGTCCTATTTGGGGGTAAAGATGAGGAAAAAACAATATAGACAGTATAGACAGTCTAGAAATGTTAACAGTGAAAAGATGAGGTTGGTCTATCTGTCTCTCAGCCAACCCCAGTGCAGGAACTCAGGACAAGGTCAGCTGCATCTTCAACATAGACTTTCTCCTTTGCTGTCATGAAATATCTCTGAGGAGAAACAACCACTTAAAGTAAAGATCCCTTCATTGTTCAGCTCTTAAGGCCTGTAAAGATAGCTCTGTGCCCTGCGCTGCATGTGGGGCCTAATTTATGGTTGACATTCTGATGGAGAGCTGCCTGCCAGCATCTTTATCTCTTCGTCTCAGTTAAGTTATTGGTGAGAGAACTTTGCAATTGCTGTGAGTATGCCATTCCCATTTAGGCTGCCCAGACACAGGGCACATACTTATAATGATTAAAAGGACAGTAGCTGGCAACTGTGGGTTGAGCTTTTACTACTGAATCACAGAGAGGAGATGACAATGCTTTTAATGGCAGTGTCTCTCGCTTTCCTGGATATTTAGGTCACAAGCGAGTACAATTTTGGCAGCTATAGTATTATCTCCATTTAGATATAGAAAACGTGTCTAATTTGGCTCCCTGAAAGCTCAGTGGTGATTGGCAGCACTCCATCATACGCCATCCATCCTCCTGTGAAGCATACACAAGGTGTTCAAGGTTTTTCCTCAAACATGGTGACATCTACAGAGAGTAAACTATTTTTAATTATTTTTCACAGGAGAAAACAGGTCAGAAAGATTTTACCCAAGAGACTAGGAAGGAAGGACAAAGAAAGGCCATTGTCCGGCTCTATTACCAATCTGCTTTTGGTGCTTCTAAGTGCCTTCAGTCACTGACAAGACATATCTTGGCTTAAGATGGAGGAAATAGAATTTAGGAGCATATGTCTATGCAATTCAATTTGATTGGACTCTGGTAAAGTTAATGCAATATGACTTGAAATCAGAGCAATTCAATTCCACAAAACAGATTCTCCAGTTTCCGGTGGCATCTTGGTCTCCACCACTCTTGAGGTCTGCACAGAGAAGTTTTACACACTTAACTTTTTGTAATTCTACTGAGACCTAGAACTATTTTTTTTTAAAGCTAACTGAACTACCAAATGGTTTCTTTGATAATTAATCTCCAAAGACCTTTCCAACTAGCTTTATTCTCTGTATCATGGTACAGATGTTGAAAGAAAGCAGATCACTTTTAAATGAACAATATTCTTGTAATTATGCTTGTAATACATGATTCTATTCCACCTCCCTTAATATCTACCTATTATATAAAAATTGTTCTAAAAGGTTTTGCTAAAGGTTGATATTGAATTAAATGAATAACCTTATTTATTCAACACATGTGAATTATTAGTAGTGAAAAATCTATAAATATTTCCTACAAAAGACATAGTGATCTAAGAAGTTGGTCAGCAAGGCTTTGTTTTTGGTTTCTCTAGCCAGAAGGAACATTATATATATTAGCTGATATGCTGCTGACAATTTCAACTCTACTTTATATGAAGGAAGATTTTTCTCAGACTGCCTTGTTTCCTGGGTCTTTCCCAGTGAATATTCTCGACATTTTGTATGTGCACATAGAAAAGCACCAAGTAACCAAAGGAGCACTCAGGGATGACATGATATGAACTGAATTAAGTAACACAACCACATTAGCTGTGGTGGGTGTGAAAACATATTGGAATTCTCCTGTTGTGAGCTTTACTGTCTTGGGAAAGTAGACTTGTTGGGTATATTGGGAATTTCTGAAGATTTCGTTCACTTGCTGGGTAGTTCTTCAACTTAATCCCTTAAGTTTAGTATTTAGATAAAATCCCTTTTCAGATGCTGTAAATAATATGAAGCACACAAGGGAATGACATGCATGCCAGAAACTGAAGTCAGGTCCTGTATAAAAGTAGCAAGAACTCTTAGTGAGCCTTCTGAGGGCCTGGTCTTAAACTAATTACAAAGGTGTTGGAATTGCTCATTTTTGAAAGAGGATAAAGGATACTGGAAGCAATGTACTGTTGCAATTTCAGTAAAGTTGTTGTTTTCCTAAGAATTGGAATTTTTGTTTCATTAAAATGATCACTTTACATCATGTCATGACAAGGGCTGCTGTAAACACTTCAGCAACCTATATGACCACTTGAAATAAAATCTCAGAATGTAAAGATACTAGGAAACAAATGCAGTCCACACTCAGATAGTGTGGAATGCTTCATGAAGCCCTGACAGTACTTGTGGGCTTCTGCTTGGGATTAGAAGTGGAAGAAAACACCATGAGATAAAAATATACTATCTAAGCAGTAGATAATGACAATGATTAAAACCACTTTTCCATTCGTTTAATTAAAAAGGAAAAATAAGCAAATTTTATCTGAGATTCCTGTGTGTCATTCTGGGAGCTCTTGGGTGCTCACCTCCATCCCACACTCGAGCTATCATTTCTGTTCAAATCAACACCTGTACCATAGAATTATCTTAATTTTTATCTTTTGTGATAAACTGTTCTGTTTTGTATTAAGTCCAAACAATGTCACAAACACACTTTTGTTAAAAATTCAATGTTGCTGTTTTTCTTCTTCAGTAATAATGAGATTTTTCTCTTCACTTGTTCTAGTTTATCAGTGACCAGAATAAGGTTAAAAAAATAAAGAAAAGATGAACATTGGCAATAATATAGTAATCATAATTAAGTTTTGAGTATTTGGATTTGTGTGACCCTCATATTTTAAAAGCTAGATTATTGTCATTTTCACCACTTAGGAAATACATTTCCTAAAGGGCAAGTATATTTAAACTGGAATGTCAGATGAATACTGCTTCTGTTTCCTCAGCAGCTCAGTGTGTGGCGTGGCAACATCTCCAGGTCACACAAACAGCTTTACATAAATCTGCTATAACAGATAAATTGCCACAACCCAGGCTCTCTTCTCTTGAGATCATCTGCAAACCCCAGCCATGGAGACTGTAGCAATAGAGATCCAGTCTTGCTCTCCATTTACCCTGGATAACTCAGCTGCACCCAAGGCCTCTACCATGAGTTTATTTTCCATAATCTCATCTACCTGACATATGCCTCCTCATGAACCAGTCTCAGAATTGCAATGACTCAGATTCTATTTAATTCTTCTTTGCTACTCATATCTACATTAATCCAGATTGGTCTTCCTCTGCTTAAAACACAGTAGTTCATGGTCATTTAATTCCAGCAGTTCCTTAAATATTTAGCACTTCACACATGAATGAGCACACACATACACATGTACCCCCCCACACACACATACACTCACACACACATAAATGCATACAATCTCCATATTGTGAACTTTATATAAACTATATATTGTCTTGTGCAAATTTCAACAGCTTAATTTTGAGGGTAAAGACTGTGTTTGTTAACTTTGTATTAATGTATGCACATACAACTAAGTTTACTTTTTCTTGCCTTGTAAGAAATATCATCTGCTTTTTCTTCTCCTTCTCTCTTCTTCTCCTTCTTCTCCTTCTTCTCCTTCTTCTTCTTCTTCTTCTTCTTCTTCTTCTTCTTCTTCTTCTTCTTCTTCTTCTTCTTCTTCTTCCTCTTTTCTTCTATTGATTTTGCTTTTGGTCATCTACTCTTGCAGTTCTCAGTTCTACATGTTTGTGCTAGTGTAGTGTGTGTGTGTGTGTGTGTGTGTGTGTGTTAGCTAATAAATTCATATGTTTTCACATGATTTTTTAAACACATTTAACCTTTGGGTTATTCTTTTGCCTACCACCTATCCCATGCCTGCTTAAACATTTTCATACTGAGTATTTGAGCCTCTATTTTCTTACTGTAATTTACCTTTTATTGAAATGTTTTCATAGTATAAACTCTTACAATATTCTTTCCTATCCCCCAACAGCTCCAAGATCCTTCCAATCTCCCTCCCTACCCAACTTCATGTTCTCTCTCTCTCTCTCTCTCTCTCTCTCTCTCTCTCTCTCTCTCTCAAAGGGAAAAAACAACAAAGCTCAAAACAAACTAACAAAAAGAAAGTTAATAAGACAAAAGTACAAAAACAAAACAAAAAGTACACCAAAAAAAATTGGTTTTGATTTTCATTTTATGTTGCCGAACTACTGTTTGACATGAAACCTGTTCAAGAACATATTTAAAGACATTTACAAGAGAAAACCCTTAATTTCTCTTTCTTAGAAGGTATCAGTTGCAAATAACTTTTTAGTTTGGGTGTGACTTTGTGTTTTCTCATTCCTTCTTTTCAGTGTTAGGACCCTACATGTTTGAACCTGTGCAGGTATTGTGTGTGCTGCTACAGTGTGCTGTGAGGTCATGTGTGTATTAGTACATTGTGAAAAAGAGACATTGTTTCTCTGGTTCATCTACAACTTCTGACTCTTAAAATATGCTTACATTCCCTTGCAATACTTCTCTGAGCCCTGAAAGTAAGATTATGATGAAGCTATTTCATTAAGGGCTGAGTGTGTCAAGGTCTCTTTCTCTTTGCAATTGTCTCTTGTGATTCTCTGTGATATTACAATCTAATGTAGTTAGAAGCTTTTCTGATGAGGGCTGAGCAAAGCATTGAACTATAGGGTATAACAGTATATCTTTAGTGGTTATGTTATTGCTATGTTCCTTTAGCAGAATAGTAGTAGGTTTTACCCGAGGCCCTTGGCCTATCCAGTCTTGGGTTCCTGTCTGGTATGGGTTTCATCTTATGGAGTGGGCCTTAAATCCAACTTTAGAAAGTGGTTGGTTTCTCTCATAACATATGTGTCATTACCTTCCAGTATTTCTTACAGATAGATCACTGAGTGTCTAGCAGGGTCTGTAGTTACAAACAGTATGTACTAAACCATATCAACCTCCTTCAATATCTTCTCACACAATGGCCTCCTCCAGACTCTTGGGTTCTGCAGACATTCACTTTAATTTAAAATCAAATCTCAATTTCTGAAGCTAGAATCCACACAGGATAGAGAATATGAGTTGTTTGTCTTTCCTGGGTTATATTATGAATAATAGTTTTCAGTTTCATTTATAATTTTATTTTTCTTTACAGTTTTATAAAGTTCTTCATTGTATATATAAACTACATTTTCTTTATTCATCCTTAATTAGTGAACATCTAGGCTGATTCTACTTCATGATATATATGAATATAGTAGCTCTGAGCATGAATAGTAGACATATACAAGTGTCTCTGTGTTAATAAACAGAGTTCATTGGATGTGAACAAAGCCATAGCATCATTAAATTTTGTGTGTGTGTGTATTGTGTGTGTGTGTGTGTGTGTGTGTGTGTGTGTGTGTGTGGAGGAGAGAAGAGAGAGAGAGAGAGAGAGAGAGAGAGAGAGAGAGAGAGACAGACAGACAGACAGACAGACAGACACAGAGAGAGGCAGAGAGACAGAGAGAGACAGAGATTACGTATGTGTGTTTCTGTGTGTCTGTAAGTCTCTATGTATGTCTGTGTGTCTGTTTGCCTGTGACTGTGTGTCTGAGTTTGTGTGTGCATGTAGGCATACATGCCCTCACATGTCTCACATATACAAATTGGATGAAATGTAATGAATGGAATGCTATGAACCAGAAATAATTTTATCATGAAAATCAGCATAGTCCAAGTATCATAAAATTCCTAGATAAGATGCTTAAATGTTTAAATGATTATTTTTGTGGATTTTGGAAAAAGTATGAAAGGGAGATTATTCACAGGTTTAAAATGCTGATGCTTGACAATTAATCTCCCCATTTGTCTTCAGTAGCCATAGAGTTGTACTTGATCTTTGTGAGATTTTTTTTTTTTTTTTTTTTTTTTTTTTGGTAAATAGAGTTGTATTGTAATATTTCCTTGTTTCACTGGGAAATCATTTTTCTGTACAGCAAAATACTCCAGGGAGGAGACAGAGATTGTCTTTCAGAGACCGAAGGCTGGACCATTAAACCCACATGATGTGCTCCCTGTCATGAGAGGATTTTGGATGTTTATAAAATGAGATATGAACATGAACACCATTGGGTGTCTTTAATACAATGAGCAGGACCATTGATTGGAGGACAGGACATTGGCTGTTTGTGAACAGAATCAGGTCAGAGAAGAATGAGGCTGATTATTTAGTGCAATGAAAAGTAATGCACAGCAAAATCTCCACAAATTAATCAGATAGACAATGCTCAATAATAAGTTACATGTGCCTGTGTATCTATATAAATCTGTACACGTGTAAAGTTAATTTTTTCCAATATTTGATGCAGGCAGTACACTATTTAAAATATGATTCACAAGTACAAAAATGTACTTCCAACAAAAAAACCCACATTAATAGATATGCACTATAAAATTTGTGATGGCAATTTAACATTTTTGCAATTATCAAGGTGCACTATGGGTTTCTCAGTTATATGCAGGAGCAAAGTTTATTTTATGACTCCATCACCTCATTCCTACTTTATATTACATGATGGTAATGATTGTCCCACTGCACTTGTTGTCTTGCAAAGCAAATGTTGATACTAGTATCAAGTTTTGAAAATTCCAGGATAATGCTGAAAATAAAATCATAGCTTGTCAGAAAATCTAAGCATGGTTTTATTTCTGACACTGAAGTGAAATCAGAATTTCATGTTGTTAGAGCAAATGACAGTTCAATCCAGGAGAAGAAATGGTCTTGAGAATATTTAGATATTTTATTCTATTATCTATTTTATATGAAATAGATGGGCTTTAAATATACTACCATCATCCCCACACAATATAATACTTTAAGAGTTAACTCTTGCCATTATTGCTGAAATTATCAAGGACAATTTTATGGTGACTTCATAAACATTGTTTAGTGATACTATGAAAGCTATGCCATGTTGTTTTATATGTCACAAAGATAGTCATTTGACACAGCATGAAACAAAGTATTATTGCAGGGTCTATGGCAATACTCTATTATTTGTTTAAACTTCTTCCTACAAGTGATGATTTAGAAGAAAGACCCATGACCTTCAGATTCTAATGTTCTGATTGTAACACTGATAGTACAGGCTGGGTGATTTTTAGATGTTTTGATCATATTTGTTACAAAAATATCAATAATATTTATCTTTTAGATTTATTGTCTTTATGGAAGTCAGTGTGAGGTAGGTTTTGCTAGCTAAACAGGTTCGTTGGTGAGTGTTGAGGTCAACTGCCTCTTATTCCTGACACAAAATAACATCAAGAAAACAATGGCATTCTTATAGATGTGAATTTTTTGTGCTAAATCAAAAACAAATCCAGACTACTTTTTCATAGGAGAAAAAAAGAACATTAAACCCTTCTTATGATTCTTTTAACACTTAAAGAATATGCCAAAAACTATCCAAGAGGACCCTGCATCTGTCAGTAGGACATATGAGAAAACAAAGTAAATTTAAAATTAAATAATAACTACATTGGAGAGAAACTCCATATAGACTGTTTTCCTTGAAAGGAATCTCAATATACACATTCAAAAGAGTGTCAGTAGGATTAGGGATCAAATAGTCAATTCTCTGTCCTCCCATGACCACACATCCAAACCAAAGTGGTAGTGTTTGAAAAGGTCCTTGGAATGTCCCAGAGCTTGACTGTGTTTACTGCTTCAGGAAACACAAGGTAATAAAGCACCAACTGAACACAAGTGTTGTGAGTTAACTGGAAGAATCCCTCTCTCTGCTCCAACATGGGTAATGAATGGGTGTACTGGTATATAGAGTGTCTTAGTCACTGTTCTCTTGCTGTGAAAAGATGTCACCACCAAGACCACTGTATGAAAGAAAACATGTAATTTGAAGCTTGCTTACACTTTCAGAAGCTGAACTCATTATTATCACGGCAGAAGACATGGTGGCAGGCAAGGCAGTCATGGTGTTGGGGACGTAGTTGAGAGCTAAATCCTAATCCATAGGCACAGTGAGCAAGATTGGACTTGTCATGGAATTTTGAAACCTCAAGCCTACCCAGGCCACAGCTCCTAATCATTCTCAAGTAGTGCCACTCCATGATAATTACTCATTTAAATATATGAATCTATGGTAGCCATTTTTATTTAAACCACTCCCTTCCATTCCCTTGTCCAATAGGCTTGTAACCACATCATAAAGCAAAAATCCAAGTTCTTTTTGCCCATTAATATCTTTGTTCACTTTACATCCCAATCTCAGCCATTCCCTTCCTCCAATCCCCCACATAGACCATCCTCTTACTCACCTCCCTCTTCACCTCTACAAAAGGGGATGTCTCCCCCTAGGTAGCCACCCACCCTGGAACTTTAAGTCACTACAGGGCTAGGCACATCTTCTTCCACTGAGGCTAGTTAGGGGAACAGGATCCGCAGGCAGGTAACAGAGCAAGGATAAACCCTCAACTTCTAAAGTCTTTAGAATCTTTCACAGTTTCAATACTGTTTAGAAAAACAAATTTGATGTCCTAGGGTGAGTTGATACACTAGGAGGGCTTCCCCTTCTCAGGAGAATGAGTAATGGGGGAAGGGAATGGAACCAAGAGGGGACCTGTGACCAGGTTATAAAGTGAATGAATGAATGAATGAATGAATGAAAAAGCCTTCTTAAAGATACAAATTTCAAGGACTTTTTTATGAAACTCAAAGCAGACACTAAACACTAAAACACTGTAAAATCAAAATCAGAAGGCAGATTATACACTTCTAACATCCAATGGCACAGAATATACATTAACATTTCTAAGAGAAGAAAGGAAACATCATGAGAAAATAATGGACCAAAGAAAAACAAAACCCAGCAGGGCAAACTCTGAATGTGTCATCTCCATATCTAATGTTAAATGATTCCTCAGCAGAACTTGGAAGCTTGGGCCACATGGTTCTGAATTTACAGTCAAAGAAACAAGAAGAGGTTGTAGGATCTCTCTCCTGATGCTCTTTCCCAGTTCAGTTACATCTGTGGTTCAGTTCTACTTGTGTCAGGTCAGGTTTGTTCTTGTTGTTTCTGTTCTGTTTTTCTGTTCTGTTCTGTCTGTTCTGTTCTGTTCTGTTCTGTTCTGTTCTGTTCTGTTCTGTTCTGTTTCTGTGTTTTTGTTTTTGTCTTTGTTTTCTTTTTTTCATACTTTCTTTTATTCTTTTTTTTTTTTTTTTTTTTTGGTTTTTCGAGACAGGGTTTCTCTGTATATCCCTGGCTGTCCTGGAACTCACTCTGTAGACCAGGCTGGCCTCGAACTCAGAAATCCGCCTGCCTCTGCCTCCCAAGTGCTGGGATTAAAGGAGTGTGCCACCACCGCCCGGCCATTTCTTTTTTATCTTTCTTTTATATCTTAATCTTTCCCTGAATTCCTTTTTGCAACTTGGAAGCTTAGCTTGGTAGGGTCTTTCCCTGAGGCCGTTACTCTCTTTGTTCCACTTAATGTATGCCTTTTCTTTAAATGTTTATCTCCTCGAGCCTTGTACTCACCTCCAATAAACTTCCCAGTGCTACTTTTCTCTTTAAACCATACATTTTCCATTTGTCTCACTTTCTTGTTTTCTTACCAGATCTGCATAACAGTGATCACTAATAACCACGGGAAATAGTCAATATTAGGATATCTTGAAATATCTTCTAACAATGTCATTAATCCAAATTTCTTCAATTCAGCCTCAGAAAGATTTTTAGGACAAGGGCAAAAAACAGCCACAATGTTCACCAAACTATCATAAATATTATCTGTAGACCACTTACTTATATTCTTCCCTCTGCAATGACTTGAGCTGTTTTCTTCCAATGCGAAATGTCTAAAGCTGTCCTACTGAGCTCTCCATTCTCCTCTAGGCTCTTCCAGGATATGTCATTAAGTTCCCCTAGAAGCATCCAACCAATATTCTACTCCAAAGTTTCAAAACCTTCCATATTTCTCCAAAAAAAAAAATTAGCATGGCCAGGCCTATCATATAAATATTCTGCCCTAGTAGCAACTTCTCTCTTAGTTACTATTCTCTTGCTGTGAGGAGATGTCATGCTCAAGGCAACTCATTCAAGAGAAAAATTTAATTAGGGCTTGATTACAGTTTTATAGGCTTCTCCCATTACCATTATGGTGAAGAACACAGAGGCAAGCACAGCAAGCATGGTAGTGGAGAAGTTGATGAGAGTTACATCTTAATCCACAAGCAGAGAGATCAACACTAGGCCTACCATGTGCTTTTGAAACCTAAAAGCCCTCCCAAATTCCCAAATGATACAGGACTTCCAATAAGGCCAAGCCTTCTAATCCTTCTCAAGTAGTGCTACTCCCTGATGACTAAGGATTCAATTATGTGAGCTGCTGGGCTCCATTCTCATTCAGACCACCATACAGATTTATACAGAAAATCTCATGCATTTAAATATGAAAGGACTAGAAGCAGCAGAGCAAACCTGAACAGTAGTAAAGATGAACATGTCTTAGGAATAAACATAATCAAATATTTTTGAAAGTCATAACCATTAGTGGGTCAGTGAAAGTTGTTTCCTTATCATCATGGAGAGGAAAACTCAGTTCCAAATATTTCACAAATGCTATCTCTGCGTACATAAAGGAAGGGAAGGAGAAATAACAGATGTTCTGATTAGATTTGCATTAAAATGCTGACAGTATTTCTATCAGAACTTCAAACAAAAGGCTTAATTTGATACCAGTGACATTTGGTTCTCTTCTATGGAATACAACCAGAAACAAACTTAAGTTAAACTACAGAGTCCATTCCAAACACATTCGCAAACAATTTTCCTGTCATTAACAGGATCTTGCTAGAAATTCTGTGAGACATTTTTTTTCTCTATGGGTATATATGAAAAATAAGTATCTTACAAGAATCTAAAAAATTAATGATGAAGAAAAATAAACACCAAAGGAAATATCACCACAAGAAGCATCACAGCTTAGAAAAAACTTACACGCCGGGCAGTGGTGGCGCACGCCTTTAATCCCAGCACTTGGGAGGCAGAGGCAGATGAATTTCTGAGTTCGAGGCCAGCCTGGTCTACAGAGTGAGTTCCAGGACAGCCAGAGCTATACAGAGAAACCCTGTCTTGAAAAAAAAAGAAAGACAAATCTTACACAATTATTAGTTTCAAAGAGAAGCTGTCATCTGAAGGTCAGTTATGCTCAGGGCCAGGCTGACTGTATCATTTCCCCTACAATGGAATATGGATGAGCAAAGCCATCTTCTCTCCACTAGAAATGGTATAGATACTTTAATGGTTAAAGAAGGAAATGCTTGCATGTGTTGTGAGAAGAATACTGAAGGAATCTGCTAAAACTGAACAGAAGAATAGCTTATTTGCAATTCCAAAGAAGATCTCGAGTTACAGTTAGAATTTCTGGAAGAAGCTATAATTTAATGAGGCTTTAAAGATGCAAAGCATTTGAGAGAAATAGAATTGGTTTTGAAATGCAGTAAGTGTAGTTTTCTAAATATTACATGTAATTATGGGCAAAGATTTACAAAAATTTCAGCAGAATAGCACACTGAATGATAATGCCATCATGAGAGTCATACAACTAGTATAAAAGAATGTGAAACTGTTAAAACAAAAGTATCCACTTTATAAACACTGGAAAGTTTTATAACTCATAAACACATTACAAGCAATGGCCTGATTAGTGCTTCTTCATTGCTAATTGCAGCTACATGGATGACACAGAGAGTTTGTGGATGGACACTTTCACCCTGTAAGAGATGCAGTAGAAACCTACAACGTTAGTCTCTGAAGGTCAGAGGTTTCATTGGTTCAGAAAGAAGATGAAAATTCATAAAGTTAGAAAGACAATTTAAGAGCAAAGGAGTCACAAATGTGTGGAGTAAAGCAACATGTCTCTTTCTGCTGCTAAATGGATATTCCTGTAAACGACCTTACCCGAAATAAATAAATGGTGGATATGCAAAATCCTTCATAACTGGGATTGCTTTCCTTAACCCAGAGTTCCATTCCAGCAGACGAAGGAAAGTTGTACTGAAGTAGGTGGTTCCAGCCTCTGTGCAAAGCATTGACTAATGGATGGATGCTAGAGGAGAGGCTTTCCACTGAGTTACCCAGTTCCACATTGTCTAGCAGAAATGTACTTCATAGTTTGAGTTCAGATGACTTGATTTCCATCTAAAAGAGAAATTAAGCACACTTGAAGAACAATTCCAAAATAGCTAGATGTTGAAAATTTTATATATATATATGAAAAACTGACAGTTCTCTATATGACTCAAACCATTAAAGATTATTGTACATGGATTGATGTTAAAAACTTACTGAATTGGTTTTAAAAAAGAAAATTGATGTTTTAATATTATTATAAGAGAAAAATTAGACATGTGGAAATGATGCTAATTTAAACAAAAAATACCCAAACTTTATGCACCAATAACATTATAATGATAAGTAACATTGTTAAGTAGAGTATGTGACAGAGCAATTATACTAGACCACTAACAACTGGCTTTGGGTATGACGCTAGACCCAGAAGTACCAATGCAACATGTTCTGTCTCATATGTGCCTCACATAACTCTGACTTTGAGTCTTCATATATGTGTGTGTTTAAATTAGAATACAGAAGAAGGTAGGAAACCATCAAGGGACCATGCAAGTGGATTCATGATAATTGGAATAAACTATAAACGGTATGAATGGGGAAAGCAGAATAATGGAACAAGAAGAGTTAAGTAGGGTGGAGGATGAAGGCCAGATAGAGAACATGAGGAGTGATAACTAAAGACCTTTGAAGATATGTAGGGAACTCAGTGCTATAGAAGGTTCCTAAAATATACACATAGTCATATATAAAGGGGTGAAACTACAGTTACATGATAATGGGGAACAATGCCTCTCCTAGGCACCCTAGGCTTTAAGATAAAAGGTGATATGGGTTGTTGGTCAATGGCACTCCATAGATGCTCTAACATATTACAGACTGTTGCTATTGCTTTTGGTTACCATCTAGAACCTGATATATGTGTCCCAAGTGCTCAGGCATAAGACCAGAAGAAACCACGCTTGTAGTTTCTTTAATACTGGAAAAAAAATCAATGCTTGAATGTCCTATGCACACTATAAGGGAAGAAAAGTCAATAACAGTCTTACCCAGTTATGAACCTGCTAGCAGTAATAACCTCTGGACTGGTAAAAATCTGTCCACTGATGCAATAGTAATATAATATTATGGAACTAACTAGCCATTCTCTGACTGGATTTAAAACTCTCTCAACAAGATAAAAAACCCTAATATTAACTTGGCCAAGATCTTCCCTGGCTGGCTAGGTCATAGGACTGAGCAGAGAACTTAGTGCTATTATTCTGCTAAGTGTTCACAATAATGATCTGTACCATGAGTTCTTGTCTTTAAACCCATAGACTAGTGCATCTCTAGCTTTCATCAGATATGCTTCTTTGTATAATTCTTGGTGGTTAGTACACAGATCTACAACTGGCTATGATGAGGAGAATCTGGAAAGATTCTGGAAAGCTCAGCTCCAAGTGGAACATCTATATCAGACATCCAACTCAAGGCTCACCTGTCATTGAAAGGGAAAGGGACAAAAATATTAATTGATCCTGAAAGAGTAAGTATCTGCCATGAAATAATATTTGCCTAACATTAAGGTACTATTGAATTATGGATCCACATGGCTGTGACTGCAATGTATGAAACCTGCACAAGATGAGGCTACTAAATCCCCAACATGAATGTTTGAGGAGAGAGATGTCTCAAAACCTACCCATGTATTATACATTATGCAAGCTATGAATGTCATCCTTTTCTATGTACAGTTTTAAGTTTAATGAGAGATTTAAACTTAATGTAGAGGAATTAAAATAAATACTAAGCAATGATAATAAAGAAACCTCTGGTTTTTTTCTAATTGATTTGTCCATGAGTGGATCTCAGAGATCTCAAACCAGAGATGTTTGACTGGTTTGACCATGACTGTGCATAATATTACAGAAAGGCTACAGGGCAGCCTTGATGAATTTTAGCAACGGGAGGCTTCTTATGATACTAGAGATGAAATTGGTTTACAATCAGAGCTACTGCAACATGAGACAGAGACTTCAGGGAATGTAACGTGTATGTTCCGGGGCCTCCATATGTCCTGCTCCTGAAGATAGCAGACCTAACTGCTAACAGGTTACCTCACCCTCACTAGTGACAAGTTAAGGCAACAGCAGCATCTCCTTGGAATGAACAGGGTTTATGGTTTTTGTGAGGTGTAATGTTTTCTTTTCTCCTTTTTTTAATTTTTGGGTTTATTTATTATGTATACAGTGTTCTCCCCCCATGTATACCTACAGGCCAGAAGAAGGCTCCAGATCTCATTTTAGATGGTTGTAAGCCACAATGTTGTTGCTGGGAATTGAAGTCAAGACCTCTGAAAGAGCAACCAGTGTTCTTAACCTCTAAACCATCTCTCCAGCCCCAAGGTGCAATATTTTCTTGTCTATTATTTACTGGAATTAATGATGTACAGCTGTTTAGTGAAGGACAAAGCAGAGTCAGGCTAAAGCAGGGTACTCAGATGCTAAATCTTCTCATGCTGGCAGAGGGGTAAAATATAAAGGAACCCTTCAGGCCAAGAAGGGGCACTCCATTAATTCAGAGTATCTCTGAATTTTCTTAATATTTTATGAGCACCACAATTTGTTTTAACACTGAGAGAAAAATCATGAAGCTGAAGGCAGAACACATTTTTGGAAGAAGCATATTTTTCCAAACGTCATTGTAGTTAGCTTAGGGCTAGCCTATGGACACATGAAGATGCTATTTTAATAACTTTTTACTTCCATTCTGACACTTCTGTCTCAGTGGCTCTTCCAGTGATGAAAATGGGATTTTGTCCCTCTTTTGGTGTTGCTGTATAGTTTACATGTCTTTCCCTCTCCTCTTGTTTGCTTTATGTGCTTTGATGTGACTATGATGGGTACATATATGTATTTACTCTGAAATAGTCTTGTTGTCTGGACTCTTTCACCGTCACATGATGGCTGTCTTTAATTTTATTCATAGTTCTGATCTGAAGTTTATTTTAAGTGATGGAAAGCATTTATTTAGCCCTTCACTCATCTAATTTCCAGTGACATGGATGTCTTTTTTCATTCATTGTCTTTCTGATAAGGTGTATCTTCTTAGACTGCATAATGAGTCTTCCATTTCTACCTATTTCTTCACTTCATGACACTTGTTTGGAAAATTTATACTCTTTACATTAAAGTAATTCTATTTGGTGAAGACTAAGCACTGGCATAGTGTCTATTTTTTCCTGCTTGTCTTCATTTCCTGCAGGTTATTCATTCCTGTCATCTCCTGCCTTTTCCTTGTGGTTCAGTGATTTTTCTCTCTGCTGCACATTGATTCTTTGTGTTTGAATTTTACTTTTACTGTATATATTATGTGTTTTATCTTATGGTCACCAAAAGGCTTTCTAAAAATACCTTATGACTATGACAGCTTGTCATAATCACGTAATTCTAGGGAAAAATGAAACAGTAAATTTTGCTTCCATTTTCAAATTTGTTATTGAATTTTTGTTATCACAATCTGCAATCTCTGTCACTTCTTATGTAATAAGTGCTTCTGAGTACTAATAATGCCCTCAAATATTATTAAAAAAGTCAAGTAATTGCACAAGACATGGAAGTCACATAATCCCCATAGCACATTTAGACACTGTGACCATTAAATGCCAAAAGAAATTCTAAAAATAAGTGAAACAAAAAATAGAAATATTGTATCACCTGACTTCTAATTCAAATAACAAACCATTGTCAGAAAAACACACTGAACAACTGGACAGAATACAGACTCCAAGATGACCTTTACATATTTACACTAATGTATACTGCCTGTGTGTACTTTTGTGTGTATATATGTGTGTCTGTGTGTATGTGTGAATAAGCATGTTGGTATGTATGTATTTGTGTGTGTATGTGTTTGTATAAGTGTGCTTGTAAAGAACATGTGTGTATAAATGTGTATGTATGTATAAATGGATGGATATGGTGTGTGTGAGTTTGTGTACGCAGGTATGTTGTGTATGTAGGTATAAATGTGTTTTTCTGTGCATGTGTGTGTATGTCCATATGTGTATGGGTATGTACACATGTGTTTATGTCAATTTTTAGTATATGTGTATACAGTATTTAAGACTTAAACTTATGTATGGAGTATAAAGTTCTAGTTTTTTTTGAAGACTCAGATGTGTCATGTGATGTGTTTCTGGAAACGGTTCTATGAGCAGATGTTTTTGTTGTAGCAGACACGTGGGAGGATGTTTTGCTGAGAACAGAAACATAATGTTTTTCTGGAAGCTGCCTGGAATAATAGCATGTGATATTTTGCTAGAGTGGATGCTTGAGAGAACATGTGATGTTTGGAAAAGGTGTAAGTATAACCCAAGAGACAGTGGATAATGCTATGTGGTATTGGTTCACCTTGCTATTCTTTGCTAGTCTTCATTGTGCTTTGCTGTTGCTGGTTTTTACTGATGGTGCTGTGGCATTAGTTCACCTTGCCTTCGTAGCTAATCATCTTTCATCAAGCCTTCATTGAGAGAAATGCACCATAGAACTTCTGGTGGAGTTCCAGTGGCTTCTTCCTGCTTCCAAGGTATCAGGCAGATTGTCAGAGCCTTGTGGTTTCTTCTGGATTGAACTGCCATTGCTGATTCATGAACAATGTTTGCTAGTGGATGGAGCTACCACTGCTGATTCATGTAAACTGAACTGCTCATATCCTGACAAAAAAGATTAGAATCTCCCCAAAGAACTATTTCTAAACAGGTCCACATCCTCTTTTGCCTTATTAGCCTTTCCTTTCCACTATTTCTGGTGGGTGGTGAGCTAAAAGGGAGGTTAAAGCCTTTAAGTACCCTATTAAACTAGGTTCTGAAAAATATAAGTCTTCAACCTGGGACTGTTACATGCTTGACAGACTCTCTGCCACTAGCTTCAAACTCATCTCTAAGCAAGAGAATTTTGTCAAGGGAGGCAAGAATACACACTGAAGAACAAATAGTCTCTCAGTAAACAATGCTCAGAAATTCTGGTATCAGTATGTAGAAGAATGCAACTAGACTCCCATCTCTTAGCAGCTACAAAAAGTCAAGTAAAAATGATAAAGGAAATCTACAAATGTGAAATTCTTAAATGAAAATTGAAGAAGTCTCTCAAAACATTGATTCAGGTAAGAACATTTTTTTTTGCTGGACTCCATAAGCACAGAAATCAAAATTAAGATGTAAAATTACAGTACTTAATATTCCTCCACTGCAAAAGAAGCAACTGAATAAAATCTAAAGTACAACTCAGAAGGAGAAAGAAAAGATATATACTACACCTCTGTCTAGGAGTTAATATTAGTTTATGAGGAACTAAGACAATCTGATTTCAAAAAAAATCTAAATCATCCAGTAGCTCAGTGAACTGAGGAATTGAGGAGACTCCAGAAGACCTACAGATGGCTTACAAATTGAGTGATACATCACAGAAGTAGTTACAGATGGCCAGCACAACTAAAAAAATAAAAGCACTTTGACTTACAGATGGTGACCACAGGCACAAAAATCTTCCCATCATTAGTAACCATTGAGAAAGGGCAGACCCAAACCATAATGGACATGGCCACTCCCTAGATAAAATGACAAAAATTCCAAAATCAAACACAACACACCCACAGACACACACACACAAAGACTATAGAAAAAAACCTCTTATATGTAGTTAATCAAGGAAATACATATTAGTGTGCTCATTATGGAAAATAGTATGAAAATTCCTCAAAATCTAAAATTAGAATTGTCAATCTCACTCCTCATATGTACTAATGGAGATGAAACCATCCATGGAGGATATATACATATATATATATATATATATATATATATATATATATATATGCATTTGTCTATATATCTCCATATATACAGTGTTTTGGCAAAAACATTTAAACCAAGTGTTACAATTTAAAAGCAGGAAAGTCAATGTAAGTTTAGTGCTATCCTGGAATATATGACAGGGCTATACCTTAGAAGTGTAAAAAGACTATTTTTAATAGACAGTATCATTTTGAGTAGCTATAAAATGCTTCTGTTTATATCTGAGAGTTTCACAGTCAGTCTTGTGGAGCAAATGGGATACAGAGGTTTCTCAGAGCCAGACAGAAAGTGACAGGAAGTGGGGAGCATATATGCTCTCAGACACATGTGCTCTGTCCACTTTACTCATCTGCAAGGAGTCATACATGATCTTATCATTTGGGCATTTCAAAGAACATAACGTGACTAATGGTGTCCACAAACATGGTGATATATTTGTCAATGCTCCACACCCATCCCACAATACAGCAGGGTTGGGTTTTATAGTTTTGTAAAAAATTCAATTAGTGAATTTAGGTCACTCAGACTAAGGTGCCATTTCAGCAGAATATAGGCTAATGTCTTTAAGTAAAACATTGTGTGAATATGTACATAATAAGACCCATCTGTCTGAGTTTTAGTTTGAAAGTAAATCTTGAGTCGTGAGCATTTCCCCAGATGTCCAGCTTGAGCATCACATTTTCTGAGAATAAACACACAAGCAAAGAAGTCCAAGTAAAATCAAGAATGAGTAGGATTGGCTATAGGAAGCTAAGTCAGTGAGCTGATAGCAAAAGCTTTGTGCAGGCAGGGGGGAGGGTAGAATGGAACAGAACTAAGACCAGAATTGAGAACAGAAGAATGTAGCAAATCACTGCAAAGAGAGAGAAGGAAAAAAGCAGGAGTCCAAACACAGACATGGATGGACAGACACAAATAAGGAGAGAAAGGGAAGGGCAGGCCTTTGGTGTTTTAACTGAATGCTGGACCATAATGTCTCCAAAGAGATCAACTAGGAAAATCATATTGCTCACAAAATGATAATTCTATGAAACTCTCCACAAACCAATGAGAAAATGGGAATCCATTCTCTGTTGATTCTTTTCTTCCATTTATAGCCATGAGCGTAACAACTGTGCAGTCATGTTCTATTATGGCTCATTCCTTCAGTCAAAAGTCACCATGCATTCAAAAGGTGTTAGGCTCAGTGCTTCCACTCTGGTTGCCCTCTTTAAGCTAACCATCCTTTGAAAGAGACAGCCGTGAGGCAACAATTTAATGAGCACAACGGATGTGGAACAAAAATCAACTCCTGGTTTGCAGGAGACTGGAAACATTCGATGAATAAATATTTAAAATTAACATGGGATGAGATTAAAAAGAGCATCTGCTAGGAAATCAAGAATCCAGGAAAAGATTGGCAGGGACGAGACCCAGCCAAGGGAGCTGTATCCGATTGCTGACTGCAGACAGATACAGCCAGAGGGCTTGGGCCAATTTTCTTATCACAATCACATACACACACCACACACACACACACAAAGAGAGAGAGAGAGAGAGAGAGAGAGAGAGAGAGAGAGAGAGAGAGAGAGAGAGAGAGAGAGAGAACAATAACAATATACACAAATACTAGGATCATAAGCCTGGATATGAAAATGCCAATAAAAAGCAATAAATCTGGCACATTCGAAGAGAGACTAGACTTGGAGCTGATCCTTGTGGTCACTGGAGCTTGCAAGGTAGCTCTAGAATATTTCAGCTGCTTATTATCCCATCCTATCAGATTTAGGAAAATTACAGGCTGAACACTTAGCTTGTCTGTGCTATTGCAAAAATTAATTCCAAATATTAAACCAGAAGAGTGTTGCCATGTAGAGTAAGCATATACCAATGAGAATAGAATCTGCAGTGTTGCCTCAGTGTGATAATCAATGTCTAGTTGGCTCCCTAATTAAAGGAAATAGTCCGAGATACATTTGTTTCTGCTGGAAACCACTACCATGAGGAAATTGGCTGAGGACTAATGATTGTAAACAGTCTAAGCATGTTATAGGATGAAAAAGTTTCAGCAAGATAATATACAACACATTTTTATGTTAGATATGAAGTACAATTAGTTGGCACAGGAGCTAGTTACACAGTCTTAAGCCTTCTTTCTCCAAAGAAAGTTGTATTTATTTTTAAATAACATGGCATGTGTGCTTGCCCAGTACACAATGCAGAGAGATCATAAAGTCTGTCCATATAAATAACCAACTGAACAAGGAAACTAAGCACTCTTTTACTTGAACATGGGTGAACAATATTAACTGACGATGAGTCTGCCCCTCCCTGAGATTTATAAACATTTAGCATTGCTAGGGGGAGGGTCTTACAATGGCCTGCCCCTTGCTGAAAACTTGTTGCATGTCAATGCTCTTTAGTGATGTGGTCAATGTTTACCAAAATTTAGCAAAGTCACCCAGGATAAATAACCCCTTGCCCATGTCCATGTGATTAACACTCTCTGAACTCAACAGATCAAACAAACAAACAAGACCATCCTGAAAGTAGAAGAGAATGAACTGAAAACGGAAGGAGATGAGAAGACATGGAAGTAAATGAAGAGGGAATAGGGAAGGCTAATATGAAAATCTATGAGCCTACATGTGATAAACACACACCAGTGTTTCTGTGTCTAGAAATCAGGCTTTCCTCCATCTCATGCCTGGTATATCAGGGAAAGTCACATATAGCATGTAATTGTATTGACTTCATGAACAAACATGCTAAAATCACCCCCTAAATGGGAATTTGTTTATTTGAATAAAGATTCATCCTTCATTTCTGCTGGTTTCTTACAGTATACATATACAGAACTTCCCCCCCACAAACACACATACAAGAGACAGACAGATACATACATAACATACTATCCCCCCACATGGAAGACAGACAGTCTTCTCCACACACAGACACACATATAGACTCACAGACAGACACACACATATATAGTCACACACAGAGACACATAAAAACACACAGAGACACACAGACACAGACAGGCAGACCCACACACAGACTCACAGACAGAAACACACAGAGAAAGACCCACACACAGGTCTAAAAACAGACTGGCAGACAGACAGACAGACAGACACACACACACACACACACACACACACACACACACACAGAGAGAGACACAGACCTTTGGCCTTTATTCCTGTTCTGATTTACCCACAGTAGTTAATTTGACAGAAGGAATTATAGCTAAGAGCAATAGACTCCTTCCACACCATTACCCACAGGCAACACATGTGTCTGGCAGGACCTTGTTCACTGGCTGCCACTACTCAGTTGAGAGATGTATTCTAAACCAAGAAGTCATGGCTGTTCATGAAGTACCAAAGTTGGAAAGATGCAGTGCAGCTAAATCACAATAGTGACTGTATTCTAGAGATCACACGTACTCTGAGGTCCCAGTCATTTGCTTCTGAACTCCTCCTTGAGATATGGGGAGATACTTTTTATCAGCCACCATCCTAGAGATCCATCATCTCAATGTTGTTCATACACAATGAACAAATCCAGAGCTGGTTTTGGGCTGACGTAACCAGAACAACCTCTTAATTGGTGCTAAAGTTCTTCTTGCAATTAAGCCCACACCATCTTTATCCTTTCTGCACACAGTGTGACTGATCCATCTCTGATATACTGCCTTGAAGCTGCTTCTTTAGTTTGCTCATAAACATTTGTTTCCCTAAATTAATTTATAACCCCTAACTTTCCTTTTATTTATACATTTTAAGCTTTCTTTTAAAATATTTTCATTTGTTCTTTGGAAATTTGATGCATATATATAATGTATCTTGTTAATATACCCATCCTTCTCCTCACTTCCAAATCCCTAATATTCCAGGAACAAAGTTCCCAAGATATATAAACAGACACAGGCCGGGAATCAAATCAGGCCCCTTGGAAATCCTTTACTTTGTAACGCTCACTTTATTTCAGACTAGATCACCTGTTGACACCTAGAGCTCCATGTGCATTGATTTATTTTCTGAGTAAAGCCACTGCATCAAAATCCTCATGTTCTAGACACACAATAGGTATCTAAAATGTTCCTTCTGTGAATTCTGAGAAAGAGCCATTCATGGCTTCTGAAAGCAACACAGAATAATTAAAGGACTCTGACCAGCTCAAGCATGATCAACATTGTTCTGGTGGGTCTTGACCTTCTCCATACCCCCTGCCTTGATAAAACAGAACAAAACAAACAAAACAAAACAAAACAAAACAAAACAAAACAAAACAAAAAACCATTAGATTACATTTCTAAAGCTAGCCAAGGTCTCCTGCTTTATTTGGCTACTTCCTCTTCTTAAGGTCAACTATCAAGGTCCAGCCATCAAAGTATTAAAGTCCAGCCATTAAAAGTCTCCTTTGTCTCACCTAATTAACATCCCCAATTAAAGTTAAATACCTCATTGTAACACCAGGGTTTCCCCTGTACCTTTATAAACTTCCTATATGGCCACATCTGTCTCCTCTCTATCCAGAGGCAGTCCTTTGCTCTCCTCTGGATCAAATACCTCTCTTCCTTCTCCCTTGTTCCCTTTCCCTTCTACCTTGTCTCTATCTCCTATCTTTGTCTCTTATTTCCTACCCCCTCTCCCTCTGGGGCTAATAAACCTCCTTTCTGCTGAAAACTTGTCCACAGGGGTCCTGAGCCAATACTTTTCCTAACAATAATGTTTCTGAAGGCTGTCCAAAATAGACACCCAATGGAAAGAGGAAAAGTGTGATAGATGCTGTGAGCTGCTTCTCAGTCCTCTTAAGGTCTGAAGCATTTGTACTCACAGCTGCCACATGATAATGCTCAACTCTAAGTCATCTCAGGACACTGCCCTTGACTGGAGCCAGCTGCCATGCTCAAAAGCAGGCTTCCTCCTCAGGGAGCCTACATATAAATAAATCCTGGTTCATGTGAGTACAGAACCAATCCTCCCCAGAAGAGATGCCCAGAAGAGCCTCAGCTGCAGAGCTCCAACACTGGGTAGATGTGAGCTGTGATTGAGCCCAGAGTCTCCTACCACAGTCCCCATTTCGATAGCATGCCATCCAACAAATTCCTCTTTATGAACTTTCTGAGAGGTTCCATGAAGTCCATGATGTAATGACTAGAAGGAATAGATCAGCTTGGGAAAAAGTATGCATATATTTAAGTAAATAAAAAATACCTAAAATACATAATAAATAATAGCAATTTTTTAGCTTTTGATGCTGTAATATGTATCAAATAAGCAAATGCTCTACCGGCTCATAGAGTATAAGTTATGGACAATAACAAACAGTTCTGAGAGTCTCATCATACATACACCTACAGCACATCATACCATTCCCATGCACTCTTATGTTCAAAGCAGTCTTGTGAGGTTGTGACTATTATTAGTAAACTTTGCTGGCACATAGAACCTCATCCTTAGAAGGTTTAAATACCTTATTGTAGCTTCATAGCCACTAACCTGGAGAACCATGTTAGGACTGCAGAAGTCTCATTACAACACTGCTTTCTATCCCAATTTTATATCTTATTCTCAAACTCAAAGGAGAAGCTGGATATTACAATTGCACTGCACCATCTGTATTTCTGGTGTTTCCCTGGGCTTCTCCTATGTTGTTAGCATGACATTCAGAGAAGATTAGAAGAATTCTTTAGGTAGTACATGGCCACAACAGAAGATACTTGGTGGTGAGTTCTGATTTGCTTTCCTACCATGTGAGTTCTTCATATCTAAGCTTGTATGCTACAGAAAATGTTGTAATCCCACAGTTAAAATATTGAGACAGAATATGTAGCTATTTTCACAAAATTAACATTTCAGAGATTGAGATTAATACTGGCACAATGCAGATACATAATTGACTAATAATGGCCAAACAGATTAATCAAGTCAGTCATCACACAGACTATTTGATATTCATAGTCAACTGAAACCAACACCACATGAGTTGAGACCAAAACATTCTGGGACAAAATACTTAAGGGTTATAAATGTGAGCAACTTAGGCAAGATTTCCTAATAGAAAACACAGTTGAGTCTGATCACTTTTGATGTATCTTTTCCAATTAACAGATATGTAAGGTTAACAATGTAACAGTAATATAAGACACAAGGAGGAACAAGACATCTTTCATCTGTCTTTAGGGAGGATATCTCCAGACATTGTTTCCATTTAGTATATAAATTCTAGCTAGAATTTTGGAGGAAAATAACAAAACTATTATTCCTCTAAAATTTATTACGTAGTATTTATTATATTTTAATATGATAAAAATCACTTCTTAACTTTAGATTATTTTTATTTTAAAATGTTATTCATGGGATCTATCATCCTTTTCAGGCTTCTCAGGTACCCTGCTGTTGTCCAGAGTCAGAGCAGTCCTGTAGCTAGACAAGCTGTCTCTGGGGTAGACTCTGTGCAAGTTCCAAGCTGCTCCACAGCTTCCTAGCCGAGGTGTAGTCTGCCAGGTGGCTCACAGGGCTCCATCTTGGTGCTTGTAGCTTGCAGACAGCACCACCACCCTGTGCTCTCTTTGTCTCCAGCAGGGCAATCATCAAGCAGCTGTTGCTGTAATTGCTCCTTGCTAGAGGCTGCATATGGGGCTTAGAATAGGCTCTATTCAGTACTGACATCAGATCTTAGGATTGTCCTCTCCTGTGCACTCCAGAAGCTCATGTTGTAGATTTTAGAGTGGATCATCTCAAAGCATTGGATCTGGGCTTGTATGTCCGGGTTACAGCAGGCCTACCCGGATGCAGACAGAGCTATGGGTTGGGGGACAGTACCCTGTCACGGGCTCACAAGGCCATCTTAGCGACTAACTCTCCGGTTTTCAGAGCCATATTTGAATGTGAAGTGGAGGAGAGCCTAAAGAACTACGTTGAGATGCATGATCTGAATCTGCAAGTCTTCATGGAGATGATGGGCTTCATTTACACAGGGAAGGCACCAAACATTCACTCTATAGCCACTGGCATGGCTGGCAACTACTGACAAGGATGGCCCAGAAGGTCATGTGTGAGGACTTGCTCTGCAGGAACCTCGGTGGAGAATGCTGTACCCACTCTCATCCTCCCTGACCTCCACAGCTCAGAGCAGCTGAAAACGCAGGCCTTGGATTTCATTACAGTCTATGCTTTTTGAGGTCTCTGAGACCTCGGAGCTGAAGTCAATGGTGTAGTCACATTCCCATTTGATGACTGACGCTTAGAGTTCCCTGTCATCAGCACAGGATATGTTCCTCGAGACCCTCTCAACTGTGGAGCCTTTATGCTGAACCCAGGGAAGGACAGCATGTTAGCTCTCGCCTTAATACGGGTGCAAATAACTTGAACTATCCCAGTGGTCTATACTGGACTTTGGCATACCTACCCAATATCTACCTCATTGCTGTACTGGTTATTGTTTTCATTTTTGTCTGAGATTGGAAACTGGAGCTGGGACTCAATTTAGTTGATGACCCCAAGCACATCTCCAAAGTTTGTTGTTGTTGTTGTTACTGGGACTGTTTTGTTTTGTTTTGTTTTGTTTTGTTTGTTTGTTTTGTTTTGTTTTGTTCTGGTTGGGTTGGGTTGGGTTGGTTTGGGTTGGGTCTTTGTTTTTGTTTTATTTTGTTTTTTAGAGACATCTTCCTGTGTAGGTTTGAGCAGAACACATTAATAGACAATCTGAGCAAAGGAGAAAAGAAAAGTTATAAGGGAAGGGAAAGAGAACAAAGACATTTTCCAAAAAAACTCAGTTTGTAGGACCTGAAGGCGATAACTCAGGTGGCAAAACAAATGTTTCACCCCAAGAAGACCCTTTGTCAGTTCTTGTCCACACTGGGAACTATTCACCCATCTGTAACTGGAGATGCAGAGGATCCAAAATCCTCTTCTGCTAGAAAGAATCTTATCCACATTAAAAAAATAAAATGAATAAAAGTTTTAAAATAAACAAAATGTTTCTCAACTTTTCAACAAAGATAAAATTAAATCAGCATTTCAAGTCATAATTATCTTAGATGTTTAATCAGGCAAGATGGCATAGCGGAACACCAGCCTACAGGGTATTTCTGCTCTGAACACTGACTACAAGCACATAATTAACAGATTCCATCACAGGTATTGCCTTATTCAATCACAGGTATTACATTCATAAAAACCCATTACAAAATAAACCAAAACACAGTTTGCATCCAGCACACAACCACCAAGCTTTACACATCAAGCTATATACAGAATTTACAGCAATTCTGTCTTCTGAAATAGAGAAAAGAAGCATAGAACTGTCCTTTCTGTTCCAGCTAATCACACCAGCACATTTACACTACAGGGAAGAAAATACTAACTCTGGAATATTCTGAGTATTTCAGTGCACATCAATCATGTTAATATTGGCAACTTTCTGAAACTATGGCCACAGCACTTTCAGAAACAGATTGTATGAGCCATTGCAACCCATCTGAAATAAATACTTGAGAATGGCTTGCCTTATATGTATCATCAAGGTTTGAATATTTGATTAAATTCTGTACTTGAATTATCTCAGCAACATATAACTGAAGCATGTTTTATGCTTGCAATCTGTATCCAGATTTTGGGTCAAGACTGACAGTTTGCTTCTATGTCCTCCTAACAAGTCATCCCCATCCAGCCTTCTTCTGCTAAGCACAGTCCTGGCATGAACACCAAGGAAGAAAAATGAGGAAATCCAAAGGTTAACTGTCTTCACAATTTATCAGGAAACCACACATGAGTAGGAAACACACCCGAAAGGAATTCAGAGCATCTGAGAGATCTTTATGAAGAGGAACTGGCAGGGCCTGAGTCTTCCCACATACAGGAGCAGCTCAAGGTATGTCCAGTTTTCTGACACTGAGATATCACATTTCCATCTACAAAGCTCACAGTCCAGAAATATACAAAAAATAACACTACTAGTTTAAAGAAATTTATAATCTGTCTTGACCCAAATTATTCGCTATCCATGGTTGCATGTGCTAACTACAGGTTGGAAAAGCTTAGAGGAGAAAATAGAAAATACTCAAGGAAGTTTAAAGGATGAGCCATAAGGGACAATGAAGTAGATTTGTTGTTCAGTCAGGAGTGGCTACTTGGAGAGAAGGGAGCTCACAGGAAAGAGAGGGATGAGAGAGGCAATGATGTGGTCCATGGGAATAAAGTCTAGTGGGGCATGTGTACAGAATGTGATGAAACTCAGAACAATATAGCTGAAACCAGGGAAGGAGTCATATGCACTCTGGAGGTGGGCATGTGTCTGTGAAGACACACTTCATCTGTTATCTCTTCTGAAATTTTACAGGTAGGCTTCCTCTGTCACATGTACTCATTCAGGGACTCTTTCCCTCAGTGAAAGCAATAAAAGATGCAGAGACCAGGTCCAGCTGAGCCTCACACAATGGCTCTTCCACACTTGTCAAAAGCTACTGACTCTCCTCAGTCATCTGATAGTCTTGTGCTTACCTTCCCTGCCTCCAATATGGCTGTTCTCTGAGTCTTCCATGACATTAACCCAAGTTCACTCTCCCCGCTTCTTCTCTCTGAACTGTCTTATAAATTAATGCTTAAAATGTATTTCTACATTATGATTTCCATATTTAACTTGTACTTTTGACAAACTGAATAAACACACAACTGCTATTTCTCACTTTTGCTGATGTGGATTTGGACCTGTTCCACCTCATCTCTCTCTTCCCATGAATTCTTAACATGTTCCTCACATTCTAAACATTTATTCCTCCTTGGTAATGTCCTGAAAGTTAAAGCATAAATACATGTGTAAAATTTACCTCTGATAGCACTCCCTTTATACCTGCATTTTCTTAACTTCCTTCCACATTACCAATTCCTGGCACTAATTCCTGAGGTAGCATCAACTATTTGAAACCATACTGCCCACTCTTACTGAATGCAGCCATCGTTTCTCTAAGTGATTTTTCACATGAACTATGCTGTTTTCTGAACGTCTGCGTCTACTGCTTGGAATCAGTCCTTGCCATACATGGCTGCTGATTTTGAATACAGTGCTGCCGTTGGTTCTGGTAATCAATAACCCCTCTCTGGATTTGGCCTTTTCGTTCCTTTCTCGGCTGTGTTCCAGAATCTTCTACTGAATAAGTTATACTATAAGGCCTTGTGCAAATATGCTAAGTAGCCCCTGCACAGCTTCACAGCTCTTGACCCTAGAGGAAAACCTTCACCTGTAGAATGTTTATTCATGAACCATTCCCATTCTCCTTAATCTTAGTCATCTTTGAATCACTGATAAATATCACTGTACCTTGCATAATGGCTAGCAAGTGAATAGACACGGCTTACTAATGAATGTCTCCGGTCTTGATTTAATCGCTCCCTGTGTGTTTGCTCATTTTACTGTGATTTATCCTCCCTGATACTACCACTGCCTGATGTCTTACACTGGAATCTGTGCTGATGTCTGTCTCTTTAATGGGTCATTAGACCCTGGAAAGGACACAAAACCAAAGAAGAGGACTATGTGGATTGTTCTTTCCATGTCACTGGGTTGAATAAAGAAATCAGCATACAATGCCACAGCCAAGCTAAACAAATCACATAAAGTGGCCAGATGAATGTAATGGTTTTTCTTAGTTGTTAACTTTATTACATCTGAAAATAACCATGGCTCAAGTTGCTGGGTATGCCAATGGGTATTTTTCTTGCAGATTAAAGTCAGAAGACTCAACCTACGTTCAGATTTTTTTAGGTGAGAAGACCCATGTTAGTCTCAGCCACATCCTCTTCTGGTCACCTATGTAAAGAACATGGAAGAAGGAAGACTTTGCTTTTTTTCTGCTTGCTTTGCTCTTGCTAGCAAGTTATTCCCTCACTAGAGCCTACTTGCTCAGGATTCTGGAGTACACTGAAGACCATATGAGACATCTAGCTTCATGGACTGAACAACTACTGGATTCTTGGGCTTTCAATTAGGACATAGATTTTGTTGGAGTAGTCAGACCATAAGCCAAAGTCACTCTAATAAATCCTATATATTCATTCTATTAGTTTTGTTTCCTCATAGAACCCTGACTAATATGCACATCAGGTCCATGAAGTAATTTATCCATTAATGTTCTCAATTATAAGTAAACTTCATGTATTGGCTTCCTGTATCACAGATAGCCAGACTTGGCAACCCTGGGCATGTTCTGTCTAGTATCAGGGTTGTCTCTGCCTGTGCTTTTTCTTTACTACCTCTGCTCATGGCAAAGCTTAATCACCCAGTACCTCATCTTTTCTGTGGTTGTGCCCCTGCACTGGCTTCTTGACTCTGGAAGGTTCCAGAACTCTTGGCTAGCATCCTACCCACTATTCTGTTGAACTTGCTAATACACCAACCCTAAAACCCCCATGGAAAACCTCCAGCATTTTCTCCACTCCCTCCCTACTTAGCTCCATCTTTTCCCTGAATATCTTGGTCCTTATTTCCCCTTGGTTAAGGTTTCTGCTGTCATTTGACTTCACCACAGGAGTTATCTGTCTCTCTTCCATCATTATGCTGACAAGCCTTTTCAGTACTACAACTGAAGTATCACTCAAGAACTCGACTGTCTCATTTCTATTCTGTTTATTTTTCTCCAGACAGCTATTGCTGCTGTACCCAAGCCTATCTTCTTAGTGCTCACCATGACAAATACACAAAAAGCCATGTTGTTCAAACAAGATGACTTCATCCAAAAACCCTTTTGATTGAGACAGAAGACTGCTATCAAAGCCCACCTTGCTCTTTAGTACCAGCAAGATATTTTTAAGTTAATGTTATTACAATTGTTTATTTGCAGTTAGGGGAATATGTATGACCTATAATATACATATGAGGTCAGAAGACAGCTTAGGGAAGATAGTTCGCTCTGTCTATCATGTGGGTTCAGGGATCTATTTCAAGTCATCAGACTTGACAGCTACCATCTGTCCGCCACTGAGCCTTCTCACTGTTCTTTGATATATATATTAATTTTTAGGACAGCAGAATGTTCAGTTTTGGAGTGTCTCCCCAAAGGTGTATGAGTAGAAGCATGGCTTTTGGTGTAGTACTGTTCATAGATAAGGCTTGTGGGAGATGGTTAGATTGGGAGGGCTGTGATTTCACTGGTGGCTTAATTCATCAGTGGAGTCATTATCTGATGCCATTATTAGAAGAAGATTAAAAGTAGGAAGTGGGGTTATGCTGGCTACTTTTATGTCTGTTTGGCTCAGGCCAGGAAAACCTGTGAGAAGGGAACCTCAGCTGAGAAAATTCCTCCATGAGATAGGCCTGTGAGCAAGCCTGTAGTGCACCTTTCAACTAGTGGTTAGTGTGGGAGGGCCCAGCTCATATGCATTGTGCCACCTCCTAGGTTGGTCATCCTTGGTGCTATAAGAAAGCAGGCTAATCATGCCAGGAGGAGGAAGTCAATACGCAGCAGCTTTCTTCGGAGATCTCTGCTTTAGTTGCTGCCCCTTGCCCCCGAAATTCACTAAGCGATGGAGTGTAACCTGAGAGTTATAAGCTGAAATGAACCCTTTCTCCCCATAATGTTTATGGCCATGGTAAACATAGCAATAGAAGGCCTTACTAAGAAAAGGTCAGGTTGGAGGAAGAAAGCTATTGAGATCACCTCCCTTCCCTAGAATTTATACTGTCAGCCCTCTGTTTCCAAGCTACCATGAGGCAAGCATATCTGCTTGTTTTCATTTCCAATAGGACTTTTTGCCTCACCACTGTGACCAACTGGCAAAACATTTGCAACTGTGATCCAAGATAATTTTTCTTCTATGAGTTGATTTTTTTCCACTAATACGAGAAGATTTAAGGGTGAAGGAACAAAGGAATGCAAAGAGAACATCATGAGATTCTACTTTCTCCACTAGAGTATGATATGCCTGTCTAAGGTCTCTGTAACTTTAGTACAGGGGTCTGTCTCAACCACACACATTAACATACCACATGCCTTGCCTCAGGTACATGTTTCAAGGCTCTCTTTGTGTCCATTTCCTGTACTGAGATATTATTAAACAGAATCTACATTTTTGGAAGCCTCTATTTTATAGGGCCAACAAGCTTTTCTATATGGAGTTAATGCTGCCCTATCATGACCATTAAAATCTCAACACCAACATAAAGAAGTGGCTGTTATGCTCTAAATGACTTCTATTGTAACTTAATTTGCAAATGACTACGTGAAGTATTTTTATGTGCTTGCTATTAGGGGACTGAGCATCAACGACTTTCTGTTCTGAGAAGCAGTTTGAAGTACTTTCTCTTCACGATGTCATTTACCTGCAGAACCTCTTCCATGGAAGGAAACACATAGGCATATACAATTTCCAGACAAAGAAACATTTACTATCCCAAGTATGGGTGTTATGAGGTTCTCATGGTTTTCTTCTTCCTTCTTTCCTTCCTTCCTTCCTCCTTCCTTCCTTCCTTCCTTCCTTCCTTCCTTCTTCTTCCTTCCTTCCTTCTCCTTTCTTTCTTCTTTCTTTCTCTTTTTCTTTCTTTGTTGTTTTTTTTTTTTCTTTTTTCTATGATGAACACTACAACTAAAACCAATGTAAGTTAAGAAAGGGTTTATTTCCTATTTCTCTTCCATGTCACAGTGCATCACTCAGGGAAGTCAGGGCAGGAAGTCACATAGTGACCATGGCTAAACTTTGACTACTGGATTGTTCTCCTATCAGCTCCCTTTGAAGGATGTCACAGCCTAGAGAGTATTGGGCCCTGCAACTCCAATCACAGCCAATCTGTCACAAACATGGCCATCAACCACTCTGTTCTTGTCAGTCACCCAGTTTAGACTTCCTCTGATGTCTCTGGGTTGTGTCAAATCAACACTTAAACCCAGCTAGGATAGGGGCTTTTGCAAACGTATAGATATAATTCAAAACTCCATAAAGAAAAAACAACTCCTGACAATAGAGTGGGTTTACATGATGGGTTAGACATTAGTCTTGGCATGCCATGCCAGCTGACAATGTTCTCCCCAGGAGAAGGATGGGTTTATGATGCATCATTCACATATGGAGGTAACTCCAGTGTCTGTCAAATTTTTTTCAGAAGAGAACACTCATCATCCACTGCATATTGGCACCTACAGGATCAGAGAGGTCAGCTGCTCTGTGCATGAAAGCATTTAAAAAGAAAGACAAGAAATTATTCCTGAAGTTAAAAAGCAGCAAGAGTGTTGAGGGGCCAGATAATAGTTATACAAAGGGATTCAGCCAGCATAAGACACCAAGAAGACACTCATACTCTTCTTCCTATTGATTTCTCCATCTGGCTAGATTAAGTCAAACATCCTTCAAGCAGGTGGTGACTTCTGGGCTCCAGTGTGACCTCTTTTTGCTTGGCCAATATAAATGTTAATAAAGTAATATGCAAATTAAACACATCCCAAGATCTTGTCCATATGATGCCAGCCAAGGTCTTCACACTGCATTAGAGGGAAATTCTATTCCCATTCTTCATCCCAGAATGCAGTACTCATCTGAAATAATCACTTTGGTATTAGTAAGGGGCCTGTCATAGCTGCCTTGGGTTTTCTTAGCTGGGATCCAGACGGGTCCATGCCAGGGTAAACCTGCTTTGTAAATAATCACCAGCCATCCAAGGGGCACATAGCAAGCTAGCTCTTAGTCATTTTAAATGACCTGTTTGCACAGTTAACTTCCCTCCTGCTGGGGAAAGGTTACAAATTTTCCACAGTCATTTTGAATTTCTTTTTATTCCTGCATTTTATTTTGCATGGGATAAAACAGGTTTGTTTATTTTTTCTGAAGCTCCAAAGAAAACAGAAAAATAAAAGGAGTTCAATTATTGATCAGCATTGCTGATGGTAGAATAGGAAGGTGACTTGCACAGATTGCTTCTGAGGTGTCTTTAATTGATTGAGTTATTATTTTCTCAAACACAAAGGAAAATTCTGGGAAAGCTCTGCTCTGCCTTTCAGATCTGGGGTGAGAAGCTGTGTTGGACTAGTTTCTTTCAGACTAGCTGAAAAGCATAGCAGAAAGGTTTTTCTTTCAAAATATTTGTTTTTAGCTTTTCCTTAAAAAATGTGCTTAAACAAATGTCAAGGCCCCCTTCAAGGACTGAAATTACTACAAAGAGCAATGCAAAACCACTGACAGGTACAGGTTCTGACTTTCCATGTACTGAGGGCAAGGTTTTGTGTATGGCGGGATACATGGTGGTATTAGACACACAGACACTGGGTCTTCTTAAGACAATCCTCTTTTCTGTTCCCAAACTAATGCCAAGTGCATTGCCTCAAACGTGCCAGCAAATATCAGCTGAAGAAAAGGAAAGATTCAAATCATTGTGGTTGTGCTTAGAGTTTGGCAAGATGGCTGCTCTGGGGTCAGGAACTCATGCAGAGGATGTTTCTAATATATTTACTGTAGGATTTGGTATAGATGAAATTCTAAAGTACTATAGCCCAAGAATGTAATTTGGATGCTGTGTTGCTGACTTACTCAAATGTCATTTTAGTTGAATGGAAAAAAAACCTAGGTACTCTCAGCTTTCTTCAGCATGTTAAAAAGTCTCATTTCTCCAGTGTTGTTTTGTTTTGTATGTGTGTGTGTGTGTTTCTGTGTGTGTGTGTGTGTTTCTGTGTGTGTGTGTGGTGTGTGTGTGTGGGGTGCTTCCTAGATGCTTTCTCAATGAGAACCTTTTTTCTGGATGCATTCATTTTAATTTCAGATATGAAGTTTCCATGTCATGTCCAGGTGTTGTGTTCCATTTTCTTTTCATTCGGTAAGGTTTATATGTATTTCTTTAGTCAGTAATTCTGGCAGTTATCTAATTTCCCTCTGTTGAGATGCCCCCTAGCACACATCACCCTTTCCTTCCACCCCTCACAGACCTCTGCCTTTCTTTTCCTCCTTCTACCCCTTCATTCTCTGATACATTGATTTAGAGAACCATTCAAACTGACCTGAAATCTCTACCTCATTTTTCTCCACATTCCAAACACTTTTGATATTTTAGAAATCTACATTTTTTTCTTTTATTGCATTAAATATTATTCATTATATTCTGTGGGAAAACGGGATGCCACAGCAGGAGGCCCTGGGCCTACGAGGCAGCAGCCCGGGACCAGCGCGGTGGAGTTTCACATCCTGAAGAAAGGTCTGGAGTTCCAGGAGGCTGGAGGCTTTGGCAATGGCAGGCCCGGCAGGCCCCAATGACACAAGGAAGTCCTTGGTTCCAAAAGGGTTTATTGTCATGGCGGATGGTGGATGGATCTGGATGTATCCCCCAAACTTAGGGCAGATCTGAGTTAAGTAGGGAGGGAGAAAGGGGGAGGTTTTGGGGAGGAATGCTTAATTGGCTCCGCCTATGTAAATCTATAGGGCCTGAGGCCTGTAGTCACACTCTCTACCTGTGCACTTTGGGAGGGGCTGTAATGGCCTACGTGACTGAACAATGTAGGTCCATGGAGATTAGACTGCTTGTCAGGACCCTGGGTTCTGGGGACATGGCTGAACTCCTGCCGTTTCTCCCTTGGAGTCTCGGGGTTCTAGGCCCATGCCCAGCCAAGAACCAGGATACCCTTAAGCAGTCCCACAATATTCTATCATTGATTCACCTTTCATGGACATTAAAAATCTTTTCTGTTTATTATGCTTGTTTGAAATTCGTTTCTGTCCATCTATGACACACCTGTATCTATATGTTTCTGACATACATACATGAAGCAGCTTTTCTGATTGATTAGGGTTTTAGAGGCTGTTGTGTTCCTAGTGAAGTCATGCTGAGCTTTGAGAGATCCCCTATGTGATTCTTAGACACCACAGTCCTGAATTTACTTCCATCTTCATTTTGTTTCATAAAATGTATTGTTCATATAGCGTTGAGTCATGTAGGGACTCAGATATAAATCAGACTGGTCCCCATTGTCCTTTCTGTGCATTTTATGATGTGTTGTGGCCAACTCAGTGTTTTGTTCCCCTACCTGTGTCCAACTCCCAAGATCTTACTGCTTTATTTCCAGTACTGCCTCATAGTGTAAGGTTATTAAGTTTTTAAGTACTCATGCTAGCAGGTAAGCACAAGTGACAATTATTGAATTGGTTGACTGTATTTATTTAGAAATCCTTGTGATTTTCAAGCCTTCCTCTAAATTCCCACTCATGAAGTTTTCTTTCTGTTCATATTAGTAGAATATATCAGTAAAATGTTTAACTTTTCTTATAATTTGTAGTTACAATAATACCCTCACATTTGCATTTGAAACATTACAGGGTCTACTTCTCTATTTGAATAAAGTATTATTTATCTTTGTGTTTTTTAAACAGCCTTAAGAAATTTACTTTATTTTACTATTTTAATAATACTCATTGGCTGCTTCCACCTGTAGATACCCTAGGAAGCCTCATGTTTGTCTCATACCAGTTGGACTATGTTCAGAACTGAAGACAACAATCTATAGTCTCATTATCCACTGGAGCTTCTGTGGTAATAAGCTTCATATTGGATCAAAAAGAATTAAAAATCCCCATGATGGACTAGTGAAATGGCTCAGTCATAAAAAACATCTGTAGAGGATCTGAGTTTGATTCCCAACATTTATGTTGCAGCTCATAATTATCAAAACTCTAGTGTACCCAACATGCACATGTGCATGAGCCTGTGTGGTATCCACGCACGCACAAACATGCACACTCACACACAGAAGACATCTAGTGCTTCTGACAGAGAAGTCTATATCCCCAGCTTCTTTTTTTTTATTGGATGTTTTATTTATTTACATTTCAGATGGCATCCCCTTTTCCCATTCTATCCCCCATAAGCCTCCTATCCCATGCCTTCTCCTCCTTTTTGCTATTATACCATTTTAATTTCATGCAAATGTTAAGGTCAGTTCTAGGTTGAGGAACTAGCAATACAATAGATGCAAATAGTCAAGAAACAAGCAAGACAAATAAACACTGATAGTCAAAGAACAAGGAAGGCAATAAACAGAGTCCCGTGATCACTCCCGTGATTAATATTTCTAAGGGCTTATCAGGATGACCAAATTATCTGAGCCTACTTCCCTATCCTAGCTCAAAGTCATTTTCATGCCTGAAGCCTACTTCTCTGTTCTAGCCTAAAATTTATATTCCTACCTGTAATTGCTTATTTGTTCTAGCCTAGGATTTAGATTTCTGCCTGAAATTACTTCTTTGTTCTAGCCTAATGTCATATTCCAGCCTGCAGCCTTTCCCCCCCCTTGGCCAATATGATTTCTTCCAGGCAGCCCCAAAAGCTCTCCACATCTTCCCCCTTTTCATTGCATAAACATTACTGAGCCTGTCTTAGGTCATTCTGACAAGAATACCTTCCTTACCCATCGTGGAAAATGCATTATCCTATCTCCAGCTTCTTATTCATTACAGTAAACATGAAAACCCTCTCAGGGGAATGCAGAAGGTAAGCTCTCCATGGTTGATCATACAGGACTGTGATTCTATTGTCCTGGTAATACATAAGTTTGTCAATAGAAGAATCATATTTTCTTACCTTGAACAATAAACCACCCAAAGTGAGACTTCTTTTCTCTGATACACCTAATCTCATCTAAGTTAAGGATATTTTGCATGTTGACCTAGAACAGAGAAACCCTTTCCCAGGTTTCTTTTTCCAGGCCCTTTTCCAGGCCTGTGTCTCAATGAGGTTAAACCACTGTCCTCTTTTGCAATTAATTTAATCTTTCTAGAGGCTGATTTTGTCTATTACTTTATCAAAATAAGGATTCATGAATGCCTGGAGAAGACAGACTTAGAAATCCAGTGTGACTAAGGAAAGAATAAAGTCAAGACTTTTAACCATCATCCACAATGTTCAGTGATTACTATTATATTTAAGGCTGACACTTTGATGATCTGATTGTTTCTATTTAAAAGTGTAATCACAAACAGTAAACTTTGTACATCACTCATTAGCTATGTAAAAGAAAATGCCTAAAGTCAAACAGTAAATTTCTGTTATAGAATATACTTTGAAGACACCATGTGCAGTAGAATGTTGTCCCTCTAAATATCCATTCATCACAAAAAGTGAGGTATTTTTTTTAATTTTTGTCCATTTGCTCATCTAATTTTATCACCTTCATATCTAAGAACATAGATGACATTCTTGCTAACACCCTGTCCTGATTTGTGTGTGTACCTGGCATGGTCTCTACATGACTCCTTTTAATTTTAAGCTTAGGCTATTTAAATAAAACAAGTATAAACCAATTTCTTATGCTGAAGGGTGAGTCTAATTTAAAAGCATTACAGGTGCAGTCATGATATTGCTACTTAAAGACAATAATAATCACAGTGTAAAGGGTAAAACATGATCTCAAGAAATTTGTATATATTTAAATATACACATAGGCATAAATGAATACATTATTGTGTCATTTGTGATACACAAGTTTCTACATACATACATATGTATATATTTATTCTCTTTATTTTCTGCTTTCTCCAGAGCTGAGAGGTAACTTGTGGCAAAGAATTTTTCCCTTAACATCAGACAAAATTATCAATTACATAAAAACTATGAAGTGCTTTTAATGTCTAACCCATCACCAACTACAGCTAGATATCTTCTTATCTAACATTGTAAAAAAATTTTTCAGTCATTTGATGATATCATATCTTATGCTATGAAGGTGAATTGAGTTGGCTGAGTTAAGATATTATCATTTTTAACCATCACAATTTCTACTGATATCTATATTCAAAAAGTAAATTTGATTTGTAAAATACTTTATATTTTAGTAAACAATTTTTCTGTATATCATTTCATTTCTTTTCAAATATATTATATATATACATATATACATATATAATGTGGATACATATATATTCATACATTTAAAGCTTTATTTTTTTCAAAGTAGTTATGGGTCTCGATGTATTTGTCCCTGTTAGAAGTTATTCACAACTTTCTTGGGGGAAATACAGTAGTTGTTGACAATTGGGGCAACCAAAAATATTATACTTACTTATGTATATACTTTTTGAAATCATATTAATAGTTTCAACACAAAAACAGCTTAATTCTTTCTGAACTTTTGATTCATCAACAAATGTTTAGGAGCAATATCCTAAGGCAGATAACATTGGGAATTCAGTAAGAATAACAATGACTCTAAAGAATTTAAGACATAAAACTGCAGGTCACTGTGTTTAGCTCATGTGACTGGATTACAGAGTTCATTGGTGTTTTACAAAATCTAGACAGTCTGATAAAATGTAATCTTACACCTTCCCCACCTTGAGCTTAACTCATATATTCTTTGTATGCTTTCCCTGTCCTGTCCTTCTAGCTACCCCTGGCTGCAGATCCCTCCCTGTCCATTCTGTCTGGAAAAGATACTACTACAGATATCCTAAGATTATTCTAACCATCTTCTGCTCAAGGGTCAGCATCTCAGAAAAGTGGCTTTGTGTGCTTTCCCTCTGCCAGGTCCAGATCTTTGATCTGTTGTACTTTCCTTTTACTATATGTGCTAGCTACAAATGTAACCCTTCATATCTATTTAATCTCATTCTTGTTGCCCTGAAAGGCAGGAATATTGTCTGCATGATATTAGCTGTTATTTTCCAACAGCCTCCAATAACCTGATGTATAAGGATTGGAAGATTTCAAAGTCATCTTTGAAGAAGATTAGTTATTCTGAGGTTGTACTTTCTGCAAAAGTTTAAACCTGAATGTTTGAAAGCTACAAATTCCTAGGGATTTTGGAGAGATTTTATTTAAAAAAAAAAAAAAAAAAAAAGATAGTTCAAGAATTTAGGAATAGGATTCTTTCAACTGAGGTTTCCCTTCCTTAAACTGAAACAACTCCTGTTGACAATGTTTAAGGACTATATGCAATGCTCTCAAATTCATGAGTTCAGACCCTAACCCTATGTGCTAATAATCCATGTTGCATTAAAATAATGACATATCTGGGGTACTACTTTATGTAGATAGTCTGTGTAGCTTACAGTTCTAGAGGCCTAAGGACAAGGGTAATGAATTATTTCCTTCTTGGTCCTCAGATGGGATAGAGTCTCAGATGGTAAGGATGGTATATGCACAATTGCATGTCTTTATACCAATCTAAATAATGTGAAAGGCCTCAGCTCCAAATACCACAGTCTGGCCTAGTTTCTAGACATTTGAGGGCCACACTCCAGTCTGACCCAAACTTAGCATTCTCTCCTTGTAGATACCCCAATATCCATGTTCTAACAATACAAAATGCAATCTCCCCATTCTGGATAATCCTATGATTACATATAAACTCATTCCAATATTAAGTAAAAAGTCTAAAATCTGGAATTTTATTTGAGGGTCAAGAAAGATTCTCATACTCGTGAACCTATAAATTCCAAATAAGTTTTCTACTTCCAAAAGATGGTGGGAGGCAAAAACACACATTTCCTTCCAAAAAATGCATAGATCCACGCGGAGAAATAGCCAAAGAAAGAACTGAGTTCTGTAGAGCAGTCACTATACCATAAGGTCTATGGTACCTTCACACACTCCAGCAAGGAGGAGATCCTCAAAAGCTTGGGTTCTCTGACCTTGAATATTTATAGATTGTCATCCACAAGGCCATTCTTTCTGACTGATAGTATGTGCTAGCATTGAGTGGTAGCTATAGGGCCTCCCATAAACCTTGACTTCCCTGGCTTTATGAACTTATGAGAATTTACTGCTAGAGTTCTTATCCTGATTCCCAGCTTGCATTTCAAGCCTTACTTTGGCATTGGGATGCCTGCCATCTCAACAAGACATGGGCCAGGCCATAAAGTCTACAGCCAATGTGTAGAGGAATTTTAATCCAGTACCATGGCTGGGCTGGCAAAGGAGTACATCCAAAGAGCTTCTAGGTGTATGTGATATGTCTGGAATGCAGGCATGCTCTGGATTGCAGTATGATCTGGCTGGAATATAGACCTGCCCTTAGTATACACCTTTAATCCAAAACAATGAAAGTTAGGTTTTAGAAGAAAGCAGCCATGTTTGAAAGTGATTTCTAGTTGAAGGGCAAGTGACCAATCAGAGAAAATTCGATGGAATGACTCAGAGATAGAATATACCCAACTCTGACAAAAAGTAGCATAGGAAGATGAAGCTATTTAAGAACAGCACAGGGAAAGAATGGGGGTGGTGTATGGCAATTTTAGTGGAATAGTTTACAAAGACAGGTGGCAGAGAAATCAAGCATGACACAGGTAAACACAGAATGATCCAGAAAATGTTAAAGAGTCAGAAGATTGGAACATATAGCCAAAGTTAGTATGAAGTCAGGCAGAGCAATTCATTGAGAAGTCAAGAGAAGCCTGATTGAATCAGTTAGCTTTGAAGATTAGATTGTGCAAAGGCTAGAAGCTTCCAAGCCTAGACTTAGGGATAGTTAGAGCAGAGAAAGAAAAATTCTAGGCTCAGCCCAGTCTGTGTGTTTGTGCAGCTGCATATGGCTCTCATTTCATCCCTCCATATATGGAAATAAAAGTGAAATTTATACAGTGTGAGCCACATCTGGAATTTTTGAAACCACAGCTACAGCCACGAGGTCCACAAAAATCTGACATCAGGAAAACCAGTACAAAAAGAATTACAGCAGTCAGTTTATGGATGATGCTCTGGGATACCTTCCTGAAATCATTCTATCCTGGAATGGCTCTGCTCCTCTGTTAAGAGGGGAGGACTAAGAAATTTCAGATGGCCTTACAATTCTGTTGTCATATTCTGAGTTTCAGTGAACTTCATATGATCAGTGGCTTGATCATTTTTATATGTCCACTCATTTCCATTCATAAAGCAAAATGATAATTCCGATGTTCAGGTTCCGCATTATGAAGCAAAACACCTTCTGTGTAAATCTCTTCTCATGTGACTAGATCCTCAGTGAATGAGAGCTAGTCCCACTGATGAGTGCTTCTGAGTGCAGACATGCAGGTTCTTCACACTCTACAGAGAAATGTCAACTCACTTAGAAATCATTTAACTGTTCTTCCTTCTACTCTATTCTCTGTGAATCCAGTCATAACATGCCAATTTATTAGCATAATAGAAAAGGGCCTGAAACTATGCACACGGGCTCTCTGTGAATTCTACCATTTCATTGACTTGTCACAGTGAACAACACATTTGCCATTTTAATCCATAGTTCTGTGTTTGTATCTGCAGTGTAGCAAGGTGGGAACTAATTAAGTATGAAATTACCTTATATATCGAAAGCGGTGCCCGCTCACCTTTAGGCATTTTGGGAATCCACCTAATGAGTTGTGAGTTTTGCTCCACAGGACAATCGCAGAGCTCATTAATGCTCATTAAAACATAAGTAGTATTCAATGGATTCAGCAAAAACTCACTGTATTTTAATGATCAGCTGAGTTATCCAACGGTCCAAACCCTGTCATGGAGAAAATCTAACTAGACAAAGAAAGTGAATGTCTATAAAGACACTAAGCACTGTGTGTGTTACTGCCTGCAGACGCAGCAGCAACAAATGGAAAAAACTACCCCCAGAAGTGTATATCTTCACAACAAAACTAAATCTGAGTGGATGGTTTATAAAGAATATGAAGCAACAATAAGGCTTAGGAGTAATTACCAATGTGAGCCTGACTTAATTAAGGAACACTAGCAAGGTGATTGAGCAAACTTGTGAAGCTGTTTCCAGAGCCAGTATTGTGTGACTATGTTGAAGGATAGAGCCTCAGTGTGAAGGTACATCCAACAGCTTGCATATTCACAGGGAAGAACCTCACCAATCACCTGGAGCCTCAGAGAACAAGTCAATGTGTCAGAACTAGTTGGGTCTCTTGGTAACAACAGTAAACACCAGCCAAAAGCAATGTAAGAAAGGAATGTGTTAGTCATTGCTGTTGTTGACACAATTTGAGGTAAATAGTCTCTCATGTCAGGGAAGGAATAGAGTAGGCAGCTCTCACATAGCTCAGCTAACCTTCTCTATCTTAGTCCAGTTCCCAGCTCAAGTATTGATGCCATTCACATCAGCATGAGTCTTCTCTCTTCATTTAAACCTTTGTAAACACCCTCGGAGACACATACATTAGATTCTAAAGCAAATCCAGTTGGCAATTAAGATTACCTGTCATGGGATGCATGAATTCCTATAGCTGAGCCTCTCTTCTGCCCAGGTCTCCTGTCTCCTTGGTCTGTGGATCATTGAACTTGGAGACCTTCCCAGAATTTTCCTCTTTTAGCCACAGGCTGAGAATGTCACATTGGTTTCTCTGGTTCTAAAGCTTTGTAGTTGAATCAACCAGTCTACAGAGAAAAGAGGGCTACCAAGTCAAACAAATTGTTGTGTTAACCCATATTATCATCTAAAGTAAGTCCATGAACATTCTTCATTGTGTATATAAATATGCAGATTAAATATACAAATTTACTTAATAGAAATGCTGATGGATACTGAGATAACCAATGCTGGTACTGAATGAAAGCCGCAGAATACATTATGCAAGCTATGGGCTTAGAATATAAAACTACATATGAATTAATATGGAAAAACATGGGAGGTTCAACTCTACCTACATCAGGTGGCTGACATCTGTGTCAGTATGTTCTATGACAATGCCATGATACATACAAAGTAAGAACCTTTCAACCCTATTGTATCTCTTGTGGCCAGAAGACAATGTTAGATCTTTAGTCTAATATAGTCATTATCCACATAAAGTTTCATGTTTTAAATAGCAAAGATTTATTTTTATCAAATAAACTTATATTAATACTTAAATTGGAAAATATTCTGTAAAGAATATGAATTAAGTATTGAGTGGTTCTCATGAACCCTTATTTAAGGATTTTTTTTTTCCCTGAGATTCTCTTCCCATTTCAAAGCACTAAAGGCTATATCAGTCTTTCTGTTTTGAAAGGACAGGTCTTGGTTGATGTCTCTACTGAGATTCAAAATATGATCCTACTTGGGGAACGTACAGACATCATTTTTGCTTAAATGTTAAGTATTTCTCATAAGGATGACTTGTAATTGGTGAAATCAATCATTTTGAGGCAATTGAAGCTGGTGGACTCTGGCATAATCTCTCTCTCTGTGTCTCCTTCTTTGTGTTTCTGTCTCTCTGTCTCTCTGCCTCTCTCTCACACACATACATACAAACACACACACACACACAAGAGAGAGAGAGAGAGAGAGAGAGAGGGAGAGGGAGAGGAGAGAGAGAGAGAGAGAAACTCTCCTATTTCTTAGGTGTCTTCTTAGGAACAGTCATTCATTTATGGAACTCCAGGATTCTTTGCACGTTTCTGGAAGGGAGATAGTTTGAAAACTATCTTGTACATATGTACCAGATTTGTCAATTTTTTTCAGAGTCTGGATGGACCATTTCAACTATTCTGGTTCTCTGAAGTCTGTTGTAGCTTCATTATTATCAAAGTCATTTGCTTAGTTAATCTGAAGCCATATCTGCAATCAGGCTTCTAACACTATTACTTTAACTTCCATGCAATGGAATGTACAGCATAGAAGAAGAGTCCTGAGGGAAATGTGTGGTCATTATTAGATTATTTTGTTTTGTCAAACAGACCTTCACCAATAGGGTGGTTTTGATTTATCACACAAGATCTTTGATAGGCTTAACAATTAGCAGGAGATGGAGATCAAATCTAGATGCAGAATAAATATCTGTGGCATGGGTAGCAAATTACCACTCCCACCACTAATAGTAAGCCTCCAAATGCAATCAGTTCTCACAAACTTTTTTTTATGACACTGATCTGCAGGCATTAGTGACAAGTAAAGAATTCAGAATGACCCAGAGTTCACATGTTCTGGAAAGTCCATGGAGCCAGTGCTCCAGAGTGCACATACTCTTGTTGCATGAACATCTGGAAGACATTTGCACTGAACAAGGCCCCTGTCCTTGCTGAGATTATGTGTTTGAATACAATGATCAGCCTTCTGTGCATTTAGAACATTTAACACGGTGGGATTTTTACGTGAGAATTAGCCACACTGAAGTCTGGATCATTTTGAGTGAATTTGTAAATTTCATCCTACATCACCACTTGCTTAGAGAACAAACTTGTGCTTACTTTTATTAATAGGAGAACATCACATGATGTAAGCCCTAGAGGAGAAATGAACACTCAGAATGCCTTTCTTTGCCAAAATATGTTGGAACCTCATTGATTATACAAAGACATCCATTATGTGGCAAAGCCAGGTAAAAAGAATTGTCATGAAATTTGTGATGCATGCGTTTTGTGGAGACATTTTCTTTCTTGTTTTTGTTTGTTTGTTTGTTTTCCATCTTGGTATGTCTCTGTCTCTGTCTCTCTGCCTTTCTCTTCTCTCTCTCTCTCTCTCTCTCTCCTCTATCTATCTATCTCTCTTTCTGTATGTGAGTGTGTGTGTGTGTGTGTGTGTGTGTATCATGTACATGTGACTTACATTACCAGCAGAGTACAGAAGACCTAGATCTAGAATTGCCAGGAACTGTGACCTACCCAGAATGAGTGTTGGAAATGAAATTTTGCTTGTTGGCAAGAAATCTGCATGCTCATGATTGCTGATCCATATCTTCTACACCAACGTTTTTATTATAAACTTCGAAAATTCAATGAGAAGCCATTAGTCACTTTTACAGTTGCTTTCAGAGTCTGATGATTCCTGGGTCATGATGGTCAGTGTAGGATACTGGAAAGTGTGTGCGTCTAAGAATAGTGATGAAAACAGGGTGATGTCATTTATCATTAAAACATAATTTCTTCCTTTCTGCCACACATAGTTATCTATTTTTCTCCCTTCCTTTCTTTCTGTTTTCTGTATAGTTTTGCTAGTTTGATCCATAAGTCACTGCAATTCTTTTGTTGTTGTTGTTTTGGTTTTTTGGTTTTTGGTTTTTCAAGACAGGGTTTCTTGTGTAGCCCTGGCTGTCCTGGAACTCACTCTGTAGACCAGGCTGGCCTCGCACTCAGAAATTCACCTGCCTCTGCCTATCAAGTGCTGGGATTAAAGGCGTGCGCCACCACCGCCTGGCAAGTCACTGCAATTCTGAGGGTGCCCTTGAACTCTGGATACACCAGTTACCTCCTAGTGCTGAGGTTGCAGTCATGCACTACCTGAATGATGTGTCTCATGCTTTATAAACAATTTAGTTAGTTAACTTCAAGCTTGAAATAGTACAATGTAACACAGACTATCCTTATTCTCAGTATGTAAATTGGGAATATTTTACAGGAAAGGTGGCCTGTCCATAGTAGCTGGTCTGTTTTAATAGAATCATTAATCTTTGTTTTGTATTCATATAATCTCTAACAATTTATAGTTTCTCTCAGACTTCCTGAGTGGTATAGTCACTGATATCATGTTGCTCTTATTTAAAGTGTCTGTTACACCAGAGAAAGAATCTCAGGTACAATCATGCACAAAAGTGTCCACTGCCCTTTTTACCTTTCTGGTGCTGAGAATGGAGTCAAAGACACAGCTCTGATGGACACCTCTATATCCATGGGATTGCACCCTGATCCCACTGAGTTACTACTATTTAGATTTGATATTACTGGGCTGGTAAGGTGGCTAAATATGGAGAATATGTTAATCTTGAGTTTGATCCTTGAGACTTACTTAGCAGAGGGAGTGAATGGGTCCCTGCAAGTTATTCACATGTTCACTTACATACTCACAAAAACATGGGCACACACACACACAATAAGTGAATGTTAAAAATCCTCCTGGTCCTGTGCTCTGTGACCCTTAATTAACCTCCATGGCTTCAGCATTATTGTTTGTTAAATGAAAATGATATCAGTATCTATTTATAGAGCCCAGAGGGACGATAGAGAAAGAAGTTGTGAAGATGGCTAAAATGTCCTACTTTATGCTGTTGGATGGATTTCAATCAATTTCACCTATAAACATAGTAAGATGTTTATAAAAGGTGTAATACATCAGCAAATCTTATACATCTATAAGACTTTATAAATACACCGATTGAAATGTAAATATATAGTGGTGCTCAATAAAAACACTATGTTTTGTATAGGTCCATAACGCAAGAGGAATGTTTACTGGAAATTAATTTGTGTATATATAAGTCAATGTAAGTCTACAGGCAATGTTTAAAATTATGGGTCATTTGAGATTTCCTTAGGGAATTTATAAAAAATAGTATTGAGTCTGAGGAACTTCGGAAAATCATGACTGAAGAAAATTTGGCAGTCTAGTGAAGGTGTCGGTGGTTGTGGCTAACACTGATGTATCTTAAGTTGAAAATTGTATAAAAGCAGATTATAATGTCTTTGATGCTTCAGATGGAGAGATGAATTGCATGTTGAGAGGAAAGCTTCGAATCAGAGATTGTGATTGGAGATTATTAGGAAGTAATGGATAGTGCAAGGTGGTGAAATGCAGGATGGAGGAGGAGCTACTTATATAATTGAATAAATAAAGTACCCATAAGACAGTAGTAATCAAATGAGGTAACATGTAGGTAACTCATAACCTCGAGGTAGAGGTGACATTGTAAGAACAAAATCAATGTTAATGAAAATACAGAAATCAAGGAATGGATTACTGCATATGCATGCCTTTCCACAAAATACACTACAGATAAGTTTTATAATCTAAATGATTGAATCCAAATGATTGAAATGTTATACCATGTGTTTACTATGAAAAAGGAAGACATGAAGAAATTTCCACTGGTTTCTGTGTGGCCAGAGTACTAATAGGTTACATTAGCCTAGCAGAATCAGGTTTAACGGGATGGCTCTCTGACAAGAGATTCTTACTACATTGCTCACTATAGAACAAAAATAAATTAGACATCAGATGCTATCTTCATCTTACAAAAAGCCATGATATTGCAGCATAAAGGGGCAAATTATATTTAAATAACCAGACGTTCTTAATATGACCAGAATTATGTAAACTCCAACAACCATCAATTTTCTCAAATTTTAGTCTCCATGCTAATTCACAAAATCAAGCACAATATATTTGCAGCTGGCTTAAATCTCAGCTAATCTTTCACAAGGAGATTTTGTTAAGAAATGTACTTGAATTACAGAAAAGCATGTTTCACAGAACTAGGCACTGCCAAACTGATGTGGTTCCTTTAATAAAAAAAATTTTTGGCAAATTCCAGTATTAATAGGACACTCAACTCTCTGGCATCTTAAACTATGCTCCATATAATCAACAGACGGATCTACATTTGATAGATGAGACTACCAATAAGAACATGGTTTCTGGAATCCTACAACTGAAGTTTTCAGAAGAGTTAATACTAGTGGTTTACATAGGCAAGGAACTCTCTCTATTTGAATCATGTTGTCTCCAAAGATACAACACAGCAGCCATGTATATGATGGGAGTTTGGTGAAGCTTTGGTAGCTATGTTCATTTTAACTTTCTCCGATGGTGAATATCTATACTTGTCTAGGTCATATTATCAGGAATGAAAAGGAAGAGACAATTCATAACCAAGAAGAGAACACACAGTTCTGTGTCAAGGTTGCTGAGTTAAGCACTTGAGTATAGTAACAAAATGACACGAACTAAGTAGTGAAAAAAAATGAATTGATTCTCACAGTTTGGGGAGCTGAAAAGTCTAAGACCAAATTTCCCAAAAATATGTCTGGTTAGGGTTATCGTTCTCAGAGATGAACCTTCCCTATGTCTTTCAGTGCTGACCAGGCAGCAGAGATCCCAAGGAATCTTACCATGAGGTCATTAATCAGTAACATTTAGAATAACAATTGTAACCTGATCACACCCTGATGACCTCAACTCCTAATACTGGTATCTTTCAGATAAAGATGTCAACATTTGAAATTTAGGGAAACATACTTTTGAGTGTAGCAAATTCTAAGTAGAGAGGACGACATAGAAGCTGGAATACAGAGGGCAAGCAGAAAGACATGATACAGTGAGTCTCCTAAGATGAAGATAGCCACCAATATTTACCATTACTATACAACTCAATTTGCTCCATGAATGCCTATATGGGTCCTGAGTACACCCTCAAATACTTATAGAACTCTTCTACCTCTCTGAACATATTTTCTACTTGTTACATTAATAAACAACAGTGGTAGTCAAAGTACAGTCTTCTTCTTTTCCTACACATATATGACTTTTGAAAAAAAAGTAAAGCATGTACAAAGTTTTCAGTTAATTTTCTGTCTAAAATGCAAAGATTCAACCACAGAACGCCTAATGATATGGTGTATCTGACAGGAATCAGCATAGCATCTTGGCTAAGCCAACACTCCATAATGGGGTAGATATTTCAAAGTGCCTTTTATAGTCATTATGCCAATTTACACCAATCCTTCTGCTATCTATGAAAGTGCCCACTGATTCCAAGGCAGCTGTTAGGATGAGACGAATATTTGGAAGCCAGGATCCCATGTACAGACAGTAGAAATCCAAGTGAAATCTTGGAACTATGACTATAAAAAACCTTTATTTACAACCAGCCTCCAGCTTATTTTATTTTTTTGCTGTTAATTTTTCCTATATTTTCACTCTATAATAAACAACTCTGAAAAATGATGCTTAAACATTCTTATTGGCATAGAAAATAATTAAGATATGTGGTTAAAACAAAAATCACACACTAAATGAAATTCCCAAATTGCCAAAACAATTTTATTTCAAAATGTGGTAAAGAAACACATAATTCCAAATAAATTGAGAACATCTATATTACATTACAGGAAAATATAATAATAATCATAATTGTCACAAATATGCTAATACTTTTTTATCTTTGAAAACTTCATGTTATTTGAGGATGACAATGAACCTTATCTGGGTACAGAGCCTAGTGGGCAGTGATAGAGGGCATATTCCATTAGGCAACTTTTAAATTCATATTGTGATAACTGTCAACCACAACTGTTACTCCTATGATCTCATCAAAATTGAAATAGTGCATATCTATGGAATCTGAGTGATATTTCTATTTATTTTATGTTGCTTTAGTGAGACCTAATTTCCTATACCAGATGTGTGTCACCTCTGGGAAGTCATTTTTTTAAAGTAAAAATTCAATGGAAATCAATAAGCTAATGACCCAAAGATTGTAAATTCTGACATGTCTATATTATATGAAGGTTAGTAACGTGAGATGGAGCTGGATAAGTGGCTGAGAGTACTGGCTGCTCTTGAAAAGGACCTTAGTTTGATTCCCAGACACAAATGGAGGTTCACAACCATATATGACTCCAGTTATAAGGTATTTGATGAGTTCTTCTGTACTTCATGGGTATTGAAATTGCATGCTATATAGACATATATGTAGGCAAAACACTCATATAATAAAATAGAAATAAATGAAATGAATCATTAAAAAATGTCATAAGTTGGAGATAGGTTTAAGAGTGTCTATGTGAGTATATGGTGTGTGTGTGTGTGTTTGTGTGTGTGTGTGTGAACACATGCTTACAGGTACACACAATCAGAACCACACTATCTTTAGCTGCTTTAATAGACTAGAAACCAAACCAAAACAAAACAACAAACAAAAGAAACTAATCTATCGGAGATTTCTACTCCAGTCTACACCTCTACCTGCAATTGCAGATCTGCACTTCACATGTAAGCTCATAGCTCTATCTGACTCCCAAGAAGCCTGCTGCTACCCAAGACAACCAATCCCAGAGGCCTGTTACTCCCAGGGACTTCCAAACCATCCAACACAAAAGACAAAGGAAATGGCTCAAGGCAGTCACAAGAACACAATAAATATAAGCCAGTGTAATATGGCAACATAAAAACCCAGCTTTTCTACATACATCAAGCAAAGAATATGATAACACACCTGAAAAGTAAGACTATGACCTTAAATCTCATCTTATGAAGTTGATAGAGTATTTTAAGGAGGAAATAAACAAAATCCTTAGATAAATAAAAGAAAATACAATCAAACAGATAGAGAACCTTTAAAGGGGAAACAAATACCTTAAAGAAATATAGGAAAATGGAATCAAACATGTGACAGAAATGAATAAAACTGTTCAAGACCTGAAAAGGGAAATAGAAGCAATAAAGAAAACACAAATGGAGGTACCCTAGAGATGAAAAATCTAGGAAAGAGAACAGTAAATACAGACACAGGCATCACCAACAGAATGCAAAAGATAGAAGAGAAAAATCTCAATCACGGAAGAGACAATAAAAGACATTGACACACCAGTCAAAGAAAATGCAAAATCTAAAAAGTTTCTCACATAAAACATCCAAGAAAGGTGTGACACTATAAAAAGATCAAACCTAATAATAATAGGAATAGAAGAGGATGAAGATTCTCGGGTCAAAGGCCCAGAAAATAACGTCAACAAAATCATACAAGAAAACTTCACTAACCCAAAGAACCAGATGACAATAAAGAGTAAATGTACAAGAAGCTTAGAGAACTTCAAATAGATTGGGCCAGAATATTCTCCCAATACATAATAATCAAAACATTAAATGTACAGTATAAAGTATATTAAAAACTGCAACTAAAAAAGACAAAGTCATAAATAAAGGCAGGTTTATCAGAATTATCCCTGACTTTTCAACAGAGACTCTAAAAGCCAGAAGGTCAGATATCTTGCAGACCCTAAAATGCCATAGATGTCAACCCAGATTACTATATCCAGCCAAATTGTCAATAAACATTGATATCACCAAGATATTCCATGACAAAACCAAATTTAAACAACATCTTTCTACTAATCCAGCCCTACAAAGGATGCTAGAAGGAAAACTCCAACACAAGAAGGATAACTACACCCAAAAAACACAAGAAAGAAGGTAAACACAGACACAGAAAAAGAAAAAGAGAAAGAAAGAGGAGAGAAAACCACCACCAGCATCAAAATAACAAGACTACAACTAATCACTCATTAATATCTCTCAACATCAATGGATTCAATTCAATAAAAAGACACTGGCTAACAGAGTGGATACATAAATAGGATTCATCATTCTGCTGCATTCAACAAACGCACCTTAGCAACAAAGATAGACACTACTTCAGAGTAAAGGGCTGGAAACTTTTTTTCCAAGAAAATGGAACCAAGAAACAAGCTGGAGCAGCCATTCTAATATCTAACAAAATATAATCAACCAAATGTAATCAAAAGATACTGGAAAAAAAACACATGTTACTCGTCAAAGGAAAACATCCATCAAGCATCACAATTCTGAACATTTATGTCCCAAATACAAGGACAACCACGTTCATAAAATAAGCATTATTAAAGCTTAAATCACACATCAAACTCTATACAATTATGGTGGAGGACATCAGTATTTCACTCTCACCAATGGACATGTCATCAAAACAGAAACAAAACAGAGAAATTCTGAAACTAACAGATGATAAAAAACCAAGTAAACCTCATAGATATCCACAGAACCTTTCACACAAACACAAAAGAATATACATTATTCTCAGCATTTCATGAAACCTTCTCCAAAATTGCACATTTAATCAGTCACAAAATAAGCCTCAACAGTACAAGAAGATTAAAATAACTCCTTGCATCCTATCAGATCACCATCAATTAAAGCTGGACTTCAAGCACAACAGAAACAACAAAAAGTCCACATACTCATGCATAGTGACCAACTCTACTCAATGGGGAAGAAATAAAGAAAGAAATGAAAGACATTCAAAAATTCAATAAAAATTAAGACAGCATACCCAAAATTATAAGACAGAATGAAAGCAGAGGAAAGTTCATAGCACTATATGCCTTCATAAAGAAATTGGAGATATATCACACTAACAACAGCACACTCTAGAGCTCTAAAACAAAAAGAAGGAGACACACCCACATCAAATTCAGGGCTGAAATCAATCAATTAGAAACAAAGAGAACAAAACAAAGAATCAACAAAAGCAAGAGCTGGTTCTCTGAGAAAGTCAACAAGTTAGACAAACTATTAGCCATACTAACTAAAAGGCAGAGAAACAGAATCCAAATTAACAAAATCAGAAATGAAAAGGAAAATGTAATGACAGACATTTAAAAAATGCAAAGAATCACTAGGTCTTACTTCAAAAGTCTGTACTCCACAAAATTGGAAACTCTAAATGAAATGGATGCTTTTTTTTTTTTAGACAGATACCACTTACCAAAGTTACGTTAAGATAAAGTGAGCTATCTAAATACTTATAACCATTAAGGAATTAGAACCAGTCATTCAAAAACTTAAAAGAAAGAAAGAAAGAAAGAAAGAAAAAAAGAAGGAAGGAAGGAAGGAAGGAAGGAAGGAAGGAAGGAAGGAAGGAAGGAAGGAAGGAAGGAACAAAGGAACGAAGGAAGGAAGGAAAAAAACAGGACCAGATTATTTTAACACAGAATTCTATCAGACTTTCAAAGAAGAGCTAATACCAATACTCCTCAAACTATTCCACAAAATAGAAACAGAAGGAAGATTGCTGAACTCATTCTATGAGGCCACAATCACCATGATACCTAAACTACAAAAAAGAATCTAAACAACATAATAGACGCCACAAAGAAAGAGAATTTCCGTCAAATTTCTCTTATGAGCATTGTGTTAGTTAGAGTTTCCAATGCTGTGAAGAGACACCAGGACCAAGGCAACTCTTATAAGGACAACATTTAATTGGGGCTGGCTTAAAGGTTCAGAGGTTCAGTCCATTATTGTCAAGGCAGGACCATGGTGGCTTTCAGGCAGGCATGGTGCAGTAGGAGCTGAGAGTTCTACATCTTGTTCCTAAAGCAAACAGGAGAAGACTTTTGTGTTCCATGCAGCTACTAGGAGGGTCTCAAAGACCACCCCCAAAATGACATACTTCCTCCAAGGCCATACCTCCTAATAGTGCCACTTTCTGGATGAAGCATATTCAAACTACCACAAATATCAATGCAAAAATAGTCAATAAAATGCTTGCAAACTGAACCCAAAAGACATCAAAAACACTATCCACCATGATCAAGTAGGCTTTATCCCAGGGCTATAGGGATGGTTCAACATATGAAAATCTATCAATGTAATCCACCGTATAAACAAACTGAAAGAAAAAAAATCAAGTGATCATTTCATTAGATGCTGGAAAAGTCTTTGACAAAACTTATACTCCTTCATGTTAAAAGTCTTAGAGAGATCAGGGATACAAGGCACATACTTAAACATGAGAAACACAATATACAGAAAGTCAAAAGCCATCATCAAATTAAATGAAGACAAACTTAAAGCAATTCCTCTAAAATTTGGGACAAGACAGAGCTGCCCACTCTCTCCCTATCTACTCATTATAGTCCACGGTGTTATAGCTAGAGTAATAAGAAACTAAAAGAGATCACAGGGATACAAATTGCAAAAGAAGATGTCAAAGTATCACTATTCACAGATGATATGATATTATACATAAGTGAGCCCCTGAAATTCAACCAGAGAACTTCTACACCTGATAAACTCCTATAGAAAACTGGCTGGATACAAAATAAACTCAAATAAATCAGTAGCTCTCATTTATATAAATGATAAATGAGCTGAGAAAGAAATTAGGGAAACAGCACCCTTGACAATAGCCACAAATGATATAAAATATCTTGGTGTAACTCTAACAAAACAAGTGGAAGATCTGTATGACAAGAACTTCAAGTCCTTGAAGAAAAAATTGAAGAAGATACCAAGGATGGAAAGACCTCCCATGCTCATGAATTTATAGGACTGACAGTGAAAATGACTATCTTATCAAAAGTAATCTATAGAATCAATGTATTTCCCATCAAAATTTCAGCACAATTATTTACAGACCTTCAAAAAGCAATTCTCATCTTTGTATGGAAAAACAAAAAACCCAGAATAGCTAAAACAATCCTGCACAATAAAAGAACTTCTGGAGGAATCACCATCCCTGATCTCTAGTTGTTCTACAGAGAAACAGCAATAAAAACTGCATGATATTGGTATAGAAATAGACAAATGAAAAAAAAAAAAAGAAAGAAAGAAAGCATCTTCAACAACTGGTTTAACTGGATGCTTGCATGTAGAAGAATACAAATAGATCCATATCTATCACTCTACAAAAACTCAAGTTCAAGTGGATCAAATTCTGCAACATAAAAATTGGTACACTAAATCTAATAGAAGAGAAAGTTGGGAATACCTTTGAACATATTGGAACAGGAGATAACTTTGTGAACAGAACACCAATAGCTCAGACATTAAGAACAATTAACAAATGGGACCTCATGAAACTTTAATAACTTTGTATGGCAAAGGGCACTGTCAATAGAACCAAATGGCAGCCTACAGATTAGAAACTAACCCTACATCCAACAGAGGGCTAAATATTTTCCAAAATATTCAGGAAAAAATTCAAGAAGTTAGACACCAACAAACCAAATAACCCAATTATAAAACTAGGTACAGAGATAAGCAGAGAATTCTCAACAGAGGAATTTTGAATGACTGAGAAGACTTAAAGAAATGTTCAATGTCCTTAGTCATCAAGGAAATGCAAATCAAAATGACCCTGAGATTGTATCTTACATCTATCAGAATGGCTAAAATCAAACACTCAGGGGACACCATATGCTGATGATGATTTGGAGAATGGTAAACACTCTTCCCTTGTTGGTGGGAGTGCAAACTTGTACAACCATTCTGGACATCAATCTGGCAATTAGTGTCTCAGAAAACTGGCAATAGTTCTACTTGAAGGCCCAGCTATATTACTCCTGGGCATATGCTCAAAAGATGCTCTACCATACGAGAAGGACACATGCTCTACTCTACTTTGTTCATAACAGCTTTATTTAGAATAACCAGAAGCTGGAAATAACGCAGATGTCCCTCAACCGAAGAATATATACAGAAAATGTGGTTCATTTACACACAATGGATTACCATTCAGCTATTAAAGTCAAGGGTATCATGAAATTTTCAAGTAAATGGGTGGAACTAGAAAAATATCATCCAGAGTGAGTTAATCCAGACCCAAAAGGACTTGCAGTGTATGTACTCACTTATAAGAGGATAATAGCTATAACATAGAAGATAGCCATGATACACCTACAGATCCAAAGAATCTGAACAAAACAAGGCCCAAGCAAGAAAGCTGAATCTCACTTAGAAGGTGGAATAAAATAGTCACAGGAAGCAGATGGTGGGAGGTATCTTGGTCAGAGAGAGGATGGGAAAGGGAATAGAGGTATCAGAGTCAGGTGTGGGGAGACATAAAAGAGAAGGCCAGAAGACCAGCAGAATGAATGAAAATCTTCAACTGGCAGAGGTAGGGGCATCTCTAGGAGGTTTCAGAGACCTGGGATGGAAGAGGCTCCCAGAAGTCATTATGAGTGGCCTTAACTAAAATCCCTAGCAGTGGGCATATGGAACCTGAAGAAACCTCCTTCTATAGCCAGGCAGACCCTCTAGTGGATGGATAAGGAAACAAAACTTTTGACCCCAAATTTGTCTAATAGAAATGCAGGGACAAAGATGGAACAGAGATTGAGAAAACAGCCAAGTAATAATCGGCCCAACTTGAGACCCAGCAAGCACCAATCCCTGACACTATTAATGATACTCTATTATACTTGCAGACAGGCACCTAGCACCTCTGAGAGGCTCCACCCAGCAGCTGACTGAAACAGATTAAGAGACCCATATCCAAACATTGGATGGAGCTCAGGGACCCTTATGGAAGAGTTGGGGAAGATTTTAGGGCACAGAAGGGGATAGGAACTCCACAGGAAAATCAGCAGAGTCAACTAACCTGGACTCTTGGGGCTCACAAAGACTGAATCACCAACCAAAGAGCATACATAGGCTGGACCAAAGCCAATAGCACATAAGTAGCAGATGTGCAGCTTGGTCTTCATGTGGGTCCCCCAACAACTGGAGCCAGGAGCTGTCCCTAAGCTGTTGCCTGTCTGTGAAATCTGTTACTTAAACTGGGCTGTCTTGTCTGCCTCAGTGGGAGAGCATGTGCCACAGAAACTTGATTTGCTGGCTGGTGGAGAGGAATACCTGGAGGAGGGCCTCCACCCTGTCAAAGGAGAAAGGGAGGGGAGAGGGGCAGGAGGGACTGCATGAGGGAGAGAGCAGAGAGTTGGAGTAGCTATCCAGATATAAAATGAATGAATGAATGAATGAATGAAATGAATGAATGAATGAATAGATGGAAAATACTAGTCTTTGAGTTTATTACCAATAGTCTTCAACAAATTCTTTCTGTGGCCTCCTAATAAGGGCTTAATTTTCATTTTAAATTATATTTAAAGGAATAATCTTGGCTTAACTTTAACATCTAATTTTATTTGCCTTCTATTCATAAGACAGAAAAAAACAGGAAATCATCACCAGAATGAGTTTGAAGTCTTAAATATCATGACTTCCTCAGGCTTTATAGAAATTATGTGTATGTTTTTCAGTTTGGTAGCTGAATGATATTTTTCTTATCTCTGCTGCATAGATCTATAACTCTCACTATCTAGCCACGAGAAATGGACAGTAACAATCAAACTGTTCCAAGAGGATCTGTTCTCCATGTTAAAAATAATAATAATAATAATCTTCCCAGGAATTTTCCAAATAATGTAAGCAATGTTGAATATCAGTAACTATATGAAGTTATTTGGATTTAGAGACTAACAGATACCTGATGTTGCTGTAAAATGAACTGATGTGTGGTTCCTGTTGTCAGATAATATAGGACACTGTAAATTTACCTGGAACTAATGTGTATTTCATTTGGTGTTTTCTATTGATGAAATAAATAGTGTAAAGTCAAAGAGATGGCTCTACAGGCAAAGAAGCTTGCTGCCAAGACTGTGGTTCTGAATTCAGCCTCTTGGATCCACAGAGTTGGGGAGAACCAACTCTGGCAAGTTATCCTCTATCCTCAGAGTTTACTCTGCTACGGATAGATTCACACCATTTACCATATACTCATACACACATACTTTTACACACACATGCATACATGCACAAAATACAATTTTTAAATTAAAATAATGTAAATGTTATAACCACCTTTTTATATGCCAATGTATTCAAATAGAAAGATACCAATTTCGTTTCCTTGGCACTCCTACATAAGTCCAGGCATTTACTTAAGTGAATGTAATATAGCAAGTTGTAGAAGAATTTGTTCTTACTGATGAATGCAATGTGATCAATATGGAATCAATATTGTTTCATGTGCTGCACAAAGGAGCTCACCCAAAGCTATGATTCACAGACAAAATCTAGCATATCAACTGCTTAGCAGAATGTGGAGTAACTTGGGCCTCTATTTTCTGGTGGTGGGATTGCAAGATGGGATATTTACTTAGTAAGATAAGACAGTGTACAAGTCCCTTACCTAACTCTCATTTTGCAATCTATCAGTTTTACTTGTTGGCCTTTACAATGGGAGTTGAAATCTTAAAGACAGTCAAGGAGTTCTATAAGAATCTTGCAATGCAACTTGAGTGATCTCTGTCAAACTTTAGAGAAATCCAAAGCGTTCTTTAGCAGGTGAATGGATAAACTCTCATATATTGGTACATTGAAAAACCATTCAGCACTAAAATGAGAGTCTTCCATGGAGACAACCCTGAAAAACAAAACCAAACAAACAAACAAAAACCAGGTAACGCAATGTACCATACAGAAAGAGCAAAAGGTTAAGTGTGATCTGTGTCTGAAGAAAATCAATAAATATACAGAGCACGACTATACTAAGGCTATGCAACTTCTTAGTCACATGCTTCTTTATGTAATGCACACCTTTGTGATGCAAAATGCAAAAAGTAAATTCAAATGTCTGCACTGCATTTGGATGATGATGATGGGTCCATGTCAGGGCAGCAACATTAACAAATACTACTGGTAATAGCAATTGATAAAACAGGTAAAGGCCCTGTTTCCTGGGAACCAGAGGAAAAATGGGAAGAGAACTGTTCTTTCTACTTCATTTTACTGTAAATTTAAAATGGTTCTACGAAAAGAAATCCACTTTTAGATCATGTAAAAATGACTATGTGGATTTATCTATCTCAGAGAAAAGTGAGATGGTTGTTTCAATTTCTCCAGAAATATTCCACTAATTCAAAACACTGTGTTTGGATATGAAACATGAGTAGAGGCACCTGAGGAATTTCAAAGGTTTTCACCAGAGTCCCCCAGTTTCCAAAAACATAGACAATAAAACCTTTGTTGTAAGTTGGCAGTGAGAATGTAGAAATGCAGCCAAACTGGCTCTGTTGGCAAGCCTACCTTAGGACAGTTTCATAAATGCGTTTGTAGAGTGTGTCAATCTGGACGGCTGCCTGGAAGTTCCTGTTCCTGTTACTTGTATGTGTATTGCTATTTCTAGGGAATGCAGCTATCTATGATAGATGATTTCTAGGGAATATGAGGGACAGGCTCACTAAGTTCTTCTTTACTTCTTCTTAAGGCATTTGAGAAAGGGTAATAAAGACATTATCTCATGCTAAGGAGTGTTGACATATTCATCCTTCCTGGAAGCAGGGATATTCCTAGTGTGTCACGTTCAACAGAGCCACAAAGACCTGCTGTAGCTGGCCGTTCCCTATTCTCTTTACCACTCAGAAAACACTCATAGACATCTTTGCCAGTGCTGACCATCCTGTTTTGTGTACTGAGATCCTAAACTGTGCTAATTACTCTGGCTGGAATTCAAAAATCATAGCTCCTTTGCCAGGAGTAAGACAGCGGTCCCTAGAATGCTGGGGGGACCAGGGGAGGCCCACAGCTTTCAGCTTATTAAGCCACCATGCTGGCCACTTCATCATAGAAGTCTTTATGTCCCTAGAAGCCAAGAAAGATTTATGGAGCTGCTTACAAATTAAAGGAGATGCTGAATAGGCAAGCACACGCTTCAGCTCTCTGTGAATAGTGCTGAAAAAAAAAAAGACAGTGTAAAATAGACAATACCACTGTGCTGTTCAACATGTGCAAAGTTATGATTGACTCTGGGCTTTAGAATTTATACTACAGATGACTTTGCCTCCTACCTTTGCAGTATCAAATCAATAGTAGTAAACTGAGTGTCAACAGCCTATAAGGGAAAAAAATACATATTTCCAAATTGCAAGCACCTCTAAACTGCCTGGGTTTGTTTGCTTGTTTGTTTGTTTTTGTTTGTTGTTTGTTTGTTTTGTGGAAATCCAACATGAATAAAAATAAATTCCACAACATGACAAATCAATCATTTTTAATATCTTTTATCAGATTCATTTCCCTTCTTCCTTTTGGGGGTGATTAATAAAGTTAATTTGGTGTTGAAAGTGGCCTCTTTCTTTATATCTCCAAAATGTATCTGAAGCCAAATCCTTGCTACAACTGTCAGAAATTTGGATGTTTAATAATCTCCCTGAGGTTTCAGCTCAGTCTAATTCCTATTAATGGGTTGCAGTTAGTGCAGAAGACAACCACCGTTTTGTTATAACACAGCTACTCAGTGATTTGGCTAAAGGTTTGAGCATATCTGATTTCCTTAATACCCAAGTAAAATTAGATAAAAAGAAGAGAATTGCAAATTAGCAAAGTGTTTAATTTAGGTCCATGAGGCTGCTGATTTGGGCTTTCCCACAGAGCGGCTGCAAAGGCTTGGCCCAAATGCAGCCGACAATACCCCATTCCCCGCTTTCTCTTTTCAGCCTGTTCCAGGTTGGGTACCCTCCTCCCTTGTCTCAGCGCTTTGACCTCAGCATGAATTTTTCTATTTTTCCTTCTATTTTCTCTGTTATTTTTGCTGTGTACATGACATTTATAAACTGCTTTATGAGAAAATATACAAATTATTGAGTATTTAATAGCTTTGCCAATCTCCTGACTTATATATGCAATCAGGTGATGATGTGGTACTGCAAGTGTAAATTACTCCATCATCAAAAGCTTGGAATTTGGCAAGAGATAAAACATATGGAAGAAACAATGACAGTCCAACAGAGGCCTTTTCAGTTAGATGCTGAATCATATACCAGGCTGAGTGAGGCCTTAAACACTCTAAATCAAAGCTCTGACTTACGATGTAGAAACAGACTTAGACCATAATAGATTTCTGTCAGCACTAATGTGTTCTGAATGCTATCTTCAGAGAAGACTGTGAGCATAGTAAATGTATCCATTGAGTTAGCACAGTAAGTGCAGCGTGCTCATGCCCTTGATGTGGAAGGAGTCTAGGAATGGATGCAAGTGGAGGGGGGGAAAAAATCTTCCTAGTCTGGACTGTAGGGAGAGCAATGTGTGCATATGACAAGGCTGTTCTCCTAGCTGCGTTCCATGAGTTAAGAGACATCATTTTGATTTCTATATCTACTTTCTGGATTCATCATGACCTCCTCATGTCCACAAATTTTCAAGAGAAACAAGAGAAATGCTCCCTTGAGGCTGCAAAGATGTCTTAGCAGTTAAGAGCATTTTGCCTGTTCTTTCAGAGAACCCAAACTTGGCTCCCAGTACCCACATCAGGTGGCTCACAATTGCCTATAACCCCAGCTCTGAGGGACTCATCGCTTTCTTCTGGACTTTTTGGGTATTGGATTAACAGGTGCATACCCCTACCCAGATGCTTGCATGAACACACACACACATAAATAAAATCTAATATAAAAATACATCTTTTAACAATTGTTTACAAATAACTTTTCTTCTCTTCTTTCTACTTCTGTGTTTCCATCTTTATTGGTTATTCAGAATGTAACATCCTAATTAAATTCATATTCTACTGCGCCCTGACATGATGCAATAAGGCAAATTGGAAATGAGAGGGAACAGCAGTGGAGAGTTTAATATGAAGGAGTTTACAAGATAGAAACAGTTCTTATTTCAAGGAAAAGGTGGTCCCCTGTGATGAGCAACAATTACAGTAGCAATAAGCAGAAAGTAGAACGTTGCCAGGATTTCTGTCAACACAGAGATTGCTTTGGGTCATTGCTACTCTGCAGCAGCAGAAAATGCAAAGCTGAAGAGATTTTCACAAGGAATGCACATTCAGAAGTAGCAGGGAGGGCCACTGAGAGAGCCAGCAAGAGGCTTTGCCAAGTGAAGTTGCCTGCCATGAAGCTCGAAGATCTGAATCCAACTTCCAGAACTCACATAGGAGAAGGAGAATACTGATCTCACAAGTTGTCCTCTGGCTTCCACACCTGTGCCCCCTACTTCCCACATACATATTCATTCAGAAAAAAAATTAACGTAAAAAATAGACTTGAAGATTCTAGATGTGGAATAGATTTTTGCTATGTAGAGAAAACACTTATGTTTTCTGAAGTGCTCTTGTAAAGAAAAAAAAGTTTATTGTAATTTATGTTTTACTTAATGTAGGGAAAATATGTCATATTTTTATAATGATGAAGATGGCCTGCATGAACAACTTGATCACTAAACAATAGACGGAGATGAGAAATTAATGTCCTTGAAAAGTATTTAGTATTCATCACACACAGAGAAAAAAAAAGCAGAGGTGTGTGTGTGTGTGTGTGTGCGCACGTGTGTGTGTGTGTGTGTCTGTGTGCTTCTGCATGGATGCAGGAAGACAGAGGAATAATTCCTCAGTAAAAATATATTGGCTGGAGATAGTGCAGAAGATCAGTCTTAGGACTGAAAAGGAAATGGGGGTTATATTTATGTATTTATCTATCATTTACTTAATTAATGTAGATGGGTGTTTATCTGTATGTATGTATAAGTACCATTTCAATGTCTATTGCCCAAGGAGGCCAGAAGTCAGTGTCAGAGTTTGGCGCGAGGCTCAGAACAAACCACACCAGACCAGCCGGTTACCAGAGGGAAGGGGTTTATTTAGGGCAGAGGGAAAAGGTGGGGAGAGAGATGGAAGAAGATGGCGGGAGAAGAGAGAAAGAGGTCAGAGAGTTCTGCCTATTTATATGGGTGGTGATATAATCTTTTCCCAGGTAAAGGTGAGGTAGCCAGGTGGATTCTGGAGTATATGGCGGTTGCCTTGGCAACGATGTAGGAGTCGCCTGGATGGGACATCACTGAGTTTGGGCATGGTACCAACAGTCAGGATCTCCAGGGACTGGAACTGTAGACAGTTGTATCATGTGGGTGCTAGGAAACATAGTTGGGCCCTCTACCAGAGCAGTCAGTGCTCTTAGTCACTAGACCATGTCTCCAGTCCCCAAAACCAACTTTTTAAAAAGTAGTAACTTTCAATGGGATGTTTTAAAAAAACATCAAATATTGAATGAAGTTCAGATTTCTTCCTTAAGTTTGGTCTAGAAAATAACACCACTGCCCATCAGCTGCAGAAAAATTTAAGCTCTTCCTCATCCTGCTAAAGAAATGCTGAGCAAAGCAAAGCAATGGAATAAAGGCTCAGGGGACTTTCCATCTGGGCAGGCTTGTTTACATGTGGGTGCCTGACCCCTTAGACCCAAGAGTACCATGATTAACTATGATCGCACCATGCAGTGGGAAGTACAACTAGAAGATGGCCTCACCTTCCTTTAGAATAAGAACATAGTATTCCTCTGTATCAACTCACATGTTCAAGTTAGTCTTTTTGTAGTAGCTGTTTAATAAGGGGTTTTGGAGGCTTGAAAGGAAACGGTTTGCATTTTCTAAAATGCCTGGACTGGCTTTGCAGCGTGTGATAAGGCAATATACAAATCTGAGTTGTTGTTGTTGCTAATGGGATCTATTCTCAACAAAGCATCATTGTGCTGCTTGCTTTTGTGCCGAGGCTGTCTGGAGGAGGGAGGCAAGTGGAGAGTGGGTCCTGCTTTAAAAGGAAATAATCAGTCTGCAGGTGGCGGCATGGTGGGTAAGCAAATGGGACTAAGTGTAGCATGGCTTTCCTCACAGAATAACAGCAAATGAGAACCAGCCCGATAAAGATCTTTTGTACTAGCAGGATGGAACAAAAGCTTTGGGTACTGAAGGATTCATGTTTATGCAGCAAAACCATGGTTTGCTTAAAATTGCAGTTTTCTCCCCAGGAACTCCCTACTATTGTGTAGAGCTGGGGAAGTGTAGGACACTCTCCCTTCAACGTATCTTGAACCTATTGGGAGTCACTTCTAGGACACCATGGGTCACAGTAGAGTAAGTACATCCTGGATCTGAGGTGCAGTGCTGCAGACTCAGTTCTTTCGTACCAAGTAGTCTGTCCAGAGTTCAAAGTTAATATACTTCTATTTATCTCTATATAGGGAACATTTTCCCAGGAGGAGAAAGTAGGCTTAAAGCACTATTGAATTAGTCCGAAAGGGGGTATTATTTATGACTTTTCACATCTCCCTATTCAACTCAGTTTTACAGGGCAGTTGAAAAACATTTGACACACATCATGGACTTTGGAAAATATGCTTCTTTATATTCGAGGTGCAATGAAATCAGGACATTTCGAGTCCCTCTGATTTTCAATGTTAAGTGCTTTCATGAAGACACTGCCAGGTGCTCTCCAGCTTGCTGAGAGAAAAGTAGGAGAAGCAGAAATTTATTTCAAAATTCCCCTGGCAAAAAGGAGGGACAGCTACAATGGGGTTCACTCTAAGATGTTCGGTCTCTTAGCTATGGCTGCGGCCTATTCCCTGTGGGAATCCCCAGACTCTTGAATTGGGAGGCTACCGAGTGGCCTCCAGGATAGCCATATTGCAGGACAAAGGCAAGGAGCAAGAGATGGAGTGTTTCCAGCTGCAGCCTGAGTCTGTGAGCTGCTGCCAGAGATAACAGGAAGGCTTCAAAGGCTATGAGGACAGCTGCTCCAGCAGGGAGCTGAGAAGGCAAGAAAGGAAAGGGGCAGGGGAGAGAGAAGGGGTAGAAAGCAGGGAAGGAGAGAGAGAGAGGAGGGGGGGCCTTGGAAAAGAGGAAGGAGGAGGAGAAGCAGGAATGTGGGTGAGAAAAACCAGAGAGAAAAGATGAGCCTCTGTTTGACTAACAAAGAAGTGGTCCCCTGAAACTGGTTACTAATTTACAGGACAATCATCAGTGCAGGTAGTTGTTTTGTCAGAATTTCTTTCTTCCTTAGGGTAGTCTTGTTAAACACATCCACTCCCAGGACAACAATTACAAACCTAAATGAGAATCCCTGGTGAAAATGAATTGATTCAAACCTCATCAGGGAGTTTAAAGAGGTGAGGGGGAGAGGGGATTCAGGAAGTAGAGTGAGAGCATGTGACACACACACACACACACACAGAGAGAGAGAGAGAGGGAGAGAGAGAGAGAGAGAGAGAGAGACAGAGAGAGAAGAGAGAGACAAGAGAGACAGAGAGAGACAGAGAGAGACAGAGACAGACAGAGACAGAGACAGATAGAGACAGAGAGCCACAAATAGATAGAAACAGAGAGAGAGAGAGAGACAGAGAATCACAGATAGAAAGAAGCAGAGAGAGAGAGAGAGAGAGAGAGAGAGAGAGAGAGAGAGATACAGAGAGTCAGATAGAGAGCACACTTGTGTGGCTGTACATGTGCCCATGTGTATGCCAGCGTGTGTATGAGAGAGTGTGTGTGTAACTGTGTACATGAGTGTGTGTGTGTGTGTGTTTGTGTGCATACATGATTGAATAAGGTAAGACATGGTAGATTATGATGCCAAGTTATTAGAAGTAAGTGATTCCTGATGTGATGTGGTTTCTCTCTCTCTCTCTCTCTCTCTCTCTCTCTTTCTTTCTCTTTCTCTCACTCTTGCATCAGTGCTGCTTTTCAAGCAGGTCAGGTTTGTGTCCCAGGAGGGCACATGTTTTTTTCTCTTTTTCTAAATTTTTTTGTACAATTTATTTTGATCATTGTTTTTCTCTCCTCTTTGTCATGAGTGACAAGTCAATCTAATAACCCCATGGTCAGGCCAAGGGAGAGATTGTCCAACTTCCTGCTGCCTATGGAACTCAGAGCCTAGATCCTCAGATCTAGAACCTAGATCCTCAGGGGCCTCTGCGCATATGGAGATTCAGCACTTTGCCCCTTTTGAGGTCTTGTGTAAGTAAGTATTCTGTACCTCTGATCCTCACTGGTACAGAGTACAGACACATTTCCTTTCCAGGATGTCTGAAAATTAGATGAAGTCTAGCATTCAGAGAAATAACTAAGCAACACCCAATGCTGTCCTAGAGAATAGTCTGGTATTCAGCACACAGCATTTGCCATTTGCTTCCAAGTTATGCTCTGAGCGGAATAATGGAAAAGGACTGATAATATTTCCCCAAGCTTCCAATTGTTTTGTGTGCCGAGGTAAGAGACAATGTTGGTTTCCACAGTACATAGGAAATGAGAAATGTTTTCAATACAAAGTAGCAGACTGGAGAATAACTGCTCCTGGAGGATAAGGGAGTAGAGTCTTATCAAAATATTCAGTGAGCAAATTCTAGATTTAAATGGCTTTACGGTCATATAATTCCTTTCAATAGCCTTCTCTTTATCGAAACTCTTGGCTATGCTCTCCTTTCTAGATGTCGGTCCGCTATTTTCATGATTTGTCATATGCTTAGTGGTCTTCTTAGGACTATCTCTTTCTAACTGTAATCTTGTGAAAATAAAGGAACACAGTTTCAGTGGGAACAAGAAAATCCCATCATTCAGAGTTTGCTAGAGCAACAGAAACCTGAAGTTATGTACATGTGGCAAAGAGTCACTGCAGGACAAAGTGGGAACTTTTACAGTAAAAAGGAAGAGGGGCCTGAACAGCTGCGACCTGACTGAGGCGTGCACAGATGTGACTCAGGATACACTGAGGTGATGAGGCAGTCTTCTGTAATTGAGTGGAGACGTATATTCAGCCTGCTGTACTTGGTGATGATCTGAAAACCTAAGCAAGTGTGGGGAGATTATTGGCTGCAACTGCAGTCCTGACTGTTGGATCCAAAGACCACAGACAATGTGGATGGATTTGTGGGGTTTGAGAAAGTTACGGGTTTTATTCTAACATTGGTTTCATTTGTGTGTGTAGCTAAAGCTCCTTGGAGAGATGCTGTGTGTTTGCCTCTGCTCTGTTTGCAGAGCTGAGTTAGACCAGCTGAAAGCAACAAGAAATGAAAGGAAGCAGGAGAAAGTTTGAGTCACAGCCAGGATTTTTACTCCTGACTTCAGTCCATTCTTATTCGAGACAGAACTAGAGTCAAAAAAAAAAAAAAGGGTCAAATAAAAGAGGTCCTTTTCTATTTTTCAAATAAATCACATAGATCCAGAAAATAGTATTTTCAATAAAGATTAATTGAGCACAAATCTGGATTTGATAGTATGCCTACCGAGAGCACAGATTTCACATACTCATGAGAAACAATTACCAGACTTCTGTGCTGATTGTCCTAGGATAAGACATTAGTAATAGTCTCCTCGACACCAGAACAGGAAGGAAACTCAAGACTGGGTTTGTCATTCTCCCTAGAGGGACAGGACGGACAAGGGTGAAAATGTGTTCAAGGAAACAAGCAGAGGTAAAAAGAAAAAAGGGGGGGGCAGTTCAAAGAATCAGAACAGCTAAGGTCAGTGAGTGTCCTCACCACCCAAAGTACAAAGATCGTAATTCATAATTTGTGCAGCAAGATTCCCTTCAGAGACAATACTCAAAGGAACCAAAAGGATATATTGGAATCCACCGAAGCTTTAACCATTTTCTTAAGGCCAGCAAAATGGTGCAGCAGGTGAGGGCAGAAAACCTGACCATTTGAGTTTGATCTTCAGAATCCATGTGGGATAAGAAGAATAAGCTCATGGTCAGCATTTGTCCTTGGACTCTCCTTCCAATAGCTCTGCTACACACACACACACACACACACACACACACACACACACACACACACGTGATTTTTCTAAAGCTAAATATAAGCTGTGTATGAGGCAGAAATAAATAAGATGATCATGAAATATATGGTCTCAGGTCCTCTATCCCAGCCCCATGGAAACAAGCACAGTTTTACAGAGTACTGGGTAAGGAGGGCCTCTGTAATGATGGCAAACAGGGTTGCGCTAACTAAAGATATAAAACAGGAGTTGCTGGCAAGCCCAGCATGGATATATTCATTGCACACAAAGGGTAAGCTGATGTGAAAACTCTAGTTAGATGCAGTCTGAAAGGGCATCACAGAAAATGGTAAATGGTAAGCAAACAGAAAAACAGGTCCTGCTCTTAAATCCAAGTCCTGTAGGTAGTTGCTGTGTTTTAGATGTTAACCATCCTTAGAGGGCCATGAGGCAGAAGAAATACTTGCTCAGACTTCTGCTTTAGGCAATTCACCATGGCAGCAGGATAGAGTGATGGTGTGTAGTAGGAGTACTTCAGAGTAGTGTACTTTCAGCAACATATGACCACTCAAGGATCAGAGGGTTTTCTTTTCAAATGATGTAGGTAAGGAAAAAAGGATAACAAACCAGAATCTGAGAGTAGGGAGGAAGATGACCTTAATGATGACCACAGGATGAAGACACTGTAAGAGAACTCAAGAGGAGACCCCGGGAAGCACTTAGTCAACTCTCCCTTGTCCTCTACAGTTCTCAGGAACACTTCCTGCCTGTGACATTCCCCAGAAGATTAACTTGGAAACTTGCACCTGAAGAGATTCTACTCAAGTTCAGCTATGTTACATTATTGACCTTCCCTACCTTAAATGGCAAATTCCTGCAGGGCAACAGTGTTGACACCTTTCCATAGAGCACCTGTTCAGTAAATGCCTGTGTGTTCTCGGTGATTCCCAATCAGAAAGCAAGCCAGTGTGAACTTAGTGCTCTCTCCTCCTAATAACCTACTGTATTCTTCAACTTCCTGTTTTTGGAAGACAACCTGAGTTGCCATTTTCCTTCTTACAATTTTATATATTTGGTGTGTTTGTCACAATGGAATTAGCAAATGTAATTAGCATAACCTGTTTCACATTTCAGATACTGTGTAATGGAATGTGCAGAAAGGTCTGCAGTGATGGAAATATCTCTTCATATGGCTGGAAGGTTGGGCGATTCCTTCAACAGCTGGTTTCCCATGAGGGAAGACGTTTCGAAATGTAAAGAAATAACAAATTCAGAAATAAATATTTCATCTTGAGAATTAAAAACTCCATATAAATTCAGTTTTTAATTTCATAAACATATTTTCTAAGACACCAACTTAATGTGCTAAATAATTAGTGTTGGAATTGCAGCATTAGAACTTCTAGGATGATAGAATGCAAATAAATTTGTTTACATATAATACCTATGTTATTAACGGATACAAATTTATAAATCTGGTAAAGCAAGCAAATGTTGCGGGAGGCATTAGAAAGATCAGCAGTTCCAGCACTACAGAGGGCAGAGGGAGGGGCGGTTCCCCAAGTTCCCACATGCTGGAGAGTCATAGTTTCAGAATCTCACCACCCAGGTCTCTAAGTGCCCATTTGGTTAGTCACTACCACGTCATTTCCATGCTTCAACCCCCACGGATTTTGAGGGGCACCACACCACAACCACACCTTTCTCAAACTCAAGTCAAAAAGAAAAACACCACACAGAGTTACAACAATGGTAACTCAACTCAGGGCAAAACAACTAAAACCTAACCTTGTAAGCCTTATTAAATCCAATCCTCCGGTAGAAGGATCCACCACCATACCAAGAACTCTACTTCATTTTACACGTACTTACATCTTTCCCTGTGCTTCATCTCCTGTCCACAGCCAACCCCTCTCTCTCTCCTCCTCCCCTCCTCCTCTTCCCCTATCCAGCCCGAAATCCCTCCTACTAGCCCGGTGATTGGCTCCTTTATTCATTAGGGGATTGGTTCACAAGAAGTCACCTGAGTATGTGCCCCTCCCTGGAGAGCAGAAATTAACATCAAAATGCAGGCAGCACCAACCATTCGCAACTAGCTAATTTAGTTTATTTCAAGTAAGTCCTTTTGTTTGTCACTGGGGAGAAGTCTAGGGCCCTGTATGTGGCTGAGTTGTTTCTAGTACTTGTGTGTTGCTGTGGATTTTTTGTTTTCCTTTTCTTTTGTTTTGTCTTTATTTTGCTTCTTCTTTTAAATTATAATATAATTATATAATTTCACTTCGTTTTCCTACCTTCAAACCTCTCCACACATCCTTCCTTCTTCTTTCAAATTCATGGCCTCCTTTTTTATTAATTATTATTACACCCCCACACACATCCCATATATATATATATTACTAAATGTAACCTATTAAGTCCATATAATGTTACTTGTATGTCAGTCATGTGGTGGCCTGAGCTGGGATAGGGTATTCTTCCTACCCCATCCCCAACACACTTCACCCTTCTCTACATGTGGCAAATAGAATGGCCCAGAGTCTATGACAGTAGTAACGCTGGCCCTCCCTCACTGTCTGTAGCACTTGGGAGAGCTGACTCTGCGCCTAGCATAGACAGTATAATAGAGCTGGCCTTACTGGCATGTATGAGTGCAGGTAAACTGGTCCTAAGGGCATGAGAGTAGAGGAATTGGTTCTGCACCTTGACTGCTGCATCCTTGGGTGAGCTAACCAGGACAGTGCTAGAGTATTTGCCCTGGTGGTGCAGGTGCAGGAGAGCTGGCAGGCCGACCAACTCAGCTACTACCCAGGCTCAGGTCCAGGGCTATAAGCGTGCACACTCCAACATCTACCCTATCTATGAAGAGCTGGAGCACATGAAGGAGTTTGTCCTACAGATTCAAGACTGAAGTATCTCCATAACACAGGGCAACAACAGGTTATCTGAGAGGTGTCCTGCTGAGGATCCAGTATTGATACTGTATCAGAAGCCAGAGGCTGCAATCAAGGTGAAGGACTCATTGCAATGAACATTTGTAAGTAAAGAAGTGTGGACTAAAGGGAATATTGTGGGACACAGAGGGACACATTACAGCTTCCACAACTATTTTCGTTTTCTTTTGGGAGGAGACTTGAAAGGAGTAAGGTAGAAAGGAAAACAGAGGGAGATGAGCAGGATCGAGGTACATGATGTGAAATTCCCAAAGAATCAATAAAAAGTTTTTTAAAAAGAATGAGAAACAAGAGTTCAGGAATTAGATGAGTTTGAAAGGTTCCCTGGCAGCTTTAATCATGGGTGTTTGGTTCCTGCTGCATCACTGCAGTGGTCACATCTCCACCTTGTCTGGATTGGTGAGGGTTGTTGCAGTCCTTTGTCTTGTCTCACATGGTAGCCCTTCCTGTACTTTAGAGCCTGTGACCTTTTAATTGCTCTGTCTGAACTGATAGCTGCATCAATAACACACTAGAGTGTTTCCAGGCAACTTCAATGTCCGGAGGAGAACGCAGCCTCTGCAGTCTTCTCCTGATCCTTGTTTACACTTGCCCAGCCACGGTGACAGAAAAGTGACACAGAGAAGATAGGTAGGTAACAGATTCCCTGGGAATTCTGTTTTCAGAGTTATTCCCCTGGCAACTCAGACCAAAGAATTTGCTGATGGTGCCCTCTCTCTATAGACAGAAACCCAACCTAAACACTTTGTGAAAATCATAAGGACATGTGTGCCTTTGTAATACTAACATAAACTTAAAACTGCAAAATAGTGGAAATTAAGTCTGTGCCCCAAACCCAGATTGCACTATGTCACTATGTCTGAGCAAAATAAGATAATTCTTATACTAGTTGTTGGTACCATCTGTAGATTGCAAAAACAGTAAAAGGAAAATGGCATTCAATATAATTCAATCAGGCGTTGATCTGTTAGAATCAAGTGGGACTGTCCTGTAAGATACATGAAACTGCTTATAAAGAGGTGACAACAGAGTCCAGTGATGTTAAACAACCAATGTACACACAATCGCTGCACAGTAATTTGTTTAGCAATGTCACATAGCTCTCTGAACTAGAAAAGACAAAGTATCTTCATAGTCTAATTACCTCAAAATTCACATTATCAGAACAAGTCCAGTCCTCTGGTCTTCCTGGCAACGTGGCCAGAAACACATTTAGAAAAGGTAGCTTTTCTTTTATATCAAAAGCTTTTGGATGTGGGTGTCACAGAAAATAGTGCATTTCTGCAGGATAGCATGTTATGACAACCATATATGAAAATAGGTTACAAAACATCTTAAAACATTTGAAGGAATTAGTGATGTGATAGTTACACTGTAACAACAACACGTTACAGACATTGTTACAAAAAAACAAATGGAGGAACAAATGGGAACATTTATTACTTGTCTGCCTTACATTAAAGTATGGTGAGATGTGTGCATTGCAGCTGATGTATGTGAAGCTGATGTGTGTGCATCTGATCTCCATCACACACAGCCCATTATCTGCAGAGCTGTAGATGTCAAAACGTATACGCTATCCATCTTATTCCCCCAAACCTAAATTGGATGTAAGTTGGTATATTTTGATAATTAAACATATTTAACTATCAAGTGGATTCATTTTAACATGAAAATCTGCAGTGCATTTTGGTAGTGTTTGGTTTTTGCTTTGTGTTTTTTTTTTTTGTTGTTGTTGTTAGTTTTTTGGGGTTTTTTGGGGGGGTTATTTTTGTTTTGTTTTGTAATTTGAACTCAGTATAGTCTAAACCCAAGATAAATCTATTTCATGAACTAAAGACAAAATAATGATAAGACCAGGGACTAGGCTGAGTGAGTTTAGTTTCTCAACAAGTACAAAGTACGTGTGCAAAAAAGTAAGATGAATTATCTTAAACAGTTAATTTTGGAAGAAGACAAAAAAGTCTGGATCACACGTCTTTCTGCATTAGAGATAAAGCAAAGCTTCCTGAGAGCATAAGAATCACTGAGATATTGCAGGAGAGTCATACCGTAGGTTAACCTGAATTCATACCATAGAGCCACAGAGCAAGCATTGTCACACTTTATATAAGGAGAGCAATCTTCACTTGGTGCGGCAGATAGCACCACACTCTAAATCTCACACAACTCATCTCCCCTGCTCTGTCTTTGCAACGAGGAGGAGAAGTCAAGAAAAACCAAGCTCTAAGATCATGATTTTGGTTGAAATACTTATTCATAATTTTTCTCAGTTTTCCACTGGGGAAAACTGGAAGGTTCTGCTTCACAGTATAGTTTGTGGACAGCATCTCTGTGCTCTGATATAGCTATGATTTGTGATTTGAGGCATTTGCAAAACCATTATTAAATTGTATCACTGTAGGTCAGCTTGAAGCATAGTGATAGATTTTATAGATTCTGTGAGACACATCATGTGCTTATTAAAAAGGAAATAACCTGATATCAATAATTTTAAGCAGAACGGTAGAAATGGGTTGAATACAGCCCCATGATAAGATGATCCCAACTGCATCAAGTTCACACTGAAGTAGTCATTCTCCTTCTAAGTAAAAATGGGTATTTTTTTCAGAAGGTTTAAAAGCTCCAGCTCTGCAGAAGCTACAGCATCCAGAAGCCTGCAGAAGTAATCTGATATAGTCCAAATAAACACTCCTGTCTGTCACATAACCTTTAATTATAATATGCAACTGTAATTTCACCTAATTAGAAAAGGTGAACTCAATTTTGAATTGCAAATTATTCATTTTATGGAAGCTTTTATGAAATTAAATCCTTGTCAGACTGACAGACTCAGTCAGTGTGGAATGAGATGCCCTATGATGTGAGAGTTTTGATTAATCAGAGATCCTTTCCAAAGGCTGCTGGCTGGAACCGTTCACTGGTTCTAATGCCAGTAAAGACAACTTTTAAATTAAAACTTCCATCATTGTTTTGGGGACCAGAATTCTAGCCCTGTCAATCTCCCTGAACTTACCGATTGTTCCTCAGGTATAAGTGTGGATCAGAGAACTCACTTCCTGTGAAATAAGAACTTCATGAGAAATCATAAGAAAATAATCTGCTCATCCTGAAGACTGTTTTTAAACTAAGCTTAATTATAATTAGTTTAGTATTGCAAGCCTTGGGCATACAGTTATACCAAGAATGACAATATCTTTGTAAGTATAAAAGTGTAGAAAAATTTTTGATTTTGTGACATGAAAATATTAAATCACCACCAGTTGAATGAAAATGTTCATGTTTAATACAATGAAAATTAAAGAACTTAAAAAAATAAGAAGCATTAAATTTCCACAAACTTCTATAAGGCCTGTACTAGGTAATTAACTCTGTGTGAACAACTGTTGTCAAAATGGATGGATATAATTAAAATGGTAAGAATTTTATTCTATGCAGAGCAGCAATGAAAGGACCTTTAAAGGAAGAATTGACTATAAGATTATTTAAATGAGGGGAAAACATTTAAGATTCTACATACTTAGTAATAAATTCGATTTCTGATTTTGCCATTCCAAAATTTGTTAAAATATGAGCATCCTGAAATCAAAATAATCCCCTTAATAAATATGGACACCAACACTACAACACTACTGGTTGCACTTGCAATCCAGACATTCAGAAACTGGAAGCAGGAACAGCAGCTGTTAATGATTCCTGGGTGTAAGGGAAGTTTGTAGCCAACCAGGACTCTATGATACTATCTTAAAAAGGAGAGATGGCTTAATGATTAAGAGAACTTGGTCCTCTTAATTTTCATTCACAGCACCCACTCCACACAACTCATACATCTGTAACTCCAGTTCTAGGTTAAAAAAAAAATGTATTAAGAATCTAAAAGTCTGAAGGAATAGCCATACTCAACAGATCCTCATTTTCATCAAACAAACAGGAAGAATTAAGGTATTAAACAACTATAAAATTTATTTTTCTATTCCATAGGCATCATCAATATTCTACTTCATTGCTATCCTATAAATAACTTCAAAAGGTTATCAATATTAAGATCTTTACATTATAACATACAAAAATAACATTTAGAAGAAAACCTTAGTATTGTGGATTGCACTTTCTTTTTCTGGAATGTAGTGAAAGCCAATAAAACAGAATAAGACAGCAAGCAGAGACAATCTGTTCTGTTGAGTTCTAACAGGTAGCCCCCAGAGACAAGAAAGCAAGCCCACAGAAAAGAAATAATACCTTGGTGTTGGTAACTTTCACACAGAATTGTTTTCTTTTTCATATACAGTTTCAAAAGAATGTGTACAAATCTTTCATCCCAGTTGTAAAAATTCATCTTGTAGAAAATTCCCTGGCCTCGAGATTGAGTGAGAAGAACTTCAGGCCTTGAAGACATCAACCATTGTAAATTTTCACTTCCTATTATCATAGAGATTTGGGTAATGATTAATCAAGTTACACAGTGCACTGTTTATCCAACTTAGGCAACAAAAGACAGCTTCTAATGGAATTCCATGAGGGAAAATGTCTCAGAGAAACTCGAAGTCAAGGAAAAGGCTATCATCCCAGGAAAATATGCGTGGGTCTCATTTCATTACAATTGGCAAAAAAATAAAACAGTACCTGTATATTCATTCCTCCCTGTGTCTGTGATGAATATGGAAAAAATCAATGGGTGGGACAGTATGAAAAACATGTGTTCTTTGAAAGATACACTACAGCATTACATCCAACTTAGCAATAAACCCAGAGGCTTCCAGAGTGGATTACATCTTTTTAGTTACTCTGCACAATGATGAACAAAATGTTCATATTGTAAAGTCCCAGGGTGAAAAACTGACACCTTTGTGTGACTAGTATCTCCTGTCTTACAGCTTGTCTATTCCCTAGTCTTCTGTCAGTAGTACAGGAGAAACAATATCCACCTTGTGGAGTGTCATGATATGTAAATTAATGCAAGTACAGGTTTGTTTGTATATGTTGTATGTATTACATTCTTTTTTTTTTTTTTTTTTTTTTTTTTGGTTTTTCGAGACAGGGTTTCTCTGTGTAGTCCTGGCTATCCTGGATCACTCTGTAGACCAGGCTGGCTCGAATCAGAAATCCGCCTGCTCTGCCTCCCAAGTGCTGGGATTAAAGGTCGTGCGCGACCACCGCCCGGCATGTATTACATTCTTAATAAATATACATGGGTGGTTTGTATCTCCTGAGTAATTCAGAAAGCCTTTTGTTTGTTGTAGTTGCCTCATGTTTTTGAGATACAATCTCTGGTAGCTATGGTGGCCCCAAGCTTGCTCTGTTGCTAAGTATGCCCTTGGACTCAGTCATCACCCTATCTCCACCTCCTATGTGCAAGTGGTGCTGGGGAGAGAGGTGTGTGCCACCAATCAGGTTAAGTGTGCTCAGAAACAAACCCAAGACCTCATACTGCTAAGCTACATCACCATCCAACAAACTGAAATCCTCACTAATATCCTAAATGTTTTATTATAGTAATGGTAATATTAGTAGTAAACATTGTTGCCACTATAACCACAGAGGATGTTACCTTCTATATAAATAAAAGTGATAATCAAATTGATGATGTGCCTGACATGGAAAAAACATTTAGGATGAGTGATTAGAGTAAAGAAGGAATCTAAGGAAATCATAAGTAATAATTTTAAAGACAGAGAAATGGAACGCAGATTTTAAAAGTGGGTGAGAAAATTAAAACAGTTGGAAATGATTATTATTTTCATAGCCTATGACCCCCCACCAAAAATAATCCAAATAAATACAAACAGTCCCATTAGAAACTGAATGCAATTATAGAAAATATAGAGCCATCCCCAAACACCTTCCTCAACAAAAAGTAACTGCATTTGCTGTTCTCATTATCTACAATCTTATTACAGTAAAAAAAAAAAAAAAGACAAATTGCTGTTTATAAGTTGGATTCTGTGGCTGACAATATTTCAGTAAATCTTCTTAGGGAACAGTAAGTTGAATTCTCAAGAAATTTTAAGACTATTTTTGTCATGGAATTTTTAAGGAATTAAAATAAATCCCAACTTTGTTATTTGGTGTTTGAATAAATTGACAGTAGCACCCATGAGATGTTGTTATGCCTCAGGCTATTCAATATCATCAGTGTCTTAAACTCTCCCTGAAGACCTTCAACAAAAGATCACAGTGAGAAGTGAGAGTTAGCTAAAAAGGCACAGCACATCCTGATTTTAAGAGAACTGTAAGTTCACATGTCACACAATGAGTAACAGATCAACAGATCTGCCAAGGCTAGCTTTCATGATGTTCATAACATTGTACAGATTTCTACATACCACATACAAAAAAATCTAGTGGTACTAGAGAAACTTTCCTTCAGAATGGTGGTTAGCTAGGTTAGAAATTCATTCCTACCGTTTCTGGGGACAGAAGCTGGACAGGAAGAAGTCAGGAGTTTAAGGTTGCCGTGTATACTTAGTAAATCTTGGTGGTAGAACCATAAAACTATGGGGCATATAATATAATGTCCTGTTTCTATGTATCTGTGGCTTCTGCTCTGCCGATGTTATGGGTCTGCACAGAGAAAATTTGCCAAGTTTCTGTTCTTGAGACAAAGTTCTCTCTGTTCCGATTTCATAAGGTGGTGAATTCGTTGTCAAGTTGTGCTAATGATTCCCACAGTGCTAGCCTATGACATGTGATGCCTCTTTCAGATTCAGGAAGAAGTAGTTGAGTCCTTTTGAGGAGACTGGCTTCAAGGCAAATTTGACCACTGTCCTTCAGTGAAAATAAAATTCATTCCAAACAACTGGTTCGATGAACACAACATGGCCATGCACTTGCTACCTCAGACAAACCCACACTATGACTGACAGTCAAAAAGCAGCACACAAAAATCAATCAGGAACCATAAACTTATGAAGCTATTTCTATATTTCTTAGAACCCCAAAGTGCTAAGAGAAGCAACAAATTCAAAGCCTTACCAAAATTCTTTCCAATGTAAGCTTACCTGTCCGGGTCAGCATAAAATGAGAGGAAAGCGGAAGCTACTCCAATTCCTTGTTTTCCAACCGGTCTTATGGCTCATGTCAAATCTTGCAAATAATCCAGGAGTTTTGTTTAATACAAATATAATCTTGATTTCTGATATTTCAGATATTCAGACCCTGCTGTGTCTTAACAAATTCACTTAGAAGCATTACCAAACAAATGAAGCTTTACCATTGCTAGTCAGGTTTGCTTATTTAATATATAAAAAACATGTGCTGTATGAGAAAACATTACACTTCTTCCCATACAGCTAACGTAAGACTGTATTCTATCTGAATTAATTTTAAATAATTTTTATGTAGCCGTGATTCGGTTTTATAACGTATTTAGTAATAAAGAAATTGAAATAAATGTGAAAATTTGAGTAATAAAATTAAATCTATACATATCAGTGTATTTAAAAATCAGGCAAATGTACAATCTATTCTAGTTTTATGAATAAATTCTATTAAATATGAATGATTCTTACCTAGGTATCAAAGAGCTTACCCAACAATGAGCCTAACTCTGAGCTGTCATATGGAAGCATCACAGAAGAAAAGTGCCATACATGTAGGAGAAAAAAAATGAAGAGTTCAAAATCATTAACTTTATTGGCTTGTTAGACAGATCCTATGGAGATGAAATCCAGACTTATAAAAAGCAACTGGAAGTGTTGTGTCTGAGATCAAGGGCGTCCTGCAGGCTGGGCGGGCACAATTCAGCAGGCTGGAACAGAAGTCCCTGGGCGAAATCAGGCTTGGTTTTGAAAGCATTGTAAGAAGGATATCAGCTGGAACCCAGGCCTGTTTAGACTGCTGGTCTGTTACTGACAGGAGGAGAAAGCTAATAGAACACCGTAGTCAGCAAGAGTCTGTTTTCCTGCCTGTAAAAGCTCCCGTGTCTGTTCCTGGCACACTCTCCACAGAGCCTTAACAGGAAGAGAAGTTGATGAGGCAGAAATTATGTTTGCTGAGTCTGAGATCCAGAACTGAAGATTTTAACAGAGCCTTAATACCAAAGTAAAGAATATTGTTATTCACCAATTTAGATGAAGGGGAATTTATTGCACTGATAGCGATTTTCTCAATTCATTCCCCAACACCAGAAAACCTCAAGATGTATGAAATGAAATTAATGAAACTGTAGCTCAGTGCATCATCTAAAATAAAGCTCCAGGCCCAATTAAAGTTACTTGTGAATTTATATGAACCTTTCCATATTATCCAAAAGGAAATTCTTTCCCGTGTTAGCAGAAGGTAACTTTGTAAGAGAAGGTATTATGGTATAAGAAAACCTTATGCCAATACACACCCATGATGAAAATACATAAAAAAGTTCTCACACCCATCCATCGAGTTACCGATTCAAACTCAACAATGTGTAAATGATATCATTGATGATGGAGTTTAGCCCTAGGCTGTAAGCAAATTGTCTATGTTTACAGTTGAGTACAATAATGTGCCATGGTCATCTACTGAGAAAGGATCATCAAGGATGTCAGTGGAAAAAGAGGTAACGTTCCAAAGGATCACAAAATCACTGCTCAAAAATAAAGAAAAAAAAGAAAAGAAAAAAAAAAAAAGACAAAGTCATTGTCAATTGATACGTCTCCTAACAACACCCTGTCGTTCCATCAAGGCTGTGCATCCCATACATGCTCAGACACAGCCTCATCCATCACTCTGTAAACAGCTTGTCACTTTGAAATCTGAACTTGTCTTTCCTGCTCTACAGTGCTATTCACACCCTACAGATGTCAATCACAAGAGTTGATACATTCACGAGCACCGCTCTTTGTCTGTCAGAAATGAAGCTAGAAGTGTGGGGCTTCACATTTAATGAAAGACTCAAGTTAAATACTAAAGGCCAAATTATTTAAAATCACTTCCAAGGTCTTTCATAAACTCTGCTTTGATCATGTAAGACTAAGAGAGAGAAGTTTCCTGATCACTCCCAAACTGTCATATTCAAAAGCTGACAAAACTGCAGTTACTTTCTGCTAACAATTCCTATGAATCTGTAGGAAATAACTTCTAGGCAAGGAATATGGCAGACTTTTGTTGAAGATGTTTTGAAATTTTGTAAAACAATTGTTACTGTAATTTTTTATTGTAAATTTTATTTGTTTTAATTTCAAAATGCCTTTTGCAGATAAAGTTGAGTACGGAAACTCAACTCCAGATAAGGAGAGTACAGAAACTGGCTCTTCAAATCAACTTAATGATTTTTAAAAATCTTGTCACAGTGAGGTTTGGTATAGAGTATTGTTCATGGGGAAAATAGTATGCAATGTTTGGTAGTGTATAAGACCATATTTGCAAATCAGTTATGAGACTCTGGGATTCATAAAGTTTCCTGTCGTACTAGAGCATGCCTCTTCCATGGGTTCAGCATATCAGCAAAGACAGCAAAATAATGAATGTATTATTTCAATATTGAAATTATTAATACTGTCATTTGATACCCACCCTTTGAAAAAGCAATGAGTTGGGTAGGATAACTATAAAAATTTTGATTCTTTGATATAATGAAGTATCTAGGTATCACATAAACCAAACATTAGCATAACAGCAAGAGCTCAATCCTTTGAGGATTTCAACATTAAGTCATACAAGCTATGTCCCAATTGTACCAAAACCAAGCATAGTGGTACACTTCTGCATTTAAACCATTAGGGAAACTAAGGCTGGAGGATTCCACCTCAACTCAGGCTAGTCTGGGCTGCACAAAGAAAACTATGTCTCAAGATATAGAATTATAGACAGATAAATGTAGATGATAAATAGAGGACAATAACTAGAGAGATGAATGGATGATAGATAGATGATTGATTGATAGATAGAAGATAGATAGATAAGATAGATAGATAGACAGAATAGATGACAAAGTGATCCATAGATAATAGATAGATGACATATGTAGATAGATGGATACATATATAATAGGTAGGTAGGTAGAAGCAGACAGATCTATATATGCATGCTTACAATGTGTTACATAGATAACAAGAGAGTTAGATAAATGATGGATTGATAAATAATAGATGATATGATTGAGATAAATACAGATAGAGGGATGGACAGGCAGACATGCATACATAGATGACAGGGCACTGAGTTGTAGTAGAAAAGCTAGAGCTGAATTATACTTACAATCCTCTCAGGAAAATTTAAAGTATAAACTTTAATAAAAAAAAAGCCTACCTATTTCTATTTTGCATAGAGTATGTACTATAATGACCCATTAAAATATCATAATATTAATTTTCAGTAATTACTTAAATTTAGTAATGAAAATTTATATATTGATTCCAGTTTAAAGTTGCAGAAACTATCAAATAAGCAAAGTAGCCATGTATCTCTCTCTCTTTCTCTCTCTCTCTCTCTCTCTCTCTCTCTCTCTCTCTTTCTCTGTGTGTGTGTGTGTGTGTGTGTGTGTATGTGTGTGCCTGTGTGTGCACATATGTGCATAGGCATACTTACTCTGGTAAAGTAATGTTAAGGTAATTCAAACCAAACTTTGTACGTGCTATTTGTAAAATCCAGATTTCATATGTGTCTTTAACTTGGCTCATGTTCATCTGATAATATATTGGTGGTCTCTCAAAATGTAGTGTTCTACTCATTTTGAATAGAGATCAACTAAGAATTTTCAAGCATGCATTTAACATATGTTCCAAATACGGAATTGATTGTGTTGGATTCCTCCCTCCTTTTCCAAATTAATGTAACTAGAAGTGCAATAGTACAGTTCACATATTGAATTTATTCATTTCTACACAAATTTCCACTACTTCCATATGACAAGTCACATGAGACACTGAATAACAAAAGAGAAATTTGAGTATGTCACCTCATCATCTATAGGTCAGACCTCCATGGTCTGACTGCCATGTTCCTCTCTAGGAGTCATTCTGAAGCAGTGTTCTTCTTCCTGCATATGCCAGCTGACATACACACACATGTTTACCCAGGGCATCTTAAATGTTTCCTAAGAACACCTTTGTCTTTTCAGCTATATTTCCATAAGGCTTCAGGAGACTGGATTACTAATTCAGAAAAGGGGATTGTATTCCATGTTCCTCCTGTCATGGATAAGATTGGGATAGACCACAAACTTCTGCACCATTGATCCTCAGGCTTTTATTTATAATGTACACATTTAACTTCAAACTAAGAACATACCCACCTATAAATCTGCATTTAGCGACTGCACTTTCAAAATATCTGTCTTAATTATTCCTCTCCCAACACACTGTTTTCAACCATTTATTTCTTGAAACGACTACAGAATTAAAATAAAGTTATGAGTTGATCTGATGACACAAACCTCTCCTCGCCTTGATTGCAGTGATATGCTGATTTGTTCCTGCCTCTGAGCACTCCTCAGCTCAGCCTGGCAGTGGAAATACCTAGCAATTGGACAGGAAGGAGTATGACCACACTGCAGAGCCACACCTCGGGAATCCTTGACTACTTGGTGAGTTAGAGATAAACCTAAGCTTCATGGCAATACAGGGACATTCATGTGGGAAAGACTGTGGAAAGGAAGGACAACCACTCATCTTCAGCCCATCCCTTTTAACTCTTAAAAAATAAAAATTCATATTAACCTACTCAATCAAGTCCTCAGCATCCTCAATAGACATTGTGGGCTTTTAGTTTGTGATTCATCTGCCTAAGCTTCCAGCATGACTCTGATTACAGACCTTCACCATGAGGCTCTCTTTCTTTTTTTATGGTGTAAAACTTAATTTACAAGCACTTTACTCTGAATTCAGGAGCTCTCATAATAAATATTTAATGTGTTCAATTGTATCTTCTATATGCAGTTTTCCTCTTTAGTGTTTTTGTTTTTGGTATTGATAGTGTTTTGTTTTGTTCTTCCATATGGGCTTTAGGTTAAAATTTGTGACAATGTTATTCAATAGAACATAACTACAATGAATCAAATACATGAAATAGTGATCAAGAGTATACACATACATGCACACACACACACATCAACACACACACGCTCATCAAAGGAAGATCCTCACTTCCATTTTTGTCTTACTATTTTATAGGTTTTAGTCAGGCTCTTGCTATGTATCCCTTTTTGGTCTGCAACTTATTACATAGACCAGATGGGCCTTACATCCACAGAGACTCATGTACCTTTGACTTCTCATTGGTAAGGTCAAAGGTATGCTCCACAATAGTGACTAATCTTATTATTTTTATCATATTTTTATGTGAATGGTGCAATATTTCTCCAGGAACACATTTATTTAGTACTATTTTTTTCCTCTAAGATTTTAAAGCAAGAATGCTTGAATACTCCAGCACTGGTGACTTTAGATCATTTCCTCACCAAGGCCAAGTCATATGACAATATGCTTAGGATATCATCCCTAGGTTTGTGTTCTATACTAAGGGAGATATTTGGAACACTTGTGATGGCTACACCCATAAGAGAATTATGATACTACATTTCTGAAGGCCAGCCCAGACTGAATGTGATGCTTACTGAAGCCCCTGAACGTGATCAGACTTAGTGAAATTGTTAACTCATCCTAAGGAAGCAGATAATGACACCTCCTCTCACAGCTTCTCTCTTGACTAAGGTAGTAACACATGTGAGAATTTCCATCAATGGATTTTCAAACCAGAAAATGTAGGATCCGTTCCAGAAAGAGAAAACTAAAACAGATTAAGCTAAAGTTGAGTTGTTTCGTTTGTGTAGATAGATGGCTTAAAGATAAACTTTAATCAATAAAAATGATCTCATAATACTAGACACTGGCTTTATGGCATGCTTTCTCTGTGCCTCCAGTACATCTTGCACTGTATTACTGAAGTCCATTCACAGCCAGCATCCTGGTGAAAAACTCATGAACATCTTTTATTATCTTCCAGTTCACACCTTTAGAGTTCGAATACTAACCATCTTCTATATTTTAACATGCTATTCAGACTCATTATTTATTCACCTAAATAACTTTAATTAGAATTCCTCTTGCATTTTCTCTCAATCAATGCCCATGCAATTATAAGTAAATCATTTATAAATGACAGTTTTATTACTAAAAATAATACAATTCATGAAATTTCCGAGGATACGATAAATATTTCAACTGAATCTTCCACAATATTCAATGACTTGCCCAAACTTCAATAAACAGAAATCTCATTCTTTCAGATCGGTGATAGAATGTCACATCTGCTTTCTAAATTCCAGAGGCATCGGAGATTTGGATAAGCATGCTTAACCAAAGGAACATGCTTGGCTGCAGAAAACAGAAGGTGCTGTCGACCGTGTGTGTGTATATGTGTGTGTACATTTATATGTGTGTGTTTTCGTGCATGTGTATGTATGTATGTTCCAGAATTCCATGACTACTTAGTAACTACAGATGCTAAGAGAGAAACACATGTCTAGGGAAGGAGCTCACAATCATTCATGGAGATAAAAGGCTTAAGTAATTACAGAGATGATCAGACAAAACTGCTAGTGATAAACTAAATGTGGGCAATTCTAAACAGAAGCTTTATTTGTTGATACAAGCTTACACAATTTAATTCACCAACATCTTTAAGAATGTTCAAGATATCAGCCACTAAACTACTAAAATATGCCCTTGAAAAGCAATTGTTTAAAACACACTATAGACCATTAAGAATCAAACTATTCCCCCAGTAATCAGTTTCCCAATTCCATCCTCATTTCATAAAGACTAACCAAGAGTCCATGAGGTCCTCCACAGCCCCAGTCCGTACAGCAGTCTTCTTTCTACAATAGTGTCAGTTTAGCCCTGACAGCCTGGACTTCTCAAGGAACGGATTTACTCTCCCAACTAAAAGAACCTGGGCTTTTCTAGATAGGCTCCTTGTGTATAATCTTTGTGTAGAGTAACTTTTTCCAAGGGTTAAGTTGAGCCAGACTATGAGGTTGTTCCTTGTTTTATCTCTTAGGGGTAGTTATGATAGATGTTATTAGTCTGTAATAGACTGGTGACCAATATCCTGAATGCCTTTCTTTCCTAACTGTTAGTTGTTCATCCAATGTCTTAGTCGGGGTGTGTATTCCTGTATAAAACATCATGACCAAGAAGCAAATTGTGGAGGAAAGGGTTTATTCAGCTTACACTTCCACATTGCTGTTCATCACCAAAGGAAGCCAGGACAGAAACTCAGACAGGGCAGGAAGCAGGAGCTGATGCAGAAGTCATGGAAGGCCTCTGCTTATTAGATTGCTTCCTCTGGCTTGCTCAGCTTTCTTTCTTATAGAACCCAGGACAACCAGACAAGGGATGGCACCACCCACAATGGGCCCTTCTACCCTTGACCACTAAGTGAGAAAATGCCTTACAGCTGGATTTCATGGAGGCATATCCCCAAGGGAGGCTGGCTCATTCCTCTGTGATAATTCCAACTTGGGTCAAGTTGACACAAAAACCAGGCAGTAGAACTGATCCCTTGTCAACTTGACATACAAACATATCACTATTAAGCCTCAACCCTTACTTTCTTATTCATCCCAAGATCTAAATAACTTTTAAAAGTCTCACAGTCTCTACAAATTCTTACATACTAAAATTTCAATCCCTTTAAAATATCCAGTCTCTTTTGAAATTCAAAGTCTTTTTAAAATTCAAAGCCTCTTAACTGTGGGCTCCACTAAGAGACTTTCTTACTTCAAGAGGGAAAAATATCAGGGCACAGTCACAATCAAAAGCAAAATCAAACTCTAACTGCCCAAGGGCCTGGAACTCACACAGGGTGAGAACTTGGGGACAGAAGCTGATGTAGAGGCTATGGAGGGATGTTACTTACTGGCTTGCTTCTCCTGGCTTCCTCAGCTTGCTTTCTTATAGAACCCAGGACTACCAGCCCAGGGATGGCACCACCCACAATGGGTGGTAGAAAATACCTTACAGCTGGGTCTCATGGAGGCCTTTCCTTAAGGGAGGCTCCTTTCTCTGTGATAACTCCAGCTCGTGTCAAGTTGACACATAAACCAGCCAATACATCCCTTGTCTAAAATAAGAGTCAGTCCCTTTCACTCTTTCTTAACCAAAACTAAAGAAATGTGTGTTTATAACTATGTGTGTGTGCATGTATGTTTGTCTTTGCATGTATGTGTGCTTTTTTTTATGTTTGTGTGTGTTGGTGTATATGTGTGTTTGGTTTTTCTTTTATTTTTAAAAGTGTGTAAAACACAAGCATATTACTTTATGATTGAAAGATCTGTGTCATTTTATTCTCAAAGTTAGAGCTGTGAAATGTTGAAACATCTGCTTGAAATTTTAGGCTTTATTCTGTAGATGTTGATCCACAACATTGCAGAATTGTAAGATTAAATTAGTGAAGGGTTTTCTGGTTTTGTCTGTCTGTTTGTTTGTTTGTTTTGTGCTGTGTTACAGCTTATTAGAAACAATCCTGATCAGGCAGGCTGGAAATAAATTAATTGATCAGCTAACCCTCTTGTTTTCACCCCCATTTGAAGTGCTTCATTACTGCAGAGTGATATTTAAATATCAATGTATGTATTAGACATATTATTGATACAGTTTATAAGCTAAAATCAATCCTTATAAACAGCTGTGGGACAATTGCTTTCTTTGCAGATAATCGATATAAATTGGGAATATCTGCTTCCTAATCATTTTATTTCTGATTTCACTTTTATTATCATTAATGATAATTTATACATATTTGAAGATGTTGGCATCAGTTTCCCTGAAATGAAATGATCAATAAGACCTGATTTAAAAATAGTTGCCAAACCTTTACCCTTAGTATGTGGTCATCTTTTTCCTCCATCATGGGAGGCATCAGAATTTTTTTTTACGGCTGTTGGTAGAAACTCAGAAGCACTATGTGGCTAATGGCACTGTAAGCTGCTGCCTTACAGAATAATTTTGTTAAATTTCTCAGTTGCATATTATTTTTACTTGTAGAGATAATTTTAGTGCCATACTATATTCCAACTGTTTGAAAAAATCAGGATAAAGACATTGATAGATCATCATTTAATGTTCAGATATTAAAGATCAACCAGGGATTGATGAGATGGCTGTGATAAAAATGTAATAAAAATTAAAAGAATAAAAATATTTTTAAAAAATTCTGCTTTATGCTATCATTTTTTTTCTGCTAACATAGCAGAGTGTGTGTCTCTCCTAAATAATCAGTTTGCAACTACACCACTGAATAGGCATCAGATGATTGGCAGGCTCCTGGTGTTCTCTTATTTCCCTGATAACTTGACAATGTAGATATTCACAGACAGACCTTAGAAACACTTATAAACCTAGTGGCTTATGCTTCATCAAAGGTTTATACTTGAGATGGCATCTACACAAGTGAAGGGGAAAACTGAGTCAATTCCCTTGATAAATCACTGGCAACTTTGGATCACCAAGGCAATTCTATTTTTATGTGGATCTCACTTATGTAGGAGATTCATATGTTGCAATGTGCATGTGTGTGTATCTATGCACATATGTGTGTGTGTGTGTTTTCTGTGTGCACGAATGTTTCTGTGTGCATTTATTTATTTGCCTATGTGCATATGTATTTCTGCATGTGTGTATGTATGTATGCATGTATGTATATATGTATGCCCTGTGTTGCATTTTAACCATTTCCTAGACTACACTCCTGTACAGCTTGTCAAATAATTTTTGTGTCTCACAGGAATATATAATAATTTCATATTCCATTTTAATCAACTGCATTATCATCATTATTACATGCTTGATGTTACCATGTTCATATCTTCCCATATTTAATTAAATATAAGCTTATCTACTATTTTCTGTCAGAAAAATTAAGTTTTGGACAAGAATACAAAGTACAAGAGAAATTGAAGTATTTTCATGCTGAGACCTTTAAATATGTACTATTATGCTAAACCTGATATTCCATTTCTAAATTCTAATATATATATATACATTAAATATATATATATATATATATTAATTAGAGGTCCTGTAGAGGTTATGTAGAAAAATATTCCAAACTGTAAGAATAAAAAAAGTCTCTGTTATTGAATTAAAGCATAAAATGAGATAATTTCTTATAGGCAATAATTCTCACTCTGGATCTTTCATGAAATAAGAAACAATGAAAGAATGTAACATAATCCTTCAAGGTCTCCCTTACTGTGCCTTAATAAATATCACCTTCATTAAACACCTTCATCTGAAAATATTATCTACACCTGCAACATGCCACTTAACTTTGATTAGAGAACTCCACAAGAGTGAAAAGGAGACGTGAAAAGAATGAATTTCCCAAGTATACATTATTTCCTACATAGTGGCATGGCTTTCCTCTGCTTCAAAACATCAAAATTTAGAGCAGTAATTTTGGAATTTGAATATACAAATATCTCCAAGTTTAATTTTTATAGATTTCAATTTTTAGGTGTAATTTTTTTTCTATGTGTGTCCATTTCTATACGTCATGTATAGTCAATGTTCACAGAAGCTGGAAGAGGGTGTCAGATTCCTGGAACTGATTTACTAAGACTGGATATGGATGGTAGAAATCTATGTACACAAACACACATGAAACGTTAAATGCAGTGATTGTTTTAACGATATGTCATAGAATCTTCTTAACAAAGTCTGATTTGTTTACACTCTTTGGGGGACATTCTGTTGATGATTTTCTTCTACATTCATATCTCTGAAAACAATTTAAAATCGTCTGGGCATGTTTGTTTCACTTTAGAAGGTACATAATTTCCGATAGGGGGATTCTTTTGTGTTTGTGATGCAGAGCTTTAAGAGGAAAGGGACCTCTCTTAACCCAGGGAGCTTTATCCAGAGACTCGGGCGCTGAACTCCAATGTGCCCTAGAAGTCAGTCTATTACATGGGGCTTGAGTGTGTTGTCTCATATCAGTGTGGAATAGTATGATTGGAGGATGAGTGAGAAAAGCAAAAATCAGACTTATTGAGGAAAGTTAGGGAGCCTCCCTAGGGAGGTATTGTCCAGATGTTAGTCTGGGACTTTTTATAGGATTTATGCCAGAAACTAGACAGAGATAAGATAATTTTTCTCTGGACAAACCACAGCCCAGACCAATGGGGGTTCACATGCTCTGAGCAAATTTAATCAGCTGTAATTAGATGGAAGGACATGACAGAGCAGCCTTGCCTTACATATACTCTTAAGAGTGGCTTCTTAGTAACCAGTGATTGAGTACTTTCTTCCAGAGCCCTCTACTTTTACTTATATGATCAGCTTGGATATCTCAAACCAGTTCTGCTCCTAACTGGTTCAGACTTGGCTGTTTTAATCCTAACCTTCCTTATAACTAACTAATCTTAGTTTTCACCTTAACATTATGGCATGTCATATTTGCACTCTAAATCTCACATATAAAAAGGGGTTGCTATACTGGGCACCTGTAAATGGATAGGACATGTAGGATCAGGCTAAAATACATGAAAGACACAATGCCAAACCTTTGGTCCCTGGCCCATGATCGACACTGAGCAGAGGTGTGACCTTCTACAAAACTGGGATTGTGTAGCCACTGGGGTATGTGTTGTATAACTATCTCCTGGAGACTGAAAACAGCCTTCTGGAGAGAAGAATGAGGCTCCCATGTTTGTATTAGCTGATAGAAGCACAGAGGTCATGGAACTCACAAACATTAAGAAGCTCACAGACTTAAAACCCTCACAGGCCCCTCTCTAAGGTGATTTAAGCAGGGATCAATTTCTGGGGTGAGCAGACTCAAATTGTTGGTAGAATTGTCTACAAGATATTCCAGGAGCTCTGGGTATAGCTTAAGTGAATCCTCACCTACAGTGGGGTAATATTGTAGTGATTCGACTGGCACTGAGTCACTTCCTCTTCAAGAATCCTCAGTAAATGCTGGACCCTACAGGAGACTTGGACACATAGTTTCTTTGGCCTCCCATAAATGCTTTCTCTGGGTGTAAAGATGTTTGTTCATTTTCCTCATGAAAGATGACTTTAGTGTCCACGCATTCCTGTTGCTCTTTCGCCTCTGTCTTCGTGAGGTGAAGAACTTTGTCTACCAGGTGTTCCCTGTCACAGACACAGAAAACCATGGTCAGAACCTACAGACTATAGAACAATTAAAGCCAAAAGCTGTATTCTTTTAAGCTTTTGTCTCTCAGATACTTTGTCTTTTCACCATAATAGAAATCTGACTGTCACATGAGTGAAGATTTACTGGTCTGCTAATGACACTTAAGACTGAAAATTTCCCCACAGTAGCAGCAGGGGGATCACAGTCACAATCACGAATGTTTCCCTTTCTTTCATGGCCTTAGCATCTCAGAGACCTACAGTTTAACACAGAAGAAAGTTCTCAAAGACAGTTTTCTGACTCATTTCTACTGCCTCTAGCTCACGAAAACATCCATCTGCCTATGAAGCTTACAAGACAGTGACAGTCTTTCAATTCACTGAAATCTTACATTCAAATAATTTCTCTTTCATTCCTATTCTATTGCCCTGTCACAAGTAGAGATGTGAGGTGCCTTTCAGAAAACAATCTTGCACACAAGTGAAGAAACTGTGCTTATTTGTAAGAAATATCACCTTGTGAAAGGAACACCCGAAGTAAGCAAAAAAAAAAAAAAGTACAGGAAACTGAAAACTCTTCAGTTTGTAGCACACGGCTGCTTTTTTGGGATCTGTTCTATTTATTTCCTTTCTATTCAATAGTTTTATGTTGTAATTGTGCAGACTAAGACAGATGCATATTACTGAAATTGCCAGGTAGATAAATATCTCAATATCTGTCTATTAGGAGCCACAGAATCATAAAGAGAAAATGGCTTTTTAATGGCAAAATGCAATAGAAACCAACACATTGGAAGTTAAAACCGATGGCCGTACACCTCTCTGGCTAAAATAATTGTTGGGGAATTCCTCCTTTAAGATGCTCAAGCTGACACCACATAAAACAGTTTTAATGCAATCACATAAGCCATATAAATACATCTTAATCAGCCGTAAAATTGAAAGCACACCAGTATTACATAAGATGATAGGATTTTAGCTCAGTAAAAGGCTCTCCTATGTAATGGAAGTATGTATGATCTTTGTCGACAGTTAAACATTAATGACCAAATATGTTTTAGTAGTAATGTAACCATGGCAAGAGCAAATAACTTTTCTTTGTTTGACCCCTGTATCTGAGTTCCTAAGATCTTTATGTTTCTCGGAAATTTTTGCAAAATGCTTTAATACTGACTAAGCCAAGTTTGTTAAATGTCAACACTCCAACTAGTTATCTCAGAAAACTGTGAATGGACTTGATTTCTTCAAACCAAGGTAATAAATTGCACTTTGAAAGTCCTAAAAATATCAACTTTTACAAAAAGTCCAACTTGTTATTAATTTTTAAATTTATTGCAGTAGCAATGCTTTTGGCTTCCAAACAGGACTTAATAAAGGCAGGTTATTGCTTAAATTATATAAATTTAAAAGACAGAAATGTATAATTAATTGATTCTCTATTCTACCTCCTTCAATTCACCAACAAATATTCCTAAATTGTCTATATTATTTTAAAACTATTTTAATTGTGTTATTGAAATCTACTATGTATGCATATTTACATGCATAGACATGTATGTGCATATGTGCATGTGGTGTGTGTCTACACAAATGCTTTAACAAATGATTGCACAATAACATGCCAAAGTCCAAGAACTTGTGAATATTCTTTCTCCTCTTTCATCATGATTGTCCCAGTGATCAAATTCGGTCATCAGGGTTGATGGTAAGCAATGTTATCCACTGAGCCATCTTGCCTGGCAAGTTGAAATAACTGAATCACCAGCAGGAAATAATTGACTTACATTAATTAAAAACAAACAAACAAACAAACAAAAAACCCCTTCAATGGTAAGTCACAATTCAAATTTGACCTAATCAGCTCTTTTTTAGGGTCACAATTACATATGTGGAAAATTAAATTGTAAGAGAAATTAAGCTATGCAATTAATGCTTTGAATGTATGAGGGGGATCTAGAAAGGGAGAAAGGAAGCATGTTGTGTAACACTTAGAAAGATGAAAAATATAAACAGGGTAAATACCAAAGGAACATTTGTAATAAAGAGAGTTTACACACATGCTCTGCCCCAAATGCTCCTGGTGGTTGGGTGGTTACTGCATTTACATTGGCATTCTCTGTTTTTCTACACTGGAACCTGGGAAAGTCAGCTCTACAGCTGACAGTTTAACTAATGTGATTTAACAGAAATCTTATGATTCTCATCTCAGGCATCAAATGAAGACCGTGCCCAAAAAAACCCCTCATAATTAAATAAAGAACTCTAACTGTAAAATATACTGTTTTATCAATCATAATGGATGTGTTCAAAACTAGACTTTTAAGTAAAGACACTATATTGGAACAAAACTTCAAGTCCAAGTTGCTGATTTCTTCAGTTTCTTTCTTATAAGATAGCTAGAACTCAAGTCATGAGATTAAGTTTATTTGCAAAGTGAAATAAAAAAGGGAACATATTTTTAAAAACTTTCAAATTTGAAATTCAAGATCCTGTAATGTTTCCGACATCTTTTCTGTACTTTACTCAAAATCAGGAATGAAGATATATTTTTAGTGACCTTCCAAAGCACTGATTATTTAATAACACAGAAACCAATTTTTCACAGAGTTAATAAAGCATTGGACAGAAAGTTTAATTAAATTGCCCCATTGTATGGCAGGATGCTACATGGGAGAAAGGTTATTTCTATACAGCTAACTCAAGGTAGTAAGCACATGAGTGTTTCTCTGATTCTATTCATGAGCAAGAGATATCAGTACATAAGGAAAGACCAAATTTGGTTATGAGTTTGTTTATATTGTAATAACAGTAGCTATTTATTATTTTCATAATGATTGTTAATTCCTTAATGCATTGCTAAGTGGAAAATTCTTCAGAAAGCAATTTAGTAGAGTTCATTTGAGTAATGGTATACATAAAAGTTAAAATAGAGCAAATCAAGTTTGAGTATCAGACAGCCACAGAACCAGAATCTCCGTCCTGCAACACTGACAGAAAGAGGGACTGAGAGATAGTGGTGGCTGTCTGGACACAGCCTAATTACTCAACTGGTTACAGAGCCTCCTATAATTAAGATTTGCCACTGTTATAAGGCAATATAGAATTTTGTTCTGTTGGGTCCAGTGTGGAAGATTAATTCAGTTTACAATGGCCTCAAGTACTCACATGACAGTTCGTCTCTCCTGAATGCCCTTTGGAGTCTCCAGCATTGCTCTCTCAGGAGCTGGCATTGCAAGGTATGAGTCATCAGGCCAGTATGCAAGTTTCTTTAAAGTTTAAACAAATGTCTATCAGCATACCATTTGCCTTCTTTTTCCCTGTCTCAACTGTGTTACTTCTTGTCTTTTTGCCTTCCTCCTCTGATTCCAGGAGTCATTTAATAATTGTGGTTTTCTGTTATCAGACTCTCTTCTGTACTTTTCTTCTAGTAATTCCTCCAACAATTGCTTGCAAAGAGGATTTCTTTTTGCTTCCTGTGTTTTGGAAATCCCAGCAGAGGAAGCCCTAAAGTGTTGCAGTTATATTTTCCAGACACTGCCTGTTAAACCAATATTGGGCTTGCCTTTCTCTAGAACGCTCGTTATCCATGTGCTTCAACTGGTCTACCCACATAAAGACTACTACAACTAGGTTTCTGGGATTCTGATTTTTGGGTCCTAAGTGCACTTCTATAACCTATCTAGTTTATTGTATAATATGTTTAAGGTGCTCCATCTATAATAAATATTCAACTATGCCTGCTGGGCCTTCTTTACAGGTTAGATGTGAGTATTAGGTTAAATGGTAGACTATAACCTCTGACCCTATTTTAGAACAACCATTCGAGAAGCTGTTGCTGTTTGTTTTTAGTGGAATGCATGTCAGTTGGCACACAGAGGAAAGTACAGAGCCAGTGCCTTGCTGTAGGGTGTGCCTGTGGCTATTCATGTTAAGGTTTTCCTCAGCCAGGCCTAATTCAGAAGTTGGTAGCTTCCCATAGAGCAGAAGGTATGCCAACCATCTATGGTAGCTCAGGTAGCAAGTGCTGCCTCTAAAGCAGTAGGTTTTAATGCTAGTTGTTTCATTTTTATTTTGTTCTTATTGAAATATTTTCCAATACAATATATTCTGATTATAGTTCCCCATCCCTGAATTCTTCCCAGATTCCAGCTCTGCACCTACTCATATCCATATCCTTTCTTGATCTCTTTCTCACTAGAAACATACATCTAAAAGAAAGAAAGTAAAAAAGAGAGGAAGAAAGGAAGAAAGAAAGAGAGAGAAAGAGACAGAGAGAGAAAGAAAGAAAGAAGGAAGGAAGGAAGGAAGGAAGGAAGGAAGGAAGGAAGGAAGGAAGGAAGGAAGGGAAAAAGGAGCCAAAGATAAAAACATAAGAACACATGAATAGATGCAGAGACACCTAAGTTTATGCACACTAAAATCTCATAAGGACACAAAATCAGAAATTATAATATATAAGCTAAACACCTGTAGGGAAAAACTAAAACAAAAGACAGCTTTAACAAATGGTTATTGAGACAAAGAGCCTTCAGAACTGCCACTGAGTGAGATTTGTGTGTCCATACACTGCAGGATGGAAGGACTGCCCTTCAGAGTGGTTTGTATAACCAGTGAGACTCCATTGGAAAAAAAAACTAATTTTTATCATTTTTAAGCAGTTGGATATAGATTAGAGATAGCTTGTTTCTAGCCTACTCATCTTATGTATACTAGAAAACTATGCAGATTTTTTTTTAAGTCATAGACAGTTAAAATAATTTCAGTTGGAATATGAACAGGACTTGCAGAAATCTTTCATGTTTTCTCTCAGATACAAAATGTAGATTGAATTTATACACACATCTAGTTCTTGAAAGTAGAGAGAAAATGATTAGAAGGTTGGGGTGGGGGCACAGGCTCAAGGAGAAACAAGAAAAGATGGTGGAATATACAGTGCAAGAAAGCAAAGGGAAATTCTTTGTGAGGAGCAAGTGATCAGACAAAGGGAGACATGAGGGAAGAGGGAGGATAGTGAAGGAGAATGAGAACAAAGAATATGTGCAGACGTCTCTGTGTGTGCATGTGCATGCATGTGTGCATGCATGTGTGTGTGTGTTTGCATGCATGTCCTTGTGTGTGCATGTATATGTGCATGTTTGAGTGTGTGTGTGTGTGTGCACATGTGTATGTATGCGCTTGTATGCATGTGTGCATGCATGTTTTTGTATGCATATCTGTATGTATACACATGTATATGTGTTTGTCTGAGTGTGTGCATGTATGTGTGTGCATGTGCATGGGGTGCATGTGTGCTTGTATGTGTGCTCATGCATGTGTGTGTGTGTAAAATAAAATAATAAAATGCAGTGATCTATAATTATGTGACTGTTGATTTAAACAATTGATTCCACCTGTAATTAAATTCACAAGTTGGGTTTAAAAAATAACAAAAGAACAATTGAGGACCTGCTATCTGTCTCTCTTACACTGGGCAAATGTGCAGTGAGCTTATAGCTCACCTCTGACCAATACCATGGACAAACCTATTCAAGGCAGTTAACCCTAAAATTGCTGTCTGCATGTGGCCTGCTAGCCCTGAGCAATTGCTTCTCATTACACAGCCATGACCTGTGGCCGTTTCCAGCTGTTCCTGTAACAGAAGCATGCCCTAACCTAGCGCAGACTCTCTTTATGGCTGTAGAATGGGGCCTGCCCAGGGCATGCTGTCCTGCCTGCAGAGCTCTGCCTTTGATTTACAAACTGGAGATGCTTGCCAAGTGACATGCTGTTTCACAAGACCTCCATGCTTTCTCGGTCCTAGGTAAATGTCTCACAGAGCAATCAGAACTTTTGAAATGTCCCCCCCCCCTTAAAAAGCAAATAAATAGTTTTAAAAAAACATGGAGTATGAGAGTGACTGATGTCCTCGCTTTCTCATATTTACCTTCAGAGCCTTAACGGTTCTCGATTCCAAAATCATTCCAGCAAACCGGAAAATTAATATTTTAATATGTCTCCCACTTTAGCAAGTGGAAATAAGAAAAGTGGGGTTCGAGGGAGAAGAAATGTTTTAGTGTTAACTATGCTCATGAATATTTATTGCCCTTACACATCTTTCTTCCAGTGTGCCCACTCACTTAGATATACCATAAATCACTGCAGAACTCGGGAGCAATTGTTTCACATTTTATAGAGAAGAGGGCGACAATTTCCCTTTAATACTCTTTTGATTAGATTTTGTCATAGTTTTTTACCGAGTGAATACAAAGGAGTGAAGCACAGCTAATGAAAGCACAGACAATAGCTTTCTACTCAGGACTTCTCATCAGCCAAAGGGACAGCAGTGGAGAACTAGAGGGGAATTTAAAGGAGCAGAGGGGAGGGTGGGGGTGTGCGTGAGAGCTTCACTGTCTAAAATCTGGTAACTAGTTTTCTTCTTGGACCAGCAGTGACCCATATAACTCCTCTGTGGTTAAGATGTGACTTCATTTTTTGTTTTTGAGAAAGAAAAAAAAAAAAAAAAACCCAACAGGGTGGCCAAAAAGGTCATCAAATACAAGTATCATGTGACCATTAGCATGGTCACAGATGATTCTTCACAGTACAAATGGAATTCAAATTGTGAATTGTGTGCTCAAGTATTTATATCCTTAGTACTGTTTAATATAGTCCACCACACAGTATTTTACTTTGGTGCCCAATAACATTTAGAAATGCATTCAGAACTCACTCTCCTCCCTTTGCCTTTATATGTCCTCTCGCATGACCTGCATAACGATCATATGCATACATATTTACTTTTAGGAGAATGTACTCTAAAGTGTATATTGGAATTTTATTTGTTTAAAGAGAAATACTCTTGCCCTATGAAAAAGTAGAGCCAACTGAATGCTATGGATTGGATAAAATAACTCTTTCCATATGACCCAAATATGAGGAAAATTTTTACCAAAATTTTTTATAGAGACCCATTACATCTTAGGTCCTAAATCCCACTCTCCATAAAGGTTTCTCTCCTCCCATGGTCAGAATAGCAATGCCCCTTGGGAGAATATTCAATAACTCAAATTATATCCTCTCAATGCTAGCTTGATTTTCATGGAAGTAACAGAAATAAAGCAAAATAATTCAAACAAATCTAATAACTATTTACAGAGAAACTAATCCATGCTTGAAATATTGAGCTATCTCTATAAAGAAGTGTTTAAAAAAATCAGTTTAGAAATGAGTAGAACTTAAAAGGAGTCAAAAAAATCCCAAATATGAACACTCAGAACTAAATGAGGGAAAACAACCTTCTCGTCAGCTGACATATAGGTTGATTCCACTTGCTGTTGTCCAAAAGCAGCAGTAAACATGTACGGCATTGAAATACGATTCAGATGCACAGAGGAAATGGCACCTTGGTTTACAGAAACCTTCAGAATCTCTAGGGCATGTGTATCCTTAGTTAGCATTGTCACGCTGGACCGCAGGTAGAGTAGTTTTTAACCAAGATGTGCATCTTATAGTATCAGGTAACAGATGAATTACAACTAAGCAATTTCCCTGATCTCCTATGGTAGAAAAGAGATGGCGTCGCCTAACTTGAAATAAATAAATAAACAAACAAACAAACAAATAATAAATAAATAAAATACAAGAAAGCAGCCTTGCTTCCTTTAAGAATTTCAGTGCTGAGGGCAGAGAATAAAGACCACCTCTCCTCTGTTTCAAGGCACCACAATCGTATGACTGACAATTTCTGTTTAACAGCTATAGTTATCAAACATACACACACACACACACACACACACACACACACACACACACATTTTTCATTTTGATTCTATAGCCAGAAAAAAGACAACTTCTAAGGCTGTACCCCAGTTTCCATTTTCCATTCAGGTGCCCTCATAGTAACATCTCAGAGTAGCTAGGGTCTTATTTCTCATTCTGGCAGCTGTTACCAAACTGGAAAGTACTTCCACAGTGCCTGTCAGGCTGCTCATCCAGCCTTACTCCCTCCTAGCTGCCATGGTGCATTAGACTTTCTAGAGTTGAGCTGTTAGCCCGTCTCCTAGCTAGATGGCTACATGGTTTTACTGCCTTGCCTTATTGCCTCCAACAACAGGCAAGCTGGTCCTCTGAGTTTTTAAGGTACTATAAATCACTCAATGAAACAAGGAGAGGACAGAAAAATACTAACCTAACAGTGAGTCTTTATAGCACCCTTCAGCCTGACAATGTGAGAACTACAGAAGAATTGAAGCCACACAGACTGAGGCTTTAATCCCATTTCACCTGTCTCTGTTTTAGGGCTTGAGTTACTTCTCTGAGCCTCAGAACCATCTTACTGGTGGGGTAGTGATACTGTCAATCATCCCATCACAAGCCACTGAATCATACCAGCCGCACAACACACATAGAATCAAGGACACAACTGAAAATCCATGTGCTTCATCCAATAACAGAAGCTATTATCATTATTAGTAACAATGATTGTAAACTGTGACCATTTCCCTACATGTGACAAACTGTAAAAGATTGAACTGACTTCCAGTATTGAAAATCACACACCAAGTAGATGATAAAGTTAGAAATGCCTCTTCAAAGATGTAATTGCTTCTCTTGTTTCTTTGTTTCTGCCTGCTGCATTTCATTGTTTACTGGGTTCTAACTTCACAGAGAGAGTGTGGGGAGGGGAATAAATTTGATGCACTACTTAGTCAGGGATGTCACTGAATACCAGTTGATATCAAACTTTATCCATGATAAGCATTGTAAAGGATAAGTCAGGAAATGTATATCCTAAATCTATTCACAAATAGTACTTTGCCTACAAATCCCACCTTCGTTCACTGAGGTACTGTGCTATGGGTACTGTTTTATATCATTACTTTGAACTTTTGAATGCATACTTCATATTACCATTCCATACTATGATCTTTGAAAATATTGTTGAAGATGTCTAAGTCTCTAGAAGAGAAAAAGAGAATGAAAACTTTTCTGTTCTCCTGCTCTGTTCACATGAATGGGCTCTCATTTCTATGAAATAAACCGGCAGTTATGTTCTATCTCTATCTACCATAAATTACAATGAATTTGACTTTTTTGTTTCCTGTGTCACTGACTGTATTCAAAACAAGGCAGATTAATTTATTTCTCGTCTGTATCCACACACCAATGGGAGATGGTGAATATGGTGCAAAATTTTTCAAAAATCAGTTTAATTTATGTTCCCTGATTCAAATACATTGAATATTTAAAAAAAAAAAGCACAGATTCTTAACAAGAAGAGCTGAGAGTTCTAGAAGTTTCCTCCCGTTCTTACAATAATCAAGCTTATGTGCACGCCCACACTGCGAACTATATCAGATGAAAATGGTTGATAAAGAAAATGTCAGACTCACAGCTCTGGAAGGGTAAATTGTAGTGAGAACTGCCTTGGTTTGGAGAAACGTAAAAAGTAGGTAACTGCACAGAGAAAAATAGAGACGAACACAGAGTTAAGTGGAAAGGGCAGACTTGTCTAGGCTGTTTGTTTATTTATGCATTGTTTCGTACCAAGAAAGATAATCCATTGTACGTTGTTGTGTGAAATAGAACAAGTAAAAGAGCTCTGTTTTACTGAATGCTCTGTGTATGTCACAAATATAAAGATATGCAGCAATAGATAAGGGAAAAGACACAAAACTTATCATGTTTTTTTTTTTTTACATATACAAACCTAAAGCATCATTCATTGATTTATAGACCATGAAAACAGTATGAACACTGGCAATGTCTCAAAGTTATACTTTTTCATCAGGGGTCAATGACTATATGTTCATTTATGTAAGGAGGGGTGTCTCGTGTCATTTATTTTTTTCCAAAGTCAGTTTTCCCTATTTTTACCTCTCAATCTTTATTTTACTTACCTGATGTGCATGTGCAACTTCTGCAATAAAATGTATCAATATTCTACTTTTTTAGTATATAATGTTGTGTTTGGTTACTTATTCAAGCTTATCTATGTGCCATGCATAGGTATTTTTAAAAAATTTTTTTTGGATATTTTATTTATTTACAATACAGATGTCATCCCCTTTCCACATTTCCCTTCTCTAGAACCCCCTATCCCATCCACCTCCTTCTTTATACTTTTATACCATTTTAATTACACATGCATAGGTTTTATAATAAAGCTATTTAATTTACAACTATACTGTGTCAAGTCATCAAGTCTCTCATTCCACAGAACCTGATTGTTTCAATGTGTGTTGCATTGTGTTCCTAACTTCTAATTCCAAATGACAAAAAAAAAAAAATGTGATTCTGCTGCTTCTAGATAGTGCTTGTATCTTAAAAACAAAATCACTATCTAATAATGGATACATTATAATGGGAAATGAGAAGAATCATATGTTGATATAAAACCAGTGTCACGCATTCATGTATCAATCCATACTTCCAACTTGACCTTTTGCAAAGGGCAACATTTAAAGGTGTTGTGGGGGCAGAGAGTTGTTGCTGTTTTACTGTCAGTCAGTGGAGCCTCCTAAAGAAGTGAATTTGAATACAGAACACAATGGCATAAAATAATTAGCTGAACAAATGTCGTGGGTAAATATCCAGGACAGAGGACCTGCTGTGAGCACACTGTGTGTTGAAGGAACAGTGGTAGACGGTTCAGCAGTCTCTGGCAGAGAGTGACAGGAAGTAGATGATGCTGACATTCTCTTGAGTAGGAAATACTCAAGATTGTTGTTTCATTAAATGCATTGATGAGCTCCTTGGGGGTCTGGGGAGGAACAATATTATTCTTTTTCTAGTTGCAAAGAAATCCTTTATGCTATAACAAAGTGAAGAGTATGTAGACAGACGGAAGGCTACTTCTGTAGTGTAGACCAAAGTGATGGGTTTATATTTCTAGATTAAAAAAAAAAAAACCTGTTCAGCTTAAAAAGCAATGGCATTTACTTTTCTAGTGCCTAGACTGGGCAACTCATTGAGTATGGGAGCCCAAAAGGACTCATGAGTGAACAAAAGAGGGATGTCCTGACTAGAATTTAAATGTAGAGAAAGAAGAAAGATAAAACTAAATTTTCTTTCAGTGTTATAGTCTGTTTTCCATATTGCAATACCTCAGCACAGTAAGTGAAGAAACAATGGTAGGCTAAGGATATGCTTGATGATGTCACACAGTGCAGACCTTGAGTGTCTGAAAACAAACGAAGGTCTTTTCTCTGAAGACTTCACTACATCACTCAGTAGCAAGAGCAATGACCAGCGTTAGACACAGCATGCACGTGGACGAAACAAACATAGCTCAAAAAATTAGATTCATTATTTTCTTAACATTTGCTGTTTTGCTGCATCGATCGATGTCAGTGCACCATATGAGTGTCTGATGCCTGCAGAGTTTAGAAGAGGGTGTCAGGTCTAAGGATCTAGAGTTATACATAGTACAGAGCCATCAGGTGGCTTCTGTGAGCTGAATATGGGTCCTTTCCTAAAGCAGCCAGTGCCCTTACCCACAAAGCCATTCCTCATGCCTCTGTGATAAACTTTTATTCAGTCCTTTTTCTATGGCTTTTTAATAGTGTCAAGAGTATATTATAAATGTTATAAAACATCTATAGCTGGGAAATAGCTTCAAGTACATTCTCCAGTTATTGACTTAAAAAAAATAAAAAAACACTTTTAAATGTTCAATGTTGGATTGGAGATTACAGTTGACTGTGGTATCTAACTCTGAGGGTCCCATGATAACTATGGGGCATAAGCATCTCAAGGATTTCAATGAATTATAAATGCATATATCATCATGCAATGAAATTATAGAGTTAATAAGGCATGGATAATGATGATAATTTATTTACCTGACACCATCTTATTGCTGTTCTATTATCTACTTCTTGAAGAACTAATATTTGTCTCACTGTATTAGCATACAGGTAGCTCCCAATGTAGACCAAAAGTTACCCAGAAATCTCGTTAAAACCACAACCCTGAATCCCACCTCCGGACTGTAACTTCCCTCAAATTCTATTATGTGAATTTTCTAGTGGACCACATTTTAAGAACTACTCCTTATGAATAGTAACTATTAAAAAAGGCTAAATATCATTTTAATAAAAGACAAAGTGGTTTGATCTGTTTATTGAAATAAATCCTCCAATCCACATAAAAAGAATGTCTATGGAACTTTAGTGACAACCTGATATTGACCAAGAAAATAAACACCTTAAATAGAACACAATGAAGCAGCTGATCACATATAAATTGTAACATTTTGATGACTAGCCTGCCTCCTCTATTAGAACTGTCTTCCTGGAGCCAATAGACATGAATGTAAATCCTAAATGGCAGAGTCAAACCCATCTCTTACTGAAGTTGAAAGTAGAAATTACACTTCAGCCATTTGTTACTTTAAAATCACTGAGGTGTTAAATTATAAAGCATTGTCAAGCATGTGACGTTATTTCTTCATTCACAGGAGTCAAAATCTTTTGAGTGTAACTGCATTTTCAATGATAACTTTCCTTGCCACATTTGTTATAATCCCAAACCAATAAATCAATATTTATTTTATGGCAGCTGAAAATTCTGTTGAGAACACATGCTACCAAAATAATTATAAGGAACACAGACTCTGTAAAACGACACAAGAGAATGGTGTAAATGGATGGGTCTCATCTGATGGTCCACTCTTTCCTCTTCCCAAAATCCAGGAGGAGAGTAAGTTATGTTTCAAGGTCCAATTCCCATATTGAAAATCATTCTTAAGATAGTATACACTCCAATCTCTCCCTGATAATATATATGGCTGAAAGCTGGCATCAATGGCTGCCCTGTTATTATAGATATGTGATATGATCCTTCCCTCTCCAGCATTAGATTAGTTTCCACAAGTTTACTGATGGAAAACAAACCCCCATTGCCCACACATCTCCTAGAGTCTTGCCATTCTTACAGAAAAGTTATATATCCAAGAATTAACATATGAACTTATAATTAATTCTCACAAAAACACAGATGTTTATATAGCTGTTGTCTCTTAAAAAATATGCTTTTCTATCCTCTGTGCCCAGGCTATCTATTAGTATTTCATCTGTGTACTTTTTTATTATGTGACCAGTTAGTTTGACCAGTTACTACAATCAAGAATTTAAGAAATGAACTCCAAAAACAAAATTAGGATGGACCAATGAAGAAAAATATTTTATTATGAGAAATCAGAAGTTCTTAAGAGAAAAGAATTGGTCTAAATATTCCCATGAAGGTGTTTCTTCTAAGATTTTTTGGCTGTGCTGGTATGGGTTTGTAAATTTAACTTTGAGTATTTGTCAGAGGACATAAATTCCTGACCAGTTACAAATAAAATGTTGTCTTTGTTCCTCATAAAAATACCTGCTTTTTTTTTTTCTCCCAGAAGATCATAAATGCACCAGAACACCGAGTGCTGATCAATCCCTGGGATATCCCATCCATAAAACTAAACATTTAGCTAAGAAGGAAGCTAAGGAACAAATTACTAAATGTCATGAAGAAACTTTTTTTTAAGTTATTTTCTTTATTTACATTTCAAATGTTTTCCCCCTTCCTGGTCTTCTCTCAGCCAACCCCCATCCCATTTAGCCTCCCCTTCACCTCTAAGAAGGTGCTCCCCTACCCACCCTTCCACTCCTACCTCACCTCTCTTTATCCTCCTCTTGTTGGTTTTCTGTATAAGAAAATGCAGTTGCCATGTGCCCCAGTTTCTCTCCTTTGAAGCTGAGTCCCTTTAGTGGAGATGCCATATCAATTTGTGTTTCTGAAGAAGCCTTTCACTCAGGTGACAGTGTATCTGTTCCATACTGGATACATGAATCATATTGTCACTCAGCCTGTGGTCATGGACATTACAATACCCCATCAAAAGATGACGAAGGTACTGTTGAAGTTTGAGTACCCATGACTAAGAAGATTCCAGGACAATTAAGCAAAGTACCTCTTAACTGGAGTTCATACTCTCCAGGTGACAAACCACAACCCGAAGAGGCTTTAACATGTGAGTGGCTCCTTCCAAATGCCTTCAGATTTGTGCTTTTGAACTCACAAATAAAAATGGGCTTATTTAAAATAGAAGTAAACATATGTTTACAAAATAAATGCCTTCATGCCCTTAATACATTGCTCATTTCCTATCTACTATTGTTTAAAGAAATCTCTACTAAGTGGTTTTTAAGTGAGTGCCAAGTCATTTGTGAAGACAGTATACCAAAGGAATATCCCCATCACCACTGGACAAACATACTCAAATATTAATTCCTATAGAAATTATAGTTCTGTATAGGAAACAGAGATTTAACGCATAATTTCCCTTTTTTATGTCAGCATTCAAAAATGTTTACACGTCTTCATTGAAAATGGAGACTCTTAATGGTTCCGGATCCCCTGGGTAAAGCCTCAGTGTGAAGATCAATTTTCTGCTGGTAGCCTTGTGTCTGTAATCTGGCCATGGATAAATAGTGATATCCGAAGCCATCACAGTGCCAGCACTGTTCTGGGGTGACCTTAATTGCATTGTTCCAGAAAGATCCTCACAAGATGCTGTGAGGAAAAAGCTGAAGTACCCTTGTGTGTGGAAGAATGCACATCTTTTCTGTTTTGAGATATCATTCTCTCCACTGTCTAATAGATACAATAGAGACTAGAAACACTCCTATGACTTGTCTCATTTTTAAAGGTGGTCAGAATGACTCACTTCTAATTAACTAGGCTATGTAGAGGATTTCAGTGAAAGGAACGTAACTTTACTTGTCAATCAAAAAACAGTATCTGAAAGAAATGGGGAAGCGTGTGTATTGTGTAATGCCATGTCTTCTTATACACATTTATGAAATTAAAGCGAGAAGTTTGCATTGTGGTAGTAGCATTGATAACAACTCAAAGGAATATATAGTTTCTGATAGAATTTTACAATATTTTAAACATTTTTTTCATCGAGACAGTATAGTATAGCCCAGACTGCTCTCAACTCACTATGTAATGAAGATAACATTGAACACTGAGGCAAGTGCCTACCTTCCTGAGTGCTGGGTATATGTGTGCATCAACACACCATGTTTGTATGGTTCTGGGCTTGAACCCTACCTAAGCTCCATGTAAACCAGATAGGCATTTATAAAAAAAAAAAAAAAAGCTGTATTCTTTGTTCTGCATTCTGAAAATGTTAATATAGAAACCTCATGTGTGTGTGTGTGTGCATGCATACACATGTATGTATGCATGTATGTATGTATACATGCATCCATGTATTTCTGTGTGTGCATGCGTGCCTGTGTGTGTGTTTGTGTGCATGTGTATGTGTGTATGCTTGTGTGCATGTGTACATGTGTGTGTCTGTGTGCATGAGTGTGTCTACCTGTGTCTCTGTATGTGTGCCTGCCTCTGTTTGTGTGTGTGTGTGTGCCTGACTGTGTGTGTATGTGGTTTCCTTGCAGCTGTGAATCTCGTACTTAATATGTCACATAAAGTTATTTCCTTAACTTACAATGTTAGAAGGACCACTATTGATACAGAAGCAAGTCACTAAAAAGACTGAGTTAAGAATAAGACGATTCATTTGTTTTTCCCAATACTTGGTAATAATGCCTGAAAAGTCACTCTATTTGGGTTCTTGAATTCTTCTCTTTTGAAGTTGCTTTGCTTGAATTTCTGACAAAAGGGCAGCAGGATCTTCCTAGCATCATCTATCTATACAAGCTCTTCATGTGAGATGGTCTCAAGGATACTATTCTTCCTCTGTAGGAACAGGAGGGTTCCAGACAAGGTGTGCAGAAGACTACAGTGGTTTTGATAAACATGTCAATAAGACTTGTCATGGCTTTGTTAGAAGGCATAATACAGGGATCATTTAAAGACAAGATATGTACCTTTACATCCCTAAAAAATGTCACAATCTTATGAGGGTGGAGACACTGTTTTTACCCTTTAATGAAAGTTTATATGAATTCATAGATATTTTTCCTAATAACCAGTACAATACTTATCTAATGTCTCTGTTATTCAGAACATGTGGATGTGGAACACAAATAAAACTGTGACCTGATAGCTAAAATATAGTTGATTATAATCCCACATTCATTGATTTACAGAGTCATTCTAGGCTTATACACCATTCAAAAAACATACCAGGTTGATATGATTGTTATCTATTATATCACAGTATAAGTTTCTTACTTTTCAGTGTTTTCTGCATGTGCCATATAGAATTAAATAGTATCTTTAAGCATCAAGTGTATAACATAGGGTGATTCAGGTTGTGTGTGTGTGGTGTGTGTGTGTGTGTGTGTGAGGTGAGAGAGAGAGAGAGAGAGAGAGAGAGAGAGAGAGAGAGAGAGGTTTGGTATGCATGATGTGCATGTGAATGAATGGTTTCAGTTTACGTGTGTGGTATGTATGTACCGGGTTTGGTACATGGACATGAAAATGTGCTGGCATGTGCACCAATAGAGCTATAGAGGCTATAGAAGGATGATCAGTATCCTATGTAATCTCTATCAACCCTATACATTTCACTGAACCTAGAAAAATGTATACATGCACATATTAATATAAAATTCTATTTATGAACTTAGTTTATATGTTATTAGGATTAATTTATTTTTATTTTAAAAATACAGACTGTAAACATATTTTCATGCCTCTTACTTTCTTCTGTACTGCAGGCCTAGAATTTTATGCTCCAAATAAACTTAACTATTTTCAGATAATTACTCTTGCTTTGCTTGTATCTTACTTAATATAAAGGGGGTTTCAAGGTGACTTGTAGGGAAATTAGAAGAATAATGGTCTTCCAAACACATGAAAAAAAAATCAGGACAAAGGGACAGCTAGAGTGTGGGGAAAGGTGAAACTGTGAAGAAGCAAGCATTTTTCCATTTTCATATGTTTACAAGATCCTCAGGTGTTTGCAGACATGAAGCTTAAATGAGTAGCTGAGCTTCTCTATAATAACAATACAAGAAACCAAAAAAATACAAGGGTAAGTGTCTGTGTGAGTAAACACACGGGATTCTCATGAGGGTTGTCACACTTCTGTTTCCGACACCGACATCCATCCTGCCCTTAGCTTTTCACATTGCTACTATTCATTACCAATTGATATTCATTTGCCAAACCGTATGTAAAGGAACACAGGATCTGGGATCCATTCAAGATGGGGGCTATAACAGGAGACTAGATAGTGTGATGTGGACAATGCAATTCTGATGCTGAAGTAATAGAAGAATTGATGCAGGAGGTTGCATGGAAACTCTTTCTTGAAGTATAACTAAAAGAGGTGACAGGCTGAAACAAGAAAAAATATTCCAGCCAAAGAAGCGAGCATGGTTAAAGGCACAGAAATGGAGAAGGGAGAACATGTTTGCTGATTTTTAATCAAAGGAGATGTCTTGGTTTCCTTGACGCAGCTACTTGAGTTCAGTAGGAACTTAAAATAGGTGTCAAAATATTGGCAAAGGGAATGAGCCAGAAGTATCGTGTGAGCATCGTGGGCTTGATAACTTTGTAGTCATGAAGATAAAAATTATTTTTATCAAGCTGCATTGTGAACACTTACTTAGCTCAGAAATACCTTCGAGCTTCATTTTTGATATATTAAATCCGTGATGCCTAAGTGGTACTTTTAATCCAGCCAACTCTAATTTGGGAGAAGTCAGTAGATTCACGGTGGAGTTAGGTTGACAGGTCTGTTTTATGGTTATGAGGGGACCCAATGTTCATCTCATGAATCAAGAAATTTCATATGAAGAGAAGCAATTTTTAACTGTAGTTGAGATAGAAATTATTTCACAGATCTTTTGTGATTTGGGGTAGATAAAACTGTGTCTTAGTTTATTTGTCAAAACTTATCACTTGAGCACTCTGCTCACTGGGATTTATTTTTAGACAATATCCCAAAAGCTGTACATGTTTGTTATTTGTTTGTTATTTGATGAAAATACATGTTAGGAGTGACCTATACTGTTAGTGTTTATGTACTGACAAGTTTAATCAAAATACAAACTAATTTGTGGAAATATATTTAACTAGAAAATCCTACAGAAAATATGAGTTTGAATACACTAAATTCAAACCTGAATTATTGAAATGTTTTGTTCCAGTGCTAGAACAATTAAAATTTTAAAGTTTAAGGAAACTTGAATTATGTCAAAAAAAATTGAAGTGAGATATTTTGAAAACAAAATAAGTGAAATTTGTGCATATAAATATTAACTTAGACATAAAACTCATTATTTAGTACCCTGTAAATGTGAAGATGGTCTCCAATTATAACTATTTTCAGCTAGGACAGGATTAAGAAATTATGTCATCAAATATACAGATATCTTTCTTTTATGACCAAGATTGTAATGTGGGGTAGACATCAGTCACTTTTCTTTTATTGTACCATAACTAAAAGCAACTTGGCGAGTGGACTTAATTGAGTTTGTAGATGGGATTTGGTCCAGAGTGTGAATGAGGCAGGAACAGGAAACCAGCCTGACTACCTGGGGATTTTAGGATTTATTAATAAAGTTGTGTATACCCTTGCGCATATATACCAGGAGGCGCACCTTTTATACTAACAGGATGGATAAATGTAGACTTTAGTCATCTTGCTAGGATGACATTTTTGTAACCTACTGTCTATTATTTTTATTTACATGTTTTCAGACTTATTTTATGTATTTTTATTACTTTAAAATAATTTTGTGTAAACATCTACCTTTAAAGATAGTAACAGCACACCCCGTATCTCGTTATCAACATTTGGCTTCCACATTTTCTGCTTTTAAAACACCGCTTAAATTGTGTTTTCGTAAGAGGTATACAGAATGAAGGATGAACACACATTTTCCCTTTGATCACTGCAGTCTCTTCCATACAACTGCACTCTTGAATGTTTGCCTAGGACGAACCAGGCTGTGCCAGCCATGAAGGAGTCCTAATATGGGTCCTTTGGAAGATAGCACAATGGGAAAGAAAGCTGGGGTATCAGAGAAAATAAAATCTTCAATACTTTAGGTTACAGGTGTTTTTCACTGGTGCTATTTCTCATTTTACTTTTTAAAGAGAAATATAAAGCATATTGAAAGAATTCTCCACCTCCTAACATGGGCAGGTATTGCATTCAGTCGCTGCAGGCTGTTCCAATGCTGTCACACTGGGCATGAATGCATCTCATTTTATGTTATTTTCTGTACAATCCCAATGGCTACAAATGTTCTTCAGTTTCCCAGGGAAGACATGATCCTCTGTTGAAAAATAAAAATAAAACAATTTTAACTTAGTTGTTCTTCCCAAGCTCATTGTTTTCATGTCTGACTCAGTTCCTCTCATAAAGTAATTTGGTGCCCCCGTTCACCAACTGACCACCCCGGAGACATGAATGTGGGGACTTTAGTGTGGGGACAGTGTCTGCACACTGAGTTTGGGGAACACTAGAACCTGCAGGTCTGAAGGAACGCCCCTGGTAGACTGGTGCTGGTATTTCCTGGAAGCTGGGCAGGTGTGGGCTTGCTATAATTTGAAACCTTGCCTTGTTGCTGTGAGAATTGCTAATGACAATAGGATGAGGTTTGCAAGAATGAGGAACATTCTAGAAATACACAGGAGAAAACTGAACAAAGCAAATCTTCCTCTGTTCTTCCCACGTTTCTCACATGAGCAGGTCTTAAAGCGAAACCAACGGAAATCACGGCTTGGAGTCTTGGCCTCGGCCTCACCGAGCACAGGCCTGAAGCACAGCATACAGCTCCTTAGAAGCAAGGGTGACATTCCTGGCCTAGAGACAGTGTTTCACATCATAAGGCAAAGTGGATCTAAAGTTTGTCAGGAAGCAGCTCCCTGACAGCAGACCGCTGTTGGCCATCCCAGGAGAGACACAAGCTCAGATCAGTGACTTAGCACCAAAGGCTCGTTGGCAAGTAACGAGTTCACTTACAGAACTCAACCGGAGGCTACTGAGTCCCTTTCCCTATAAATAAACAGGCATTCAGAAAGCCACACAGTCCCTGCTGAAGCCTATAATAGTCACAGATATAGTCTAAGTAGATTTCTTAGTGGATAATGGAGACCGATAAAACCCATGGATAATGGATAATAATAAAATTTATTTTGGAAAATACACAAGGATTTTTTATTTTCCATTTGTAGCTTCTTTTTCCAATAAGCACTACTTTCCACTTTTACAACATTACATTAGTAGAGGATGTGAATTATCTCTGTAAGACAGTTAAAAGCTTGTAAGGTATCTGCTCAGTACACTGGCCATCTTGGCTGCAGGAAACAAAGCCTGTCTCCAGAGTCTTAGAAAAGAAAGCAAAAAAAAAAAAAAAAACCAGTCTCAGCAACTGACCACTGGGTACCCACCTAGGATACTGCGTTATCTGTCATCTAGACAAAACCTAGAAGTACTTGTAAGAGTTTCTTAATAAAGGCTTGCCTTTGTTGGGTTGGACTGTGGTCGTGTTTGGTGGGGAGAGGTATAGTTAACTGATGTTAGAAGACCCATGAGAACCACTATTCCTGATCAGTAGGCCCTGGACTATATCAGAGCAATGACGTGAGCCAAGTAGCAAGCATTAACTCTCTGCTTCTGCCTATGGATATGACATGGCAGCTGTTTGCTGCCACTATAGCTTTCCCACAGTAACAGACTGCAACCTGGATAACTAAAATAAAATTGTGAACTAATAAACAGTACTTATTTGGGGTGTATTATAGTGGTAGCCAACAAAAAGAATGATGCCAGGAGCCAAACCCTTGAAATTACTTGTTGTTCTAAGAAAACTTCATGAAATTACCTGCTGTTTTAGAAAAAACTAGTCAGCTAAAGTACAAGGTTAAAAAGGATGTCCACTGTCTCAGATCCAGGAACTCAAAGAACGTCTGGCTTTTCCTGGGAGCCGGTTACGACAGTGGGATGGTCTTGGGCAATGAGGATACGATAGTGGGATAGCCTTAAGCAATCCCCTTGCTTAAACTTCCCCTTTTGCTGTGTCCTTATCACATGCCACCCGAAATTAAAGTTAGAGAGCTTGATCAAAACCCTCGACTTGCTCTCCTCCTTTGTGTCTCTTGTCCCTTCATTCTTTTGTCCCCTTCCCTAGGTCTCGTCGAATCCCCCGTGGGCCAGGGCAGAATAAAAGTATCCAGAGTCCATAGGATGAAGCACAGGTGACAAGAGGTAAAGGATTTGGCAAAGAAAGTAAGGGTAGAGTAAGGGTGGGGCAGATATCTCTACAAAAAGAAAGTGAGGCATTGTATGAACACACAACAGAAACTTAACCATTTGCAAACCAGGGCAAGGACCAACACTGTGCCTCCCCTCCTTGGGTGTTTGGCCTCTAAGGCTGTGAGAATAATATTTGCCATTTTGGGCTCGCAGATCATGGTCGCCCTGCTACAGCAGCTCAAGTTGATGAGAGGCAGGAGGTGAACGGAGACAAAACCGTGAAAGTTAGGATCAAATCAGAATCGTCCTTTGAATGTATCTTTGCCAAGCACCTTGACAAACTCTGTGGCTTAAGTTGATTTAACTTTGGTTTTGTAATGCTATGATTCCAAATAAAGTAATTGTGCCATTTTGGAAAAAATTCACAGAAGGAACTCTTGAGGGTGCTCAGTCATCTTCCGTAACCATGTGACCTCTTGGACAATAGATTTAGCTACCCCTAAAGAATGTTGTTCTCACTTGTGGTCCGAAGGTGTGGGGAAACTTAATTCTAGATTTGAAGTTAGACAATGAACATAAAACGGCTTCAATTCTAATTGAAGTATCTAATGCTGAGAATGGCCGTTGTAATAAATGTGTTGCCTGGCATAGGGCAAACTTCACAGTAATGAACTGCACTTTTTGTTTAATGCTAGGGCTAAGAAAATTCAAGTCTTCCCAACTCCCAAATGTCCACTATGTCCATCCTACTGCCGAGGATGGAGTCACACTGTTGTGGACACTTAATGTAGACTATGGAGCTCACACTTTGGCTCAGCTTTCCAGCTGCTCCTACCTGACCAACACAGTATCTGGGGCTCCCTTTTCTCTCAGACAATGTCATTTTCTGATTTTAATTACATTTCAAGAATCAACAATTCACTTTGAAACTATAGACACAACTGAGATCTAATGAGCAAACATCAATTGGTACAATGTATGCTGTGACTAGAAGTGATCTTCTTGGCCCAACTAAACCCAACAAAGCTACTGCGAACTCGAAAAACATCTCCTGAATAATTTCTGCTTTTTTCCTTCCTGTACTTCACATTACATCACTCAGACTCCCAATATTTAATCCCTATGACAACTTTTGAGTTTTATATTTGTCTCATATACTAGAGAAAGTGAAATTAAAATGTGGAGATTTATTAAATTGTCAAAACTAAATATACTGGGATGGGAGTTGATTCTATGGGTAAAAGATGAGGACCTGGGCATGGATCTCCAATATGCATCTAAAAAGACAGCTAGGCCACAGGCTTGCAATACCCTTGCACCAGGATGAGATAGAACACATGATCATGGGCTAGCAAGTTGCCAGCCAGAGAATCTGTAAGCCATCTTTATTGAGAGAACCTCATCAAAAAGAAGGAGGTAGAGAATAATAGAAAGAAATACCCAGTAGATTCTAATTTCCACATGCATGCAAAGGAGTGCATGTTCCCTCAGCCTCACAGATGCATGTGTGCACACACTCATGCACACACGCAAACCTAATGTTTCAGGTTAACTGCATGTACATCCACATTCTTCTAGTTCTCCTATGAGAAGACCATTTTCCTCCTAAGAGAAGATGCTTTCAAGTGAGAACTGAGACACAGTATCACACTTAGCTTTCTACAAGACAAAGTATACAAAGTAATGTCAGTTTAAAGGAAAGTAAAAAGTGAAGCCAGAGGAATCCTCAGTTATAGAACCAGCTGGCCCCATTTCTTTTTTGTCAGAACATTTTGTCTCATTTCTTACCAGGCATGCAATTAATTTTTATTCATAACTTTTCAGTAATAATACTTTAAATTCATTATTGGAAGCCATTTTCATTTTTGTCCACAGTCACAGTATTCTTGAACAGACCTTACTCTGGCATCATTTCTGCGAATTAATTCTGAACCATATATACTAGCCCGGTGTGTGTGGTGTGTATGTGGTATGTGTGTGTGTGTGTGTCTGTATGTGTGTGTGCACATCTCTCTCTCTCTCTCTCTCATCTCTCTTCTCTCTATATATATATATATATATATATATGTATGTATGTGTATCTCGATATCGCGTATGTGTGTGTGTGTAGCTTTTCTTGATATGTGTCTGTATTCTTGATATATATATATGTATATGTGTGTGTGTGTACACATGTGTGTATATATCTATATCTATCTATTTATCTATATCTATATAATGTGTGTGGGTGTGTGTGTGTGTGTGTGTATGTGTGTGTGCACATCTCTTTATATATATATATATATATATGTGTGTGTGTGTGTGGTGTGTATCTCGATATTTCAATATGTGTGTGTGTGTATGCTTCTCTTGATATGTGTGTCTGTATCTCTTGATATATATATGTATTGTGTGTGTGTGTGTACACATGTGTGTATATATCTATATCTATTTATCTATATATCATAATATGTGTGTGTGTGTGTGTGTGTGTGTGTGTTTGTGTGTGTGTGTCTATGTGTATGTATCTCTTGATATGTGTGTGTTTGTGTGTGTGTTTGTGTATGTGTATATGTGTGTATTTACTATATATACATGTTATACATATTTCTGGTGCATACCTTAAATATACACAAACACATATTCCTTACAGGTCACTCATTGTTCAGAATTTTATAGTATGATACTTGCGTTCATAATATCCGTTCTGAGCCTTTGAAGAGCTTACAGGCCCCCTCCCGTAGAGGAAATAATTGGTGTTTATTTAACAAAACTGATGCAAATCTTAAAGAAAGCTCAACCCTGAATCTGTCCTTTTGAAATTTTCTTCTGTTTTCTGTCATTTACCTAAATCGTGTTCATTATTCTTATTTTTCAATTACTACATTCACTTTTGTTTTAATTTTAGTTCAATTTGGCTTTAATTCTCTACACCTTGCTGCTGTATTTTTGTTGTTGTTTTTGGATTCTAAGAATAAGGATCTTGTTTCTAAATTCCTGTCCTTGTAAACAATGATGCATTGAGTATTCTCACAGATTTTCAGGTTTTCAAGTGTGTGAGGAAGAATTTTTCATTCTGTGGTATTTGCCCCATTGTGATCCCTCCCTGAATATGTTACATTGCCCAGCAAATAGCTTTGCACATGTAAATGAGGAGCCCTAAAATAGAAAGGTATTATCATATTGCTTCAGTGGGGTTAGCATAATGGCAGGTATTCATAGAAGGACGGTGATTTCTCCTGATGGCAATATAAGAGAATGTCGATGTGGTATGTAAAGCAGAAGATTTCAATGTTTTGTTGATTTAAAGACAAAATGGTAAGAGAAAAGGGGATTTAGTCAGAAGAATCCAAGTGGCTGAATTACCAGAACAGCTTGCGTGAGGCTAGACATAGAACAGAGAGCAGAGCAAGAGTTGAGAGCCTGGCTTCATCATTCAATTGACTCTACATTGGTGGAGACCTCAGCAAAAATCCCAGATAAATATTGCATCTGAGCACACATATATTTGATAACATAAACTTGTGCTTTGGCTTATTGGCTGGTTAGACTTTTAAAATCTGAATTAATATTAATTGCACTGGAAAACCAAGTCTGAGCATTTCAGTCCATGTTTACCGTGTACCCTGACAATGCTCAAGTTGGTGGGAGCCTAGCTATTACCTCAAATATTTACTATGTTTCTTTAGGAAAAAAATTCAAAACTTGTAACATCTGGAAAATACATTACTATCATATAAAGTATCTACCATGCAACAGCACACAGGGCTTCCTGCTTCCCTACAACAGCAATTAGTTCCCATCAATCAACCTCTCTCCATCCCCCACCTTCCCTCCAACTCCTGAGAAGCTCATGCCATTATCCATTTTTACAACACGAATATTTTTAGGTTTCTCATCTGAGTCAGATCATAGGGAATTGTCTTTATATGTCTGTAATATTTAGCATATGACAAACAAAAGAATTCCATTATTTTTTTATATTCAAATCTTCATAAGTGACCTGTTTTATTTATCCACTATTCGATACTCTATGCTATATTGAGCAAGCTGTAGAAAAGGAACACAACATAACTAAGTGTGTGCCTTTGAGAGTGACTGTTCTGTGACTCACCTGTGACTTCACAGTGAAGTTTTCGTTATCACTACAGAGGCTTGTTCTATCTGAAAACCTATTGTGTATTTCCAGTAAAATGAATGAACGCAATACTGAAGTTTATAAATGATGAAGACTGAAGGGGAGAATTCCATAAGAAATAGGACAGGAAATCTAATAAGGATGCATTAACGGACCCAGGTAGTTATAACACAAGAAATCAATAGCTATTATTTCTGAAAATGTAACAATAAAAATGTTGTACTGAAGACTAATCGGTAGTGCCTACTTAAGAAACATTATATTTGAATAATTAGAAAACATAATTTGTTTGGGGAAAAAACATTTTCACAGTGAAGTACTATTAGAGGGGATCAATAAGACACCATAATCACCTGAAGGCAGTAGATTAATCTATAGTGGAATTGATCAACTCCATGAATGATGCAGATGGGACAGACATTCGCAATCTTCTTAGTAGAAACCACGTCTCAGCAAAGTCAGAAGAACTGATGTAAAAATAAAACAAAAAACAAGGTGAGGAGCTATAGGGGAGACTGGAAATGACATCATTTGCCTAAGAACTTAACCTTCGAAACTGTGAGAAAATAATTTCTCAATCCAACTGTTGTGGAGAGGGACCAACAAGAAGCAAGGGCTGAGCTCCCAGGGACCTTCTTACATCTCTTTCAACTCAGAGGATCAAGAGTCTCAAAAGAATGTGTCTCAGACAGCATCCGTGAAACAACAAAAGCTGCAGATTTACCAAGGTTTTAGAATTAGTCAGCAGGAGAATGTGGACTATCAGAGAACACTTCAACCCTAGGTGCTAACTATTGAAAACACTAAGTCATTCCCTATCTGTGCACATAAATTAATATCCACCACTTGACTCTGTGCATGGTAGTTTCATCCATTGACATGAGTTGTGTGTGTGTGTGTGTGTGTGTTGTCTGTGTGTTGTCTTTTGATGGCTCATTGGTTTGTTTGTTGTTTTCTCTATAGTTTCTTCAGTGTATAGTCTACAGATTTTCTGTCTCTATAAAATAATTCAAGATTGGGCTTACTATATAGTAAATTTTCCTAGTCTGATTTTCAATAAGTAGAAAAATGCCATTTTCCCTGCTGTGATTTGGTGAGACAGACCACATTTCCATTTGGTGGTGACTATGTGGTAAGTTGACAAGGCAAAGCTTTTCGCTCATGAAATAAAGTACAGTTAATATTTATAGTAGATGAATGTCTCAACAGTCCTGCAGAACACTCTTTCCAATGGCTACAAACCATGCATTCTCCACAGCTCATCAAACATGCTGAAGAAAGGTCACATATTAAACTAAAAGACAATCTTGATAAATTAGATTAAATCTTGTTTCTGACTATGGTGGAATAAAACTTGGAGATAACAACAAAAGAAACAACAGAATTGTGATTTATGGATCCCTAAGTTGTATTAGGAAACCAAAGACATGATAACTCCAAAAACTTCCACAAGTAAAACTTATTATGAATCAATCCAGATAGAGAAACTAAGGTCAACTCATAGCCACCAGTGAAAGATCAGGAGAAATGAGTCCTGTCTGAGCCTGCGAGGTTAAGATCATCCTATACAACACAGCAAGGCATTGCTGCAAAAGATAGAATAAGTAATTCCTGAGGTAAATGCAAATGTTAAAAACAAAATCCTAAAAATTTCAGAAAACTTCAACCAAAACAGTAAATTTATAGTAATAAACATCTACCCCCAAATGAGGTATATAATCCCAGCATATTGGAAGTTGAGTTAAAATTTCTGTGAGTTGTAGCCAGCCTGGGCTACAAAATGAAATATTTTTCTCAAAAAAATCTCCAAACCAAAACATTTTAAATTATGAATTCATTGTCTATTATATTATCTAGGAAAGCCAAGCACAAAGTTAGAATAAACGATGAAAAACAGGAATGAATAAAATAACAATTAATATAGAAACTCTTCATAAATAAGTTGGCTTTAAAAAGTACACTATTAATGAAGACTTTAATCAAACTAACTTAGAAAAAAAGAAAGGCCAAATTAAACATGGTCATTGAAGAAAGATGGGTCATAGACATGTAAAGATTACACAGACATGTAAAGGACTATCAGTGGTAATTATAGGCAGTTAGTTCATACCAACTCAGAAAACCTGGAATAATGGATTAATATTTACATTTAAATAGTCTATTTAGTTGGAGGCATGACACACAGGATTCCCAACCAGACAACGAATGAGGAGTGAGACCAAGGCAACTGTGAAATACCTTATATAAAGATGGAGGAACAGCTAACTTCACTGCAGAGTAAGTCAAAATAGAAGAGTCCACCAAGTCTCCCATCTACTCAAGGAATTAAAAGAAGAGGGACCTTTGCAAACTCATTCTGAGGCTAGTATTACCTGACACCAAACCCAGACAAGAAACAAAAGCTACAAACAAAAACCAGGGTCATTCCTGCTGAACAAAAATAAAAAAAAAAAAAAAAAAAAACAGAATAAAAGTACTAGTGAACTGAATCAATCTGCAAGTCAAAATAATTATTCTCACTGATGAGTTTATTCCCAAAAATTTAATGATAGTTAAACACCAGAAAAAAATCCATATTATATTACACAATTTCAACAGGATGAAGGATGGATATCGAATGACCAGCTCATTACATGTAGACAAGCATTTCATAAACTCATCATCCATCACCAGCCAAGCAATCTGATGGAGCCAATTCCTCAATTGAGGCTTGCTCTTCCCATGTATGCCAAGACTAGACATCACACCAAATATCAATAATCCACAGCCATTGTTCTATGTGGTTCAGAGAATGATTTATAATAGCTATGTTGTGGGTTTACAACAAGAGCATTTATTAGGCATAGAGCAAACAAGATTGAAAGAATAAATAGATGTAGATTATTACAGAAGCAGCAAATAGCAAAACAGCAGCCCATTGCATGTCACAGTGTCAAACAGTAAGGAGCCAGATAAGAGAGTAAACAGGGTGAAAAGATAAAATTGGGACTTTTGATACACAGCAGAAACTGACATGGGAGCCCTGAGACAGACACACTGAAGTTCCCTATCAGGAGTACCGAGAATGGAGATCTTCACACAAAGATGCTTCCAGCTTCTCTTCCCACTTTTGAAATACTTCATCTTTTGGTTGTTCCCAATTACATAATCATAATACTGCTTGCTGATGTACTTTCTTTCTATTATGGATCTAGGGAGCCCCTTTGATCCTTAGTCTATCCTGGAGGAAATTTGAGAGAACTTTCCTGGGCCTGAATGTGAAGGAAAATGGCAAATCCACTTCCAGAGACAGCATAGCAATGATTTGAAATAACGCATAACATTTTACCAACACAATGTTCATTGTAGCTGCCATCTACCCAATATGCAAAAGCTAGACACATTTTACATATGCTCTACAACATGAAAAGGGTGTCCACTCCCACTACTCTTGTCCAGTTCAATATTGGAAAGTTTTAGCGAGGAATGTCAGAAAAGGAAAAAAGAAAAGAAAAGCAGTTCATACAGAAATAGGAAGCTGGATAAGCTTTCTCTTTTCAGAAGATATGGAGCAATACCCAGAAAAAAAAAAAAACCCTAAATATCCTATCACAAGGTCAGCAGAATTAATGAACAAATTCAGTAATGTCACCATTTCTGTGACAAAATTCAAAACTCCAGAGCAGATTATCCATCAGTAGGAAATTGCTGAGAAAGAACTCATGAAGCCAATCCTGTTCTCTGTGCTGTAATAAAACATCCATGTATATACCTATTCAAAGATGTCCATGGCCTCTACAGTGAGTATTACAATGTTCTCATGAAATAACTTGAACAAACCACAGAAATGGAAAATGGAAAGGACTCTCATTTGCTAGAAATGGTGCAGTAATCCTACTAACATATACATGGCATAAAATGTACCTGTGAAGGGGTTTCAGGTCTCAGAAAACACACCAGAACATGGCTGGGGTCCTAGGCTGAATGAAAAGAGGAAAAATACTTCTTGGCATCAGCAATAGTGTCTGAGTTTGGTGTCTGCATATGGGATGGATCCCCAGGTGGGTCAGTCTCTGGATGGCCTTTCCTTCAGTCTCTGTTCCACATTTTGTCTCTATATTTCCTTTAGACAGGAGCAATTCTGGGTTAATATTTTTGAGATGGGTGGGTAGCCCCATCCATCAACCAGGGGCCTTGCCTAACCTCTGGATATGGTCTCTCTTCTTTGGGGGAGGGTATTTCAGTTAATGTCATCTCCGTTGAGTCCTGGGAGCCTCTTGCTTTCCTAGGCATCTGGGACTTTCTAATGGCTATCCCTGGTTCCCCATCCCCCACTGTTATATACCTCTGTTTAATTTCCTGGTACCCTGTACATCTCCTCCACACCTGGTCCTGTCCCTCCTTTTACTTTCCCCTCCACTCTCCTTCCTAAGTCCTTCCCTCTCTCTACCTCCCTTGATTATTTTGTTCTTTTTTCTAAGTATGACTGAAGCAACCATACTTTGGAGCCTGATACAGCTGTCTCCTGAGAGGTCTGCCAGAGCCAGACCAATACAGATGCGGATGCTTGCAACCAACCATCAGACTGAGCACGGCAGACCAAATGAAGCACTTAGGGGAAGGACTGAAGGAGCTGAAGGGGTTTGCAACCCCATAGAAAGAAGAACAATATCAACCAACCAGATCCCCCCACCCAGAGCTCCCGAAGACTAAACCACCACCCAAAGAGTACACAGGAGGGATCCATGACTCTAGCTGCAAATGTAGCAGAGTATTGCCTCACATGGCATTAATGAGAGAAGCCTGGCCCTGTGAAGCCTTGATTCCCCCATTGAGAAATGCTAGGGCAGTGAGGCAAGAGTGGGTGGATAGGTGGGAAAGCACCCTCATAGAAGCAAGGGAAGGGGGATTTGGGACAGAGGTGTAGCAGAGGGGAAACCAGGAAAGGGGATAACATTTGAAATGTAAATAAATAAAATAACCAATAAAAAAGATTAACTGCAAATATAAAAAAGGATAAAAGAGAAAAGGAAAATTAGCAGTCGGATTTTTGCTGGACTCTCTCCTCTCTCTCTTCTCTTCTCTCCTACCCTCCACTCTCTAACCACTTCTTTTTTTTTGAGACTATATTATAATCCTATCATTTCTCCCTACCCTCTCCTGCCTCCAAACTCTCCCATATATGATCCTTGTTCTCTTTCTAATTCATGGCCTCTTTTTACTCTTCTTACATTAATTTCTGTTGCATATATATTTATAAATACAACCTAATCCATCTATATAATGTTAACTGTATGAATGTTTTCAGGGCTGACCACCTTGTATCAGAAAATTGTGATGGTTTGAATGAAAATGACTCCCATAGGCTCATATATTTTAATGCTTAGTCACAGAGAGTGAAACTGTTTGAAAAAGATTAGGAAGTATGACCTTGGTGGAAAAAAATCTGTTACTAGGGATAGGCAATTAGGTTTCAAATGCTCACAGGTGCCCCAAATCCATTTTTCTTCTGCCTTCAACTTGAGGATCAGATGTGAGCTCTCAGCTATTGTTCCAGCATCATGTCTCCCTGCATGTTGTCATGCTTCCCACCATGGTGACCATGGACTAACCCTCTGGACTGTAAGCAAGCCCCAGTTAAAGACTTTTCTTTATAAGTTGCCTTAGTTGTGTTGTTTTATTAAAGCAATACAACAGTAAGTAAGACAACAATCAATCTGTGTGTTCTATCCCAGGGAAGACTTTCTCCTGTTGTCAGCATTATTTAGTTGTCTGTAGTTCTTTGTGTAAGGCTGAGGCCTCCTACGCTTTTCCCAACACATATTAGCATTTCTATTCTTTAACCTTGTTCATCTCATATTTAGGAAGTTATGGTGGTGAGTCTTCATGAATATAGCTTGTAATATTACTAGAAGGCACATTCTTATGGCAAACTCCCTAATCCTCTGGTTCTAACAAATGTTCTGCCCCCTTACTGCAATGATGTCTGAGACTTAGGTTTTTTGTTTGTTTGTTTTGTTTTTCATAAATGTTTACATTTAGAATGAGCTCTACAACTCTGTATTTTGATTGGTTTTCCTTTTCTGTACATCCTCTCAAAGAAACCAAGAACATCAAACAAAATTCCAACAACAGTCATGAGAAGCTAGCTTTTGAGTTGTTGGTCAGTGATGTCCTAGAGACTTTCAAAACATATACTTTATTGCTGTTGTACCCCTGAAGTAGAAGGTAAGTCAATATTGATGACTACCACAAGTCTTAGACTTTAGATATAGGTCCCAGAAGCCCCTGAGCTAATTCTGATATGAAAGCTTCTTTCCTGAGGACCAGATTTCATGGTACAAGAAGTGCCATGCAATCTTCCAAAGGAGAGAAGCAGCTAATGGTCCTATCCAGTTATGATGCCTATGAACCACAGAACAATCTACACGGTACAATATCTCTACAGGCACAGTAGTGACATACATACCTTAGCAGTAACTCACAGATCTCTAATTGGTCTTAAGACCAGTTCAACAAGAGGACATGCAGTAGAAATTCCTGGTTTCTTTAACTTCTCAGTTGTGTCATGTGATATTTTTCTGTAAGCTGTCTTGTGAAAGGATATGTGATGTTTTGCTGAAAACAGATACTTGAGAGGGCATGTGATGCTTGAAAGACCATAAATAGAACCCCACAAACAGTGAGAGGATGCTCTTGCAATGATATGCTGTTGTCGAACACTTCACGATCTTTACCGCTCTTCATTGGTCTTCATTTGTAGAGAAGCACACCAAAGAATTTCTCAGTGGTATTCGGCTGATTCTGGCCACTTCTGCTGACTCGTGTAGATTCAGCAGAGCCTTGTTGTTTCTGTTAGATAGACCAGTCACTACTGGTTCATGTTTGTCATTTGTTATTGAATTGGACTGCTGACAACAAAGAGTAGAATCACCCCAAGGAACTACTTCTAAACAGGCCCACAACTCCTTTTTCTTATTAACCTTCTTTATCCCACTTCTGGTCAGGGGGCTAGAAGAGAAGTTGAAGTGTTTACAAATCCTAAATAAAGTAGGTTTTGAAAAATCTAAGCCTACAGGGAAGCCATGCCTGGTAACTGGAAATTTAGCCAATTACTGAGAACTAATGAAGTAATGAATCTTAGAGGAAAACCTACAACCACCACTTAGCTAAACTAACCACACTACAAACAATTGGCCTTATAACCACAGATAAGTACAGTCCTTGCCTCTCATTAAGAAAATTCATTTTCTCTTCAGTTGCTTTTGGTGATTTAAATGTCATAGCAACCCAGATGCCATCTCTCTCTCTCTCTTTCTCTCTCTCTCCTCTCTCTCTCTCTCTCTCTCTCCTCTCTCTCTGTGTGTCTTTGTGTGTGTGTGTGTGTGTGTTGTGTGTATGTGTGTGTGTGATCATCATGATTGCTAAGACCATAGATCAATTTGGTCCCTACACAATGGAGTACTTATTAATCCTGTCATTTGCAACAAGGAGGACCTGGAGTTATTACATTAATGACCCAGACTGAGCCAGACACAGAAAGGTAATCCGTGCTCATTCCTTCTCTATGAGAATTAAAGATTAACGTCAACCTAAAATCAGAAGATATTTGGCAGAGGTTTCTGTATGGTGAGGATCAAAGATGGTAGATAAAAGGAGGCTATACTTATAATTGCATACAGTATGCACACACTGAGTTACTACACTGATTTTCCTAATATATACAATTAATGTATGCTAATCAAAAACAAGTAACTGAATAATATTTCCAGTTTCCCTCAGGCTATATTATTTGGTTAAGCTAAAAGGAATTATTGGCTAAGCTGTAATTAAGCTAAGATTTACCTACTTAAGAATCTTGTTACAATATGCTTTGCAATATTAAACTAATCTCTTTTTATTGCCTCTGTTTTATGTACCCTGTTTTGCATATAAGACTTCACCACTTTTCTCCGGTCATTATTCTAAAGCAGTGTCACTAGATGACAGCATTGCACATTTACTGTTGAGTAACTAAAACTTCGGTTGTTATCACACTCATTTCACAGTTAAAAGAAATCCTGATTCTCTCCATTCCTGAGTCAATTCTGTATCAGTCATATTCTCCTTAATAATGTCAGCATATTAACACAGCACGGCTCCATCATGAGACAGAACTCAATATACACAGTACATTACAGCAGACACTGCAAGTCTTTCTGTCTTTGTTTGTCTATCATTGTGAAAAAACACTGACCAAAACAAAGTTGGAGAGGGAGGGTCTACTTCATCTTATAGTTCATATCACCACTTTTCAACCAGCAAAGCCAGGACTGGGGCTCAAGGGAGGACCCTAGAGGCAGAAACTGAAGCATGGGATATGGAGGGAACTGCTCACTGACTGACTTTTCATAAGTTTTTCAATTTATTTTCTCAAAGACCAGGACCACCTGTTCAGGGATGGCATTTACAGTGGGCTTGGTCCTGACCATTAATATTTAATTCAGAAAATGCTCCCACAGTCTTGCTTACAGGCCAATCCGAGAAGGCAGTTCCTCAACTGAGGGTACTCCCTCCAACATGATGACTCTAGTTTTTGTCTGGTTGACAACAATCTAACCAGTATGCCTTTTTTAAAATTTATAGGTTGTTGGTTTTGGTCCTTAGGAAAAGATTGTTTGAAAACAAAATCAACAAACAATAACGAGAAATGCTATCAAAATGTCATGATACCATTTATTTGCTATGTCATGGTTCATTAATTATTTACGTTTCAAAATTACATGAAAATATAAGACCAATCTCTACCTCGTTAAAGATTATAAGAAGGTAATATATAAATGATATATGGAGACACTCAGTGATATTGAATTCTAAAGTTAATCTGTAGTCTCCTGAGGCAGAAAACAGTGTTGACTCTATAATGTGGTGTGTGTGTGTGTGTGTGTGTTGTGTGTGTGTGCAGATATGTGTATGTATATACATATCCATTGAATACATATTTATAAATACATAAATACAACTTTGCATGGGATTCCTTAAACAAAAGTTTAAAAATTCAATTTCCAGTGATGTAAAGATTGATGGATTATACTTTCATCAGAACTAAGAACTCCTATTTATTAAAACATACTCTTAAGTTATCCAAATGTAAATGAGCTCCAAAATAGAAGACAGTATTGATCCTAAGAATGTCTTCATATTGCTATTCTACATTCGAAAATAAAACGAATTAGTAAGAAACCATGTAACTTTACTGAATGAAAGAGGGGAAACCTTGGCAGGCATTTTACAGGAGAAGAAGCGTAGTGGCCAATAAACATGTAAGGGAGACTTAATTCAGTAATCACCAGAAAATGCAAGTACATGTTAAAATTGTGCCCTTCTCCAGCCTTGAGCAGGCCAGAAAGACCTTGTTTACCACAATAAACCTATTGTAATAGGACCTAGGTGGAGGCATCCACCCTGACTGCACATGCAACTTCCTACAGGAACGTAGAATAGACTGCCCGCTGACCTTGGCTCATGACGTAATCCAGTTGACACAAAGGATGGGTTCCATGGGCTTCCGCTATGTATACAAGTGCTGAAAATTAAACTTGGAATCTTGATCAGAGAACTTTGTCTTGGCTTCATGCTTCTTTCACCCCTCCTTCTCTTCTTCATTTCCAGCCCTCCTTTCAGGTGAACCCAGTCCATGGCTGCTGGTGGCTACAAAAGTAAGTGACTCTAACAGAGCCACACCACCAAGATAGATAGAACTTAATGGAACTCACTATTCCACATCCCAGACACTGATGAAAACGGTTACCCAATGTTTTAAGTGGTTGGCAGTGCTTCCATAACCAAATGCACCATGTGAAGGCTCAACACTGGACCTTATTCCTAAGAGAAGCTGATCAGTGGAGAAAGCACAGGGCAAAGGTTCATCTACTATGTCTCCTAGGACCCAGGAACAGAAAGCATTCCCCAGTCATAAATCTGTGACTAAATATACTACATATCCCTATAATGAACTACTACAAAACAATGAAGTGGAAGAGACAAACCAATCTCATAGACATGCTGAGCAGAACATCACACACTGAAGAAATAAGAATGATACCACTTCTGGGTTCAGTTGATCATTGGGAAGAGGGTGGCAATGGTTTTCTGGGTTGCTCATTGTATAAGTGGCATGACCTAGATATTAGTCATCAGGTATGGCCATTTCTGAACCATGTTACTAAGCCGTAAATTCACCATCTTAACAGTATTGAATATATTAAAATTTACAAACAAGTGATTAAATAACAGAAAAACATTAGGTGCAAGGCTCTTTAATACTTTCTCGTAGTTGTATTAAGCTGCTTCAGCTGTGGCTGACACTCATTTAGTTACTGACTGGTATCCAGATATATAGCTACAAGTATAAATTTTACTTTATTTTCAAATTGTTTCCATTACAAATTGGGAAATTATTAGCCCTCTACCTTTACCATGTGGTTTTAGCCTTTTTGAGCATAATTTTATGAAAATTACACTGCAAAGCATCAATTCCTGTCAGTTTTTCACAGAGAAGACAGTTTTGAGGGTTGTCAGTAACAGTTCTTTGTTCTACTTGAGTGTTTATCTTACAAGATGAGTTGAAGATTTATATAGAGAAAGGTTGCATTAAGCACTAATTCATTCATGTTCAATTCCTATGCATGTATGCTCTACCTCCACAGTTGGTAACAACATCAGCATATTCCTCAGTATTTGCCTCAGGCTGTGCACCATAGTAGACATTTCATCCAGTCACTCATTTAACAATCATAGCACTCCAAGATTTTCCTTGCCTTATTTATGAGAAGCTAAGAAGGCAGGAGGCCAGGGTCATCCCTCTACCAGGTCCTTGCACCACAGCTGTGTGTGAAGCTCACATGGTCTCTCAGTTACTTCTCTGTGGCTGTGATAAAATGTCATAACCAAAGAAACTTATAAGAATAAGGATTTTATTTGGGTCTTCAGTTCCAGCGGTAATTGGAGCCTATCACAGCACAGAAGCATGGCAGCAAGCAGCAAGCACAGAAGCAGCAGGAGCAGGAAGCTGAGAGATGATTATCTACAAGCTGATACAGACAGAGTGAACTGGAAATGGAGTTAACTACCAACTCTCAAGGCCTGTTCCAAAGACATACTTTCTCCAGAAAGGCTCCATCCCTTAAATGTTCCATACCCTACCCAAGCAGCTCCACTGACTACTACAGACTAGTGTTGAAATACATGAAGTTTTTTATTCACACCACTGACATGCAGACTTTTGGTCCAGTACCATAAAGGATGCACCGGTTTCAGCAGGGAAAGGTCCATTGCAGCGTGTCTGAGCTCTTCAACAGACTGTCTTCATACATAAAGATACTAGGTGTGTAGCTATGCACTGCAGTACTGAATCAAGTTACTGATCCTCAAAGGGAGTTGCACTGGTCTTCCTTTGGAACCCCAGAGTCTTCCCCGGTTGTGCATCAGGCTGATAGCTCTGTGATGCACCAGCTGGCTTCCTCATCCTCCTTTTCTGTTACTATTTGTTGCTGTGGCAGACACTGAGGTGTGAGATCTTGGTGGTGTGATTATTAATTGCTGCACCTGGAGGATGGAGGCGAATACGCTTGACAGGAACTGATGGTCTCACTTTACTTCTACAGATGCTGCTATAATGCTCGCCTTATTATGTCGTTATCAGCACTTAGAACAGGGTGCTATCATGTAAGCAGTGTTTACTTCCTGGGGTTCAAAATGCCAGGAGTTGTGTATTGTTAGATTCTTGAAATTTAGGCTGATAATGTTTGCCTGAGTTACAAGATAGACTTGAAGTACTGAAGGTAAAACACCAATGAACTGGTTAGCCTCCAGTGTTTTGATCCTGTAAGTTTAAATCATGTCAGATGGACAGTTTACACTGGGAATTGGTAATAGAACACTCCTTGTGTTTGAGTTGTGTGAATTTACATGTCAGATGGATGGTGGACACTGGACATTGATGCTAAGCTCATTTGACTGTATAAAGGCTCCAGTACTGAGACTACTGACAGGAAGTTCATGTTTACCATAGAACAGAGGCGCCCAGCTGTATCTTTACTTTATTTAACTGAAGCAGAGGGTATAGGGCACAATGAATTGTGAGAAACAAAATTATTACAGTTTGCTTTCATTTTGTTTATGCTCTGTCATCATTTCTACCATCCAAGGGCAAAATGGTAGTCTTTTTTTTTTTTTTTACCAGGTCTCTACATTATAAAGTTAGTATAGCCACTAATTTTGTCATATATCAAATAAATTTATTAAGATCATTCCATAATCAAAAGTCACATAAATAATATTTTTAGCCACTGTAAGGAACAAAAATATAGAGTATATCTGGACATTTCATTTTCATTGATAGTTCCAGCATTATGAATTCTTCCTTGCCTGAATTTCAGAGTTCCATTTAAGATGAAAATACAGACAAGCAATGTTTACTGTAGTATGCTGGTTCCTGGGATAGCTGTTTGCAGATCTGAGCAGACATGTACAGGAGTACTATGAGTAGCATGAGGCATTAAGGTTCCCTTGGCACCTGATGAGCTAAGTGGGAACTTTCTCTTATTAGAAAGCGACCAGAATCAGGAGGAGGGAGATCACAGAGGAAACTCAACAAGAGAAGAAGAGGCTGGGGAGTGTGGTAGCTGGGTGAGTCAGAAGCCTGGCCTTCAGAGTACAAGCTTAATACAAGTAAGTACAAGTTCAAAGACACATCACGAGTGAGGCTCTTCTGATATGTGCCTCTAAGTGTTGGCTGTATCTCCTCAAATACCTTCCATACAGGAGTCAGGACCAATGTTAGCAAGGAACAGAGCAAAGACTAAATGACAGCATGTGCTGATGTTTGACTCTGGAGTGGTTGAATCAGAGAACAGGAATATATCCAGGGCCCAGGGAAAGGGGAAATGGTCTCCACTTTAGTCAAAAGCATTTTCCCCAAAGCTTTACAAGCTACAAGGAAGAAAACTTCAACATTTGATAAAAATAGTTTGGAAATTCCTAATGACTTTATCTTGGACACTAAACTTTGTGTTTTTCTAGATTATAATTTATGGAATTATATTTGCCTGCTGCAGTTTAGATATTGCCTGCCCAAATGCTCATGTTAACTGCTTATACTGTAGTCATGGTGAGTAGTGAACATTGAAGAGGCAAGGCCTTGTGGGACAAAGGATGCATGGTGATACAATCACAAAGGCAGAACACACACACTGGAAAATAAATAATGCTAGGATAAGAGGCCAGCTCCACTACACTAACCTAAGCATTCTTGCCCAATGTGACAAATACAAAAACATTGGAACAACTTACTGTGTAAAAGGTTTCTCATCTGCAGAACTAGGGAAGTTGATAAATTACTTTTGATTAATTCAGAGCTTTTAATTGTATCAATGACTATAAAACAATGCCTGCTTTCCTGCTTATATTTATTATGTAATGGTTGATAACAGTGGAGCAAGTATAATGTTTTGTATTTATATTACAGGTTTAATTAAGTGACTGACCTGCTCCTCCCAATTTCACTAAATTAAACAAACAAGACAGTGGCCTTCTGTGGGAGTGTTACCACTGTGGGTGTTGATTTGATGAGCTACACTCTTAAGCTCACTGTCACATTCAATTAATTTCTAGATTGCACCAAATTGTTTGAAAAATAATAGAAATTTAACAAATGATTTTATCCTTCTTGACAAGAACATACTATGACGCTTATTTGCTGAACACCTCCTGTAGTTGTCATAATGGAGTTAATCCATCAGCAGAAATTTAATACATGCCACAGATATGAATCTCACCAAACTGTATTTTATACATAAATGTATGTAAAATTAATACATACTTGAGTTCTAAATCAAGACAGGTACCACATTTAAATGATTTTGTGATTTTTGAATAAATATTAAATATGTATCCCACAAGAGCACCACTTGTTAAAGAAATGGGGCAAGTGGAAGTTCTGCCAGATGCCTGTAACCTCTGTTCCAAAGAGCGTTGCTGAGTCAGAAAGATGTGTTTGAAGAGACTAGAAGTAAAATTGAAATATCTGTGGTCTGGTTGCCTAGCTTCAGCCAGCTATCAGTAAACAAAATGCGGAGTCTCTACAAGTGAATCCAGTCTCAGTATTTCTCCAGCTACAAGGCTCTAAGGTATTTGAGTAAAGTGAGGTGCATCTTCCCAGCCTGCCTTTGCCATCAGTACACCATCTGTGTCTATGTAGGTGTATACCCAATGGAATATATTCATCTTGCTTATTGCTTCTACTTACCAAATACGGAGGATTCGCTTCTGTAGTTAACATAAGTTGTTTATTGAAATCCACATTGATGTCAAAACCTAGTTTCCTAAACCTGGTTTAGGGGTTCCTTCTAGTAATTAGAAATGAACTAAGTCCATCCCTTTTACAATAGCCAACCAATTCTGAAAATGTTGACTGGATCGCTACTCTTACTCATTCAAACCAAGGACAGATACCCTACAGCAGCTTATATGCAACTGCCATTCTTTCAATGTTATGATGCATTTGGTACATATCCACTGTACCACAAACACAATATTTTTATTGATACTTAGAAACAAATAATGCAAATAAAATGTCCACAGGCCATATAGCTTCTTTTTCAAAGGTATAAATTTATTCAGTATAATATGGTTTCAATAAGTCATACCTTTCACTATGAAGCCAGGAAACCACTCTGAGGAACAGAGCCACGGTATGTGAATAATATCAGAACTTTTCCTGGTGAGTCAACACACACATCTACTCACCCCAGATAGGGAACCCATATCATACCAAAGTACAGATACTACAAAAGTCCCAATTTGCTGAGGGATAACTTACAGGAGCAGAAGTGACTCAGACAGCTGCATTACCTAAGCCCACCCCAACATGGGTGACGGCTCAGAAAGCTGGGAATATGCAGCATACTGCACAGCCTGCAGGCAGTTCAGCAGGTTGGGTAGTGTCCTTTCCAAGGAGGAGGGGAGAGGAGTAGGAGTGGGGACAAGGAGTTTTGATGGGGGTGAGGCTAATGAATCTGTTCAGTTTCAAGGACTTCCTGAATCTATTCTGTGTACCTTCCTGCTGAATTTTAAGGAAATTCATGACAGGGTGTAATTTTTGAGGAAACTTTTACATAACTATGTCACAACTGGAAACAAAGTGGAAGCTTCTAGGTAGAATGGTAACCATCACTACAGCCTCTACGAAACGTTATCATGATCAGGCATTGAAGGAAAAATAAGTTTTGAAACAAACAAGGAACTATTGTTGAGATTTTGGCTCTCAAACTTGAATGGAAATGAAAGCCATATGGAGAGCTGTAAGTAGACATTACATGATACACCCACTATAAGAACTTCTTGCTCAGCAGCTATGGGATGGGACACAATAAGTACATTTACAACCTTTCTGACATGTTCTATCTCTACTTGGCTGTAGTGGACTAAGTGAAATACATTTACAAGCCTTCCTGACATGTTCTATCTCTATTTGGCTATAGTGGACTAAGTGAAAAATATCTCCTATAGGTTCACATATGAGAACAAATGGTCCCCAGTTGGTATTGCTTTGTTGGAATGTTATTAGAATCAATAGATGGGAACATCTGGCTGGAGGCTGGACATTACCACCATCTAGCCTCAAAAATCTCTCTCTCCCTCCTTCCCTGTCCCTGTCCCTGTCCCTCCCCTCCCCCCTCCCTCTCCCTCTCCCTCCTCCCCTCTCCTCTCCTCTCCCTCTCCTCTCCCTCCCTCTGTCTCATTCCTGGGTGTGGATAAATGCATGTTCAGCTAGTTTCTCTCTCCTGCCTTCATGGCTTACCTGCCAAGATAGACTCTGTCCTTTGGAATTGTAAAATACATCAAAATCAAATGTAAAAACATCAAAACACAACTGAATACTTTTGCTTTCGTAGAGATAGTTATTTAAATTAGCTTAAGGAACCCTAGCTGACTCTTGTATAAAGAACTATGGTGTAAACTAATGAAGATCAAACAAGCAAACAACCAAACTCTTTGAAACCAATAATTCATGTTCATTAAGGAGGCAGATGAGAGATAGTTTCTATGTTGAGCACTTCTGTCTTTTATCTTTATTATTGGTGATTTTTTGGGTTGATTTACTTCTTTTTTCATGGTAATGAGCAGTAACATATCATATCACTACATATTGAGCAAGAATTGCCCTAATAAAAACTCGTTGTCTACTTGGGATTGGCATTTTTAAAAGGCAGGTTTCTACTAAATTATCTATATAGATTTTAATTCCTTTTAAAAAAAAAAAATCAATATAACTTTCTTGAGTGGTATAATTTTAAGCCAACAAAAATCTTACAGGACTTGAAACATGAGCATATGTGTTGAATCCTTCTGAAAGCACCTGTTGAGAAGCAGCAGGATTTTTAACCTGACTTTAATTATTTCATTGATTTGACAGTGGTTCCTACAGCTCTATGCAATGGCTCCTGTGTGGATGTCCCAGCTCTCACAGTGAGCTAACTGAACACATGTCATGGAGGAAAACATAATAAATCACAGGAAATAACAGGATCCTTATGATAGTGCCATCTGAGACCCCAGGGTTCCAGTGTTTCAGGGTTTTGTTTGTTTTGTTTCTTATCCTTCAACTTTCACTCTCTTTCCTACTTCTCTAATAATATCCCAACTCCCAATTTCCTCTAACAGGAAGACTATCCCATGCTGTCATCAAAAAACACGACCGCTAGTCACAGCTTCCATCCTCTGTCTGTTGTGGGTCTGTTTTCTCTGTTGAATCTGATCACATCATTCATTGCATTTCTTAATGAATAGAAGCTGTCAATGAGAGGTGTGGTGGTTTGTTGTACTTTTGTGATTAGGACAGTCAATCAACAGAGACCATGAGACAATGAATTCTACTTTGGAGTGTGTGTGTGTGTGTGTGTGTGTGTGTGTGTATTGAGAGAGAGAGAGAGAGAGAGAGAGAGAGAGAGAGAGAGAGAGAGAGAGAATCTTTAGGGGAAGCCTAATCAGAAGTTAATGGGCTTGTGAACAATTACTCATGCATACGTAGTGGGAGAGCAGAATCAGACCCTTCCAGCTCCAACCACTTGTGGCACGTCTTAGTTTTCTACTGAGAATGAGGGATAATGTGACATCCTGCTCTGCTGTTGTACTAGCTGGAGGCCACTGCTTATTTGCCTATTCAGGTATATCTGCATCTATTCCCTGGGCCCCTCACAACCCCTTCGACACCCCATTCACTGAGATACCAGTATGCTCTATTTTCATATTTTTTAATTCTTACTCTTTTTCTTCCATCTTCTATACTTTCTTCTTTCTATATTTGTAACCTGAAAATAAAGTATCATTTCAAAAGAACTAGTTTAAAGTCAAATATTTATGAAAAAAATTAGTTGTGTTCTGTCTCCAATATTCTGTCATCTTTCTCTTCTCGACTCAGAAAAAGAAGTTTATAGGAGAGCCTTCCTGGATTCAAAAATTTGAGGAAATAACTCTCTAAAGTCCTCAAGACTGTCTGCAGCTCAGCAGTGCATGGATTTGAGGTCTCTGAACATGTTTTTGTTTGTGTCTAGTTTATCTGAATATGATCTATATGTTTGAGGCTTAGAATTTCCCTAATCTAATTCATTCTGAAATTATTCAAACCTGGGGAAGTATTTACTCCCCACCCCCATCCTCAATGAGAGAGCAATCTCATAGCTTTTTATTTCCATTTTAGAGAAAAATGGGTGTAGAAACCCATGGATCCTAAATTGGACAGCTGAGAGTAAAGCATCTAAGTTAGCACTTATGAGAAATGTATTCTTACAGTCCTCAGAGACTTATTTTATGACGGACATTTTACTAAAAATATAACAAGTTGTATGTACTGTTATAGGCAGAAAATCAAAGGGGGTTCATGGAGCATGAGGGCTATGAACTCTGACAAGCAAAAGAGGTCATGTCCTAAAATAAGCCACAGGACTACAGTGCATACATTCTTGTTTTCTGAACATTAAAAGGGGTTCCCACTAATTTCTGCTGTAAGAACAATGCAAAATATTGCCAGGTTCTGAAATTAAGATGCAAGATGTATTTGATAGAGAGGATGTCAGTTTTAATTTTTAAAGAACTTGTGAGCCTAAAGGTAAGCACCAGTAACAGTGAACAGAGGGATTCATGTAGCACCATTTAAAATCCAAATGAGTGCTTTAGGAGGAATTGGAAGAAATGAATGGCCTTTTCAATTACATAATCAGCATTAATTTTCAGTTACAAAAACATGTGTATGTCCTTTACAGTAGAATTTGCTGTGATACAGACCTACATGGGCCTTGTGGTGATTTGAATGAGAATGGCCTCAATAGACTCATGTGTGAGTTCTTGCTATCCTGTTAGTAGAAATGGGAAAGATTAGGAGGTGCGGCCTTGTTGGAAGAGGTGCATCACTTGAAGTTTCAAAAGCCCGTTCCAGGCTCAATCCCTCCTCTGCCTGCAATTGCAGATCTGTTGTGGACTCTACTGCTCCATTTCCCTGCCTGCCTGCTACTACAGGTTCTACCATGATAATCATGGACTCTAACTCTCTGAAAGTGTAAGCCCCACTTAAATTCTTCCTTGTATAACTTGCCTTGGCTATGATGTTTCTTCACAGCAATAGAACAGTAACTAAGATAGCTTCTGTGTTTTTTTTTTTTACCCTAATACAATTTAATTTTTATGAAATTATCATATGATGCAATTTACTAAGAGAACCAAGACAGAGAGCAAGCAATTCCAAAAATAAACTTTGTGTAAAAGAGACAAAGATACTAAAATGCCATGAGTTGTTAAGTATGAAGGTCACATCTGATTGGGAGGCTCAGCAACACCAAAGAGATTGTTGAAAGGGTACTTCTTAGTAATTTGGCTTTGAGTGTCACTCATGAATAGTTCAATCAATTATGAATTGAGACAGCTCAATTTTGTGGGAAGAGTAAAAGATAAAAATGCAAACTATTGAAGACACCATAGAACTAAAAACAAAATTTGCTGGCTCCCTTGATTTCAGAAATGTCTAACCTTTCTCATTGTAACTTAAGTTTTATAGGACTAAAATAATACCACATATCCCCTGAAATGTCTTTGGTATTATAGATGGGTACTTCAGTCATCTGGTGAACATATTGAGATAAAATTAACTCCCGTTGAGAAGTATCTACTGTTAACCCTCAGTGTGAGGTTTTACTTACTATCAATTTGCTCTGAAAATATATGTGAATGACAAACTTCATTACTTTCTTGTAAATGTTTCACTTACTAGACTTTACACACATACCATATTTACTGGGGGAGGAGAGAGAGAGAGAGAGAGAGAGAGAGAGAGAGAGAAATATTATAGTAAATTGGTATAAAATATCTCAAAATACTTGTTACCTTTAGAATTTAATTTAAGTTTGAATTATTTTTACATGCAAAAATTACATGTGTCTGTGGTAAAATTAGACTTGTGTTATTATGAAGGACTTTGAAGAGCTCAGCTAGTATATGACATTAAGCGTGTCCAGCACGCCCCTGCTAGAGAATAATTTGAAAGTATAAGAATAAATTTACTTAAGTAGAAGAAACAGTAAAGAATTATCACAAAGAACAAGGATGTTCCAGGTGAAACTATTCCCCTTTGTCATAGGGTAGTTTTCTTGGGTCGAACGAACAGTCTATCCATTTTAATGGGTAGAACAAACAGTCCAGATGTTTAGAGCATTCCAGAACAGTCAGTGCTTCCATTGTGTTTCTTTCTTGTTTGTTATTGGAGATTAATAATTATGTTTCAGACTTGTAACTGATCTGAGTTAAATTTGTGTTCTGTATTTAATACCTGGCCTTTGACCTTTATAGCATATGGCTATTAGTTTGGGGGCACTGGGGACTTAGCCCCCTGAAATGGGTAGAGCCCTTTGGTAAGGAAAGCTTCCAAGAAGGCAGACTAGAGGCATCAAACAAAGAAGAGATTGGAACCAAACAGAAATCTACAGTCACACAACCTTGGAATACCCTAGGTAGACCCTACCTGCTAAGAAGTCCCAGCAAAAGAACCAAACATTCAACAAGACCCTGTGGGGAACATGTCTGCTCTCACCAAAGCACTCTGTGACTTGCCATGTTCATGTGACACACTCAGGCACTAAGTATATTTTGATTCCTCTCAACTCTTCGTAAGCTCAGTTGCTTTTGCATAGTCCACGACATGTTCTAATTTTATTCTTTGAGACATCTTTTCTCTTGCTAAAGTAAATAAGAGGCTTTGCCATAATATTCTTTACTTCATTTTATATCACTATATTTCCCTGCACATCAATCATGAATATCAGTGGTTCCTGATTTGTGAAGCAGGGATACAGGAGGTCTAAATGTAAGTAGCAGCCTTTTAGTCAGGTACAGGATAAGAGGACATCCAGACAATCTTCTCTTAAAGAAGACTTTGAAAAGGCAAAGCTAATTTACAAAAATATCTGTCTTGTTTGCCAATCATTAATCAGCACTCTAAATGTTCTACAAATGAAAAAGTATTAATTTGTTCTTTGCAGAGTGTAAGGTGAAATGAATATAAGCATGCATTTTAAGGTGAATCGTGCTTCAACTTCAAATTAACTCATTATTTTGGCACTCAGTCATACATTCCTTCAGTCATTTGTCTAAAAATACCAACTTTGGAGCCATTTCTAGGCCAGTCTTAATCCTAGCATCTGAGGGTTAGAATGTATACAAGAAATGAACCTACTTCAGAGATCCATTGACTCCATTGGAAAGATTAAAAACTGAACAAACATGATCTGGTAAATGACTGTGCTTACAAAAGACTGCATGCAGCATGGTGAGAACAACCACCCAACAAGGATAGATGAGAACAAAGTATAATGCCAAATGTGTATGAGAATGCCAGTAAGTCCCAGTACTTTGTAACCTAACAAAAGTATGATTAAAATGTTAAACAAAATGGAAAAATAGTTTGTGTCTACCCATTTTATGTAGAGTACTCAAGTAAGTTCATTCCCCTGTGTTTCATAACATAAGAAAGTTCAAAATCTCAGCTTCCTTTGTGGCTTCATTGTGTGCTCTGCCATTCAGATGTAGTCAGAGAGAAAACAAGAATCTACAGCAAGCAAAATGGAATCCATATCCTCTTGGCCTTTGGTGATTCAGAAATGGGGAGTTGGGAAGAAAGAGTACTCAAATCAAATATATCAGAAGAGGGTGTGGCCTAGGACTGCAAGCCACAGTTTAGAGACTGTGCCTCAGTGGAGATGTCATGACACAAGACTGTGTCATTCCAGGTTGGGTAACTGTATTGGCCAACCCTTTGGTTTAACGTCATAATCTTACATGAATATTATTTTCATTTTTTAATTTTAATTCCCCAACAGTATAAAACTAGTAGAGATTAACTTGTGAAGCAATCTGAAAAATTACAATATTATTCATATTGTAAAAAGAGTTTTAGATTTCAAACACTGACCAATCAAAAAACTCAGAATAGCTGTTTGCTGAATTGACAACTTCTTTCCATAAAGCTACTCAGTGGAACTCTGATATCTATAAGCAAAGCTTGGGAGCATAAGGCCCCACAAACTTGGACAAACAGAACCATCTATATTGGAGCTCCTGATTGATTTACCCGACAGGACTTAAAACAATGGATTTCCCTGTAGCTATTTGCTTACATGTTTCCCTTTCAAAGTTTATTTAAAACTGTATTATCAGGGACAAAATATAAAAATTTAATGTCAAGAGTTATATTGTAGGAAAGAAATTAATTTTTATACATTACCGAATGGAAGTCCTGAATGCTTAGGCCTTTCTGGAAAAGGTTATTTGTAATGACCAAATTCGTCACTGTTTGGAATCTTGGAAAGGTCACAGAGAGAAGGTTTTCACTTGTTTTAAATAAAATTCTATATTTTAAAAATAAATATGCCTTTCTTCCATTTCATAGAAATATCAACACTGTTTGCCCTATAATTTACTTTTTGAGCCTCTGACATTTACCCAGCTGACTGTCTTTGGAGAACAATCTCTTGACGGAGAAGACTTTAGGTAAGAAAACTGTCAATTACAAATTACTGTTTGATGCATCTAAAGTGCAGATGTCTCTAGTTCTAAAGACCAACCTTGTTAAGTACTTCACAGCCTCTACCTCTAACTGAAGTCTACATGGTGCATCTATGCCATTGCCGATCAGCTTAACTAACAAAGATATGGTCAGGAAAGGAAAATGTCTTAATTAAATAATAAGTGTATTATAAAGATAATACTAGAAATAGTTCTAAGATTAATGAATGTTAAATCAGACATTAAATATTTAGAGGTTTTAGAATTGCACACACACCTTCTTACTTCATAGACACTTGACTGGGCAATTAAGGTCTTGACTTGCCTGATGGACACAGCTGAACACACAACTTGGATTGATTAGTTCTGTATATTACTTTCAACATTGAAGGAATGAGTCTATCAGGGTTAAACCCATGTCTGGACATTTCTTCTGAATATACTTAATCACATACAGTATCATCAGAAGCTGTAGTCTGTAAAAGTAAATGTTTTAAAAAGTGACTTAAAAATCACTATTCTAGAGGAACAAAGCCAGGAACTCATTGTCCAAAAGGAACGCTTTCCACTTGTAATGTGTGAAATACATACTTATGTGTGCTGAGCAGAGTGTGGAGAGAACACTTACATACTTAGTGTCAACTGCATTCCTTACATTTCAGAACTGTAAGCTTGGGCTACCAGGATACATGTTGAAAGTATTGGATGTTTCCTGACTGATGCTACAACCTTTGCTACAAGAATAAATTTTACCTTTCAGTAAAATGTCAGTATTAGATTGTAGATTAATGCATTTACCTTTACATTCCACAGCAAACATCTCCAAAGAAAACAATCATATTATATTCTCCTGGGTATGCCTGAAGATGAATTTAAAATGCTGTTTTGACTTAATTGGATAATAATTTGTGTCTTAAATACACATCATTTTGAACCTTCATATATCACCTTAGGATAAAATAAAATGACTTAATCATAATTTATTTTCTTATGGCTTACAAACATGAACACACATTGATATATATATATATATATATATATATATATATATATATATATAATGTATAAATATACTATAAACGCATTCATTGCACATATAAAAGCAGCAGTGAGTGCCGAAATGGTCACTCCTTAATGCTTAATTTTTCTCATACAGTAAATATATTATAATCAGGGTTTTTAGAAAGAAATGTTCAATTTCAATTGTTTCATTCCACCTTAGAAAACAGGAGTCTTATTTAAAGTATAATATACAAATCAGGGTTGATTTTCTGTTCTTGCTTATATGTACTGCTTGGCATAAAACCTAGGTGTTGAGTGTTGTATACACTAGACAAGCACACAAACATTGAAAGACATCCCAGCCTGGACCTATTTTCATAACAACTGTAAGGCAATCGTGTGTACCTTCCCTAACACACTCACCTAAGCCTACTAGAATGCTGGGTGAAAAACTATGTGGTAAAATTTCATGTAATCCAACGTTTCTATCTTCCTAGAAGGTATTATCCAATTGAGTCAAGCCATAAGCAAACAATACAAATATAATGTGAGAAACTGTATACTGGTGATAAAGTTATTCATATTACAGAGTCAGTCATGAAGCTGAAATGGAAATGAGAGTGCAGGACTACCGGGGTGGAGAAGAGACTCAGCTTCTAAAGAGGTTGTAGTTTCAAGACTGAGGACTAGATTTCAAATTCTCAACACCCATATAAATATCAGGCAAGAGCTACATCTGCCTGTAATTCCAGAACTTGGAGCCAGAGAAAGGGGATAGCTTACCAAAACATAAAGGTCTGGATTCAAGTGAGATACATTATACATTGATATATAAATATCTCATATATATTGATATGTATATATAACATATATGTATATATACCTATATATATGTATATATGTATAATATATGTAAATATGTCACACAATATATATTACATATATACATATATATCAAACAGATCGACAAACATACCTGATGTCAACATCAACCATGCACATACATGTGGATATATATATACAGATATACATATATCTGTATATATACATATATAAAACCATGCAGATGAACACATGCAGACCACACAACACACACACACACACACCACACACACCCTTAGATTTGGACAGGGTCAGTGCAGTAGTAATGTCTCTCAAATGATATTGTAGAGCCAAGCAAAAGATGACTGATACAGTACCAACACAGCTCTGACCCCTTTAGTTAGAAAGGTCAAAAAAACCAAACATGCAATCTGTGCATTCATGCTTCACATTGCCAAACTTAATGTCTGCACAGGCTGATGAAGCTGCGACACACCCTAGACATAGATGGCAGTGACTCCTGCACACTTCCTAATTGGCCGGTTGGCTTCTCCTTGAAAAAATAAAACTAGTAACAGTTTACTTTTTATTTACTTAGTAATTCCAGTTTTGCACAGTCATATCTAAGGGAACAACGAAAATCATAAAACCTGCACAGCTGCTTGACTAAGATCCAGCAAAAGCTGAGCCGAATGACGCGATCATAGTCATGGCACCTTTCACTTTTGGTCCTGATCTCCATGTGTTGTGTGCTTGAGGATATTGGATTGATGGGAAATTTCTTGTGACCATTTATCCCTTCTCCCAGGAGTACTGCTTGCAATCTTCCTCAGGAAAGTCCTGAGCATACTACTCCTGATTTTAGGGATATATCCTTATCTGGCCCTACCTGAAGGTCTTCCTTTTGCCCTGGAGTTTGTGACTAAAATAAAGACAGTCTCCGTTATGAGGCTCCAATGCGTCTGCATTTTGCCTCACAGCTGGGGTGTAGAAACTCTGCTTGGGCACGTGAAATGGGAGACCTATATTGCATTTACCTTACATCAACTGTTGGGTAATGAGCTTGAAGGATGTGCCAATGCACGCTCCCTGTGGGGGAGGGGTTGTTGGGAGAATGCAGCCCTGGATGGGGGCCCTCAACCCAAATGTGAAATGACACAGGCTGCAGCCGATGCTGGGGTTCCCAAGCTCCCAGGCACTAGTTGCCACTGGAAACTTTACGGAGTTGGGAAGGAAGGGGCCCACAGGCCTTCGAGGAGACAAGGGACGAAGGTTCTCAGACCCCTGAACATCCAAATGCTTCTGAGAGCAGGAGCGGGGGATGCAGGGAGATAGGTAACTCTGACTTAGTTTAGCAGCTATTGTCTGGAGCACGGAGGGGCCTTTTCCAGGAGACTTAGATCTGCTCAGCTCTGAAAACAAGGCTTTCTCCATGCTCCCCAAGGCAGTTCTTGATGAAAGAGAAAGCCCTTGAAGCCAAAATGCTTATTGATTGTTCATCATGCAAAATCAGTACATACCACCTCTTCAGGGAGGACCAGAGATTAAATATCTTTTGCAAGAAGGAATGTCTGAGAAGGGAAGCTTATTGGCTAAACTCTCAGGGCCCATCTAGTTACCTCGTTAGCATGGAGAACACTGTTCTGGTTTGTGTGACAATAGGTCATGTTCCTATGCGGGGAATGTGGTCATGTGATTAGGGCCTGGTTGGAGGTGGGTAAAGTTCCTATCTTCTACTCAGAGATTCTGGAGCTCTAGACCCACTCAACAGTAACAAGTTTCCTGGCATGGTCCGCTGTCCTACACTCCAGCTCCAAAGCTACTCATGGGACATTTGACCCTGCAGGCAAATGGATGGAACTAGAAAATATCCTGAGTGAGGTAACCCACACTCAAAAGGACATGCATAGTATGTATTCAGTTATAAGTGGATATTAGCTACAAAGTACAGGGTAAGCATGCTACAATCCACAGACCCAAAGAAGCTACAAGGAAATTACAAAGAAATTACGGGGAAAGCTCAAGGGAGGATGCTTGAATCTTACTCAGAAGGGGATAGAACATAGACATTAGAGGTGGATGGAGAGTACTGGATCACAAAGGGGATGGGGAGGAGACTGGTGTAGAGCAGGGCAGAGAGAATGGAAATGGGTGGCAACGGGAGCCATCTCTAGGGCATTCCAGAGAGCTGGGACTAGTGGGAGGCCCCAAGGAATCAACGCAGTGACTCTAGATGGGACTCTTAGCAGTGGAGGATAGAGAGCCTGAAGTGGCCCCTTCCTGTAGCCAGTCAGGATACCCAGTGGAGGGCTTAGGCTAACATCCACCCATCCACAATATCTTTGATGCAAATATCATGGCTCCAGCACTAGTTCAGCTACTTTCAACAGCCATAGAATATAATGAAAATATTTGGACTGTGGCTTGAATAACCTAAAAATCTGAAAAAAAAAAATAGTTTCCTTTAGAGGTGATCAACTGATAGTGTGATTGCCAACTGCAAGGTGAAAGAGAAACCTACTTTCTCTGGACATAATTCTGTTACTGTCTCAGAGTCACTCTCCTGCAATAGTCTATCATGGTGGTCAGTGCAGTGACCAAATGTATATCTTTTGTCATCTCTTTATTGCTACTCACTATTTTCATAATCTTTCCCTAGCACAGAGACTGTTCCTCACAGAATGTAAACTGGAAATTTCAGCACTGTTTATGTGAGTCAAACCACCAGGCATAAAGGTACGACATGGAGACTTTTCATTATTTAAGGATTCCATGAGTGAGAATAAAACCAAGAAACCCGGGAGCAACGCCAAATTTTCAACACATGCAATGTCACTGTGTCCCTTTCATTCAGGATCTTCCCCATCTGTTCAACTCTCTGCACTCAAAAGCCTTTGACAAACAGTTCAGACACATAAATCAGAATCATTTTGAATCAGTGAATGAGGAGGCTAAAAATCATAGTTTGTGATAAATGAACAAGGAGGGAAGAAGCCAAACTCCTCTGTTCCAATGAAAAAGGAATGGCATGTACACAAGAGGGAGGTTTCGAAAGGCACCTTTCCCTTATGACAGTATTGCATTCTAAGATGTAAAAAGTATAATTCTGAACACTGTCTCTAGTATCTACATGTTGAACTATGTCAAGAAATTCATTCAAGTGCCCTGTGCTCAACCAGTTGAGTGAAATGATGGAAGGACCACTGGAGCTGAATTACATAATGAGAGAATTACCTTGAACTAGATACAACATTAGGAAATGACACATGAGCCTGTACCTTTCCTCTAGACCAACATAACCACATTAACAGCCTTCTATTGGATGCTTCTGGGCCAGATCAAATGCTTTTCCCTCTAGCCCAGGACAAGAAAGTGGTCATGTTGAATACTCAAGTATTACTCAAAGAACATTCCTCTCTCTTCCATTGAGTTGCACTCTCATGCAGATACATGCACTTTGCAGATATTTCCTGGTTGTTGAACCTGAATATTCAATAGACAGAAAAATAATTCCTAAGTAGTGAGTCCTTCTTCCATGCACAGAGAAATGGCAGCACATTTCAGGGTTCAGCATTTGCTTTCACATTAGAAACTGCCACAAGTGGCTTCCATAGTTGATTCCTGCAAGCTGCCAAAAGCAAGGTTTTCCCTTCTCCTGAGAAAGAGGGTCAGTATCCTGAGTAGGAATGAACACACTTATTTTTGTCACCTCCCAATATTAGCTTCCACTCTGATTTCTAAATTACTTTATCTAAATTTTAAATTAAAACTATGACTAATGCCTTTCTCTTCAGTCTTTAATAAAATCTTTACAGGAAGGAAATGTGGTCCTTCACAACAACAGAACGTATTAGTTAACTAAGGGCCCCATATACAATAGCCTTGTAGTTGTATATAGCCTGATTTGTAGGATGCTGGAACAACTGGACCTCAGATTTTGCACAAACACTATCTAATCTTCACAAATAAATAAGCCATCTAGCCATATATTTTCAGGAAAGTGTGTCCTCATTAAATGCCTCATGAGTTTATCAAAGTAACTGTGTGTTAACATTTGAAGCCAAAGTTGTAAGTAGCAAATCCATCGACATACTCAGAACTGTGCACAGTTTCAACTTAGGAATTATTTACCTCTGGAATTCATTCAGTGGTCAGACTCTAATGGACTGTGGTAACTGAAACTATACAAAATAAAGTGTGGACAAGCAAGGCCACTGAACATTGTCATTGAAACCATTAATGGGTTTACTTATCTCAGGCTTCTTTGCCAGTACTTGTTAATGTGAGATTTCTATATCATTTGAATTAGCAACTGTTTCCTGTCTCTCATTTCTGTTCATGTCTGACATAACTTCTTAAAAATGGACAATGTGTCCATAGCTGCCGACATGGCAATAATATTATGCCTGTGAGTAGGAAAGTGTTTCAAAAAAATTCAATATGATGGGGCTAGTGGGTAATTACAGAAAATGTAGTTCTCAAAGAATAAAGGGTTTCCAGAGGCAGACAGTACAATCATTGTTTGTGGACAGATTTGACTGCCGGCTACTCTATGTTCTTAAAGAAACTAGGACATCAGAATTCAGCACCCAGGTAGAGCTGACATTGAACAGAATCTAACTCTACTCAGTATTGGAAACCTTTTGAAAACTAATCAAGAATCTAGTCAATGAATTTGCTCATAGTCTGCAAACTATGGTGTTTGGCTCACCAGGAAAAGAAAACCTAAGATCTGTGAATAGTATTCTATGACTGAAAAGAGTGGCAAGTGTGGGCTGAAAGGTTTGTCATGCTGTATGACTAAAGAGAGCAGTGAGTCTGGATCCACACGAATTATTTCAATTAAAGCTAGAGCAACAGGCAGGTCTATCAAGATCGTGACTGGCTACCACTTTTGATGGAAGAAACTAGAATCTGAGTATACAGCAGAGAGTAAAAGGCTGCAGTACTGAGTTCTGACAGCCAATGGGGTTGATTAGACAAGTCCAGAGAAGGTTGCTCTGCAATAACATGAGGAGCAGTGTTTGTGCCTCCCAATTTGTCTTCAATTACTTAATACAATTTCATTGATGTTTGTGTTAAAATATTTATTTCAAAATCAATGTGACAAATTTTAAGGGTTTTCTGTAATTCCATCCTGTGATAATGTGTTTTCTTTTAATTAATGGGGATTGGCATTCGTCTTTCTTTAATGAAAAGGCAATGATGTATTTTCGAGTTTGAATCGAAAGAGGTAATTAATACAGAGTGCACAATCTGTGTGTTAGTCATCCTGAGCTACATAAAACATGGAACCTTAATGACAGCCTTGCCAAATTTTTGGGTTTTCTTCCAAAGCAAAAATACACAGTGTTTCTTCCAAATTTCTCCCATCAGTGACTTTAATTAGTGATTACTAGTTAATGCTTGTGGTTTTCAATCTCCTCTAATAATGACAGGTTACAAACTAATGATGACTTTAGAATGTATTTAAATGAATCATCACTTCAAAATGACTTTTTTTAGATTATGTATGTTTGCCACCTTCAAGAAGGGGTTGCAGAGTGCCCTGGGATAGTGAAAGTTATATTATTTATAGCCATTTCTCTTTGTGTAAAATATGAAAAATATATTTATTGGAGCCATAGTGCCAAAAGACAGGATGAGCTTTTCAATTCCAAGAATCTAGGGTTTAATATAGAGTAAAATGTAAATGACTAGTCATTTGGGTCAGTCACAGTATACAACCAAGTGACATTCCAATTTCAACTGAAACTAGAATAGCTAACCTTAATCAAAGGCAGTAATAAATGAGCTGAAGGACAATACACCATATTTCTTAATCTAAAATAAAATGAATTGCCCTGGTTTGTTCAAATGCCAGACCAAACAGTATGAAAAGAATCAAGAACAGAGTAGAATTGAATATAAATATGCTATTCTAAATTGCATATTTATTCTATTTTATTTTCTTTTTAATATCATTCAATCAAAGCTGTGCAATCTTCGATCTGCTTGCCCTTCTTCCTGGAATTTTCATTGTCCATTAGTAAAGCAGGATGTAGAATTTATCATGTTTTCATTCTTACACCACGAATCTTTGTTGATCTGCTGTTGTATTAGGATTTTGTGCAGTTATTAGGATTTGTTTTGTACCCTCCTCAAAAAAAAAAAAAAGCAAAAAAAAAGTTGTAATAGTCTTAGAAAGAAACTGTTATTGATCAGATAATCTATGCTGTGAACACTGACAATGTTTGCACACATTTAAGGAGAAATGACTTGCATATGCATCAAGAACAGCCCAGTCTGAAAGATCATGGATACCGAGGCTGTGTTTTAGCTGGCACCCGAGTGGTGACTTGCATTCAGCCTTTTATGGTGTAAACAGAGGACTAAGGGAGCAGCCAGAGCAGGTAGAACACTGAAGGTAACTAAGGCAAGAAGAGAGACTACATGTTGATCATGAGGACAGCTAAGGGTGGGAAATTATTGAAGAAAGAGATGTACACAGAAGTGGGAGATTTGAAGAAAGGCCTCAAATGATAAATACAGAGTTGTTATTTTGAAAGCATCTGAGCTTTACTTTATAGGAATGAGACTAGTAATACAAGTTGGCACATGTAACTTAGGGAATAATCTTGAGACTGAGAACATGGTTTGTGTAGACCCCTGGTTGTACCTAAGGATATCTGAGGAAGGGAATGTGGAATAAAAGAAGAGTAGGATTTGAGTCGAGAATTGAGGAAATTTATACTTACCAAGCTACAAACAATTTTAAGGAAAAAAACAGTTTGGAGGAAAAGCTAGAAAGATGGCGTTTCAAGAAAATAGTAGCAGAAAAGAAATTATAGGGCCATATTAACCCTATGAAATTCTAGTGTCTTGAAATGCATGGGTACTTTTTAATCCCAACCAGATTTATTAACATAAAGTCACTGGTTTCATAGAATGATATCATAGCAAAGTGATGACAGAAGCCATGCCCAAAGAATGCAGCAGATATAGTCATATTGGACATTGATATGTAGTGCTGGGTGACTCTAATTCCTTGGCTTTAAAGGTAAAAAGAGAGATGAAGCCATAGCAGGGGAGACATGCACAGCAGAATTCAGTTTCTGTTTTGAAATTGTTCTTGATTGTGTTTACTTGTTTTAGGATCCCTGAAGAGATGAGAAAGGGATAGGCTACTCGAAGAAAGAAGAACACTGGTCAGAAAAGGACAAAGAAGTTCTGAACACAGTAGCATTTAGCTAATACACAAACCAAATCAAGGAATGACATGCTACATACTACTGCACAGTTAAGAAGACCCAGATGGCTCTCGTGGTTGCATTTGTTTTCACTGAGCAGGTACAGGTAAGGTAGAAGTTTATGTATGCAATCTAGGGTTTGCAATAGAGACAAGAGCCATATAAGACAGGAATAACATCGAGAGTGCCAGGAAGTTCATGCTGATGCAGAGGAAACCACAGCTCTCAAATGCCAACAGGAAATAGGCCAAGCAAAAGGAGAGAAGACAGTGACTAGGGTGAAAATACTTCCAATCAAAGTGTTAAGTGCTCAAGAGTAGCAGACAACTACCCCAGATTTATAAGGAACAGTCTAAAGATGGCTCTAAATGGTAAGTCAGTGAGTAACCAGAATGAACACACACACACACACACACAACACACACAGAAGAGAGAGAGAGAGAGAGAGAGAGAGAGAGAGAGAGAGAGAGAGAGAGAGAGAGAAAGAGAAGAGAGAGAGAGAGGAGCAAACACACACAAGCATACAGACAGAGTCACACACATACACATACATATACACAAAGTTGAACAAAAATCATTGCATCATTTATGAGTTGGAAGACAAAGCATGCAATAACAGGGCTGAGGTATGGCCTGAAGGAATTACTGGAGAGAGAGGATTTCTGGCTATGGAAGGGTCAGGATAAAGGGAGAGTGTGAACACACAGCATCTAATGTCATCACAACAGCAGACATGCATTACACAGTACAACAGTTAAGGAGGAGTTCCCGGGGCCTTCACAAAAGCTAGAAAATGCTGTGGAATTCTCCTTGGAAAGGGGGCAAAATTTCCAGTCCAGTGTTCTGGATACCCAAGCACCGCCATCCCATCAGGAGGACCCCCATGTCAGCACAGCCACAGTCAACATCACTAAACACTTTCAGCAAAGGTGCCAGTATATCAGGATTCCCAAACGAAGCACAACATAGATATCTGTGAGCAAATATTTTTTAATTTATTCTGAATAAAAATCACAAACAATATCCTCAAAGATTCAAATGACTGTCTGACTTCCAAAGAGAAACCTGGAATTGTTGCATCCAGTTACCTTCAAGAGAAGGAGAGTACATGCAAGGTCTCCTATTCCACTTCTTTTCATGTCCAAATGATGGTGAAAAGGGAAATATTGAGCATTAATTCCAAGGACTTCCAGATTTTGTCCTTAATCTGGATGTGAAGAGAGAGAGAATGAGATTCAAATTGCAAATCCTATCAGGAATCTTTGCTACTTTTGCTTTCCAGGCCAAATGAATCTGAGAAAAGAAATTGAAATCAAGATTAAAATGAGTCCTTGATAATCTTGAGTTGACCACTTCTGACAGGTCACAGAAGATGAATTGGGAAACATAAGCTGTTCTATTTTATCTTGCATACTTGAAGAACACCATTTTATCTCAGGCAGGTTCCTGAGATCCTTGAAGGTCAAAACTCGGCTCCTAACGTGATAATGGAAGACAGACCCTGTATATCCTATTAACTTTCAGCACAGTTAGATTTCCTTTAAATAGGCATTTAAATTGACCATAGATTTTATCTATAAAATGGAATCTATTTCCTTTTATAATCAATATATTATTAATGGAAACACTGAAACCTACACTAAACTGTAGAACACCACTTCCTGTACTATTGTCGAACTGTCACGTTAATACCCAAATAGGTAAACTTATCTTTTTCCGATTATTTGGAATTCATACCCAGGTTACACTTTGTAAACGAGAAAGATGTCTGTTTAGTAATTCAAAATAATGCAGTATTTCTTCCATCAAACTTATTTAGGGGAAGAAACTCTAGCTTTCCAACTTAGAAACATTATTTACTTATACAAAGAAGACACATTTGGTCCCAACAGTGCTCAAGGTACAATGATGTGTGAGTAAATTTCTTAAAACTGACAATAATACTTTATTAACCACTGGCTTTGTTATAGTTGTTGCTTGAAAAGATATAAACTCCCTCAACCTATCTTTAAAATTCAACTTAATTCTCTTAAAATATCCAACAGTTTGCACATTTTATGAGTTGATTTTGACTTTATGTATTTAATTCTGCTTTATTGTATCCTACAGTAAGGAAAAAAAAAATCAGCCTTCTATTTAACAAAATAGAGTTTAAAACTTCAGTCTTCTGAAATTGCTTGTAAAATGCCATCTTTGAAATTATCATTCCAGATGAAGAAACACTCATGGCGATCTTAATTTAATAATTATATAAACAAAGCCAATTAAAAGAATGCTAGAAATCATTTTATTGCTTTGCACAACACACAGATTTGATATATTGAAAAGTCAGAGTTGGAGCTTAATGAAGGAGCTGTTTTGATGTAAATGTGGGATCATTTCTAAAGCCTCTGGGTCTTAGAAGTATGTCAGGAGAAGCCACGACTGGAAACTGTACCACTGACAAAGGCCTGGAGATACATGACTGACAGCAAAACTTGACTGATATCCCTACTGGGAAACACACACACACACACACACACACACACACACACACACAGACACACACACAGAGCAATCTGACTTATCCGACTGCTGCATCAAGCCCCTGACTAGGTATCTCTGCGAGGCATGAGGAGAGAAACTGTACAACCTCATTAACAATGTCACAAACAAAAAATATTCCAAAATGATTAACAAGCTGAACTCGTTTTCCCGCTGGGCATATTCACATCTGAGTGGGCCAATCACAGAGGGACGCTCACATCTTCAGCATATGGAAGTTGCTATGAGAAGAAAGCAATTACCAGCTACACTCTTTCAAAGCTGCTTTGGGCTACAAAGAAACAGCATTAGTTGATGGAGAAAGAGGCATTAAAATATAAACATACCGATACTTCTCTGAAAATGTATTTGGTTTAAAACAAAATGTTGAAAAGTATTATGTACTTTGCATTTTAAATATTACGAAAGAAAATAGTCGGTTTCAAATGTCGCGAACACGAGAAGTTTCTTCCTTTAAAATATCTGTCAATTATTTCCCACATTTTGTTCTAGCTTGGCTTCTAGACTTGAATTTCTTACTAAAACTCAGAAGTCATTTGAATGACAGACAGATTTTTTTTTTCTTTTCAGGAAGAGGAGAAATTGAAGGAGAGAGATGGCTTGGTACAGCAGATTAGAGAAGACAGGTTTCTTTTCTCTTTTTAAAATAATTTTGTGAGTGATAGTGTGTGTGTGCATGTATGTGTGTGGGCATCTGGAAGTCAGAGGATGGCATCTGAGAGTCAAGACTCTCCATCCTCCATGAAGGTCCCAGGTACCCAACCCAGATCCTTAGGTTTGGCAGGAAGTATCGTTTCCTGCTGATCCATCTCACTTGTCCAACATGCTTTTTACTGCAATGCCAAAAAGGTTACATTTGTAACACACATGAATACTGTTAGCTATTTATACACAGGGGTCATGTAATTGTGCATTCTCTATATTACATACATGCTACTAAGTCTTCAATGTAGATGCAGAGTCTCGTGCACAGTGATTATATTGCACCAGGTGTGAGGTGAGCAATGCTTAACTAAAATATGCCTTTTATTCCTGCAGTAACATGAGCATTCCCTAGTCCTATAAGACCATGTATAATGATGTAGGGAAGGTCAATGAGAGACAAGGTCTCAGGTCATTCCGAGCTTTTATACAGACTCATGTCATACACATGGTCAGCCTGCATGCCCATGGATGTGCAGCTGTAGGTTCATCCTAGCGCAGACCAAAAGCACTTTTGATAACTGTGAGTGTGCATAGCATGTGTGCATACAGTCTCCACCATCATTACCTAAACAATAAAGTGTAACAAGTCTGTGTTTATCCTTAACAGTGTATTAAGTATTGTAATAGTTTAGCTGTGACTTTAAGTGCACAGGAAGATAGGCAGAGCTGGTAGGTTAACTCTGGAATAACTTCCTACAAACACCAATGGACATGAATGGACACCTGTGTTGGAGACACCCATTTCTCAGGACAGGTGAACAAGATTGCCCAACACCCATTGTACTACATAGTGTGTCCACAACTATTGTACTACACAGTGTGTCCAATACCTATTATACTACACAGTGTGTCTAACACCTATTGTACTATACAGTGTGTCCAGCACTACATATTGTGTCTAACACTGGTCATATTACACAGTCTAGGCTCCTCCAGAGGATGCTGCTGAAGGTTTATGATATACAAGCAGAACCCTTTACTGTAGAAACCTGGAGACTGTTGGTAATTTTGAGCAAACATACTTATTTTGTGGAATGGTGACAGCAAAACTGCAGAGATCTAAGTAGACCTATGTTTAGTAGTCTCTACTCCTAAGTTCGGTGCCTGAGACAACTTCTATTGTAGAGAAGGGAAATAGCATGTGTGACCATGTCACAATGGTTTTGTTAAATCTTAAGTGATGATTTTATTTGTATATAAAATCCATGATGGTCATGGTTGGTCCCTGGTGACTTCAGGCCTGGAGTCAGGCAGTACTTTTTGGCTGAAGAAGGATATATATTAGGAGAAATGAAAATACAGGGTTCTCAGGAATATAGGTCTGGTCTAGGAACTATGAAGGAAGCTTGCTTCAAAGGACATAGACAGACAAAGAAATCAAAACACTGTTCTCCAAAGAGGAAGAAATGAAGAAACCAGGAGCCATCAGCCATGAGGATGGAGAGGGGACAGAAGTGAAATGCCATTAAGTTTACACTCAATGTTTTCATCCATCAGGAAAATGACTGGGTAGAGATGAGAATGTCAGCACTAATTGAGGTGCTAGGGTAGCAAGTGAAAGACACACACAGTATTCTCTTGCCTCTGTAAGCTTTCCATCACTGTGTCAAAATTCTCCAGGAAGCCAGATCAAAGAACAGAAACAGTTTGTTGTTGTTGTTGTTGATACTGTTGTTTGGTTTTGCTTTGTTTTGGTTTTGGTTTGGTTGGTTGGGTTTGGTTTGGTTTGGTTTGGTTTGTCTTTGGTTTGTTTTTTTTTTGTTTTGTTTTGTTTGACTCATGCTTTCAGAGGGGTGAGTCCATGATGGTTGGTCCCTGGTGACTTCAGGCCTGGAGTCACACAGTACTTTTTGGCCCAAGAATGTCTTGGAATAAATTAACCTCCTGGGAAGCAAGAAGCAAAGAGAAAGGATGGACTGGAACCCTGTGTCTTTAGGACACCTAGAAGGTGTCCTTCTGTGACACTTCTGCTGCCATGGCATCTTGTCCTTTACCCTGAAATCCCACCACTGTATATTACTGTCAACATCTAGGGGCTATCTTCAATTACAACCAACACTACTACCATTAGTATTTGGGACCAAGTGGTCAGATACATAAGATCATGGTAGACATTCCTCATTTAATCCACAACAGGCATAAAATTCTTATTGCTGCTTAGAATTAATGTTTAAAAGTATTTAATGGATATTCACATTTACTAGGTGGAACTTGGTGGTGTAATAGTTTAGACTTCAATACAGCTGTGGAAACAGGAAGTAATAGGGACTGGTTATTTATATTTTAGTAGATTCTTTAACAAGAATTTTTTCTGACTTTCAATATAAATACCCCAAACTGTGAGTGATACACTGTCTATAAAATAAAGTCCCTGCATTTAGGGACACATTATATATTGAAGATATATATAAAAATAATATTAAATATCCAATTGAAGTTAAGTAGATTATGGATAAATGTTAGAGTTTCCAATAACACAAAATAACATTTACTGTAAAAAGTACAAACTACCTTTTGTAAGATATATGTCATGTGTTAAATTGATAATATCCACCCGGGTGCATATAGAAAACCAAGCCAAGCAAAGCATCCTATATGTCATCAAGGGCAAGGACGTCCAGTTGAAAATGAGAAAATTGTGAAACATGGCAGATGATATCACATGACTAAGTCACCTCTTATCATCTAAGATCGACCTGAACACTTTAAGGCACCTTGCTCTAAAAGGGGATTTACTAGAATTAAGGCTTTGGAAGTATTATTCAGTGTGGCAGAATGTGATGGCCAGGTAAAAGACTTCTTAAAAGGCTGGAGAGTCATCTCATTGTGGGGACATAGTACAAGTCCCCTTCTGGAAACATCTGGGCTTAATATTTTAGCCTTCAAATGCTCGGACAGAAACCTCTGTAGCATATGCCATTATGCTCTTGCATTTTGAAATAGCAACTCAAATGAACTAATGAAGACGTAACAATGAATTTTGATGGCTACACTACATTTGCCATAAGCATAGTGAGGGAAACAAGATAGAGAGGAGTTGTATCCTCACTGAGGAAGCTGTAACTTTTCCTTTTTTTTTTTTTTTTTTTTTTTTTGGTAGGATTTGATTAATACTGCTCAGATCACCGTGTAAAGTGGAAATTTAATTTGAGTCAACCAAAACCAATTATGAATCAATATATAAAAGGTGGGTAAGAGTGATTCTAAAGAGAGATGAGAGGGGAAGAGTTGAGACTTAACTGTGTAGAGCTAGAATCAGAGATCTAGTCCTGAGCAAACAAAAGGAATAAATTCAGGGGAAAGTCAAAGGTACCACCTTGAGTGTGACTTACTCAGGTAGAAGGACAGAGCCTCACAGTGCTGGGACATGTGGGGAATACAGAGCATTTGATAGAACCTAGAATCATTTTCACTGGGTTGTTAGAGAAATGTGTTAAATGTCACTGAGTCCCAGAAGAGCTGAGCTTAGCAATAAATAGGGAATCTTCATGGGTGTTGTGTGAATATTTCTTGCAGTGAGATTGCATATGAACTGTTCCAAGATTACTAGGAATTACTTTAAAATCCCTGGAAACAATCCAGAGTCCTGTTAAGTCTGACTTTATCACAAGTTAGTACCTGCATGATGCCAACATATGCCAGTGTGTGATAATTCCTGACAGAGATGATGGATGAGGGAAGTGCCACTTGGGACAGGGTGGTACACTGCTGTGCATGTTTTAGATGGTATGGATATTAACAAAAGAATTTGGGTTTCTACAGAGGTTTGGAAGGAGCTATCAGAAAAATTATAAAAACAAACAAACAAGAAACAAAAAAACCCAAACAAACAGAAAAAAACTCATCAAAGAAACCAAGGTTAGCCTGCTTCAGATTTACATGTTCTGAGTTAAGGTTTATAAACACTCTGAATATTTGGATATTTGATGTTGGCTTCTTTATTCAATTGTAAGGTCACGAGATTCAGAGACTGGTTATTTAAACAGGAATCTCCAACCTGTGGCATCGCAAATGTATAATACTTGTGTGTTTATATTGACTTTGCATGTTTGTTTAACAAATGAGTGCAAATGTTTAAGTCTCAGAAATTATAAAATATGTTATTTATCATAAATGGCAAGGGATCCCATTTCAGATGGAGTTCTTCTGGAGGAGGAGATACATTTTAAATGTGTGTTATTTTCTACTAAAGATTGGATGTGAATGGAATTTTCTAACTTTAAATTTTGTTCACGTGTATTATCCATACATTGTGGTTGTTATATATTTATATTTAATTCAACACGTATATACATAATAGGACAGATTAACTCAGAATCTGAACGCACTAAAAAATGGCATGTGTTTCTTCTGAAATAGAGTTATCATTGGTTAATACTCAATGGAAAAAGAGTCATCAAACAGCAGTCTATAATACTCTTTAATGGTGATTTATATGTACTCCTATTTGCTCATTATAAATACCCATGAAAGAAAGAGTATAGCAGTTCTTGGGTATATATGACATGAATGTAATAGCACAAATCTCTACATTTTAAAGTACTCTTTGTTGGATTCAATTCTTTAAAGGGTAAAAAAAGACAACAGAAAGGAAAGATATAGTATGGCTCGGCATATTTTTCTGATAATGGATCACCAACTCCTTTTCAATTTTGTTTTAGGTGCTGTTTTATCACTTCTAATTTAAGGCTCTCTCACATCTTTCTGTCACTCACTGAAAGCTTGATTTTTATTTATCTCCATAAAAATTGTAACGTATAATAATGAAACAAATAGAAAAAAGTAATAAAATTATTACAAGGAACATTCAAGATAGAATAAGGAAATGCCTCCCTTGTAGGGAAGGAATATTCATGTAAATGATGCCCTGTGTCTCAGTATTCATTCAAAAAATAATTCTTTCCCTTCAGGTGGCAAGTCACATCTGCATTTAAATAGAAAAATGAATCCCAATTGAGATTTCAGCTCCTGGAATCAACAAGAATGCAATCAGGTATTGGCTGGAGTTTGTGTTGGTATCATCATACAGCTGAACATAGCTGAGGATATGCGCCTACACAGACTCACGTGATTAATTCTGCTGATGGAGATTCTTGTATGTCTTTAATTTCCTCTTCTCAAGATATGAAAAAAAAACAATTTCAGAAAATAGCTTTCAGTATGAATCTCTTAAAATGTTTTTCTCAGCAGATATTTATACTTAATATTGGATTTCATTATGACTTTTTCATACATGTTAAGACATGTTTTGATTATATTCACCACCATTCCCTTCTCTTATCCCCAATCCCACTTCATTAATTCTCTAACTTTTTCCAGACATCTCTTTTCTACTTCATTTATTTTGTGTATATGAACCTTCCTGTTGCATTGAATTGTTTACAAGAATATCCATGCCTTGCCCAAGGCTACACTACAGAAGAAAATGTCTCTCCTACCACATCAGTATATGTGTGTAAAATCCTCACAGAATGCAGGGGTAAATGAACCCATTCTCTTTTATGATAGGATGTTGAAGATCAGGTTTTATGTAGGCAATCATGTCTACTGTAAGTTCAGACTTCAGAGACCATGTTGTGACTGCTGTCATGTTCCCCAACACTCTTCCCCTTGTTCTGGCTCCTATGTTCTTTCTGGCCCTGATTCCAAGGTGTTCACTGCACCTTGAATGTAGAAATATAGATGTCTCACTTAGGTCTGAAGAGTCAGCAATATTAATATTCTGTGTTTTCAACAATTATGAATTTCACTAGTCAATGTTGACTGCTATCAATAAATGAATGAATGAACAAGTGAATCATAAATAAAAAGTATCTCTGACCAAAGCTCAGAACAACACTGCTCTATAGCATAAGCATAGTTGCTTAAAGGGGAATTTTTCAGTCACACCCTGTCTGTTTAGCAAAACTACAACTTTCCTCATTTTCCCTTTGACTTCTGCTATCATGGACTCTTATCTACTGCTCTAGCTTACAGTACAAAAGTAAATGCAATTCTTTCCTGTGAGTGGAGCCTCAAATTCATTAGATAGCAGTTGGTTGTCCCTATAACAGACTTTCCATGATCTTATTCTACCTGACAGTGTTGGTACTTCATACTTGGGGCCACTACTTAATAGTTGATAGTTTTTCCTAGGAACTTGCATGTAAGTTTGGGCCCCATGAGGACTTGGCACCAGGGAAGAGCCATTGAGCCTGTTCTAGCTTGATTATTTCATATTCAACAACCACAGCTCATGGCTCTTAGGGCCAGGGACTTGCCAAGTGGCTCTGGAGTACTGTTGGACTGTTTTGTGGGGTCCTCAATAGCCTCCTTAGCCAGAGGGAGGCACTCCAGCCCTTACAGTGGGATCTTTGTAGAGCTTTTTTTTTTTTAATATAACATTGACCACTGAAAGTGCTCTGAAACGTATAAAATAATACACTTTTTGAAGGTTCTCACTTAGCCTGTCTGCACTATGCAATGTGCTTCCCTGAGTTTCTACCAGCTGTCTGTGACCTAAGAAGTACCCACACAAAAGTCTCGGGTGTGAAGCCCTACAGGGGTCAGGCTGCTGACTGGCTTTTCACCACCCTAGAACTTTATGTGGTTCATAAAGGATGAAGATTTTGCTCAGAAAACTTCCATAAAATATGCCCCAGAATTTTACCACAATTCAGAGAAGGAAAAAAAACAAAACCCCATTTGAAACTGGTAACCAAAGATGAACTAGAAACCAGGAGGAGGCACCATAGAGATAACTTGAGTGAGCATTTGTCTTCCCCTCATAGAAGAACTAGAAATGCTCTTGTGGTAGGGAACACCTTACCTGAAACTTCAGTCTCCATTGATGAAGCTAAATACTGAGTGTGTGGAGTTTTGTTCAACATTTCCTGAATGAGTCATGTCTGACTTTGGAAACTGCTCCTTCTGATGATGTTAGTTTTTCAACATATTCGTAACTGTTCTTTGAATACATTGTTGTTGGAAATGCCTCCTCTGCTATTCTTCATTTGGCTAGAGTCTCATCAAAGGAACAGTAACCCAGATCTTCTTTGAAAAGACAATTTTTAAATGTTCTCTTCCTCCTCTTCCTCTCTTCTCCTCTCTCTTCTTCCTCTTCTTCTAAATGTCAGCATTCATTTAGGTGTTATTTGCCCAATTAGATTGCAGAGAAACACACATCCCATGGGACTTGAAATGTACAATTTTTACAGCAATAAAGACACCTTTCTTTGTGCCTTGCCTCCAACTCCTTTTCTATGTGACTCTTAGGAAATAACAAACTTCCTTGGTCTCTTCACCTTCAGGAAGCTTGATGTCACTACTTCAATGCTTAACAAGATGCAAATGAGATTCCATGCTTGACATCCTGAAGGCTTCATGAACTGGCAATAAGGGTTAGCTGCAACAAGTCTTCTTGCTAGAACAGAATCTATGAATTTCCTCCTACACACAGCTTTCATAAGATTTACATATTTGAAATATGTATTTAAAATAATCAGTTCCCTCATCTATCGGTATTAGATGCTTCTAAACGTGGCTTAAACACTAAAAGATACCAGTTTACAGCACCACTTTTTTCTTGACTTTCACAGTATCTAACTTAAGTTCTTAAAATACATGGTGCCATCAAATGCCTCTGCTATCAAAAGTACAAAATAATGCTAGTGAATCGTCTATGGTAGTGTAGGCAGAAAGGAATGTGCTAGTTTATGATTTCTAAAAATGACAAACAACAAAATAGATTTTCTCAAATTTAATGTATAGTAAATGCTATAAGAACAATACTACAGTATTTTCTCTATAAAAAATGTGTGAATGTTCAGATATAAAAAGAACAGGCTTCACCTTAAGCCTTTCTTCTTTTTAATGCCAATTTCTATATGTTATAGAGATCATCTTCAAAGCAAGGGATTGATTAATTACCAATTGATCACTTTGTTACATTAATATGAGAGTGGAAAGAATATGTTCCTGTACCTTGCCTGAAAGACATCTGCATCAAATCCTCCTCCGCTTCTCAGTGAGAACGTGAGCTCATGGTAAAGTGCCTCATTTACAAGGAAAAATAGCTGCCTGCCAAAAAAGACCAATGCAACATAATTACTCCTAGCTTGGAAGCCTACTATTATTTTATTCAATGACATTCCCAAATGGGGCTCGAAGAATTTGACATGAAACATTTTTTTTTGTTAGAAAAAAGCATCTTTCTGCTTATTTATAATATAGACATGGAACAAAAATATGAATGGTGGAAATGAGCTTGCATTTAACAGTGACAAACTGCAATACACACAAATCCTTTAGATTTCATCCCTTCGTTCTATTTTTGGGCCAGAGTGGCATACAATATTGCAAATAGTTTTCTAGATTCAAAGCAGAGTCTAGCAGAATGGATGTTTTCTGCTGAGTCCAAGATGGACCTCGCTTAAAAGACAAAGAACAAGAACGTGAGACAAGAAATGTGTTGGAGCAGGGAATGACTCAACATCTACCGAGTGACATTATCCATGTAAGGTGAGAGTAAATATGAAAATAATATGGTCACTGTCATCAAATGATCAGTAAGTAAAGGTATCCTCACAAGCCTCCAATTATGCCTCCCATGAGCATATTTGTTTGTCAATCTACGTGAAGACAGTACCCTGTTTTGAGCGCCATATATAAAACTAGACTTTCTGATTAGAAAGACTTGACTTAGAACAACTGACTTGATTTTCTCAAGTTTGGTTATCTTTCTCTGCCCCAATAATATAATAGTGCCACATTAGTTTTGAGCTGCAAGCTAGTATATTAGCATGCCCTTCCCATGAATGCTATGTGTCAATCATTTTTGTTCGGGATATGGTCTTGGAGAAGAGAGATACAGGGATCAAACATAGAAGATACCGTTTTATATCAAGTATCATATTCTTCTGGTTCTTACAATATTTCCAGCCCCTACCTTAGACAGAAAAGTTGTCTGGGCATGAGCATCTATGATCAGTTGCTCTGTGGGTTTTGATAAGCTGTCAGTTTCTGTGATGGTCTCTGACTCAAAAAGAAGCTTCTTTAATAATAGGTGAGGACTATGCTTTCCTCTGAAAATAATGATAGAAATTTATAATAGAGCTGGGAATTATACTGGTTCAAAATGAGACAGCAGTAGGTTCTTTTAGGTCCATAATAACACCAACCATAGGCAGTTGGTCAGGTTTATAGGGCAAGGCATGAGTTTCCTCCTACTGCTTAGACCTTTAGTTAGGCAGCTGTTGGTTGCCTTAAGATAGAAATGTCACCATTGTGCCCTTAAGAACATTTGCCATAGTGGTCATTGTTGTGATTCAAAGGCATTTGTGAAGGTTTATATATGTTTGGCCCAGAAAGTGACACTATTATGAGGTGTGGCCTTATTGGAATAGGTGTGTCACTATGGGCATAGGCTTAAGACCCTCCCTCTAGCTGCCTAGAAATCAGTATCTTGCTATCAGCCTTTAGATGAAGATGTAGAACTTTCAGCTCCTCCTGCACCATGCCTGCCTGGAAGCTGCCATGTTCTCTCCCCCCCCCCCCATAATGGACCTATAAGTCAACCACAATTAAATGTTATCCTTATAAGATTTGCCTTGGTCATGGTGTGTGTTCACAGCAGTAAAACCCCAACTAAGACAGCATCACAGCTGGGTAGGGCTTTTAACTGCTTATCTCCCTTGGCTGCTTGTCATACCACCTTCTGGTCCAGGTCAGATCCAGCTAGATTTCTCCAAGTTCTGTGTCCAAAGTATGTGGTCTCTTCAACAACAGAATCTTACCTTCATGTTCTGGGGGCCCAATATGGGATTTGAATAGTTTAATAACAATGGGATTGTATTTCCTTATGTTGATATTACAGAAGAAAAAGCATGGTGCAGAAAGAAAAACTGATTCAGCCAAGATTTCTGCAATCTAAAAATAGATATTCCCAACCACTGTGCTACACTGACCACTGCAAGGAAAAGTTAATGCAGGTACTGAAAAAAACAAGAAACTCTGATTTTTGTGTGTTTGTTTGTTTTGCTTTTATACCATTTTAATTACATGTGAGTATTAAGGTCAGTTCTAGGTTGAGGAACCAGCAATACAATAGATCCACTAGTCAAGGAACAAGCATGACAGTAAACACAAACAGTCAAAGAACAAGCAAGGCAATAAACAAAGGCTTGTTATCACTCCCATGATCACTGTTTATCTGAGCCTACTTCCCTGTCCTAGCCTGAAGTCATTTTCATGTCTGAAGCCTTCTTCTTGTGTTCTAGCCTAAGATTTAGATTCCTGCTTAAAATTACTTCTTTGAAGAAACCCTGATTATGGGACGAATGTAGCCAACACACAAACCTAAACCTAACATGGGAATCATATTTCTGTCCAGAGAACTTTACTTAAATAAAGCATACAGCAAACTTGTAGTAGTTTTCGGATAGTTTACAAGGATACCGATTAAGGTATGTCACTTAGAATGAAAATAAAAGAGCAACAAGATCCCAGTGAATACTATCTAATTCACAGGAACCATAGTGCTCATCAGCATTGTCAAGACAAGCGTCTGGACCACCCTCCTCCTCATCACCGTCCCAGGGCCAGTGGCATGGCCACGGGAACATTTTCCCTAGATGGGGGAAGGATCGTGGCAGTTCTCTTGCCTCCACTGCTTTTTTTTTCTTTCTTCTTTCTTTCTTTCTTTCTTTCTTTCTTTCTTTCTTTCTTTCTTTCTTTCTTTCTTTTTTTTTGTGTGTGTTCTTTTTTTAAAATGAAATTTCACAAGTTACACACTAACTCAAAATAGTTTACTGTGATAGATCAGACTGGGTTACGCACTCAATGCAGGCATCTTAACACAAATGCAGTATTTGTAGACTGTCCATAAATGAAAATTACACTTGCTCTCTGGATTCCACGGAGAAATCAATACATCATCAAGATTGGAATTAACCTAAGTACAACTTTCCAAATAAAAGTTTATACAAGACAACAAATATTTAAGATGTTATAGACACCATACTTAAGTTATTCGAGTTACCTGTATGATATCATGCTTCAGGCTACACACACATTATGACCCATGGGGAGATGTTTCAAAGGGATTCAAGGAACTCAGACTTCGATGCTGCTTTCTGAATGTTCTTAATATAACACACGATTCCAATTAAAACTCTAATACTATAAAGGGAAAGATATTTGATGATGCTATCAGATATAATAACAGGTGACTGACATGAGAGGCACAGATTTTTGCTCACACACAGAGGAACACCGGTGTATCCAACTCTGTGGATCATGCCATCAGTCACAGATGCTGTCCTGAGTTTGTCCCTGGGAAAAACTCGCATTTGAATAAAAAATTACCTGAATTGATTTCCACCTTACTATCTGAACTCATTGTTCATTATGAATCCTAGTTTCTGGAATCTCCCATAATAAAAGTTGCGTTTTAATAAGCATGTACGTCAGTGTACGGAGTGAGTGGCTGTCTTCGGGACTTTAAATCCCATCCATTAAAAAATGGTGCCCAGCACACCCTGTCTGTCCTGTGACTCAGACTGTTTGACAGACACTTGAGGGTGTGACCTGGGCTTGTGAGCAGAGCATTCTAAAGCATAACTCAATTTCTCAGTCACTACCTCACACTCTTTCCCTGTTTCCCCTTCTGAAATCGCTCCTCTACCCGTGCAATTTAGTCTAAAACACAATGATCATTCTACATTCCCCGATTCCAGCTCCCGATACTCTGATGAGCCAGCCTCGAGATCTCTCTCAGCGTCTAGTCCATTGACTGACAAACTACACAGCAGTCACTGCAATTGTCCTTACCGTTCGATTTAACTCATCCACCTATCACTAATTTTGCAAGCTGCAGGAAGAATCATCAATGTCAACGACCTGCTTAAGCACTCCTCTGACCTGTCATAATCTCTTACGATAAAGAAGAAATCCAAACACTTTATCATGCTCTTACAAGCGCCTTTCTGTTCACTATCTTCTCACCGGATCTCAGAACTTTCTCCCTCTGGCTGCACCAGCCACTCTGGCCCTTACTTCTTCTCTGCTTGCAATGCTGTCTATTCCAATCTGTCTTCAAAGGGTTCGTTCTCTTCCTCCCTCAAACCCCACTACTTCTTTACAATGGTGGGTTGCCAGCAGCTGCCCACTCTGACACTCAATCAAAGAAGCATTTTCTCTATTCCTGGTCATGGTTATTTATCATTGCCTTGTTATGAAATATATTTCATATTTGAGTCATGCCTCTTTGTTTTGTATCTTTTTTACTAGGACATCAGAAGACACCTTAATAATAGCCTGCAGTATCTTTTTGTTTGTTTCAAACAATATTTTACTAAGATGCTGCAAAGTAACTGTTACAAAGAATAAATGAGGGAATTGTAAGCAAGTTTTTCCTTGTATGACTTCATGTAGGATATTGCAAAAATGGTTTATGTTAATGAATATGATCATGAAAGGAAAATTGTATTTTTGCCTGTAATACAGTTTCATATCATATTCTGAAAGGGTTTGAGTTAGAGATGACTCACTGGTTAAGGGTACTTGCCACTCTTTCAGAGCAACCTTTGCAGGCAGCTCAAAACCACCAGCTCATGTCTTCCTATGGCTCTGGTCTCCAATGTCATCTACATTCACACCCACTTGCACACACATACACATATACACACTTAAAATGTTGTTTATATACCTTGTTGGCTACTGAAGAAGGTAAAATCCAGACTTGCTGACTCCAGACAAGGTTGCATCTGGACCTCATATCTACAAACATCCTTTCCAGTAACTTGTTTTTCCAGAATTAGTTTCCTTTCAATCTTTCCAATATACTGGCTTCCTTCTAGTACACCCCTTTCTCTTTATACACACATGACATTTTCTTAAAATCCTTAATCATTTGGAATCATTCCTTCTTTTTCTATGCTCACAGAAGGATAAACAGAAGGCCCACACTTCCTCCTTGACCCATTTGAACATAGGAGTACATGTCCCTGTCATCAGCACCCATAATACAGTGTGTTATTGCTAATATGGCCACAGTCACCCATGTCCACAGCCCTCTTGGAACCTCTCATTTTATTTTACACTGTGAGATCTGAAAGATGTAATGGGTTAGTGCACTGCTGTAGACCACACTTACCACTGAAACTTGAGTCCTCCCTGTTTGCCCTTCTCTTTTTTCTCACTAATCCAAGAAAGCTAGAGATTTATTTTAATGTTTACATAGTTTTGTCTTTTTCAGAATGTCTTATCATTAGAATCAAGCCGTGTGTTGCTCTTTCAGACTAGATTCTATCATCTTGTAATATGAATTCCCGTTCCTTCTCTGTCTTTTCATGGCTTAATCAATCATTTGTATTTAACAGCATATTCCCATTGCCTAGATTCACAACAGTATATATCTGTCTGCTGAAGAAAATTTTGGATTACTTAGGTTTATATTTCTGAAATATTAAGTCACTGTCACCCCTGCATCTTGAAATTATCCAACTCACATCAGCTTCTTGCTTCCCAGTCTAAGTGAGGACTCCTAGTCTAAGTGAGGCCTCCCTGCACAACACTTTGAGCACTGAGATACTACCCGCAGTGCCATTGGAAAGAACTTCCTCACTGAAGCTGCTACTAGTTGCAAGTCTGGCAACCCCAGCTCAATAACTCAGGTAAAGTTAAAACGAGAGAGCCAACTCCACCATGTTTTCCTCTGACCTCCACATTCATCACACATATTCCTGCACACATACACACAGACAGACAGACATACCACATGAAACCACAAGAACAAAGTAAATATATTTGGAAAACAAACTTTATTTAACAGTTATGAAAAATAGAAAATGTTCTTCCTATTAAAAGATAATATATTTTTATGGGATGAATACATTGTATATTGTTTTGAGCAGGTTCAAATGTACCCACCATTACAAATATTTATCATATCTTCATGATAAAAAAATTCTAGAATATTTTTTTTCTTTTGCCTACTCTACAATGGATGTTCCTACACCCATACATGGCATTGTCAAGTTGACTCAGGAGTGTAAAACTAAATAAAAGGGACATGAATTTGTGAGGGTGGAGTTTGTGAGAACTGTGAGGAGTTAGAAGACAGGAACAGGCTAGGACTGGATCTGATCAAAATACATTATATATGTATATAGAATTTCTAAAAATAATAAGAAATTTAAAAGAGAGAAAGTAAAATAAAAAGTTGTTTCTTTGTGTATTTTGGAGTTCTGTGTATACAAACAACTCAAGAAATTAGATTCCAAAAAAGCAAATAACTCAATAAAAAAATGAGGTACAGAGCTAAACAGAAAATTCTCAACTGAGAAAACGTCAATGGCTGAGAAGAACTTAAAGAAATGTTCAACATACTTAGTCATCAGGGAAATGCAAACCAAAACAACTCTGAGATTCTACCTTAAAACAATAAGAATGGTTAAGATCAAAAACTCAAGCAACAGCACATGATGATGAGGATGTGGAAAAAGAGGAACACTCCTCCATTGCTGGTGGGATTGCAAACTGGTACAACCCCTCTGGAAATCAATCTGGCTCTTCCTCAGAAAATTGGAAATAGTTCTACCTGAAGACTCAGCTATACTACTCCTGGTCATATACCCAAAAGATGCTCTACCATATCTGAAGAACACATGTTCCACTTTTTTTGTTTTTTTTTGAAATAAGTTTTTTTTTTTTTTTTTTTTTTGAAATAAGGTTTGTAGCAACCTTATTTCTAATAGCCAGAAGCTGGAAAAAACCCAGATGTCTCTCAGCCACAGAATGGAAACATAAAATGTGGTTCATTTACACAATGGAAAACTATCAGCTATTACAAATGAGGACATCATGAATTTTGCAGGCAAATGGATGGAAGTAGAAAATATCATCTTGAGTGAGGTAATCCAGACCCAAAAGGACATACATGGTATGAACTCACTTATACGTGGATATTAACCAAAAAGTTCAGAATTACCTATGATACAACTCACAGACCATGTGAAGCTTAACAAAGAAGAACAAGTGTACATACTTTAAACCCACTAGAAAGGTGAACAAAATAATCACCAGAGGTAAAGGGAGGGAAGGGCCTTGGTGGGAGAGGGAGGGGGAAGGAAAAAGGGGGAGCAAAATCAGGTATGACTGGGAGACAGGAGAGAAGCGCAGAGGGACAGGAGAATGAACAAAATTATGTAGCAGTATGGGGTGGGACTGGGGGAACTTCTTGAAAGTCCAGACACCAGGGATGTGAGAGGCTCCCAGGACCAAATGGGAATGACCTTAGCCGAAATCCCCAACAGTGGGGAGATGAAATCAAAAGAGACAACCTCCAGTAGACAGACATGGCCCCTATTTGAGACACAGGGCCATCTACCCATCTTCAAAATTCTTGACCCTAAATTGCTCCTGATAAAGGAAACTCAGGGAAAAAATGGAGCAGAGACTGAAGGAAAGGTCATCCAGAAACCAGTCCAACTTGGGGATCCATCCCATGTACAGGCACCAAACCCGTACACTATTACTGATGCAATGTTGTCCTTGTAGACAGGAGTCTAGCATGATTTTCCTGAGGGATCTACCAGCAACTGACTGAAACAGATGCAGATACTTATAGCCAAGAATTGGACTGAGGTCAGGACCCCTATGGAAGAGTGAGAGGAAGGATTCAAGGAACTGAAGAGAATTGTAACCCCAGAGAAAGAACAATAGTATGAACTAATTCGAACTCCTCAGAACTTCCAGAGGCAAAGTCACCAACCAAAAAATATACATGGGCTTTTATGTTGCCTCCACTACAGATGTAGCAGAGGACTGTTTTGTCCAGCCTTAGTGGGAAAGGATGTGCTTAATACTGTAGAAACTTGATGCCCCAGGGAAGGGGGACACTGAAGAGTGAGGTAAGAGTGAGGGTGTGGGGGAGCATCCTCTCAGTAGCAAAGCGAGGGAGGATGTAGTGAAGAACTCGTAGAGAGGGCACCAGGAAGGGGGGCAACATTTGGAATATATAGTAATTAATAAAATAATTATAAATAATTAATAAAATAACCTTGCTACCAGACAGAAAAACTGATAAGGTTGAGTGAGCCCAAACCTCGTGAAGCTCAGAACTGAGAATGTGCTTCTAACTCTATTTACTCTAGAACATATAACAGGACACCCACTAAGAGGATCATGACTATCAGTAGAGAAAACACCTGAAGTCTTTCCTCATGCAAATAGAGAACCACTGGCATATCAAACTGAGCCAATGAGGAATCACCTATCCCTGAATCCCACCCAGCTCCAAAAATGTTTATAACATCTCTATCCACACGGAATGAAGTACACAAGTTATTTCACTGAGAATCCTCTAAGAGTGGTTGCTTATTGTGATGCAACTCTTTGGACAAGAATTTTCTTGCCTGAGGCATTTATTGCTGGACCTTAAACCTACCTCGCAGGCTGGGCTCATGCCCTTGCTGCCACTGCCTACTGTCATCACCACTGCCACCACCCCTACCACTAACATTGGCACTGCTACAGTAGCAGGTAAGACCTGGGACCTGCCCTGCATGGGGTTCCTTTCTGAGGACTGTAACACTGGCCATTTTTGGCCAGGCCAGAGACACAGAAAATGCAGGTTCCATGGAAGATGACATGGAGAGAAGAAGGAGAAACTGCAGTTGACATAATGGCCCAGCTGAGACCCACTCCATGGCCAAGCACCAATCCCTGACATCTTCAATGACACTCTAGCATTTAATGAGAGGAGTCTAGCATAACAGTTCTCGAGAGGGTCCACCTAGCAGCTGACTGAAATAGACAAAAATACCCACAGCCAAGCATTGGATGGAGCTCGGGACTCTTATGGAAGAGTTGGAGGGAAGGCCCTGAAGAGAATAGGAACTCCAAAGGAAGAGCAACAGAATCAACTAATTTGGACCTTTAGGAACTCTTAGAGACTGAGCCACCAACCAAAGTATATATACAGATTGCACCAACATCCCCCTGCAACTCCCACATATGTAGCAAATGTGCAGCTCTCTCTCCATGTAAGTCTTCCAACAACTGGAGTATGGGCTGTCCCTAAAGCTTCTTTCTGTGTTTAGAATATGTTCCCCAACAGGGCTGCCTTGTCTAGCCTCAATAGAAGACAATTCACCTAACCCTGCAGAGATCTGATGATTTGATATTAGGGACTGTTGCAACCTCTTCCCACAGTGCTGTCAGCCACCCTAATCTCTGCCTAAGTGCTCAGCTCTTGACCATATATTGGGCACAAACCCAGCTTTTGGTTGACTCATCATCACTCTTTGCCCACAGTCTATAAAACTTCCTCACCCTAGCTTGGGGTCTTGATTTCCTCAGTCCTGTGTCTTGGGACTAATGAACCCACCCAGAATCAGCACATAATTAGCTTTCCTTTATCTGCTCTTATCTTATCTGTCCTATATCTGAGGGAGAAAAACAACCTATCAGTGGGCTCTTAGATAATAACATATTTGTTATTAAGGTGAAAATTCTGGCAGCATTGGGGGAGGAGGTTGCAACAGGCCTAATATCAAATTCTGATCAATAATCTTAGGTCAATAGTAGAAAAACTCTTCCACAGAACAATTTAGCAGCATGCTCTGAAAATACACATTGAAACCAAAAATCTCAGAAGTGACTGATAACAAGCATTTTGGAAAACTTCTCTAGATGATCAGAGGTCAAAACTAAAGGTATTTATAAATAGTATTGAAATTGAATATTTAGACACTCGAGCAGATGTAAATATAATCTCACCAAAAGCTTGGCCTCTAGATTGGCCTCTTCAAGAGGTAGTTATTCAATCTGAAAGAGTTGCCTTAAACGGATAGGGCCAATAATTCAAATGAGAAGATTGAGGCCAAATGTGGCTGTATAGCCATGAATTTATGGGGAAGAGATTTGTTACAAAAATGGGAGTCATTGATAAATATCCCTCCAATTTTATGGACAAGCCATAAAATAGGAGATGCTCCTGATAAAGAAATTTTAAAATGTTATCAAAGGCAGTGACAGATTGTCCATACTGCAAGATTCAGCAGAATCTGACTTTTCAATTTTATTTTAGAGACCATTGCTGAAAAACTACCAAGAGCTTTACCACTAAGGTGGTTGACTGACCAACCTGTTTAAATTGAACAATGGTCTATGACAAAGGAAAAATTACAAGCACTAGAACAGCTATTCCAAGAGCAGCTAGAGGCTCAATATATAGAAGAACACACCAGCCCTTGGGATTCTCCTGTATTTGTCATTAAAAGAAAATACGGCAAATGGAGGATATTGACAGATCTGAGAGAAATTTATAAAATCATTCAGCCAATGGGTTCTTTATAGTCTGGAATCCCATTGCCTTCCTTGTTATCTAAGTAATGGCCTATCATAGTGATTTTTTTTTTACACTTCCTTTACAAGAATATGATAAAGGTTTACTTCACAGCACCCAGATCCAACTACTCTATGCCAACAAAAATGTGCCATTAACAAAATTAGAGAATTTTACCATAGGAAATATTGGATAGTTGAATAGTCTTATCTTATGCCAATGTTTTATAAAACAGTCATAGAAAATAATTCATAAGCATTTTCAGTTCAAATGAAAGTAACTTAGGAAAAATATTTAATGAAGCAAAGAATTTTGCTTTGTTGAAGATTATAAATCACACCTAGAAATACAAAAAGAAGAGGTTAATCTGTAAAAGTTTGACCACAAAACGTATAAATCAGGAAAAAAACAATTAAGAATTCTGAATGATTTTCAAAAATATCTGGGAGATTGTCACTGGCTCAGGTCCATAATTGGATTGACTATTCAAGGGTAAGTAATTTATTTCAAACTTTACAACTTAATAAAAACTTAAATAGTCCAAGAAATTTATCCAAGGCTAAACAGGAATTGGCTTTGGTAGGAAAAACAAAACACTTTAAAATGCACATATAGATTGTCTTGATCCAAAAAATGACTTGTATTTTAGTTATCTTGCCTTCTAATCATTCTCCCACAGGAATTCTTATAAGGAGGTTTGTATCTTAGAATGGATATTTATAGCAGGCAAACACAGTGAAAAATGTAAACCAAATTAGTAGAGGTTTCTAAATTGATTCTGAAAGGAAAAATTAGACTTTGTTAATTAGCTGAAGTAGATCCATCTGAGATTGTGATACCTTTTACTAATGCTGAGATTGCATTTTTATGGACAAAATATAAACACTTTTTTTTTTTTTTATGGAAAAAACTGCTGAACTGAATCAGCCTGTTTAAATGAAGGATGTCCTAAATTCAAAATGAAGGGAAGGCTCATGCCTCACTGGACAATGACAGGAGAACTGGAGCCATTACAAGGTCCCCTTCAATTATTGGAGGTCAGGCCTCTATCCCCACCTTCACAAGATTAGAATCGCCAAGGCCCTTCTATACTTAGAGGAGGGAGGAGATGTCAGGGGCAGCCCTGTGTATACACTGAAGGCCTAAAATCAGCCATAGGACTAAAATCAGCAATAGGCCTGACATACATACATGCTAACACAATGTCTTGGGTCTCTGTGGAAAAACACTGAAACAAAAGGCTATAAGCTGTTATAAACAGGCAGCTTCTGTGGAAATTTACCAGCCTGAGTAATCATAGATCTTATAAATAGGTAGCCTCAGTGACAGTACCAACTTAGATAAGGACAAGTGAATCATAGGCAGAGTCATAGTGACCTGTTCCCTGAACCTCCACCCAGCTGATACCTGTTCTGAAAGGTATCTGTACTCCCCCGAACACCTATGGCTCCAGTGTCATTCCCTTCCCCACATCCTGCCTTTTTGTGTTTATAGCCCCTGTGTGAATAAGTAAATTACGATGTGATTTAAATAATTAAATAAATTTAAAAAACATAAACAATGAGTCTCTGGAGAAGAGAGGAGGCTAAGGCACTGTGGTTACCTCACAGCAGAATGAGATCCCATCAGAGCCTAGTGCTGTTCACATGTACCAGCTGAATAGGCTGTTTAAAATCTGAGGAAAATAAAATCTATAATTGAACCATCAAAAAAAAAAAAATGAAGGGAAGGAAATATATTATGTTAGGGGGAGAGGTTTTGTATCTGTTTCCACAGGAATAGAAAATTGGATTCCTTCCAAATTGATAAAAATCAAAATTAAAATGTATAGACCTGCTGAAGATCCTCACTGGATACATAAATAACCCAACAAAACTGATAGCTATTTGATGATCTTTCTATATGGGAACATCTCTGAAACCAACTGAGATATGAAAATGTCTCAACTAGAACTTCAGCTAAACATAGCCAATCAATTTTGTTGGCTACAGAATCCCCAGGACTTATCATGCCATCCTTTCAAATGGTATAAGTACAAATTATACAATCCAAAGTAACTTATAAAGAAAGACAGAAGCCTTACCTGTTCAAACAGAAAGCAGAAAATCATCTTTAACTGATCTATTCACCCTGCACATTCCATGAATATGCTATTGTAGAAATGTGCATTACTTGTGAAAGTTTATATGTTTACAGACACCAATGATGTCCATGCAGTCCTGACAAAATTCAGACTCAAGGATGCTGAGAAGGACGCTGAAATGCTGAGACATATTCTTGCATCCTGCTTGATCCTGTCTCAGACAACCTCAATGTTGTTTCCTCAAAAATCTGCACCTAGGATAATTTCTAAATGGCTAGCTAGGTTGCCCAGCCTGACAAACTGTTCAACAAAGACCTCATTTAAGCTCTGAACTTTCTCAGGATGCAGAGAGAGACTGGACAGCAAATGTCACAACTAGCTTTCTTAAAACTAGCCTCTATCCAAATTTTTATAAGGCTCCCCCAAAGGAAAACATCAACAAGAATCAATTAAAAGAGAGGAGCACCCCATTCCCAAAAGGAGGAACAGATTTTTTTTGGTCATCCAATGGGTTATAGATATTTGTTATCATTTAGTGGAGGTGTTTCCAGGTTGTTAAATGGTCAATGTGAAGGAGGAAACAAAGTATAGAAGGTAAGACTCAGGATTTTTCTTTTTCTTTTCTCTATCCTTTCATTCTTATGTAGGGGAAGAGATCTTGAAAAGAAAAAATAGAAATAATATAGAAATGATAGGAAGTAAGGGTAGATTATTGAATTTACACTTAAATTAAAGAGCATTCTCTAAGTCAATAATCTTAAATTGGTTTGGATCTCTGTGTGTTGATGTAAAATTCAAGATTACATTTGGATACATTAGTATAAATTTTTGTGTATTGATATAAAATTAAGGTTATTCTTTCATTGGTATTTTGATGAGATTACAATGAAGCTGTGGATTGCTGTGGTACTATAGCATTTTAACATTGCTGATTCCTCCAAGTAATGCAGACAGTTATTTTCCTGACACATGTCCTCCTCTATCTTATTCCTCACTGATCAGGAATTGTATCCTTCTGTTAAATTTGATTGTGAAGTATTTCACTGTTCGAAGCATCTATAATCCAGATATTTTTAATTCCATCTTAGGAAATTTGCTATTTATATATGGAATTAGGTTTTTTTTTTTTTTCATTTTGAAATTTCAACATTTAAAACTGACATTATGACAAGAAAGGAAGAAGGAAGCAAATCCCATCTGTGCCTATATCCTTGACAAAGAATCATACTCACAAATGCTAGTAAATTAAGTCAAGAAGCATACTAAAGATGATTGCTAATTGTGGTAAAAAAGTTGTGTTTATCTCAGCAATGCAAGGATGGTGCAACACACAAATCAACAGACACAGAATCCACACTAACAGAATGAGGAGTAAAACCCTATAAACATCTCAATATATGACATAAGAATACATTTGAGAAAAGTTAGCAACACTTTAAAATAGCCATAATTACTGATTTACAGAATGTACGTAAGGAAGTTCACTTACAATGACTCAATAGAGAGCATTGTGTGCAGTGAGAAAGCTGAAAGCTGTCTGTCTAGGGATAGGATGGGAGAAGGATTTAGCTTTCAGATCGTCCTCTTGGGTCTGGAGGGAAACCTCAGAGCTATCATGAGGCAAAGATGAGTGTATGATAATTGGAATAATGTCAATGTGTGCAGATGGTGTGATTTTATATGCAGAAAACAACAAAGAAGTCACAAACTCACTTATAACTAGTAAACTGTTTCATCAAAGTTGCAGTTTTAAACTTTATATCAATTTGACTTAGAAACATCTGATGTTTGAACACAGGTGTTTTTTAACCCATTAAAGTTGATCTAAACATTTTTTTTATGTAATGTGCAGCTTCAGCCTCATGTTAGATTCAGCTGAGATCCAACTCCATGTTAAAAAATCCTACTTGATAAACAGTACTTCTGTCACCGATAAAAATCTTGTGAGAATTATTCTCAGTCATGCCCCTTGTGTTCAGTAGATTATTTGTGGTCTTGGTAAATCTCACTGAGCTGGTAATTCCACCTCAATGAGATAAATGTATCCAAATAACTGTTGATACATTTTGAAATTGTTAAATAATAACAGTGGCACAGAGGAGTATCAGACAGCAATGAAAATCTGACTGTCCCACCATCTGCATTCCTTAGATGGCTAGAGGAGAATTTCAAACAATTTCTGAGGAGTAGTGGCTTCCCTAAATGAGTCTCTGAGGGATAAGATGAAGAGGCAAGTATTCTCATACCCTCTCTGTTTTGTACCTCTAGGTTTCCTCATCTCATTCTTTTCATACCAGGAATTGAAAACAACCTCCACCAAGTACTCATTCATTCATTTCATCTTTCTGCTGAAATGTACATACAGTTTTCAAAATTGGTTTATGAAAGAGATTTAAAATCATTTGACTCCAGACTCTATTCACATTCATAGTTCTCTGGTAGGTTTCAGGATGTAAAATTTAAAAAAAAAATGTTTTTTTTAAGACAAATCAGACTTGATTAGGTAAACACCTTGAGCCTAGTCAATTAGTATATTGTTGGATAGAGCTTTCAGGTATAAAATTTTGCTTGGAAATGTTAATAACAGGATTATAAGAAATACCTTACCAGTTATAAAATAAATGAAACTGACATGGGATCTAACCAGTCCTTTACAAGGTCTTTATGTACATTGTGGCATCTTGTGTTAGGGCCTTTATCTCAGCTATTTCCAAGTAAATTGGCCTTGTGTTTAGCTTTGAAAATTCTGAAGTATTCAGCCAAAGAGTCCAATGATGAATTAATTAATGCCCATACATAGCATTCAACATTAGACCTGAAGTCAAAGTGTCTGCTACCACTCCAGTGTTTTCAGCCTTAATCAAAAAAGTATAGATCTAAATTGTAAACACATAGCCAGGATGCCATTTCAAGCTCTTAGACAGGCATCAGCCTCTAGATGTACACCTTGGAAGGAACTTTGGCAGAAAATTAAAATTTCAATCCAAAGATTTAGGTTTAAAATAAGCCAGATAATTTAAAAATGACTCAATCTCTAGAACTGACAACTGTCTAAGACAACATTGATGGTTTCCTCAAGTAATAAGTCGATAGCAATATTGTCTGCTCCTTCTCAACAAAAGGGGAGAAAGAAGTCCCAAAATGTCTGTTAAACCACAAAATTATCATTTTGCAAACAGAAAGGAAACTTTTCTAATAGCATGTTATTTCTCCTTGTTTATGCCAGCATTGTTTTGATAGCTTCTTTGTCAAGAATCTTCTGATCACAAAATGTTGGCATTTTCAAATACAGCTCAGCCTTCCCTCAACCAACAAGCAACACTAAGGCCTGACTCCTGCTCCAACCTTCAGTTCCCCTTTGTGGTATCATCCAAACAGCTGTGTCACTGATAGCTTCATGACTCTATATTTATTCCTAGATTTCAAAGGAAGGAGGTGACGCTTGCTAGATATTTGTTAAAACATTTATGAGTGAACTATTGTCTTACATTTATGACAGACCACTAAGAAATCTCAGGAGTTACAGTAGATATTTCAGATGATGAACCTGAAGTTTGGCTCACAACCAATTGACACATTTATTCACATTTTTATGTGACTGACAAATGATTCTTGGCCGAATATACAGCAATGTTAAAGGATTGAGAGCTCTCTTGAAAGACACTTGAGACTAAATAAGAGTGTCTAGTGTAAATATGCTTGGCTAAAATGCTCTATTTACTCAGTCTATTTATTTTAGCTTTCTCAAAATGTCTAATAGCAATTATGGAGAACATTACTATGGTACTAAATCTTACCCTTTCCATTCATATTTGAAAACAGTATGAAATTGTGGATTAAATTTAAAACCCAATAGCAATGGCCTATGGCCACATGGAGGGGGGTGTCTCCAAAACCAAAGGCTGCTGGAGACATACTAGTTTAGGTACACTTTAAAATATGTATATAATATTTGTGCATGCATGTATAAATGTTTTAAATAAAATATTTGAATAAAATATATAAAAAATTAAATTTTAGCATTTGCAGCATCAGTGTTACTCTCAAGAGCCATAGACTTTTTGACAACAATCCCACTTCCAGGCCTGAGAAATATTTCTTTGAATCACTGGTCAGAGGACTCTAAGATACATACAGAACATGACAGCCATTACCACTGCCCTTGTTTTCCCCAGAACTAAAAGATAAGACTATGTTGTTGAAGAGACCACATACTTTGGACACAGAACTTGGAGGAGACTAACTGGAACTGACCTGGACCAGAAGGTGGTATGCAAACTGCCAAGGGAAAAAAAAGCAATTAAAAGCCCTACCCAGCTGTGATGCCTTTGAGTCAAAACAATGACCACCATGGCAAAAGTTCTCAAGGGAGTAATAGTGACCCTTCTGTCTTAGGGCAACTACCTATAGACTTAAGGCCTGAATAACAGGAGGAAACTCATGCCTTTCTCAGTAAACCTGGCAAACCACCTGTGGCTGGTGGTATTATGGACCTAAAAGAACCTATTTCAGTATCATTTTGAATCATATAATTCCCATCTGTATTCTAAATTTCCTTCTTTATTTCAAAGGAAAGCATAGTCCTCACCTATTATTAAGGAAACTTCTTTTTGAGTCAGAGACCATCAGAGAAATTGACAACTTATCAAAACCCACAGAGCAACTGACCATGGGTTCCCACACACAAAACAATTTTTATATCTAAGTTGTAAAGAACATGACAGAAAAAGGGGTGGGGATACTGTAAGAGTCAGAAGAACAGGATACTTGATGCGAGATGATGTTTTCTACATGGGATGAGGAATCCTTAGCTATCAAATATCAACAATACAGTTGGCTGGGCAAGTTCCATACATTGGTAACTCCAGTGGATACGCCAGTATGGAGAGAACTAGTCTCACGAAGCTGAACCCTAGATTAAGAGCTACAGGAAATAAATGGCCTCTGAGACTATCAGAGGGATTATCAGTACTCTTAGGATTCAGATTCTTACTTGTTCATCCAATCCTAAGTGTTCAGTTCTAAAACATAAGAGCAACACTAAGTGGACTTCAGCAGGTTGTATTTATATATACACCTGTGTCTGTGTCCTGTGTCTGTGTCTGTGTCTGTGTTGGTGTGTGTGTGTGTACACAGTGTACACATGACAGTAGAACAGGTCATGAAGATGAAAGGGAGTAAAGAGAACACAGGAAAGCTTAGGGAAGATAAGTGATGGAAAATATACGTGTAAAATTTCCAGAAATTAATAATGCAATATATGTGAAAATTGATTTTTTTCAGAAGTATTTGAGGTAATTATTTATCCAGTTTGTAATTTGTTGGTTTTTATTGCATTTCTATTGAATTGACATAAGGAAATATTAAAAATTTGTGAAGGAACAGTTAACTAATGCATTGAGGATAATAAGATGTCTCTAAAATAAAAGTAAACCAGATGATAATGTACTAGACATTGTATGACTGCAGGCCATGTCCTGACCACACTTGATAACTCACATGACCCAGTAGAGAATGTATGCACAGCTCTATTTTGTTTTCTGCAAACGGCTAAGGATAGCCGTAAAAATGCCATCGTGTGCTTCTGCCAATAGAAATACTCTCTCAGTATCCTATTTTTCTCAAAATTTTCTACACTAAGAACCAACATACCTTAAAAAAATATCCACAATAGATATATCTAACAAATAGAATGCTCCCACATTCTACAGAATTGCATCAGAATTAAACTGTGTTTCAGCTAAAAATTGATATTAGTCACTGTATTATAGAACTCAACAGTTCAGAGGCCATAATTAGGAAGTCACCTGATGTTAGAAAGTAGTACATTGTTTTATTCAAAAATGCCAAATAAAATAAAATAAAAGCCTATGATAAACCGAATGTTAGTTTAGAAATCCTAACATGCACTGTACTGATCATTTACAGGTGTCGGATACGAGGCGAAAGCCAGACTCAGAACAAAGCCCGCATTTGAGAATGAATGATACAATGTCAGAGTGAGCAATACAGTGTGAAATTGAGTGATGCAGTGTGAGAGCGAGTGAGAGAGTTTGAGAGTGAATAATACAGTGTGGGAGAGAGTGATGCAGTGAGAGACTGACTGATGCAGTGTGAGAGTGAATATCTCTACAGAAATGTTATTTCTTCATGTTTGGTTGATGGCTTGTTGCTAAATGGCTTGTGTGTCATAGCCATTCCCCTCCAGAGTTTTTGGATGTCACAGTTACAAACACATGTGGTCGCTTCATAGTGTTCAAGGGACAGAGAGACTCATTGTCATGAGCACTAAGATGACAGCGAATGCTATCTAGAATACTCAGGCAAAGATACAAGAGGATAAGGCCATAAGTCGTGTTTGATTATGTGAGAGAGTGGAATTTAATAATTCAACATGTGAAGTCATATGGCAGTGTAAACCGGTGCATTTTAGTATGTCTAGATCTAATATGAGGAAAATAATTTACTTTCCTTTTTAATAAAAATCACTGATTCAAATGACCCAAAACACAAAGCTTCCTGTAATTTACATTATAATTATTTTGTTTAAAGTACAGGGCTAATCTAAGAATATTCTTACCTCTTTATTTATTGTGAAATTATTGGTAGCTAATGTGAGTCCTGGGGTCACATTAATACTGGATACATATTCTTGGAAGAATAAATACTTCAAAACTCTTCACTTATGAGAACATTTTCACCTATAGCAGAGGTTCTCAACCTGTGGGTTGCAACCCCTTTCACAGGGGCCACCTAAGACCATTGGAAAACAGATCTTTACATTATAATTCATAACAGTAGCAAAATTACAGTGAAGTAGTAACAAAAATAATTTTATGATTGAGTGTCATCACATCATGAAGAACTGTAAAAAAAGGGTCACAGCACTAGGAATTCTGGGAACCGCTGTGGTCCTATAGAGACAGTGGAATATCTACTTGTTCAAACAAAGTGTATATCTGAAAATGTCTAATTCCCACTGGATTTTTACACTGTCTGCTCTCTCTGTGATAACACACATACTCTCACATTTTCACACACACATACTCACACATGAGCACACACAGTACTTCTGAACAGAAACATAATTGCATTTTAAAATAGATATTTTAGTTGATTTATTGTAAAACATTAAAACTATCTGGGTTATATTGTATGTCATTTGACAAGAAATATTCCTTTTACTTTAAGCAAATACATTTCTTTGGTTTGGACATCATTCTTTTTCTGTTCATTTTTATTTAACTGGAAGGAGTGAAGCACAAACACACGGTTGATTGAGTGTAAATACTGCTGTCAGGTTATAATTCCACATATATTTTCCTCCCTGATGGGTGAGTCCAGATGTGTCCCAAACCCTGTCACAAACCACAGAAAGGTTAAAGATCCTGCAATTTCTGTGTTGGGCCCTCTGTCAAGTCATGTTTACTGTCACTGAAAGGTTAGACTGGGAAGGAATGGAGGAAGGCTGAGTGAACTGTACATGTGCCCGGGGAAGTGAAAGTCTCAGCATGCCCCAGTTCTCAGCATTGATAGCCAGACAGACTCTCTGTCTGCTGTCACTTTTAGTTTCTCTAAGCACATGGAGTTTTTAGGTCTGAATCTTAGACAAACATTCTAAGTAGTAAGATCCAAATCACTCTTAGGTAAGTTTCCATGGCAGGTGGGCATTTCTCAATCTCACTACATGCAAACCTTTCTGAATTAACAGTTATGCTGCATGTTTTATAAGAATGGTCAGAGTCGGGAAAGGGACAGTTAGAAACTATGAAACTGATCTTACTCTTGTTTCCAGGTAAATATATATTAAGTAGATATTTCCAAACACAAACCAAACCAATGATAGCTTGTCATCTCATGCCTTGGTTAAGATTTGCAAAAAGAGAAAAGGTGAAATTCCCACATATAGGCAACAAAGACATATTTCTATAGTCTTCAGACACAACTGGTAAACTCAAAATGCCGCATGAAGTCTTTGACCAAGCTAACAACCTCCTTACATGATTGAACAAAGCACATGGTGACACTGATCATCTAAGCAGTTTTAAGTCCCCCACCCCCATGCTTATTTTATTTTAGATACAGTCTCATTGTGTGGCCCTGGCTGCCCTGGAACCTATTAAGTAGCCAAGGATGTCTTCAAACTTGTATCATCTTTGGCCTCTGAGTGTTGGGATTATAGACAAGCCTTGCTAGTCCTAGATAAATTTTAAGACTGCCTTAGAAAAGTTAGTTGCAGATGACTTGAGCCAGGAATCAAGGTTTCTTTTTTTTTTAAAGTTATGAATGATTATTTATAAGGTTTATGCTTTGTGCATTGACAATTTCCTGCATCTATATATTACATTCTGATTAGCCTTCCCCTCCCTGTCTTATATCTCTTTCATCCTTCTCATTCGTCCTCCTCTCTACCAGATTTTTACTTCTATGTGAGTGACTGACCTTTGTTGATGTAAACCAACAAGCTTATGCTTCACTACTCTCTTTGAAAGGTGGGTACATTCTTTCTAAATATCTGCACATAATACCCCTATGTGAATTCTCTTTACACTTTTCTGAGACTTCAAAGACCTTCCCATGTCAATCAGTATTGTAAGATATCCACTTTTTTCTGGATTTGACCTTAAGGTACTATGTTGCATACCTTTCAAAGGGCTTATAACCACGGCTCCATGCTAGATGCAGAGGTTATACTGCCACTGAGAAGAAAGCAGTCTATGAGAGTTAAGTCTGAGCTGACACGAGCAACATGGCTTAAATACATTTCCATAATGGACCTGGAGGTTTAATGGCACAGAAGGAGGTGTCATTAAGGATTCTCATTTTTATATCAACAGCCAGGAGAACAGAAAGGGAACAAGGTCTTGCAACTTCTGCAGGAAAGTGGGTGAGAGATCCTTTATTATCTCATATTAGGACCAGAGAAAGCAGCATTTATTCACTGACACCCACAAAAAATTGTATCTGCTGCTGGCTGACCACTTTAGCTGCAGAAGGGAGCCAACATCTAAAGAAGTCAGCATGACTTGTTAAAATACACCCCCATGTTCCAATGTGGATTGGATCTGCAGTGAGGTTAGAATATTGCCACCATTGACCTTTGACTCTGAAGTCAGTTGAATCTTTTTCTTGGATAAATGGTCTTTGAAATACAGTCCCAGACCAGCAGCAAGAATGTTACCTGGGTATATGTGGGAAGGATTCATCTCACTGTGGAGTTCTTCAGGCAGTCCCAAGGTGCAAGCCAAAAATTTTAATCTGTTATCTGTTGATTCTGATGGAAGCTAATTTCTGTGAATCACTGTGAGAGAGCAGGAGTCAACAAAACAGGGATTCTGCCTTAACTCCACCTAGTGCTGGGGAGTTTTCACAAAAAGAAAATGCAAAATAATTTTAATAATACATTCTGTTAATTGAGTGTTGGCTCTCTGCCAATCTAGTTTGTGAAATCCCATTGTTTTGTATGATAGCTGAAGACACTGAGTGGACAGTATGTAAGTACGCTGTTTACATAACAGGCTCATGACTGACGTGTGAGTCCTTCTAGCTTTGGAGCACGATGGGCTCCTGAGAGATCCTCATCAGACCGCCTTTGGCTTGCTGTATATAAGATAGTTGAGGATGAAGCCACAAAAATGCCTGGATCTTCTGGATGGTTCTCTTCTCCATTTTACCCTCAGCACAAGATACAGGAATATCCACACTTCAAATGAAGTAGCCTTTCTGGGAGAACCTCAGTAGCTCACCACATATCATTTCATTTTTTACATCATTAAATAACCTCAAAAAAAAAAAAAAAAAAAAAGAAAGGCCCGTACTCCGTGCTTAGACATCTTACAAAGAGCATCCTATGAGAACTGAAAAAAATAGTTGATTATTTACTTAGGAAATGGTGTGTCCACTCAGTAATATTACAGGTCCATGGTGCAGAGATTGATAGTCAAGTTTGAATATGTCATTGTCGCAGTTAGGATGCCTTTTGGGAGATCATTCTGTTCAAACAGATCATGATGTCCATTTTAGCTGCAACCTACTCTCAAAGAAGTTTCAAGCATGTAGCTCTTTCGAGCCTAAGAAAGTAACCAAGTGCAAGCCAACCAACCTATTGAAGTTCTTCATAATTATGCTGATTGAACCAGGAAGTGCATCAAGCACATGCTAGATCTACTTCCTGCCGCAGGCTTTGGTATTTGAAAATCCAGCCTGGGATTAAATCCTTATCCTACAATTTATTAGTTGGGCAAATATTATCAAGTCACATAGTGTTTGTGAGTTCCATTCCTCCACTTATCAAATGAAATATTCTCACACTTTGAGGATTCACTGTGGCCAATCTGTGGCAACCCCAGTTAGGTTGCACAATCCACCATCCCCATATCTCTGCAGTTTGAATTTTTACTCAAAGATGACCCATGTCCTCTGGATAGTTAATATCATAAGGACTATACACCTGAAGTGGTACATTTCACTCAGAAGGCTCAGTCTTGTTGTTGCAGCCTTGTAATTCTATATCTGGCCTTACAGTAGACTTATACTCATCTTAGAGAAGTAGCTCTATGGTTAGATGCAATGTCAGGTCTAAGTCATTGTGGGGAAACGACCAGAAACACAGAAGCACCCTATCTCCTGTTGATGTGGTTGGCATTCCTCCCTCAGCTCCTTCTTTTCTTCATTTCCTGCTGAATTTTGTCTTTGTCCCTCTCTTCATAACACTTTATAACAAGCTCTTTTCCTTTGGGTTGTCAAGTTGGATATTCTAAGTTTCAATCTTGGCTCCAAAATAATTAATTCTATGACTAAATAAGTTACTTAAACTTTGAACCCCAGCCCTTGACAGGCTAGCCTTGGATAGAAGTGGCATCAATCACAAAGAATTATTTTAAGAACAAATGAGGGGCAATGCATATTATTACAGGAACTGGGTATGCAAGTCTCAGAAAATGTTAGCTTTAAGACCTGCTCTTACACTATTAAATAATTGTACTAACTTGATAACTATTTGAAGAAGAAACATTTTAGAGGAATAATTGAGAAAAGTCTAGGGGAAAAACTCGAGAAGTGTTAAAAGGCCCTCTGTGGCTTTTAAAGAGACATTTAAGTCAATAGCCAGACAAAAGGCCCAGTAAGGAGAAAAACAAAGAAACAAATGAGCAGGAGACACTGTAGATACAAGCAAGTGGAAAGAAATGCTACTTGGAAGGAATGCTTGGTGAGCAACTGGACCCTGTGAGCTTCCTGAGTGCACAATTAAGTTCTTTAGGGTCTGTATTTTGAGTTGTTTCTATTATTCTTAAAATGGCTGTATTCTATTGTTGCTATTTTGGATTTTGCCCTACTTTGTCATTTTTTAAGCCTCTCAACATGTAGAAAGTGCCCTGCTCCAGTGAACATGCCCAAACAGAATGCTTACTATAGGTTAGTAACTATAAGCACACAAACATCAAAAAAACATTGCTGAAACCTCAAAATTATGCATCGGCTATGATTTTAATTTACCAAAGCTGTTTTCTTAAATCTGTAGGCTTTGTTCACAGATGGCAATATTTAATTCACAGAGTTAACAGAAAGTGATAAGATCTTGGTAGTGTGATGCCTCCAGTAAACCAGAACTGTGCAAACTCACCAATTAAACTTGACAACTCCTTAAAATATTTAATCCTACAGATGCAACACAACAACTCCATAGCAGGATTCCCCAACCTGAGACTTGCATTCTGATATTTCTCTCAGCTGTTCTTCCTTAAGGTGGCACACATCAGAACTGCAAATGAAGACCAGACAGTGGAAATTTTAATTAATATTGGATACCAGGTGCCAAAGCTTGCCCCTGTTACAGAGGGACTAACAGAATCCTCAGACCTGAGACACATCCAACTGAACTGGCCTGGTGTCACTGTGCCTGTTCCTTGTTCTTGTTTGAGGAAAACAAACATTGTAGACCCCAAAACTGATTTAGAGGGTGTTTTCTGAAATCATATTTCTAGAATTTATTTTAAAATATGGTTTTGTTCACCATTACTAGACAATGTTTTCATCTTGCAGAATCTAATCTCTTATCCCTAAGGTATATACATCAGCTCCACAGAAGCACGCCAGAGATCCTACCAAGACTTCCCTCAGTGAAGGAGTATGACCAAATAAACCTTTTTTCCTTGTAAATTGCTTTGGTCATGGTGTTTTATCACAGAAACAGATTAAAAATAGAAAAGAAATTTTGCTTCTTCCTTACCCACTCCATCAGATCATCCTCTACCACTGGAGCATTCTTACATAAGCCCCTCCTACTTTCATGTCTTTCTCTGTGTTACTCACTGAGTTTAATAAGAGTTACCCACCTGAGCATGCATGCTGTGTTATTTAATGAAGAAGGAAGACTTATCATTGTTTACACCAATGAAGATAATGACAACTTTTCCCCAATGAATGTTAATTGCCACAAGTCCTTCTGGGAGTGATGGAACCTTTGTACCTTCATCATTTGGAATGAGCAAGATATAGTTCTATTTTACGAATAGAGTGGATTTCATAAATAATGAAATTAATGACTATTAATCTAATATCTGTGAGACAATAATTAATAGTAGGTAGTAGCAGCAGCAGCAGCAGCAGCAGCAGTAGTAGTAATATCAGTATTATTGAGCTGAATATATTAACCTTCTCATATGGAAGAGAGCTAACATGCTAACAGAATCCTAAGGGGCTCTCTGAAAGTGGTTAAGTCAGTGATCATCTCTGCTGTAAGAGTATATGCCAGAAGCAGACAATGTGGTTAACTGGACTGTATGTCTTTCTTTTTGCAACTGGAATCAAATTCTAATGCATCAGGCCTTCTGGTCAAAGCCATGGTAACAGACAGGATTCTTTGTCCACAGGTGGATGAGTCTTTTCAGCAAGGGGTGGTACTGAACCCCATTGAACCCTAGCCCAGAAAATTTCAACTGCTATTGTACCTATTAATCTAAACAGTCTCACAGACGCCAGATGGAAGAGTAGTTCACAGCCCCTCAGCATTGTTCTCTTGCTAATGTGAATGGTAAAATTATACTGAATTTTCTATTTTGTTCATTTCTGCCATGATAGAACTGAAATGGAAGGGGATAAAGAGTATATGGGATTATAAAAGACTCTGTTAAAAAAATAAGCATCCACATGGTAACAGCAGGCATATTATTTTAAGCATTTCTATAGAAAAGATTTTCCCATTGTGTGTAATATTTAAACACATGCAAAAAGTAATTTTACAGAGCATTTCCCCATAGAAAGTTGTGATCAGTGTGGTTGTCAGGCTTCTTGAGAATTGGAAGTCTCACAGTCTGTGCTTCAGCTCACATGTCTCTCCTCACATTACTGCTTTTATAACAGGGAGAGAAAGACATGTTGAACATTATAAAGAAGTAATAAAATAGCTTTTAAATAAAGAAATATATTATTGTGAAGTTGTGTAGGCATTGTAACTGGGAAATATTTCATGACATGTTGCTGTGTCTATTCATTTGTGGAAATGTTTGAAATTGTTCAAAAGGGCTTCGTTTCCTGTTTTGGAGAAGGGTTAAGTTTAGTGTGACAGTTTGTTAAAAAAGGACGTGTGGAAAAATGTTCTTTCACTGAATATCTCATCTCTAATAGGTTTTTTTCAGACATATTACACTACATACTATTTTCTGCCAAATGGAGAATCAAGCATCAGTTATAGACAGTTATGATATCTGCATACATACATTCTCACCAGTGCCCTTCATTCACATCAGTTGAGAAGGAATTACTCCACTGATTTTATCAAAAATCTTGTCTTCTTGTAGCCGTGTAACTGTAGCAGCCACCACCTAGAGTCCCTAGAGTATACAGGACAGAGATAATGAGCCACTGAAAGCAGGAATGTAGTGACAAAGCTTGGGTATGGTATTCAGTGTGGCCATTGATGTCAGCTCTGCACCCTGATGAAGTTAGTTCAGCTTCATCAACCCAAGAGTTTTAATTTTTTTTATTAATAGAATGGGAATAACAAAGAACTTCTTTAAAAATTAAAAATAGGCATACTCAGTGGTTAAAAGCTATTTTGCATTAAGAATATAACATGTTGGTATTATCTATTCTAAGTTTCATAAATGTTCAAGATAATGTATTTATATTAAACTAAAACAAACCCTGTACATAAAAACCACGTAATTACTAAAAATGTCAGGTTTTCCCACAGGGTCCTGAGAAGTAAGTTAGATTGCACTCAGGAGCTTTCCAACTAATAAAATTCTTGCATATACAGGTATACTGTAGAATTTACTCATATCTAAATAGTCTTGTTTTATTAGTATTCATATATAAATTATAAATATATACATATTAGCTATAGTTGATAAGCTAGCTCTGTGGGCACACAACATTGCTTCTTCAGTAACTTTTCTGAAGTTGTCATTCAAATTTGCTTTTCCCAGACACAGGCTATACTCAGGAGAAGCCTACAGGACATCTTAAGGAAGCTCTTCTCTTAATGCTACAAGAGAATATCTGTGTTTCTGCCACTGGGACCAACTGTCCTCTGCAGTCCTATAAGGTAACAGGCATCACATGATCACATCTAGTTGGTTCACTGGCACATCAATCAGTACCATCTCAAACTTGAAGAATTAGTACAGGATGCAAATGTGATTGTTGCAGTGAGTTTATGTCATTATCAATGAGGGCACATGAACATTAGCCAAACAGATTGACAGAACATGAACAAGTCAATTCAATACACTGTGGGTTCAGTAGGGACCACCATCATAACAATATTTGGATTTCCCATCTGCAGCCTTTCCACTTCTACACATAAGGACAGAGTGCTTAGAATGACTTAACAGCAAAAATCCAACTATAGTAGTTGTTTAAAAAAAAAAAACAAAACCCAAACATCATTTTGGAAGCCTTGTTGTTCAAATTTAAGACTTCTGCATTGTACTCCTATTGTCAACTTGACATAACCAAGTTTAGTCACCTAGGAAGAGTTTCAACTGAGGAATTTCCTTGATCAGATTGGCCTCTGGCCATGTCTGTTAGAGAACTTTCTTGATCGTTGATAGATGTGGGAGGGACAGTTCACTGTAGGCAATGCCACACCAAACAGAAATATCAGTAAGATCCAAGGCATACTGGTAATATTCACCAAGGTATTTTGACACCCTTCAGGTTGATTGTTCTGTGTCTGCTTCTAAGATGTTTTTGTTTGTATGCATATAAAATTATGGCAGTTCTCAAAACTTAAAACCTCCCTCTAAAATCTGACATTGAAAATATATGTCCATATTTCCAAATAGTGATAAACACCTGATTCTTTCTTCCTGTTTTGTTTGATTATTTGTTGTCTCAAGACAGATTATTTGGTTCTGTTTGTATACAAACAGAACTAAGCAACACTTATAAATCACACACTTCCTCCTGGAATTGATGATTCCTCTGATATCTGTAACAGGCTCAGAAGTAAGAGCATGGTCGATGAACTGCATTTCTGAATTTCTGCTTTAGTTCAACATTTCTTAGATAGTAGAAAAGGTACAATTTGAGATCAGATTTCCACAGAATTTTCCCATGTCATTGGCTAAGGATGTGAGGTTTGTCTCAGTAGTATTCTAGTGGTATGAAGAGACACCATGACCATGACAACTCTTATAAATAAAACATTTAACTGGAACTTTCTTGATTCCAAAGCTTAGTCCTTTATCACGATGGATGGAAACAGGGTGACACACAGGCAGAGAGGGTAATAAAGAAGTAGCTGAGAGTTCTACATCTGGATCATCAGGCAGTGGGCAGAGATAAAAACCACTGGGCCTTGTTTGAGTATTTGAAACCCCAAAGCCCACTCTAGTGACATACTTCCTCCAACAAGATCACATGACCTAATCCTTTCAAATAGTGAAATAGGGCTCTGTAAGAGTCTGCAGAGACTATTCCTATTCAAATGACCACAGACTCTTTAGTTGAGAAATAATTTATATATCCTAATAAGACCCTAAGAAAGATTTGATAAACCTGTAGTAGTTTTCTAGCTTATAACAAGAAATGAGGAGTAGAGCTAACCCCCAGTGTTTCACTATTTTTTTTATTTTTATTTTTTGTGATATTAAGAAGGGCTCAGTCTACAGAGTGAGTTCCAGGACAGCCAGGGCTATACAGAGAAACCTTGTCTTGAAAAACCAAAAAAAAAAGAAGGGCTCCAGATTCATCACCTTTAGTTCTATGGCTTTGTGTAATAAAAATATTATACAATTTGTGGCATTTTCACAGTATTTTGTTATTATCTTTAATGAAAATAATGTGGAGAAATCATCGATGTCTGTGCTATAAAGATTGTGGCACTAAGTCCACCCTGCTGTGCATTTTGGCCTCTGACACTTGCCCACTTAGCTGAGCTAGTAATTCAGACAGAGAGCATATGATCCATAGCTACAGCCCCAAGACTTTTTCGGCAGGAACCTTCAGAGGGGGTCTCACAACCATTGGCTGTGTGATGAGTATTTTCTTCCTTTTATACCTTTCTTTCTTGTTATTGGTGAGGTTGATTTTGCTTCATAAGTGAGCTTTTGTCTTTAATGCTCCTCATTATTAGTCAAATGCAAATCAAAACAGTATCTAGATAACACAGGGATAGGTCTGTGAAAATATGGTTGTGTATTCTACCAATGCATGCACATATTATTCCTATTTCTTTGTTTTCTTGCCTTTATTTTTGACAATTCCATAAACATATGCAATGTATTGTGCTCACATCCCCCTCCTTATCTTCCCACTCCTATTATCCTTTTCTCCCCAACTGGTTCCATATCTACTTTCATGTTTAAAAAACTATTCAGAGTTACTGTTACATATGTGAGCAAGATTGGAGGTTATTACTAGAGCTTGGTGCTACATCACTGAGGCATAGAACTACCTCTCTCACAGTAACTATTAACCATGCAAAAATCCTCAGGGAAGGGTATGGATTCAGGTACCTATACTATGTGACTGAATGCCACAGGACTCATTTAGATGTCTAAGGTTGTTATGGTTTTATGATTCAATGACCAAGCCATGTCTAGAAGACAACACTTCACACTACCCTTCACATTTCCTGCCAGTCATATGCACCCCCTCCTGTCATATTCACTCCTCTTCCAAGATGCACCACATTCCTGAAAGGGGTGATATTGACAACTGTTTTCTGGCAGAGAATTCAACAGTTACTTATGACCAGCTGGTAAAATGATGAGTCAAAAATCTGACATAGATTGACAGTTGCCTGAAGTGGATACATTAATCACAAAAGCATATGGCTTCCCTGGATCACACTTTCAACATTTCACATTCATTCACTTTGAAAACTGAGTAAGTCTGACTCACACATCTGTTTATTGGCTTCCCACATAAATGAAAACGTGCAACATGTAATACAATTATATATATATTACATGTTACAAATCTGCACCTAAAAGGCTTGTCATTTAAGTGTGAACTCAGAATGTTCTGGAAGTCTTTAAAAATGGATGACACAATCCCGGAACCATATATTATACACTTTTGTATCCTACACATTTATTCTACTGGATTAGTTGAGACATAAAATTTATACGTCTCTCTCTCTCTCTCTCTCTCTCTCTTGTGTGTGTGTGTGTGTGTGTGTGTGTGTGTGTGTGTGTGTGTGTGTAAACTCCAAAGAAAACAGCAGCTCAGTTCATCTATGGAATTTATGGAATGCTATTAATTTTCTTTGGGATACATACTTTAAACCATCTTGCTGGTTTATGGCACTTAACATCTATGTAACAAATTAAACTGTTCCCTTTCTGCTTCTTTCAAATGGATATAATTTAATTTTAAGATGCAGCTTTTATCATAGAGTTTTCAGGAAGTAATTTATAAGGTCAGACTACTCAAATCAGCACTCCTTATCAATTTACTGGAATTTTTAGTATCATGATTTTATGTTTTCCTGAACTATGTCAGTACGTTTAATCTAAGATAATATGTCCTTTATTTTAAGGATGAGTTATAATAACCACATTTGTGCAGGTTATTTTTCTGAATGATGTTTAATGGACAGTCTCTGTTCTTTAATGTTGCCTAGACTTCTCTTAGCTGTCCTTATTCTCACATGCTCTTAGCCACAAGAGGGACAAACAGGAGACACATGTGCCTGAAGATGCCATGATAGACCCAATGTATGTCAAAACATTAATTTAAAAAGAAAGTGAGGAGATAGCTCTCTTTCCAGGGTAATAATTCTGGATTTTTAAGGCTAGCAGACATTTTTAGATAGAGGCATACACCCTGATTAATTTCAGGATTACTTATACAAATTGTCTTCCCTAGGGCTTGACAACAAACAAATTTGAGTCTGATATTTGTATGGTAACCCCAAATATTTTGAGGTTCTAGTAATTTGAGTATTTTTGTTCCATTGAGCACATTTATGACTGGCCTTCACTGCAGACATCAGTCATATTTGTTAACAACTCTTCCTTGACATTCCGTGTCCCTATAGTGGGTCAGCCACTGACACCTTTTTGTGACTACTGAAAATTCCAGAGACCTGTAAAGTAATATGACTTGCTCTTAAATATTTCTAGACGTATTTCTGCCATGAATAACTAAATGCCCTGTCCTTCACCCTCTGACCTGCTTGGGAAGCTAGGTATGTCAGGGAACAGTGTGTGAGTTGTCCTTCCTGATTTGTGGTTAGCTGCATCATGTGATTCATGCTCATGCTCTAACCGTGTTTCACTTCTCTTCTGCTATTCTTGCGTGGAACTTTATCTACATCTCTCCTCCTTTTCTTCACATTCTGCCTGTGGATAGATATATTCGCATGGAAGAGCTTTCCATGCCATGCTGACAAGCTGGTTGGCGTCTTTCCATTTTGTGCCTCTCATTATCCATACTCATTAAAGGCATGTGTTTGTCTTAACACTAAATCTGCATGCGCAAATTAACCCTTAGGTTTCCTTTCCTGAACACTCCATAACATTTTTTTTTAATTGGATATTTTATTTACATTTCAGATGTTCTCCCCTTACCCCTTTCCCCCTCCCTCCCAGGAAGCCCCTATCCCATCCCCCCTCCTCCTGCTTCAATGAGGGTGTGTCCCCACCTACCCCCCCACACCTCACCTCCCCACCCTCAAATTCCCCCACACACGATGTCCAGCCTTCATGGGACGAAGGATCTCTTCTCCCACCTATTCCTGACAGGAACATCCTCCCTTACATATACAGCTGGAGCCATGGGTCCCTCCCTAAGCGCTCTCAGGCTGGTGGTTTAGACTCTGGGGGCTCGGGTTGGTTGGTATTGTTGCTCTCCTCATGGGGTTGCAAACCCTTTCAAATCCTTCAGTCTTCACTCTAACTCCTCCATTGGGAACCCATGATCAGTTCAGTGGTTAGCTGTGAGCATCTGCCTCTGAATATGTCAGATTCTTGCAGACCTCTAAGGAGACAGCTATATCAGGCTCCTGTCAGCATGTGCTTCCTAACACCCACATCAGCATCTACCTTTGGTGACTGTACATGGGATGGATACACCGGCTACATTTTAGAAAAGTAATAGCAATATACAGAGAGTTATGGGAATGTGTTGGGACCCAATTTAAGGGAAACCTACTATTCTAACCATCTGTCCCATTTTAATTTCAATTGTTTGCCTAGAATTTCATTTTACTAAGAAAATATATAACAATGAACAAAAAGGACCATCTTTCTACCACCAATTTATCAGCCCCATATGTATCCACATTCTTAGCCACATTCACAAGCTCACAGCACATCATGGCATCTCTATTTATACTCTAACCTTTTATTTGAATTTTGAGCATAATATTTCCACCATCATGCCAGCAAACTTGTTTCTGTTGTTTATGACACCAACTATATCCACCATAGACCTGCTCCCATCTTCAAAGGAAAGAAACAGCTAGACAACAGGCCACTTTCCAAACTGTCCTTTTTGCACATCATCCCTGAGTGGCCTCTTGTGATTATCAATATTGACAGTCAAATGATAGGATGTAGAATCTCTTCTAGGGCTTTAGCCTCCAGGGACACTTCTAAAGAATATCTAGACTTGGGTAATTGAGGTGAGATTACATTTCATGAACAGGTTTGGGAACTGGAAGGAAGAGAGAATGTGAACAGAACCCCAGTAAAAATAATAATCACTCTCTGCTCCTCATGTAGATATGACCATTATATCAACAAGCTTCCCCAAACTCCAGCTGCCATTCCTTCTCAATATAGTGGACCCTGACCTTTGGTACATGGCTTAAGTCAGGCTCTTTCATCACAGCATCAGGTAAAGTCAGTGCAGGCTCAACCTCACTTCCCTTCCCTTGCTGCGCACAACACAACCAATTCTGCCACATAGGCTGTGAAGACACCCTGATCCTGCAGCAGCTTCTCCTGGCACCCACATACCCAACAACTCAGGACTCACCTGCCTTTATCTGAGCAAGATTCATTCCTTTCACCTTGTGAAGACAATTCACTCCAATGTGCTCCGTATCTTCAAAGCACCCATTGCTCACATCTATCTTTCCTCCATTTCTAAATATCAAAAACTTAGATACTGACATGATGATTCCTTTATTATTTGTACTTAATTTTTGGGTTTTTTTCATCTAATGCAATGGTTTTAATCACTGCTTATTCTTAATGATAAATAAATAAAATTTGTAGCCACTGAGCAATGGGAAGTATTATAATTAATTTAGCAGATCAGATTAATTTTCAGGGAAATTAATTTCATTTTTCAGATGGTTAAGCTGGATCCTAGAAAAGTTTCATGTCTTGGCCAATCTGACAAAATTGCATAGTACACAGGTGCTGTGTTATGTTTATTTTAATACAGAGATCTTAACTCTCCTTACTGCAATATGATTAAGACTTAGTTTCACAGCCCTGACCCTTCTGTGAATATCTAGTATCTTATTTCCTAATTTTTCACCCAATATCTACATGCATTTAAGCATTTCTTGCACATCTAAAAGGTAAACACAATGAGTGAATACGCACCCCACCTCTCTTGATTCTCTGATTATCTGTATCTCTGAGATGATTCTCTTAATTTTCATAGCCCTTGAACTGACCATGAATCCTTTCTTATCTTGTTCTCATGGATCTTGAATTTACCAGTTTTGTTCCATCTTATCCTCATGGACTTTGAGCTGCCCAAGATTCTGTTCCATTTTGTCCTCATGGTCCTTGAACTGACCAAGATTCTACTCCCTCTCATCCCCATACACTTTGAACTGACAATGATTCTGTTCCATCTTGTCCTCATGCCCTGCACCTGAACTGACGCACACTCTTGCTTCTCTTGCTCTAGGCTCATGGGTTATTCTATAAATGTCCTAAGTGTAAAATAGATTTCTAATATTCTTGTTTGTTTATCATTTCTCTCCATGACCTATTTTTTGTTTGCTAGGTGATTATGAGCATCTGACAATCTTTCTTTCTTTCTTTCTTTCTTTCTTTCTTTCTTTCTTTCTTTCTTTCTTCTTTCTTTCCTTCCTTCCTTCTCTCTCTCTCTCTCTCTCTCTCTCTCTCTCTCTCTCTCTCTCTCTTTCTTTTTTCTTACTGCCTGTCTTTGCATTAAAATGTCACCTTCATTGGTCAACAGAGAATTCATGGTGAGATCATCCTCTCCTTCTGCCAAACCCTCTACTGACCCTCCCTTGACCTGGCTCTATACTGTTTGGTCTCTTCCTTCCTGCCTCAGTTTCTCCCTCTCTAAGGGTATATATTATCAGGAGGCTTACATAAATGCTGCTGTTTCTGCTATGATGATGCTCATAATGGCTTCCATTAAGATGTCATTCTTGCCGGGCGGTGGTGGCACACGCCTTTAATCCCAGCATTTGGGAGGCAGAGGCAGGCAGATTTCTGAGTTCGAGGCCAGCCTGGTCTACAGAGTGAGCTCCAGGATGGCCCGGGCTATATAGAGAAATCCTGTCTCGAAAAAAAAACAAACAAACAAACAAAAGATGTCATTCTTATATTTTTAGACAAATTTTCTTTTGATTTCAGAGATAATTTTTATCACCTACCTGGGAACATGATGTCTGTGCCTCTGGTTTTATTCTTCACACATTTATGTTTAATTGTGTTTAATAGACAAACATCATTGGATGCTCTCACACTTGTGTGTGGCAATATTACCATTATACACCTTACTTCCAAAGGGTAGACACAGAAGTCTGCAGGCAGTAATCACTCAAATATACTCATGGTGGTATGAGTGAGAATGTCCCCCATAGGTTCATATATTTGAATACTTTTCCCCTGTAGGGAGAACATTTGGGAAGTATTAGGAGGTTTGTCATTGCTGGAAGTAGTGGGCCATAGGGGTGGGAGAGTTGAAGCTTCAAAAGCCCATGCCAGGCCATCATCCCTCTTGCTCTTGAATCATGCCTGAGGATCAGAGGTGAGCTCTCAGCTACTACTTCAGCACTATGCCTGCCAGTGTGATACCTTACTCCCTGCCATGATGGTCATGGACTCTAGTCCTCTGTAACCATAAGCCCCAAATAAACCCTTTTATATGTTGTCTTGGCTATGGTGTCTTACTACATAAATAGAAAAATAACTAACACAATAACCCTCTTTATTTAAAAACAGTGTTTTTCAGTTGAGTCTTATAAGCATCACTACAAATTTAGCTATTTGGAAACATCTGTCATTATCACTACGATGAGTCACATGATAAGGTTCTTAAATGTTTATATTTTTTAATCTTTTTTATATCCATAATTTTTGACAAGAAGAAAATGTTTGAAGCTTCTTTCGATGGCTGTCAATGAATTACTTTTCCTAGTATTTTGTTTCTGTTAATTAGAACCTCATTTCTCACATTATTCTTGATTAACCAGCAGGGAGTGTGTTAGCTTCAACATCACCTTTAACCGAGAAGCCCAGGATTCAGAAAGAGCTCTGCTTCCAGCAGCCATACCCCTAACCCCCACCCCGCTCTTTTATCTAAGGCAAGAAAGGCCCTGGTGCCTTCTGTTTCCCTGGGTTAGAACCTTGTGTGCTGATATTAGCCTAGTGGATTAGATTGGCATACAGAACAGCTGCTTTTGCCTCTGTTGGCATAAATTTAACAAGCCCCATTGTCTTATCAAAGAGGCAGAAATAGAAAACACATTAGAATTGAATTCTGTTTTATTTGTTGGACTTGTAGAATATGAGATTTCTATATAACATAAAAATATCTGTCATAAATATCAGGTGACTGCTTGTGGAAGCCAACAGCTATGCTCTCCTGTATCATACTCTTCAAAATCTCAAACTCAGTATAATTATGTCTTTATGTATGAGTTTTACTGTTTGGTTAGCATGAGAAAAACAAACTATGTATGCCAAATGACACAACTATTCCACATATGTTTTTAATAAACAATTTGGTTCTATCCTTGATGGGTTGTTTTAGGAATGTTGAGGAAAAATTATAAACTGTTCCTCACTACTTTTCTATGGGAAACTCTGTATTATAGGTTTATCTCCCTAAAGTCCTTTACTTCTTTAAAAGAGTTGGACTCTCCTTGAAGCAGTGAATGAGTCCCTGCTTTGAGGACTGTGTCCCAGCATTGGCCCCTCCTAAAATGTGAGCCAATAAACTCCTTATGTATGTGCTGCTCATATTTTAAATATAAACTTCTGTCTAGCAAGACCCGGTAGATTGTGCTTATGCAATATATTTATTTTAATTCAAATTCAAGATACTAAGGCCACCTTTCTAGTTAACCTAAATTACACTGTAATTTAATTTTATTACCTAATAAATGGCCACAGTCTTTTAATATATGTCATCTAAGAGCTGGTGATGACAGTTTCCCTGTGAGCCTTAGAAAGTTGCTGAAGGGATAGGACACAGGGCTCAGCCTTGAGGAAACACCATGCTGTTTCTAATATGCTTCTGTGGTGTTTCTGCACAGGACCCTCCAGACTGACTTTCAGCATTGCGGCTACAGTCAACCTCCCTCACAGTGACATTGCTGTGGCAGGCACTGGGGTGGGTCTCCTGTGTCTAGAACCTTCTACTTCCTGCTGAATAGTGAAAGTCTGTACTACTCCATTTTTAGCAAGAACCAGGCGTGATGAGCTTGATATCAAGCCATGCTGAGTATACTGAGGTGTTTCTTTGCTTTGTTTGTTGTTGTTGTTTTTTTGTTTTGTTTTCTTGTTTGTTTGTTTTTATAGAATCAGAATAAACTTTCCATATGTCCATTTAAGGAGTAAAATCACTGGAAATACATCAATTAAATGTGCTTTGATTTAATAAAATCAAACTACTTGTCTCTTTGACACTCTTTCCTCCCCCCTACTCTCTCTCTCTCTGTCTCTCTCTGTCTCTCTGTCTCTGTCTCTGTCTCTCTCTGTCTCTCTGTCTCTCTCTGTCTCTCTCTCTCTGTCTCTCTCTGTCTCTCTCTGTCTCTCTCTGTCTCTCTCCTCTCTCTCTTCTCTCTCTCTCTATATATATATATATATATATATATATATATATATATATATCTCACTCAGCTATATTCAGCTTTTATATATTATAAAGTACAAGTACAAGTAAAGTACAAGTCCTTCTTAACATGCAGGCCACCACAATCATATTTTGTGTGTAGATGTACCATCCCCTTCAGCCAGAGTGTGGCCTTATCTTGATGCAGACTTTTCACATCTAGTATATTAAAGATCCAGAAAAAACTTTTGATGAATACAAGGATTTAGAGGGAAAAGACCTTCTAAACAAGAAGACCTGAAGTTTTAGGAGACACCCAGAGAAAGACAAACAAAAGATTCTATATGATGAGAAGGAAAGAAAAGGAAGCATGCTTTCATAAGTCACCAGTTGAAGTAAGCTTGGAGACATCTTTCTTCAGCCCTCTAAGAAGTATAACCATGTCAATTCTTGGTTATGAGCCTCTATCACCTTACTGTGGTGAAACAGAATTAAGTTCCTTTAATCCAACAACTTGACTGCAGCTTTGTGCATCTGCCTGGGGAAACTGAGACACCCTGCATCTGACATTTTGTCTGTCTGGTTTTTGTACTGTTTTCCTTTTCCCGAATGTTTCTCTCAGATGCACTATAGAAGTCTCAGGGAAAGGCCACTTTAATAAAATTAATATAGATAACATTTAATGCAAAACAAATGTCTTTAGGCTCTTTCATATTGATAAATAAAAACCTTGTAAGTAAAAATGCATTGTGGTTCAGTTTGGTGGGGCATGCTGAAATCTCAGAAACTGGCAGGTAGAGCAGGAGGATTGCAAGCTGAGGCCAGCGTGTGGAAGAAAAGTTCTATGTTGGTAGATTGGGAAACTGAGTAAGTTACCTGTAATAAAGAAGTGCTAAAAAATTATCTTACATACTGAGACAATTTTGGAGACCTTGAAGACTTTTAGTGCATAATATCCAGTTGTAAGCAATTCTGTTTCTCAGTGTGTAATGCAGAATCCTGCCACACCTTCTGTTTTGTTTGGAGGGAAATCATTCCTGTGTTCTTTAAACAGAGCTCTAAGAAGCTCACTTTTCAAAATGAAGGTTTGTCTATACAAAGTTGCCTGATTTGAATGCAGGTCACCGTGCCTCTCATTAAAGCCAATGAAACCCAAGGTAGACACTTGTGCACCCCAGGCAATGCACAACCCCAAGTCTGTTTATTTGCTTCTTAGTTCTAACCTCCCTCTTTCGTAGCTAAGGGGAAAGCAATGGTACACGAGAAGGTCCTTCATATGGCTATTTGGCTTCGGTCTTCTTGTAGCAATAGTGACACTTGTCAGAACATTGTATATACAACGGCACCTATAATGGTGTTTCTACAAGTGACAAAAGGCACGTGAGTTACTGATACAAACCAAAGTATGAGCTTTGTCTCCAAGCTTCTGGGAAACAACCTCAGTCTCAGGCATCAATAAGCTCATCCACTGGAATATGATGCTGTATAATAGTCAGAGCTCAGACTGAATGAGTGCATCTGGTACATATTCCAGTGCTGCCACACCTTAGAGGACAGACTCTGACACTTCCTACTCAGGAGCTGTTATTAAAGATGTTATGGGGAACACCGAGCTTTGTTAGAGGTTCCACACCTCCAGCTGTTTGCTGTAGGTCTTAGGCTACATGAAGATACTCATGACAAATTAAAAGATGTTATATTTTAATTGCGAAAGCATATCTTCCTGACCTTGACAGTTGGACATTTTCCTGAAATCTATCAGCCAAAAATATCTCATTTACAATGTACAGTGCTAGAGTCTTGTGCCTAACAAATGAAGTAATACTCTAATATTTTATAAAACTATGTCTTCTCATTTACATACACACACAGAGAGAGGGGGGGAATGAATTAAAATTATTTAGGTATGAAAGATCCACATTTTTCCTAAGCCTGCCAACTTCCAGATTTGGCGTAATAACAACAATGCAGAAGACAGATTAAATAAGAGTGTAGCAGTTTTAAATGATGTGAAGATAATTGCTCCACTACATAAGTATTACTTTTAACAAGCAGCTGTTTTGTTATTCACATTTTATTTGTGAATATGGCATGGCTATGAAGTGTATTTTCTTAGAGGGGAAAGAAAATGTGTATGCCAGTAAAGTGAGGTCGTTAGTACAGGAAAATGAGTTTGAAGCATGAAAGGTATCTGGCTGGTTGACTCTACTCATCTCTATGCGCATACACCTGAGGGAAGTTTCTTTACTCACCAACTTTCTGTTGACAGTTTCTGTTATTAGTATTTTGCCTGATAGAAAGTAATCTCACCCCATGGAGGTAGATCTGTGTAGACTAGGTATGCTCCACGGTTGGTGATTCAGTCTCTGAGAGCTCCAAGGGTTCAGGTTGGTTTACTCTGTTGATCTTCCTGTGCAGTTCCTATCTCCTTAGGGCCCTCAATCCTTCCACCTATTCTTCTTTAAGAGTCCTCAAGCTCCATCCACTGTTTGGCTCTGGATATCTGTATCTGTCTGAGTCAGCTGCTGGTTAGAGCCTCTCAGAGGACAGCTTGCCGGTCTGTTCTCAGGCTGGAGGTTTAGCTCCTGGGAGCTCTGGTTGAATCTTTTGATACTCGTTCTAAAAAGGACAAAAGCACCCTCACTTTGGTCTTCCTCCTTCTTCTTGAGTTTCATGAGGTTTATGCGTTGCATCTTAGGTATTGTGTGTTTTGGGGCTAATATCCGCTTATCAGTGAGTGCATACCATGTGTGTTCTTTTGTGATTGGGTCATCTCACTCAGGATGATATTTTCTAGCTCCATCCATTTGTCTAAGAATTTCATGAGCTCATTATTTTTAATGGCTGAGTAGTACTCCATTGTGTAAATGTACCACATTTTCTGTATCCATTCTTCTGTTGAAGGACATCTGGGTTCTTTCCAGCTTCTGGCTATTATGAAAAAAAAAAAAAAAAAAAAAAAAAAAAAAAAAAAAAAAAAAAAGAAAAGTAATCTCACCCTGCCCTTGCTGGCGCATCCTGAGGCCACAAATCATTCCTTTTACAAAGTGTTCATGATCAAACCAGATCAACAGCCATTCCTTCACCCTTCAAGTGTTCATGCAAACTCTATTCCACATTAAAAAAAAAAATGGCTTTAATTGCCACAGTCGGCAACAATGGCCACTGGGATATGCCCAAAGGACCCATGGAGCTCTCGTTTAAGGGAGAACACGAAAGTTGTCTGCTTAATAAAGAAAAGACAGGACAAGTTGGTTCAAACCTGTATTGACAACATGGGTGATAGAAGCAAGAGGATCAGGAGTTCAAGGTCATCCTTGGCTACAGAACAAGTTCAAAGTCAGATTGAAATGTGAAACACAGTCTCAATAAAAAGGAAAAGCAGAAAAAGAGAGAAAGAAGTGGAAATCATGCCTGATGAGTTTAATAAGATCTTTAATCAACACAAATCTATCCATGAAATTATGAAGAGAAAAGAAACTTGAGCAAACAGCATTCACAGATAACATCAGATAGCAGGAGGCTCAGGTACTCTGTGTGATGAGGGTCTGGTTGAGATAGACACTAAATTACAGGCAGGCTGTGTGTGGCTTGGGGTGTTGAGGTGTAATACTTGTAACACAGAGAGGAATCACTGTTTAGCTAATTTTTGTCAATATCTAGTAAAAATGGCTAAATTTGAGTTTTTTCTGCATGGTTCTCAAAAACACTAATTTCTTTTGACAAATGCCTTTTACTAATCAAAAAGATGTCCAAAAACATGCAGGATCTGTTTTTTGAGTCTATTTTTATAACAAATTCTCTAGCTTCCTTCTTGTCTTGAATGAGTTTGCAGTTTAAATGGAAGTGCAGTGAAGATCCAACAAAGAAAAGAATAATTGCTGAATTAGAACTTCAAAATGTTAAATACATGGATAGTGTAAGAGAGAAGGAGAAAAATAAAGTTCTCTAATGGATCAGTTGGAGCAAAGTTTGGTAATTTATTGAATTATTAGTTCATGCTACAGGTGAAGATTGATATTTCTTTGGTGATATTTCTAGACATACATATGTCATACTTGTGTCCAAGCCACCTTCTCTGGTAACTCCCTCCCTCCACTCTGTAATCATCACAAATCTTTACCCAGTATCCTTACCCTTCCTTACTACTCCCTATTATAACTTGAAATCAACATTTAATTTTTTTCTTCATGTTTCCCTTTTTTAATTTTTATTTTTTTACTTACACATATGAGGGGAAATGTGGTAGTCGTTTTTCTATGGTTTAGCACAGTTTTTTCAACATGATGACTTACCGTTCCATTTATTCGCAAGAAAACTATATTATTCCACTCTCTTTTATGGCTGAATAGTATGCCACCATATTGCACATTTATATTTAATCTTCATATATGTCACATGTTTTATAACCATGCATCAGTTGGCATCATTGAACAGAGCATGTAGGCACCTATTTTCTTTAGATGTATACTCAACTGTTATAGATGGATCAGCTGGCACATTTATAGTTTGGGGTGGGCCATCAATATCCCCACAGTGATTACTGGCTTTTAGTCTCAGCAGTTTTGTGCATGAGTTTTCTAAGGGATTGATGACTTTAGTAGCTGCAGTGTAGGAGCCCCTGTCCTCTTTGGTGATGTCTGCTTGGAGGGGGGACTGCAGGAAGATGTTGTGGAATGTCAATCACCAACAGGTAGTATAGCTTGTCTTACTCCCTCTCAAACCTTTGAATCCAGAAAAACAAGATTGCTCATCCTGCAGCATCTGCAGTCCCATGCACTAAAATGAAAGTGACCTCTCATATCTCATATCAGACTGCTTCTTCTAACATTGGAGAGTCTGACTGTTTTGTTTTAGAGTCTCTCCATGGCCACAAGAGCTTTTGAGCAGATAAGCACTGGCTCATTGATACTTAGTTCACTGGTATTTTCTAAACATTCTTGAGACATAAAAGTGCTGGGACCTTTGACTTAATGCCATCAATTCCAGACAAACTTCTCAAGATGCCCTCCAACCCTACAGGCCTGCAACAGAGAATATGGGGCTTCTTGGTGTATCAGTGAGCAGAACCCAGCTCTGTGTCCTGAACACAGTTCTGCACAGGGTCTACGATCCTTTTTTTCCATCTTTGGTTCACCTCGTTCTCCACCCTTTACTGTTCAGGTTTACCTGTGTTCTCTCAAGCTTCTCGCAAGGACCTTGAGCACTACTCAGCAGTCACTCACCCCATGTGCTACCGACCTCAACAATTCTTTATTGTGCCTCGTGTCTGATAGTGATTTTTTTTTTAATAAGCACACCTGTGATTTTAAGCATTGTCTTATTTTTGTTATTTGTAAAACGTGCTCTTGAGAAAAGATGGTGCTGTAGACATATTTGTCAAAGACAAGATGACACTGTGTCTAACTTGCATTTTACCTTCTTAGGGCATTTCATTTATTCTGATTATATTTAAAATCACATTCATCCTGGAGTCTAACTCTGACTCCATGTTGGAGAGTGCTGCGAGCACCGTGTCAAAAAAATCCAGGCTCTCCCACAAGCTATGTGTGAAAGCATGATACTTCTATAAATGCCTGCCAGGAATGTAGTAAGCAAGCCTGGAACACAAACTTCACACAATTGCTAAATTTATACCAGTGTCTAAAAGTACGCACGCCTGAAAACTCTGTGATTCTATAATGAGCTCTATAGAACTTTAAAGGACAGCAGATACCACTGTTCGAGAAATACAGGAGGGAGCTGGGGGGGGAGGAGTGTCTCTTAGGTAACTGAAATTTGTTGAAGTAAAATATAATGAATAAAGTTTAGAAAGTTAAGAAAAACACCTACCACAGGTTTCAATCTACAGTATAGTATGTCAGAATATTGGGAGTCCTGATTGGTGATTTACAACAGCAGAAAGTGCTTGCAGGCCTGGTAAAACCTCTGCTCTTGAAACAGAGTGACTGTCACCTTGTTGCCTTTTGCCAGTAATTCTAAGCTACTCATCTTCTCAAATCACAAATGCTTTTCTATGAGCATGTTGTCGTTCCAGTGTGAAATGCTTGAACACTGGCCCTCTAGTGTATGGTGCTGTTTGGAGAGATAGGGGGACCCACAACATCTGGAGGCCAGCTAGGGAGGGGCTCCTGGTGGTGAGTTTGAAGGTTGTGTTCTCTTCTGTCACAAACAGGAGATCATTGTCACGTGACTCATTTTCACTGTCTCCAGGGACGCCTTCCATCACCTCCTCGCCGTGAGTCAACACAAAAGCTACCTCTCTTAAGCTACTTCTGTTCTGTATTTTGTGGGAGTAACAAGAAAAAGTTTTAATATGGATCATAAAGTTTTATATGTCATATGTAAATATATGTCTCTTGGTGTGTGATGAATTTTTAAATATGTGAATGTGTGTGTATCTGTGTCTGTGTGTTAATACACTGGAATCCTCATGGTCTTCCAGTTCAGACATCTTTTTTGCTTGACTTTACTCCTTTATGAACCTTTGATTTCACATTGTCTAGACTCTCAATAGTTTGTACAACGTCATTTCATTTTTCCCTATTTGAAATTAATCAAGTATTTTATTTAAATAAAAACAGATGAGAAATGAGAAGCCACAGTTTTGCTCTCAGACACCCTGGGCTTCCTCTCCCTTTCTCAGCTAGTGCTGCTCCTGATTTTCATGTAGTATCAGCACTTACATGTCCACTACTTGCCTTTAGTACTAAAGTTGGCTAAAACCCCTTAAGAACATGCCAAAGATAAAATCATTGTCACTGTTTTCAGGTTGCACAGAAACTTCTCCCAATGATAACCCTGCCGGACCTGATCACTATGCATGTCCTGCACCCCACCCTCTACTGCAAATCTATCTACTACTGGAGATCCGGAATCTCTGATTTGTTATTCTTGTCGTATAGTTATCCATGTCATATAGTCAAGAGGTGTTTATTGGATAGGAAAATAATTGTGTTTTGCTTTTAAAGGGCCTCAGTGTTCTCATGTCTCAGTCAACCTGAACAATGAGAAAATTGCTGACAAGAATGATCTCTCCTCTCTCTTCCTTCCAGTTTTGCTTCTTAAATTCTTGCTATTTGAAGTTTATTCTTCACAACAGTGTTTACCATTCCAAGAAGCTTGTAACAAATGAAGAGCGTCCATACTTCTTCAAGTTGAATGTCATCTTAATACATGATTCACACACACATACATTAATCACTAAAAAACTTTTTTGCTCAGGAAATATTTGAAAATTGAATTCCTTTAGTGGGAAGGTTTTGATGGAGGTAAGTGAAAAAGTCCAGAAGCATCATTCTACATCAGGAGAATTCCTTAAATTATTAAGACAACAGATATTTTTCCAGAATCAACTGTATCCTGGAAAAGTGTTCTGGACACTTTGTTAACACAGCTTAGAAAGGAGAGTCAACATGACTGAGAAACTTTCAGTTGGGAACCTTTCCTATTGAAAATCTCTGCCTAAACAAGACCTGAACAAGGCAATACTAACATAGAAGTGAGAGATCTCATGGGTCCCCAGTGCTAGACAAAGCAATTAAGATATACTGAAAGCAGGAGAAATAACCATCCCCAGAGAAGGAACCCTAGTTGGTAAACAATATCAAGTGGTCAACACTGAATTCACAGATATATAATTAACAATAACAGGTTTGAACAGGTTATGTTTATATATTTAGACATATATAACAATAGCAATTGAGGGGGGAAAAAGGCTATGAGTTAAAAAGGAACAAGCAGGAAAGTTCCATGTGAGGAGATGGAGGTAGGAATGGGAAGGGGTAATACTAAGTATTTAGATTTTAATCTCAAGATAGATTTTAAAGCAGATAAATATCAGAAGAATGTTCATGAAATTTAATTGGTGCAACAGAAATTTAACCGGTTTAAATAGAACATTTCAGTTGGAATAGTAATCATTGTAGATGGCAGAGATAGTTGTATATATATGCATATGTGGGAGCAAGAAACTGTAATGATAAGAGTTGTGTGGACTCGGTTATGAGGTGTCCACATCTTTGGGAACATGTCTTCCATTTGCCTGAGAGGCCGTTACCAGGTGACACACATCTAGGTGTCTCTACTCATCAAACCCCTGAGAGCCTGATTAGAATGACAAAAACTCTGCCTTTCTAGCCCCATTCTGCACAGGAGTTTGGTCTTCTCCTGTTTTAGGACTCAGTGTCAATTGGACTAACACACTTACCAGTCTTATTACTCAGATTCTAACATTTGACTAAGTCAACAAACCTTGAGTAAACTTGAAATCTGGGGATTGTTGTACTTGGTTCCTTCTTTCCAAGTCTTGAAGCATCAACACAAATGAATCCTGAATAAGAGCTAGAAGTAGACACTGTTGTGAAGCACTTAACCTTGACCAGAGTTCTATAAACATACTAAGTCTGCTCCATTTAATAATGTACTCACTACACATAGGAGATACTTAATATTTATGCTCATGAATGGTACCTTGTATATATGAATATATTTGGATCATGTATATTCTTGGGGCCCATGAAAGCCAGGAAAGGACAACTTTGGAACTAGGGTTACAGATGCTTGTGACTGTCCATTTGGGTGCTGAGAATCAAACTCCGATCCTCTCTCTGCAAGAGCAGAAAGTACCCTTAACCACTGTGTCATTGTTCTAGCCCAACATTGACATTTATACTAATCGAAATTAATAAAACTGAAATCCACATCTTGGGAACATCCAGACGTGACCCAAGTACTCAGTAACTGTTGGCAGCTCTGGTGTTGAACTTGTCCGTCATGAGGAAAATCTGTGGGGCAAGGCTGCTCTCAAACATAACTGGGCATACCGGGTACTAAGGGTTTTCAGAGACTGTGACTATCAAGAATAAACAATAATGAACATGTTCTTAAATAGTTGTAGGCTCTTTAGGACAGATGAAATTTCTCCAGGCACTTCTTTTAAACTTGAAGTTTCAACAGTGAGAGCCCAAAGGTGTAATTTAAATTGTACTATTTTTTTTTCTGATATCTCAATTAACCTTTTGTGCGTTTTAATATGTTAATATTTCCTCTAGCATAATTTTACAAAAGTTAGGGATGACTTAGTAGCTAAGAACACTCCTTGCTTTTCCAGCGAATCCAAATTCCATTGTCCAACATTCACCTGAGATGGCTCCCAACCCAACCACCTGTACCTCAAGGTCCAGGTGATCTGACGCCCTCTTATGTCCACCAAAGGAAACTGCACACACATACACAAGAAATAAAATCTAAAGAACTAATTTCATCAAACTTGAAGAAAGAAATGTGTATTGAAGTGCAACATCTTTTGTCAATGGTCTTTGTTAGTTATGAACCCTTGTCTCAATGACCAATACATGATGGCTAGCTCTTCCTTTTCATCTCTTACTCCAGCAGTGCAGGTGGTAGATTAATATTTGCTGTAATTTTAATGAACTAGAAGTAGAATATGTTACCCAGACAGATAAAACAACAACAAAAGCAGACTTCACAATTACTTATGAAATCGTAATAGAGCATTTATAATTACTTAAGAATTCTTTGAGGGAGATTTCCCAACGTTTTTTCCAACCATATTGAAAAGTGTAACTTAACATACAGAGTACATGAGAAAAAGCAGACTTGGACTACTAAAATATGCCTTTTTCCCTCTATAGTGATATTTTAGAACCAATTTTGATTTCTATCTTTAAAAGGACTAAATGATAACAGGAAATAAAATGCTTTCAAATTGAAAGCTACTTTATTAGTGGGCACATTAAGTTTTAAAAGCATACCATTAATTAAATAGAAATCCATGTCCCTCTTGCTTTTGAGTGAGAATACTTAGAGAACAACTGTCAAAATTTCTTACATTTCTGATACAGAATGCATGCCATGCACTTGCTGAGTTTTCTTACCAGTTTCATTCGCTGTATCCACTCTCCCTAATGCAGCTTATCAGAATTCTTCCCCATCAATTTAAGAGAACAGGCTTTTGCTCTTATCTATTATGCAAAACACAGTTGTAATTCCTAAAAGCTGTTCATTATAGATTTATCACCACTGGCTTCTATTTGTCTAGACGACTATTTAAATACCCACTCCTTCTACTCCAGTTCTTAGGAACTCTTTATATTTATGTGTTTGGCACAGAGATTTCAGTTCTAGCTTCCCTTCCAGACTCAACTTCAATGCCTAGTCTCAGGCAACCATAGACAGCCACAATAGACAGTATCCATGCAACAGACAGACCCTTCTGGGGGTCACTAGATTCGGTAAAATGACTCTACATAGTATTTCATGAACCATCAAGATGGAAGACCAATTAAAAACTAAGTTTGCCTGTCCTTAGAGATACAGGGTGGTCACACCTTCCATTAAAGCAGTTGAAAAGCCACATCAACAGCCAAACATGGAGAAGAGGGGAGATCAGGGTATAACCAGGCTCTTCACTCCCTCTGCCCCTACCCTCACAACAAAGCATCTACTCTGTTTATTTAGAGAATGTACAAGGCAAAGGTGGACCAGGTCATGAAGATCTGATTAGACAACAAATGTTCTCATTGCAATATTAAGAGGGACAGTAGGCTAGGAAATTAGAAATAGCAAAATGATGGCAGCTGCTCAGCCATCTAAGTATTATTCAGTAGGGCCATGAGAAGAGATAGGCTGGCTATCTAGGGCTGCCATTAGGTTCCACACAATTTGGTAAGAATAATATTAAGCGACAGACGGATGTTGCTGCTTGATTGGTAAACACAATAAAACCCCCACATTGTACCTATGTAACGATGAAACTTAACCTCTTTCTTGATTTATTCTTCTTCTTTATGTCAGACATTTGGAATTTTAAAGGAAACAGAGAAATAATATAAAAATAGTTTGTATGCTTGCACCTGATCGACTAGATGCACCCTTACCCAGGGAAGCTTTTCTCCGAATCTCCTCAGTTGTGTTCATTTCATCTTAATGACAACATAGAGTCTGGGAACTTTCTTACATAATAAATCAAATGGAGATTTAATACCTGTTCTTTTCCTAAGCACAAGTGTTTAACTAGATAAACTAATGATCTTGCCATGTCCACAGCAAAGTCGCCGTGCTCACTTAACCGAGAATCTGGTACAAACAATGATTTTCAGAAGCCACCTAGGAAAATTATTACTTTTAGGTGCTAAAGTTCATTAGATTAACTGTTTTTATATCAAGATACTTGACAGAATTTGAATTTCTGTCAGAAAAGTATAGGAGAATTTTTTTTTAAGAATACAAATCCATGGAGGCTATTGAAGCCTGGCTACACTGGCTTCCCAGGAGAGGGTCTTGGAGTTGTATGCATGATACAAGTTACGCAAGGTAGACCTGCAGGACTGGGGAAGAAGAAGGGAGCCTGAGAGGTAGGTTCCATAGAGCCAGCACAGCCACTGTGGGCTGCAACTCACAGGATACAGTATGCACAGGCTATACCAACTGGTTCAAACCTGTCTCCAGCCCCAATGGATGGGGGTATAAGTATGGGGAATGCTTGAGCAGGTAGGAAGCCTTGTGGTTTTAATGGTTTAACTCTGTTGAGTGTCATCACAGCAGACTATGGCACCGTCTGTGGGTTCAGGTTCTTTTCCTGGGATGCTGTTTTTCCCCTACTGAGACCATTTTAAGAGCAATTTAGTGTTCATTGGAATTCTCAAAGATAGAGTGCATTATTTGAAGAATATGTAAGATGCTCATGTTTACAATGAGTTCTCAGAAGATTTTAATTATTTTCTTTATGAATAACAGGCCCATGAATCTCTGGTGAAAAGCACCTCAGCATCTCTTGTTTTGCTTATTGGGAAACAGCAGAGTGTGCTACATATCAGATATCTGCTAGGAGACTTCTCAGATGGAGGGTCACTCATCACCTTAAGAATGAAAACTCTATGTTGAATTTGCATTGTAGACAGTTAAAGAGGTTGAATACTCTTTACCAATATTTCTTGATGTTGCAAGTATTATTTACAGTTTTTCTTTGGAAAATATCTACTTGGTTCTTCAACCTACTTGAGATTGGTGTTTTTTCTTTTTCTCTGATTAATTTTTGGCAATTCTGTGGAGATTGCAGATGTTACCTGCTGCCATATGGGTAGCGGCACTGCCCTTCCCCCAACTCTGCGCATGCGCTGTCTCTTTGCTTTGGCCATACTTATCCTGTTTGTCCTGAGACCCTTTATTTCATGTGATCCTGCTTGTAGATTCTTGTGGTAATTTTCTGTGCTTTGAGAATGCTATTGCCTGTGCTTGTGTCTTGAAATATTTCAAAATTTGAGGACTTACATTTGTTCTTTGATCTATTTTGAACTGATGTTTTGAGCTAGGTTAGAGATAAAGATTTAGTTTCATTCTACTTGTGGATACCGAGTCTTTCTGGATTGTGGATGGTGCTGTCATTTGTTTCCCATTGTGTTTGTTTGTTTGTTTGCTTTTTGGACAACCTTTAATGTCCATCTTACTTCAGATAGACTCAATTCAAGAAAGCAAAGGAGGACATATGTTGGTGACGAATTGGGTGGGGAGGATCCTTGTTCACTGCTGGATCCTCCCCAGTGAGGATGTTAACTGGTGAAATGTTAACTGTGCAGCCACTGTGGAAAACCAGTATGGAGCTTCAGGAAATGTTACAAATAAAACTACCATATGAGTCCAGCCTTAATGCTCTAGCTGATGCTCAAAAACTGTAATTCTATGGCAAAGATATTCATTTATACATTTAAATCCATGGCTTATGATGATAGCTAGGAAATAGAGGCAGTCTGATATATATATATATATATCACTGAATAAAGAAACTGTGGTGTATACAAAATGGAATTTTATACATTTGCAAAGAAAAATGAAATCACTAAATCTACAGTAATATGTGGGGAACTTTGGATCATTGTGTTAAGTGGATTGTGCTGGATTTGGAAAGACAACAATACATATTTTTGCTTACCAAATGAAGAGCCTCATTTGATAAGTGTTTATGTGCAAGTGTATGTATCAAGACATGTGGTCTCAGGACCACCAGAGTAAAGGAAAAATATTACGTAAAGGCAAAGGATGAGGTGGTTTAAATGAGAAACAACCCCTATGGACTCAGGTATTTGAACACTTGATTCTTTGTTACTAGTGATGTTTAGGGGAAGTAAGGAACTCTTGGTAGGTAGAAGTTGGCAGGGATGTTCATCACTGGAGGTGGGAGGAGGAAGTGTATCACTAGGGGTGGTCTGTGAGGGTTTGTATGGAGATGGGGAAGAGGAAGTGCACTACTAGGGGTGGTCTGTGAGGGTTTGTAGCCTTCTTAACTTCCTGCTCAATGTTTGGTCACTTGATGCTGCTGTCTACCAGTGTTAACTCCATCCCTCTTATACCATAATACAAAATAAAGCTTTCTTCTGGTCATGGCATTTTATCATAGCACCAGAAGTGAGCAACTCAAGAGAAAAGATGGATGATGTTATTTGAGTAAAACGAAAGCAGACAGGAGCTACTGGGATAGGGAGGGCAGTAAAAGCCGATGGGGCTGGGGTATGCAGAAGGCCATGAGGAGTGACTAAGAGCAAACTATGAAGAAACAGTGAAGCCTACTACTGTTTTTTTGCTAATTTTAAAAACTTAGTTTAAAACTGAATATAAAAGGATACTTTGTAGGCTCATGGGTAATGTCACTGATCTTTTTAGATATATTTCTAGATATTTTTGTAGTTTGTTTTGTAGTTTGTGAGAGAAGTCTATTAAAACAAAATGTCCATCTGATGCCTAGAACGAAAAATAATGATAATAAAATGCAACCCAAAATTTACATGCCTGTCTAGATATGTGCTGTCCTCAGAATATCCCCTTAGCTGTGGATTTGAATAACTAAAATATTTCTTTGGCCTCTAGCCATATATATGTAGTCAATATCATTTGCCTTTTAAAATTCTTAACAAGGAACCCATTCATCTAATTTATACGGAAGCGTTCGACAACAGCTCCACTGTATAATCACCCACCATCAGCACAGCAAAGAGCCACTATGTATTCATCAGACACCACTATTAATCATGACCAGCTTATAATGGCTATGCTTACATCTCCCTAACAGCTTCACTCTGTCAAAGAAGTCATTGTAGCCTGAGCTAAGAATTTCATTAAGTGCCTATTTTTCAGAGGCAACCCTTGTGAAGAACATGGAAATACATGCACGCAAGCAGTATATAATTGCTCGATTATTTCACCACCACAATTCAGTTGAGAGCTGGCTTTAGCGATCCATCTTTATAATCAGAAACACAGGAGAACTCTTCAAATTTACTTCGTTTTAGAGTGCATCAAAATATCATAAAATAGAAAGAGCTTTAGAGGAACACTAATCCACTCTTAATGGGGGTCTAGACCTTCATCTCTTTAGATGTATCCAAGCAGACAAATTGAAGTGATAATTATAGATGTCAAGCAATGCATCTTAGTCCAGTGCATCCATAGATTTAATATAAATATGACATTTTAATTCTAGGAGAATAGCTGATTCAAGTTTGGGTTTAGAGTCCATTAGTTCATATTATCTTCCAAACATTCCATATGTACACATCCACCTAGGAAAGTATGTCTATGTCCATCTACTATCTTCATTTGAATATGAACAACCTTGCTGAGAATACAAATCAGTTTATTTTCACGGCAAGGTTATGAGTATGGTACATGGATGATAGGTGATAAACAGAAGATTGATATAGAGAGGATGGGAGAAATAGATACATAGATGATAAATGAATAGATAGATGATACATAGATAACAGATAGATAGATAGATAGATGATAAGTAGAAGACTGATATAGAAGAATGGTAAAATTAGAAACATGATGATAGATAGATATTGATAGATGATAAATGTTAATGCATGATAGATAACAAATAGATGACAGGTGATAAGTTAATGATAGATGGATAATATATTGGTGATAGATGGCAGAGAGATTGATAGGTAATAATTAAAATGGATTATAGACATGAATATATTGATGATAGATGATAGATTATGGATATAAATAGATTGCTAAATGACAGGTAGATACGAAATAATAGATAAGACAGATATATACAAATAACAACATAGTTTCTATAGATATCTAAATTTACTAAATAGACCAAATTTTTAAATGCTTAAAGAAATAATTGATTAATTCAGTCTTGAATGAAGAGGTGGGTAGCAAATTAAGTTGGTAGGGTAAAGGCTAGAACAGTGCCAAGATGTAGCCCTAGAAGGTTGGTATGGATTGGTGCTGTGAGGAATGAGGGTGATCATTGGCTGACTGTGGTCAGGCCACACAGGCAAGGCATGAGAAGGGTGACAAGCCAAACTGTCCATCTATCACAGTCTGAACACAGCAGTGCATTGGGATATACAATACAGTGAGAAGCCTTGCTAAGGAAATGTGAAGATTATGTACTATTCAAATAGTGCTCTCCTCCAGGACTGAGGGACTCCACTCCTCTGTGAGCTGACCCAGAGCTGGTGCCTTATGCTCCCACTTACCCTCTACTGACCGTATGATCACAGAAACGGGCCATTTCAAAGGACTGTTCCGAACAGTTTAACTTTACTGTTAGTGAACTACTACTGACCACAAGATAGGATGACATTTCAGATCAGTAGCCCATGATAGACACAGCACTAATCCTAACAAGTGTAACAAACCTTAATCCTAGATAAAACAGTAAACACACACTGATTTTAACAAATCTTTGTTTAAAAAAATGAGTTTGTTCATTTGTTATTTAACTTTAGAAAAACACTTTTATGTGGACTTGACACTGAATTCCCAGTTTCAAAATATAAAGAAGGACCTAATTTTGTGACAACTACTAATCAATTCAAGGTGGTTAAATTGTAGCTTTAATTAAGGTCAGTACATAATATGATTTGCAAAATCTGTTTTCCAATTTATGTGCTGTTTATCACCAAAACCTTCTGGGTTTAACCTTCATTCAAATACATTCACATTATTTTCATTCCTTTTTAACCATAAAATTACAAATTGTAACATTTTATCAATAATATTTGCATTTTAGTACTATTTTCAAAAGAGGAATTGCTTCTTTTATTTCGATCAGTTCTCAAAAATGTAATCAGAATGGAAGCACTTAGAAAAATATCGTATTAATACATTTCATAAACACAGATATTTAAAAAACAGTTTTGTATTTAAAAAGAAATAAAAAGCTTATAAATTTTCTTTCTGTTTTGTTTTGCTGTTAATAAATCCAAATAAATGACATCATTATAGAAATCCATTTTCTGCGGAACTTAAAAGCGGTAGAAATTTGTGGAAGTTCCTCGGAATTTGGAGAAATCTGAAGAAACAAAAAGTGCTACAAGAGCTAAGTGTGGCATACACCACTGAAGTTCTCAAAAACAAGGCAAAAGCGAGGCTGACTGTCTGTTTAAATCAAATGTATAACAATAGCAGGGATAAAACTTCCATTCTTCTCAAGGGAAAAGCTTGGAATGTTTGAAAAGAATATACTAACCTAAGATCAGAGGAGACATGTGCTGACATCAGCCATGGGTTTCCACAGTGGCATGGCTCAGCCACACTGTGGTAACAGTTGTCCTCTCCCAAGTCCCACCTTAGGTAAAGCAGGTTTACTTCACATATTAGCATGTAGCCGGTACAGTCTACTCTGATGAGTGAGCTGCTGTGAGGAGCCATTGTTGTTGTTGTTGTTGGGAGAACCAATAAATCAACCACAGGAAATTGCAACCCTGAAGAAATCTGCAAACTTCACAGCAAGATGGGTGTTGAGAATAAAAGAAGTCATCAAAGGACCACAGTTACACCAAGTAAAAATTAGATACCATGGGTAATTCCAGCTGAAACAGTAATTACCATCTTGATGAAACAAGGAAGGGTACAGACATCGAACTCAGACTGAGGAAATATTTATTATTTTAAAAAGGTTTGCCATTTACTCGACATAAACAACTACACATGTAAAATGTGATGAAAGAATGTAGCTTTCGGTTAAGTCATTCTTCTTTCAGCGTTTTACACACTTTGATATGAATGGAGCATGTAAATTTCCTTAGGTCACATGACATTTGCAGATCTGCTGCCATAACCTATCTGAGCAACTTTTCATATTATGTCCCCACAAATCTTAACATCTCAATCATAATATTCTGTAGAAAAAAAACTAATAATTACTGCAGCCAGGATAATTTTTGTATCATTTTTCTTCCTGAATTGCCCATGACAAGGGACACATTGGTGAACTCTGTGTGTGTGTGTATGTGTGTGTGTGTGTGTGTGTGTGTGTGTGGTGTACCTGTGTGTATGCACAGATTCCCCAAGATGCCAGAAGCTAGAGGGCTAAAGGTAAGGATGCTGAGAGTTGTGAGCTACCCAGTAGATTCCAGAAAATGAACTTAGGCTGTCCTCTGCAAAAGCAAGTACACTCCTGAGACACAGCATGTCTGTGATACAGAGTCTAAAATGACATAGAAGATAAAACAAGCAAGGATTTAGGAAGCAACATGTATATGAAAAGTCTATAATTAAACTATAATAAAATAGATTCAAACTACCAGTACATGGAAATTAAAGTACAATACAATATATTCTAGTAATGTAGAACATTAGTTTTATTTAATCAGATATTTTTAACTTATGTGAACATACATGTTTACCATAGTTCACTCCTGTGAATAAAATTACATGCAAAACTTGTTTCATAATTCTTAACTCACCCTCAGGTTTATAACCTAACCCTTTTCCTTTCCAGTTTACAATTTTTTTCATAATATTTTTATTGTTGTTTGGGAAATTCCTATCATGAACCCTAAGCACCTTACTTCCTAGTCCTCCCAGGTCCACTCTCCCACCCTTTGTATCTCCCCCAAAGAGTTAAAACAGAAGAGAAAAATAAATTCCAATTTCTGTTGCCCATATACTCAGTCCAGTGGGTCAAACTCCCAGTGGCCAGACTCTTAAAGAAACTGAGTCTTTCCTCACCTGCCACTCTGCCAGAATCCACCAATTGTGGAGAGCTATACTCTAGCATCTTATCACAACTTTTAAGAATTCCCTTCAATGGCTTTCTGTCTAGGCTGTTACTTTTGGAGAAGAGGATTGTGGTTGTCACAGAAGTCTTTCTTTCTCAACTGTGAGTCTGCAGTCATCAATACCACAGCAAAAGTAGCTTCCATTGCCTTTTCATTCTGTGAGAGGAGCATCAAGCATGGACTTGCACATGGTTTCTGGTTACAGTTTGGGACCAAGGACATCTACACGGTCTCCAGTATCAGCATGTACTGCAGACCTCAGCGTGATCTCCAGTGGCAGTACAAACCATGCCCCTCTGCCTCTTCATGGGCCATGGACACCATCACAGCATAGGCAAAGACATCGTCATGGCCTCAGGTACTCACATCAAACCAACCAACCAACCTCACCACCACCAGCAACATAGCTCACAAACATTAGCTTTGGACTGCGACACAGACCACAGATGTCATCCACATGACCTTCAATGGTAACACAGGCCACAGATATCAACACAGTCCCAGACAGGGCCCTTGGCAGCAGCCAGAACCTGGACATCACTATGACCTCAGGTGGCAGCACAGGCCACTCACATCAACATGGCCCCTGGTAGAAGCATGCCTTGCTACAGTCATCAGGGTACCCTCAGGTGGCAGAACAGATCAGAGATATCTACATGGCCTTTGGATGTAACTCAGGTCAGAGGTATCAAAATGGCTCCAAGCTGTTAAGACCAGGGATATCCACCAGAACCTCCAGCTTCAATATACCTGGGGCAACTGTACACGAATACCAAAGTTGCCTCCAGGCCAGCATGGACTATAGAGGTCTTTTGAGGAGGTCCAATCCAGAACATCAGCTATTCTTCATCTTGGACATCCTGTCATTGCTCAGAATGAGGGCGATCACAAGATTGGGAAGCATGTTCAGGGGATGTGTCTGAGCGTTAGCTCCAGGCTGCTGCACAATACGCCTACTCAGCAACTATACATTCCCTAGTCCTCAGTTCCTGGCCCTCTCTCACACCTATCACCGTCGAGTCTCCAGTTCCACATCACTGCTCCGTTCCTCCACCTTCCCCACCTCTCCGGCTCATATTTGTTCCTCATAGTGGCATTTAGAGTCTTCAGTATGTCACTCCGTATATTTCTGTCTTCAGTGTTCAAAAAACTTTACATGCAAGTACTCGTTACAATGAGTCTTTGGTCTATTTCAAAGTTTTCTGGTTTCAGACACACCATAAATACCGGACCACTGTGGAGACTCCTCTAGGATATTCTGCTGTTACCCAGAATCAGGGAGATCTTGTGGCTAGGTAGGGTGGGCGTCTGGTGGTACGTTTCATGGGAGCTCCAGACTTCTTTCTCTGTAGACCACCCAGACTGCTTTGTGCTCTCTGTCTCCCAACAGGGCAGTGACTCAGGCTGCAGCCACAGTGGCTCCACGCTGGGCCAACCTGAGGGCCTAGGAGTGGCCCTATGCATTGATGACATCTGGTACTGCAGGACCTCCTCCTCCACTACTCCAGCAGCTCTTAAATGGAGTGGAGGTGTTAGATCTGAGCCTGGGTGATAGCTGAACTGGTCAATGATGCCAATCTGTCTTTCTGGCATTGTGCAACGGTCTGTCTTCCCAGTATACATCTTTGATGATTTTTTTTTCCCATTAAACACTGTCAGTTTATTATCAAGAGCACTGGCATGGCACTAACATATTCAAATCTTAAAAGATCAACTGCTAGATATGAGTCTCTTGGGACATTAGAGAATTAGAAAAGATGTTTTGCAAGATTCTCTTAGTAGGGAGGTGCCGATTCTCAGAAAAGAAAGAAGAAAGGAAAAATAGTGAATCTGAGAATTAGTTAGAATGAGACAATTCTACAAGCCAGAACCATTGGAGTAGAGGTCAATACCACCAAACCACTGTTGAGATTCTATAACAGAGGAAATACATAGGGAATATAGTGGTACCCCGTGATCATCATACAAATGAGCTGCTGTAACTTCCCATGTAGAATTTTGATGTTTGCTATTTTATACAATACATGCCTTTAAAAAGGAATATCTCTGAGCATTAAAATTTCTCTTTATTTTCGGATAATAAATATCATATAACTGATCAGTTTATTTATGGGAACTGAATATTTAAAAATTTTAACTAAAGTTAAATATCCTAAAGATTTTTATATACTCCATGCTCAAAGAGTAAAGATAGATTATTACATATTAAACATAAGCCCTATTAATAGCAGTTGTCAGTTTGCTTCAGTCTATCCTTTCTTAATTACATCACTAATTATTATTTTATGAGTTTTGGTTTATAACTTGTTAACCTCATAAATAACACTGCGCATGTAATGTGGAGGTTGGTTGTCATTGTGAACTTGGACTCAATCTGTATTCATAAGAGAACTGACCTCAAGCGGGTGTGTCTGAAGCTGTTTCTACAGTGGTGTAAATGAGGGGGAAAGATCATTCTGAAGGTAATTTGACCATCCCAAGGCCAAGGCCCTAGACTGAATCAAAATATGATTAGCACAATTAAGGAGAAACTTGACATCTGGGTCCCTGGAGAAGAGAAACCTTTCTGAGGACGAGGTCCATGGAGAGATCTGAGCTCTAAATATAGCTGATGAGTTACTTGGCTTGAAAAGAGCGGTTAAGGGACATGGTTTTCCACATCCAGCAGGAAAGGCATAGAGGCCACACCATCTGTCCTAGTAGGGGAACAAACCCTCAACTTACAGTAAAGTTTGCAGCACTGCAAAGAAATTGCTTTGTAAAGTGCAAGAGCAAAGGGGCCATAGAGTCTTGCCCAGGTTCTTGAGTTCTCTGAATGGTCACATTAGGTTCCCTGCCAGGAGCCCCTGAGGATGCTGGGAAAGATTAGAGCCAGACTTGCCCTTAATCCCAGCAGTTAGAAGGCAAAGACAGGAAGGGTCTGAGTGAGATCACAGTGGAATCTGTCTCAAAACCAAACAAAACAGCAAAGTACCCAACTGCCTTGATCACATTTTTTAACAACAGATACACATAGTTAATTGTAAAAATATGTTTGTGAATATATCTTGTCAATTATAAAAAAAAATCCATTTTCTCAAAGACTGATACGCTTTGCTTGACCTAAAATATTAAAAATGTTTTTCATTAAAACTACATTACTAGTTTTTAAGTTGCATAACCCAGGAAAGAAATTAGAATTATTTATGAATTACAGTAAATCCTTGGCATTTTAAAAATTGATAAATATTAAAAAGACATAAATATTCACAATAAATTAAGTGTGAGATAATCTGGGATTTGTAGAGATAAAATAAACAGTATTCATGATACAGTTTATATTAGGAATCACGAGAACCTAGGAAATAAGAAGGAAAATTATACATTAGTTATGCAAATCTCACATGTAATTACATATGAAATAATAAAATAGAGTTAAACATTAGTAAATGTAAATATGAGTGTAAAATTCAAGTGAATTTGAAAATAAGTAAGATTACATGATTATTAGTTTTTTGTTGGTTTTGTGTTAAAAAATAATTTAATAATTTAGATATAGCTATGCTTACTAAAATACACTTCTGATTATATGATAAAATAATTATGTATTTTGAATTTAAAATAAAGTGAAACATTCATCTTTTAAATTTGTAATATATGTTTAATTATTAAAATATAAAATATATAAATACACAAGTTTTCAATAGATAAAAGAAAAGTTTTAGAAATATGGACCTTAAGGTTTGGCATCTAACAAAATAAGGAAAGCTATGGCAGTCAGATGATAAAAACAAGAAAGATAGCAATAACCTCTAAAGCACAGAGGACAGAGTTGAAGCAACAGAGAAAAGGATGGGTTCAACAGTTAGTTATTGTAACCACTCTGCTCTCTCAGAAAGTGAATCAAAAGATGCAGAATGTAAATTAACCATAATTCCATTAATTTCTGGAAAATGATTGAGAATCTGAGTTCAGATTTAACTTAAATGATGAAATAAATCAAATCAGCCTGGAGTTTTGTTTATTTACATTTTAAAAATGATCCTGTAAGATTTATTCTTTATATCAATACTATCCCACAATGTTCAGGCTTACAAAGGTCTTGCATTACTTGGGTGTCTTAGGGTCATGTCATAGGCTTAGCTATCTTGACATACAGAAGCAACACTCAGCCAGTTACAACTGGAAACCAAATAGCTTCTGTGGTTTATACTTGTGAGAGTCAGATAATATGGAGAAAGGGCATTTGACCTCGGAAAAACCAAATTCATGGCTCACAGTCTGTAGAGGACATTGATACTAAGATCAAAGCTATGAGACAATTAGATTTGTGACTTGTTGGATATAGCACATGGTCTGTCTGCTTCATTTTACCTTCCAAACAAGGATGATAAATGACACTTATCCTATAAAGTCCCCCAAAATGTTGGAATTTACACTTTTAAAGTACATAGACTTGTACATGGTAAACAGTGAGGTTTTAGAAAAGATAAGTTGTTGGCTATTGCCGACTTTTGTAAATTACTACATAATATCAAGAGTACAATTTTAATGAATATCTAATTTAATGAGAATTTCACACAGGCAAACAATTTTCCATTCTTCCTCTGACTTTGAAGGTTTTAATGATCAAATTAACTATAAGTAATAAATGTTCATATATAGCTTTTTCCAATTTATTATTTGGAGAAAATATTAGTTTGCAATTTGTTTTTGCAATTCTTCACCTAAATATTTCTCTCTCTCTCTCTCTCTCTCTCTCTCTCTCTCTCTCTCTCTCTCTCTCTCTCACACACACACAACACACAACACAACACACACAATCTGGAAATAGTTCACTGTCTGGATCATAGAAACTATATTCTTTCTGAAATCTTCTCAACCAAATCCTATTCTCAGCACACTTAAAAGGAATATTAATGATCTAAATTGTTGTGCTGTGGTACAAGTTGAGACTGCTTCCATCATTTCTTCCCTTTGAAACCAATCAATCATGCTCAGTATTATTTCCACTTGTAAAAAAAATAGAAGGGAAGCGAGCAGTCACACCGTATTTAACTGGATTAAATGATATGTTATTTGGCAGATGTCAGCAGGTTGAATCTGAAGGATGGTAGGTTAGCTTTCCTCACTGCTGTGCTTGGCCATTTATAACTGATGTGCATGACACTTTAGATGAGCCTGTCGTCTCTGACACTAAAGACAGGCTTTCACCAGAGTGGCCAGCGAATGAACTCTTGTCAAAATTTGATGTAATCTGCAGTTTTACACTGTTACTCTAGGTCTTCTACTTGTGCCTTGTCCTAGAGTGTTTGCATCTCTATTTATTAACGTGAAATAAATAATTAATCTGCAGATTGGAACTGATACCCTGTATTTTCAGCATGTGAGTGTTGGGTAAATACTTCTTGAATGAGGCCAGAGGCAGTGAGGTAATGCTCTTCTGGGCTAAACTTCTAAGTGTTGAACTTGAAGGAAGAAAGGATATGTTTAATTCCTGATCCTTATGCCTCATACACAGCAGGTGCACAGCAAATATATTTTGCAGCATAAGTAAATAAATGCCTCAAAATAAAAAAGAAAGTCTGGAACTACTGAAAACATCATGCAAGATTAATTTGTTAGGTAGAGTTTGTGTTTTCAGGGACTTTTAAAATGATGTCACATAACAAAAGTATTAGAACCTTAGATTTTTATAAAGTAACTAATTCCTGGTTAAGCACTTTGTGTATATATAATGAAATAACAACCTTCGGAGACACATCTGTTTCCATTAACATGAGAAAAACAGTAACCTATATGGCCCTTGCCTCTGGTGTTAAGTGTAAGGAGTTGCTTCTTATCTGTTCTTCTACATGCTGACCTTCAGATGAGCATTTCCTTATTCAGGTCATGTGCCAAGAGTCAGAGATTCCCTTAGTATGCACATCTTGACCTCCTGACTTAACTACTTTGATCCAGTGTGATCTGTGCAAAGATAAAACAGTAAGGCACACATAGCATGTGAGCATGGCTGTCAACAGGCTTTGGACTCTTCCAATTACAAACTAGCACTGCCATGAAAGGGTGAAGCCATAAACACTGCCCAGGACATGGCCTAAACTCAAAAAAGAAAGATTGATGGGGACATGCTATGCTGTGCTCTTGGCAGACTACGCAGAGAAACCAGCTCTCTAAGTCATGTCTGTCGTCATCCAAACACATGGGATATGCTAGAGTCATTTATTGAAGAGCTGAGCAGTCAAATGTGTTCTATTGAAATATTGGAAACAATATTCCTATTCATAGTGTGCCTTATATTTTTCTTCCAAATTACCCAAAGCCTTCCCCCCAAATTCACATTTTCCCCCCAAATTTACTAGTAACTTACAGAGTACATTCTAAAAGGTCCACTACATATTACTAAACTCTTCTGATATTACTAAACTCCAAAAGGCCTTGGAAAATATTCTGTCTTTCTTTCGTGTTTTCCCAAGCTTTTCAGGATTATAGAGATTAGTCTTTTCCCTGGTGTCCATCAGAAAACTGGATCTAGAGCCCAGCCATCTCTGTTCCAAATGCTGTGAGGAACAGGTTACCTTTGTTACTAAGCTCTCAGCTCACAGGTGTCAGCAGGGACAGTTAGTTCTAGAAAGTGCCACTGTATTTAACACTAAACTAGAATCCACCTTCTTACTGGATTAGCTTGTCATGGGGATCTCTGCAGGAGATCTGAGCTAGGGTTGTAGGAGAAACAGTAAAACAGCAGAAACAGGAGCCATGAGATCAGAGAACATCATCTGTTCATAAGTTGTGAGTGTGTGTGTGTGTGTGTGTGTGTGTGTGTGTGTGTGCCTCCCAAGCTCTGTGTAGCTGAATCTGCTCTTCCCTCATCTTACTTCACAATGGAGCAGCACAATGTACATCCAATTTTATGGCTCTGGATCAGTCACACTAAATCCATGAGGCACAAGGCAAGATGTACAGTTGTGAAGTCCCAAACAGGTGTTCACTGGGTTCCCTAGCCTCCAATAACAAGGCATGACTACACTTCAAATGGTAAATGCTTATTCTCACACCTCATGTCTGAATTCTTTCTCCCTGTTCCATGAGATCTACTGGATCCTCTGGGTTAATCATGGGCCCAAATAAAGAGAAAATCTGAAAGGGAAGTGAAGATAAGATCATTACATGAGCAAGATTCATTGTTAACATGGTGTTTATTTCTGTCATTCTCCTATCTATCCATGAACACAAAATTCCATCATAGAAAGCTCTAGAAGTGATGAGGACTGCTGTAAAGGCTTTTTGTTGGCTCTTTCTATTAGGAAAGCTCTCACACTTGCAGGAAACACATGTGGTTTTTTTTCTCTGTCACATTCTTGATCTGAATACAGGGACAAAAGACATGACAAGGCTGGTGTGCAGCAACAAGGCTGTGGCAGGACTGGTGTGAGCTGCATTTGTGATGACCTCCTGACTTCGCAGTTCACATAACTTCCCTTCCTTTCTACAGAAAAAAAAAAAACCCACAAATTTTCATTATCTAGTAAATTCTGAATGTTGTGATAGCAGTTGCCCATAATAGAATGACTATTAAATGGCTACAGGCCTCTTAGTAAAACTACAGAGAAGATTCACAGGCTAATGTAGATGAGGCTATCTTTTATTAAATTTGAATTTTACATACATATGTAAAGTTGTCTTCCTCAATGAAAGATTGTAATGGATTTTAATGGACCTCACACATCTACACATGATTTAACCTGCTCTGTTTACAATCAATGGATCTATAACGATGTCACCAATCTTATTCCTTTTCTTTCACAAATGGATTATTTATCCATTTGTAGTTTTAATGAAACTTATTTTGAGTTAGTAATAAAACATAAAAATACCCACCTGAGTTGGGTCACATGTGACATGAACATTCTATAATATCTAAAGAGTACGCATCCTCAAATATTTATGATTTCTTTATGGTGAAACTTTCTAAAGTCTCATGTCATTTGGAATGCATAATGCATAATTATAATGTACAGTTGTTCCACTGAGCAACCCCATACCAGAAACCCATGTCACCATCTGTTTGTGACTTAGAGCACAGTGGGCAGCCATTCACCATTCTTTTGTTGTCCATTTGTTTCTTCTCACTTCTGATTTCTCTAGATGTTTATAAATTTAATTATCATTTCAATAAAATGATTTTATAGAATTATTTTATAGATTTTTTAAGTTTATGTTTAAAGTGTTTTAACTGGTCATAACTGATCCTTCCTTCCCTTTTAGACAAGATTGAGCATATCCAAGGTAGTATGACTGTTTTCCTTCTCCTTTATGTTATTATATTTTCTGGGCTTTGTTTGATTGCTTGGTTGGTTGTGTTCTGGTATGATGAGGTTTGTGTCATATTTTGTTTTGCCGCATGTATAGTTATTTAAGGATACCATCTGTTCACTTTGTAGAACCACATCACCAATACTGAATTTGACACAGTATTTTCATTTTCCTCTTAATCCTTTATTGATGCATGATAGTTTAAAAATGTACTTTCTAGTTCCAAGATATGTGGAAACTTCTCACAGATGTTTATTTGTATTATTGGTTTCTTCCTTTCAGTCACAGGGTGGAGGATCAAGAAACAGATTGAGGCAACGAGTACATCTAGGAATAATCTTTAAAGCTTGGCCCTAAATACTGCTTCTATAGACAATACTCACATCTGAAAGACGTCACTGCCATCAGCTAAAAAAAACAGGTTGTTATGGGATCAATGAAGATTGCAACTGCCATGGAAGAAGGAGATGATAAAAAAGTTTTATTTGTAGTTCAATGTTGACTTAAAAATTCTAAATTGTGGGCAGGTCCTGTCATCTCAGTTCATTGCTAAGAAGACATGTGTAGCTTGGTACTGAAAGCTACACAAGCATACCCCCTTGATCTAAAGATGATATTTATTTCTCCAATATGCTCTACAAAGATATTTATTTGAAGATTTACTATTTTCTCTTCAAACTGTGCTCTGTCTTGCCTTTTCCTCTACAGGAAAAGTTGTAATTCCGTTAACAAAGCACAACGAATTACATATTTCTTTACTTAGAGTGTTGCACATCTGATTTTGTGGGCATTTATTTCTATCTTTTAGCAAAGAGAAGTTTCTTACTTTTAGTTCTGTGAGACTTCCCCATTGGTTGCTGTCATTGACAATCCTACCTTTTGACTACATTCTCACAAGCACTACCTTATTATCGTTCTCCTTCTCTTTTTGATTTCTTGATGGTAACAATATTGACACTCAGAGCAGTTTGATTTTCTTTTCTGTAATGTCTCCTAATAAGAATGCACATCCAAGTTATAATACTAGAAGTCTAAGCCCAGAAATGGAACACCACACAACCCAGTATAGTACAGGACACTCCACAACAGGTAGATGATGGGATCAACCTAGGTGTCTATCAAAAAATAGATAGATAAAGGAAGTTTGATTTAGATACAGTACTCAGTGATTAAGATCAGGAAAATGGATGGAAATAGAGATCATCATGCCAAGGGAAATAAGCCAGACCAATATAGAAAATCTATACTTGGGGAAAAGCAATATTTGAGAAGTGAGAATGGGAAGTGTTTGAAATGAAAATGCAGACCAGTGGGACAGCCGAATGCTATAGCAAAGAGTCACTATAATATAAATAAATAGACTCCCAGCACATGATATGTATGCTTGAGACTCCATAAAATTCACCTGGTTCACAATGTGAACTTTTCGGAGAAACCATTGCTCCCCTATTATCAGCATCCACAAGGGTTACAGTCAACTAACTTATATGTTGTGTCACATAAAAGTACGATGCTATTATTATCTACACCACTACAGAGTTCGTGTAGCTCACCACTGCATGAAGCAAATAGTACAAGTTTGTCTTAAACTTCTTGTCAACACTGTTAGTTTGCTTTCTATTGCTGTGCTAAAGACATAGCCAAAAGCAACTTGGGGTGGAAAGGGTTTCTTTCAGCTTACAAATCTTTCTGCAGGGAAGTTAGGGAAGTGCTCCAGGTGGGAACTGGAGGCAGAGAGTTAAATAAGGACCATGGAGGAGGGGTGCTGCCTACTGTGTTGTTTTATGTGGCATGCTGAACCTGCTCTCATATACTTACCAGAACCACCAGCCCAAGGATGGCATTGCTAATGTGAAGCCCAACCATATCAATCATCCATCAAGATCACACCCTACAGACTTTTTTTTTCCTTTTTTAATTTTATTTTTTTTTTTTGCTTATTCACTTTATAACCCGTCCCAGTCACCCCCTCCCACAATCCTTCCCCATCTCTTGTTTTCTGAGTACGCCCTCCTCCTGTATCCCCCATCCCTGCCACTTTAAGTCTCTGAGAGGCTAGGTGCTTCCTCTCCCATTGAGGCCAGATGAGGCACCCAGCTAGAAGACCATACTCCATATACAGGCTGCATGTTTTGGGATAGCCCCCACTCCAGATGTTTGACTCCCTACAGACTTTTTTATAGGTCAACCTGATGGAGACAATATTCTTTCCATACATATCTAAGTTTGTGCCAAATTGGTTAAACTAGCACACCATCCTCCTCACCTGATATCAGTCTGAGAAGGATCTCCCAACATCTCAACATTACAGTGTTTGAATTACATTCAAACCATACACTATGTTTCTATCACTGAATAAACTAAGCAAAACAAAACAAAATAAAAGTCTAGAAACAAACAAAAGAATCTACTTTAAAAACAGCTAACTTGTTAAGGGAATGAAACAGTTCTTGATATTTTAATTAGTGTGTCTTCTTCAGATAAAAGGTGATGTGCTACAAAGTATAGATTGTAACGAGAGACAGCATTTAATGAAACAAGTGAGGACCTCCCCTTTGGCTTCTCCTTATTGGGTTAATCAGTGTCCCAGAAAGCAGCATGCATCTCAGGCATCATTGCTGCCACTCTGGCCCAGAGATTTGTAACACTAATGAGTATGGATGGCATGGATGCATGACAACAAAACTGCTTATATAAGCCCTAAATCTGGGAAGAAGAAATCAATGTGATTAGCAAAGATAAAATTAACTTGTCAATGTCTCTGCCATCTCAAATGCCCTCCTGGTCATGGCCAAAAAAAATAAATAAACACCATTATTTTATACACCTTTAATTCTCTGTTACTATTTATCAAGAAGTGATGAAGGCCTTAGGTATCCTTATGAATGGATGGTAGGGGAATCAGGAAAACGCTACTTACTGGTCTCCAAGAATCTCTAAAACATATACTCAGTGTGAATGACAATATTGCCCACCTACATTTGACAGGGGTCCCAGCACTACAAAGACACTACTGCTGTATCTATACTCTCAATGGAAAATCTCATTGAAAACAGATCTGCAATTCATTGTTTGGGAGGAGTAAAAGACTGATGGAGATTTAAATGATTATTTTGAATCAATTTGTAGGTATGTTTTTCTTCAAGTTAAAAAAGAATTAATAGGCTAACAGCTGTAATGAGAAAAGCCCTGGCACAGCCTTGCATACTCCATCCATTTGGTCTCTCTTGTTCTGTCTGACCTTCCTTTCTCCTTCCTCCCCATTCTTCCTTCCTTTCTCTCTTACCTCTCTCTCCTTTCCTTTCCTCTTTCCTCCCATTTTCCTTTCCTTATCCTTCCTCCCTCTTTCCATCCCCTTCTCTATCCTTCTCACTTCTCTCTCTCCCTCTTTCACTGGCCTTCAAGGTTAAGTACTCATCTGAGGTTTTCTGGGTCTCTCCAGCATATCCAAAACACAGCATTTTCAAAGTGATGATGAGTACTGACCTCTAAACACTAAACTTCAGTTTTATGATTGTATCAAAATGGTTGAGTTCCAACATCTGGAAAATAAAAGCAGTTTGCTAGATCCTGAAGGCTTACAAACTATTTTTATTATGATATTTCTGGAAGTACATGCTGCATGCATATTCATTGCTTTGAAAACGCTTCCTATTTCTATAGATTCCCTCCTCATTTGCAGGTGTGATTATGGATTCATGAATACAGCTAATCACTCCTAATGTGTCCCATACTCTAGCCACTTCATGGAAATTTTACTTGATTTTGGGATAAAATAGAGTCCTGAATGAAGCCCACTGCCTTATGTAATCTAGAATAGCCTTCAGAAATAGTGGGAGTTGTACGGAAAGTTAAAGGGGTTTGACACTCATACTGGAGAAGGATTGTGTGCAACCTTCACATCTATTTCCACGCCCCAGTACACCCAGTCTCCTGCGTGTCACATATAAGCAGCGAGATTTTCAGCCACACTCTCACATCTCCACTTTGTATTTTTAAAAAAGATATAGCCCTATGCTCATAGTCTGAAATTAATATTATTGGTATTAATATATAGAACATTTTTAACTTTACCAGGTATGATAAGATTCTACCCCATTTCTATGAATTGCAATCCAAGCCATTGTGCAAAATTACCAACCCTTTTATATTTCAGGAGTTTGTTTCTGAGATTTTTCAAGGGGAAATAGAAATTTACTATTCTTGTCATCTGTTGTTGAATGCATGTCTGCTAAGAGATGGCTTATAGATCAAAACTCCTCCCTTTTCATTTCTCACAATAGGCCTGAAGATGTTCAGTACCCTAGAAATATAATGTATCCCATAGTGTAGAAATTGGCCTATCAATGGCAATGTAAAATGAAAAGAGTTTCTAATGATTTTGTGACTTTCTCTCTCTAAATCCAAGTTTTTAGCATCCCAACTCTGTACGGTGCAAGAGATCACCTGTAGCTAGGTCCTGCCAAAGGAACACAAAGCCCTCATCTCCAGGCTTATTAAACAGTGCTCTAGGCAAAGCTGTCAGCCAGCATCAACAGTGGCTCCACCTATTCCTCACTCAACTCAGCTATGGCTTCTCGTTTTGCCTGCTTTCAGTATTGAAGTTGGCTTCCAGCTCTACCTCTTTTACTAACAAGTGTCAATTTACTAACTGTGATCATGTCACAGTTATCCACATCCCCCATCCCTCATTGCCCTTTCACTCCCAACATCCACTGCATTCTTCTCTGCCCTGTGTGATTTAAAAATCTTCCTGTATTCTAGATTAGCCTGACAAGGAACCACTGTTACTGGATCCCAACAATTTCCTATCCCCTGAGAAGATATGAGACTATGTAGAACATCTGGATCTGTATAAGACCATGTATCTGCCTCATGTAGAACCCCGATTCCCTTACTCTTCTCCTGTTAGTATATTGTCATTGCTGTATTTGTACAGATGAGCAAAGCAGAATACAAGGTTAGTAACTGTCTGTGCTACACAGCTCACAAACCATGAGTTAGCACTAGGCTTCAGAGAGAGCAATTGCTGTCACTTTATTACGTGAATGTTGGTTGGATTGAATTCAGTTGTACTTTTCAAAGAATGCACACTCACTAAAGAGAGTGCACAGCAAGACAACACAGCAAACAAGGACCTAAGCAGTACGTTCCAACTGCAATGAGAGTATCCCATGTTAAACCACTCTTCTAGTACTGGGGTGCTGGGACTGCTGAGGGAGACCCATAATCTCCAGAAATTTATTTTGTATTGTGCTTGTGTGTTTGTGTGTGTGTGTGTGTGTGTCGTGTGTGTGTGTGTGTGTGTGTGTACCTATGTATGTAGATCAGAAGTATTACCTGTATGAAATGATTCTTGGTTTCCAATGTGAGCCCTTAGAATGGAACTAATCATTCTCCACTTATCATATCAGACCTTCTGGCATGGGTCTTCCTTCAAGGAGGAGCAAAACCAAGGGGAGTCCCTCCTTTACAGTTAATAACTCAGCTCTGAGACCTTGGTTAGACCAATAGCTGTGGTCTTGGCAATACGTTGCCATGTTTACTTTAAACGTTGGGAAACTCCTAGGTACATCTCAATCTCTTAATACCTCTGTGTGAAAAGTGATCATTTCAGACTTTGAGAGTTTGATAGTCTGGTGAGGTGTGGTCACTGACAGCAGAGAAGAAGGGAAGTTGTTCGAGTATGGTCATTGATAAAGATAGAGTTACAGAGCAGGTGTGAGTTTGGATGTGAAAAATTGGGTGACCGTGTACATCACCACCCTTCTGTGTTTATAGGAAAGTGATGTGATTTTAGAAAGTTTCTGGAATTCTATTTCCCCTGCTTTCTAAAAATTTAAGGAGAGGGAAGGAAAAGTGTATCCTGTGTGTTTTCTTGAAGCTCTAAAGGATCAAGCTTTCTAAATATTATGGTCTGACATGTAGGAGAGTTTTGTTGTCTGATGTCATTGACAAAATAGGTGTCAGCTTATTTTCTCTATTTTTTTATGTAGAGATACAACATATAGAAAATCTACGTATTTGGAAAATGTAACTATAAACAGTTGAACATTCTCCTGTATCACTCATCATCTAACATAACTGTCATTGTTTATATTGTGGGCAAAACATGACAGAAGTGGATTCAAAGTAAAAATCCAATCACTGTAGAGGCTGATAAAGACTCACCTTTGTCTGCTGTATGAAGAACAAAGTAATCCCTATGTTGAACTAACTGTTCATGGTGATCGACCAACAACACATCATGGTTGAAGGAAATCTCTGCTCAATAAAAAGTCATGACTTTAAAATAAAAGAGTTTATTCCCTCAAAGAAATTTATAATAAAATATGTGAAAGCTCCATTTTTCACATTTCTTATCCAATGTTTCCAAAGACTGAAAATGAAGTGGAATAGTGTTAATCTCCAAATGTTTATAGTTAACTTTTATCTACATTTTTTATGCTTCTAACTAAATTTGATGTGTCCTTCCCCCAAACATCAACAAATGTCAAGTTGTTGAGAAAATCAACAAAAGGAAGCAAATAAATGTATGAAACATAAAAATGATTGTGAGCCTGGAAATAGAAACATTTAAAAATTCATACTATAATCTTTTCTATATAATGGAAATACATATCTATACATAAAATCATATGCTGTTGATTTCTTTCATTAGGGCCTTATCTCAGCATCCAACTTTCTGAATTAGGTACAATAATGGATCCAATAGAGTAGACATCCTGTTGAAACCTGCAGATAATTTACCTTTTTGGCAAGGGAGTCTGCTCATGTGATTCATTGGAGGGTCTCCTGGTTCTCACAGTAACCTGTGTGGGCTTGACTAACTACAGGAGATTCAGGAGAGCCAGTAAAGAGGGCTGTGGCCAGAAGAGGAGAAAGCCTGGTTGACAATGGTTGTATGGTTCAGGAACATAAGCAAGATTAGCAAATCATTGGCCAATAAACGAATCATCACTGCTGCCTCCATCGTGATGGAAAGAGGAGAAAGAGGACATGAAGACTGGGAGGCAGTGAACATGGGGTCTTTTTCCATATTTACAGCATTAAACAGAAAGGTGACTTAAATAATGATGGAATAAGTGAGGAGATCTAAAGATAAGAAAAAATGTATATACAAAAGAGAATCACTTGCAAGCTAGAAATTTCTATACCATCCAGTGTCACTAACATACAATCTTATCAGAGTATAAAGATTAGTTAGTAACATTGATGTTAGTATTTTCACAAAATAGTCCTGATGAACATTCATCATACTTTTATAATGATTATTTTTATTATTTATGTGGATGTGTGTCTATATGAATACATATACACAATATATATTTAAGAATGATGAAGAGGCATGAGCACCAGAAGTTCAAGACCATTCTTGACTATATGGCAATGCTGAACCCAGATTAAGATTCATGAAACCTTGTCTATGAATTAATTAGTTATAATCAAGTCATGTTGCCAATTAGCTATATAAACGCAAAGTCATTTGAGGTATAAAAAGTAGAAGACCCAGACTAATTCACATGAAGTCTGTATGCATTTTACATACATTGTAATAGTTTGTCTCTCTGCTCCACATATGGCAGTTAAACTACTAAGCTATGTTTGTCAATGTATTCACTATCAAAGGGCCCAGGGAAGAGATCCAAAAGACAGTGCAAACACAGCATCAAAGTTAAAAGAACTAAATTTCAAAGTACTTAGAGTCACAAAACCCCTAAGATACTTTCTGAGTTTCCCAAGTGTGACTTTTGATGTTTTAAGTGTATGAAGGGCTGTTTAGATTTCTAGGGCCACTAATTTATCTAGCAATGTATGAATGGACAAGGTTTCAACAATTTCAACCCACAGACATGTACCCTCTGCACATTCATTGGGATTGAACTCAAGTCTTCCTGCACAGGAGTTATGCACTCTGTTAGAGCTACAGCCCAACACGTTACTGTTTCCAACTTGATATAAAGTTCTGGCTATCCTCAAAACAGAAAATTCTCCTGCCTTGAGTCCTGAATGAAGGGATTGCATGTATGCACACACATCCATCAGATTTTGACTTTTAAACAATTCTTTATAGACATTTGTGGATTTCAAAAGTTCTGTAAATATCTGGAGTACATTTGGAAAGACCTTCACTATGCTTCAATGATTTTGGTATTTTAATATCCTGTGCCCTAGAGAGGAGCATGATAAATACACAGATTGTGAACTATTTGCATGATATTTATCATGTTCTACTTATTCCAATATATGAGGGCATAAAATTGGTAGAAAAATATATCATGTTTATGTAGACACAGGATGCAGTTTAACACTAAACACAGGAATACAAATTAGGATTTGAGTTCCAAGATTCCCTGAATTCATTACATAGTAAGGCAAACACATCAAGCAGCCCACTAAAAGGAAAGGATGGGTCATTAAGATTCTCTAGACCTGCACATCTGTAAGCAGTTGTCTGCTTGAGTCATTCAGTGTTTCCCCCTCCTTGTGTCAATGCAGAGGCTAACATTGTTCTGTACAATGAAATACATTTTGTTCTGGTTTCTTGATTTACACTATCCTCTGAAATTTTCTGTTTGGTTCTTTGGGTGATAATTGGCATTCATCCTCTCTGTGCTGTCTGTGTCCCTTCTCTCTTGTACTACATTTGGTTATGCAAAGCACAATAGGCTTAGTAATCAATATTCATAGTTTACTTATTAAATATGGAGGACTATTAATTTGCACATAACATGTAGATCTGTTATTAAAAATAACAATTATTCTTTTTTTTGCCTCAAGAATGAGCACAAATGTCTTCCCAACATTTCCTGGAATAAAATGCAGTAACTGTGGCTACAGTAACAGGAAAGGCAGGTGCCATCTAAATCTGGAAAAAGAACAGAATGAAATCTTTATCTTTAGCTGCAGTAGAATTTGCCAACAAGACCATTTTCTCCTTACCCAGATGGCATACCTCCGTACTGCAAATCAGTAGGCTTTAGCATGAGATTAGAAGTATGTATTTTATTACTGAAGATAGCAAATACAGGATCCAGTAGAAACCACTAATAAGAGTCTATGTCAAGTAAGACATATTAGACATAATATGTATATTTTAAAACCATATTTGTGGCAGCTTAACAGCATTGGGAGGGGTTTCTGAGTTGAGCACCTGTCACAAGTGTTCAGACAGCAGCTACAAGAGAAACTGTCCAAAACCAAAAAAAAAAAAAAAAAACAAATATTATTTCTCACATTTAGTGTTTTTCTATATGTAATGCTGAAGATACAGGGACAATACTAAACATACAAAAAACCCATAATAATAACACAAATGTAAATTATAATTGAAAAGTGTTAAATTGTTAGAGACTATCAAAAAGTACAGAATATTATCAGCTGGGGTTTGAGCAAAGTCTAAACTACATAGAGAAACGTAATTGAGTAAGCAAAGTTTAAAACTTCCTGTTTTACAAGTTAAAATGGGTTATGCTCAATTATTTTATGTTATATAGAATTTAAGACTTACATAAATTTGAAATTTGAAATGTGTGTGAGAGAGACTTAATACAATCCTCATCAAAATTTCAACACAATTTTTCACTGAAATTGAAAAGCAAATTTCACTTCAAATGGACACACAAGAAAACCACTATAACGAAAACAGTTCTGAATAATAAACCAGGATAACTAAAACACTCCTCCAAAACTGTTAGAGGTCTCACTATCCTTAATTTCTAATTGTACAACAGAGCTGTAAAGAAACAAACAGCATGGTATTGGCATAAAAAAGATACATACTGATCCAGGGAATCAAAATGAAGAGCCAGACATAATCTGCATACCTTTGGCCACCTAATAAAGAAGCCAGAATTACATTCTGGGAAAAAAAAAAAAAGGCAGCAGCTTCACAAATGGTGCTAGTCAAACTGGATGGCTACTTGAACAAAATAGAAAAATGAAAATAGATCCATACTTATTACCCTGTACCCAAACTCACTTCGTATGTATCAAGGACCTCAGTGTAAGACCAGATAGATACATTCACTCTGATAGAACAGAAGGTGGGAAAAGCCTTGACTTATTGGCACAGGAAAAGGGTTTCTGAAAAGACACTGGTAACAACTGAAATGTAGTCTCATGATAATGAAAAGTTTCTGTGTAACAAACGACTCATTTTCCAAGCAAAGTGGCATCCTACAGAATGGGTAACATATTTATCAAATACACTTCTGACAAGTAACAATTGCACAGAGGAATATACATTGGTCACCAATGTGTTTAGTTCTTTATTTTATCTTTCCAGATTAACAGCTAAGAAGCATCATAAGGAAGTGTGATCTGCCAGGAAGAGTTGAGGAAGCTAGGTCGATGTTCATCATTTACAAAGTTATCCACTCCCCAAACCAGCCCTCGTTTCTTAGCTTGTTTCCAAGAGATAGGTAACTGTATATTTCATATTAATATCCAGATACATTTTACAGTCCTACAGTGACTATTAAATATCATAATAAAACTTAAGCCAACATTTTCATTTCAGAAAAACATATATATATATATATAATATATACAGTACTTATATTATATTATATTATATTATATTATATTATATTATATTTATTATACAATCAATCTCCAAGACTTTCTGAGGCATTTACATTCATAAAAATGTATAGAATGACAAAGAAGCTAGGAGAATTCCCTCTTTATTCCTGAAATCAGTGTTGGGACACAGAGACAGACATTTCTTTCCTGTAACTTACATAGACTGGACTCACAATGGCCATTACTATTACTACTAATTGAAGAAAGCATTCCTAGTATGATTCATTAACTATCTATTAATCTTATTTTGACCTATTCTTGATAAAAGTAACAATAAATAATGCTTCCTGGAAAAATATTTAAATCACAATAAAAGAATGTACTCTAGATTTTAATCTGTCCAGTCTAAATGTATTGAACATCTATAAAAGAATAATACCTCTCTCTGAGTGGAAAACACCCAAAGAGAAAAATTAAAATGCCTTTCCTTCAAGTTCTCCTATAGAAACTTGAAGAGAATGATAATATAAATGTATTATTATAGACTATTATTATAACAATCATTTTATACATACAGATTTTTATTATTAAATTTCTAAACAGAAAAGTTATTTGTGCCTGAGTGTGTTGGATCTGCAAGGTAGGAAGAAGAAACATGTATTCTGTGAGAACTTGTATTATCAGCAATCAGTCCTCATTCAACAAAATAACAGAGGTCTCCATGAAGTAAATCTGTTTATAAATCATGATTCTTACATTATATTTATCCAGAAATAATTTGTTTCTAGGACAAAGTGGAAACCATTGGCTTCATCTTGGTATAACCTCAGTTCAGTAGCTGACATCTTATATACTGGTGTTATGCTATATTGGTGGTCATAAACTGCTTCTTGCATGTAATCATTGATTTATATCACATCATTGATTATAAAACGAGTAACTGATTTAAAATAGCATAAATATGAATTCATTTTAAGTAACAAAATTTAAAAAACAAGGAAATTTTTTTCTTTCTCGATCATACACTAACTCCTTTCTATTCTATGTCATGTCAAGTTTGATGTAAGTATAAAGAAGAAATAGTCATGGGACTGGGAAAGTGTCTCAGTAAGTAAAGTGCTAGTTCTTAGGAATCATGAAGACCTGGGTCCATGATTCCAGTGCCCTTGTAAAACCTGTGTATGGTGGCAAGCATTGAAAGACAAGCAGTGGTATATACACATATGCATGCAACATACAAACATACATCTGATATGCACAACATAATGTTAATTATGGTATGTGATTACTGTGTTTACAAGACCTGTAAATATATTACCTATGTGGTAAAGGAGAGTTAAGTTCCTTGGGTCTTCCTCAAGCTTCCTAACCAGCCTATTGGCAATCAATCTTTAAAAGAAGCGCAGCAGGTGAGTAAGGCCAGTGTAATTACATGTTAACGATGCCCGCCCTCCACATAACCATTTGGACAATAGTGGCCATAGCAAAATAAAGGCAAAATTTCTATCAGAATATGGAGAAGATTCATAGTGCTAGAATGCAGTTGTAGATTTGAAAATTGTTTGACTAAGCACAAGCGCCTTTTTGATACTTGATTTAGTCCAATGGCTAGAGTTAATTTCTTTAAAACAGTTTTTATCTTAAGTGCTATTTATAACCAAACATTCTAAGCTTTAGAGAATGATTAAAATACAAAATGGTTTTCTTTCTATTTCCCACAATTTGCCCAGATTTATTTTATATTCAGTATTCCAAATTTAACATTTTCTTGTTTAACAATGTGTATGTTCATGGTGATGCCCATACCCTCTCCATTTACAGCATATGCTTCGGGATTGAAAGGGCCATTACCAATCCATCTCATGAAACTGGAAAAGAAGATAAGAAGAACACAGATGCTGAATCTGCCAGTGCACACCTTTCAATCCCTGAGAGCAAACTTACCGAACTTTGAGCCTACTGCTCTGTACATTTGGCTGGCATATTCAGAATAGCTTGTGAATGTATTTGCAAAGTATTTTAAGGTCATAATTTAAAAAAAAAATCCATCTCAATCATAAAACTGCTTTTTAAACTTACTTTAAAAAGTAAAGTTTATTCAAAAGCTTGGCAAGATCCTCCTATCATTTTAAATTAACAGATGCAGGAGCACCTTACAAAGTGCATCAAGCCCAAATAGGCTACACAATGTTATGTGTTACATAAATACTTTATAAAATGTGAACACGAGGGAATGGTGGGATTTTGTTTGTTTGTTTGTTTGTTTGTTTGTTTTTAATGAAGACCATGTAATAATTTCTGAGCAGATTTTTATTTTACTTTTATTAAAAAAAATGTTGCATTTATTGATAAAAATTAACTGAATTCATGGTGACTTAGACTGTGAAATGTTTCAGAGTCTGATTATAATAATTAAGTGACAGTTAATTAAAACGCCTCTCAGGAAGTTTTGCTGCTTCATAGTGACTGGCTCCTTTGTATTTCTGCTAATGTCCCATTCGTGACCTCAGGCAGAGGAGGAGCAGCCCTGGGTTCTGAATTTTAATATAACCCAAACAGCTTCCCATTTCCCACCTGTTAACTGGTTAAGGCACAGTAGCTAACATGGCTTCTACATCCAACACTAGCTCCAGTCCTGATTTTCTTTTCCAAAATAGTATCAATTCAAGCCTAGAAGTGAGTACCTTCATATGCACTAGATGTTGCCACTGGAATGTGGCACTTTCTTTGTGGACTGGGGCATCTACTGTAACTGTTGAAATGCTTCCTCCAAATCGTTATACATCTAAAGTAAAGTCTGGGAAGTGTTTGGGTCATTGTCTTTCCAGCTATATGGGTGTTTCCTCTTTTGTGTAGGATCATTTATGATCTCTGAAATTATATATTATATATACATATATAACATATATACGTATGTGTTTTTTTGTGTGTAGGTTTGTGTGTATGTGTACACATACATATACACATACACACACTTTATGTATTCACTTCTGACAGAGTAGTTGACACTGATGTGTCTATCGTTGTGGATGATTAGTGAAAAAAGTCTCTTTAGATGAGGACAAACTCCTCACATCGTTCCTCCCATCAAGTACAAACAAATGCCATCAATCTATTTACAGCACATATACCCCCAAGTATGAGTCTTTTAAGAAAGCCAGGGAAGGTTCTTTGTACGAAATATCACTCTGTGTCTAATATCTAATTACAGAGATTGGAGATCACCAAATGATATAAGGAAAAGAAAGAAGAAAGGCAGAAACAGCAATTTCCCAATGCCAGAGTATAATAGAATCCATCTGGTTTGCAGGGATTTCTTTGACATAATGTGAAGAGAAAGGGGAGAAGGAGAAACAGAAGAATGTGCTGGTCATCATCCAGGGCAAAATAATGACAAGAGAAGCCAATATGGGATTATGCCTGGGGTCACGTTCACGTGCTTTCTCTGGTGACCTCAACAAGACAGGGAAGAACAGAATCTTACTGAGCATACGAGAGCTGCTGGGAGTACAGCAGCACACTGAAGCCACTTGTAATTGTATATAAATCAAGTTCCTAGTGCACTGAGTCCTCTCTGCACAGACAGGGGTGTGGGTAAGTACTGAACAGACTACCATCATATTGTGTGTTTGGTTTGTATTTTATATTTGAGTTCATTATTTAATCTTCCCTCTGCATTTGCCTTTGGGTAAGGTTTTCGGCCTAAGTGAAAAACCAAAACCTAAAATAAAGCAAACCTCATTGGTTACTTTTAATGTATTTCCTCAAAAAATACTGAAAAGAAGGAGCATTTATTATTTCTTTATTAACCTCTAGCAGTCAACAATAATTATAATTTAATACTTTTACTCTGTAGTATAAATTTATGCATATAGTTAAGTATAGATCAGTATACTCTGCTCACGAAATTTGAGTGAGAAAGAAGAGGATGAATCTTTCAATAGCATGAACTGAAATCATAAATGAAAGAGTTTGCAAATCTCTCCCAGCAACTGACACTGCTCTACAGATAGAACCTCAAGAATAGACAGAAAAGATTTCAAACATAACTTAAAATGGTGGCATATGCTGTAGTTGCCCTCTTAACCCAGTTCCTCAGAGATCTGTATCATCATCTTTCCAGATCAAATTGCTTGTCCAATTTTCTATTTATTAATATTATTAAACTCATCAAGTATGTGTTGCCCAATACTCTTTGGTGTGGAGCTTTCCATTGAAGTTTGGTAGAACTATCAGTACTCATATTCTTTAAAATAACTGACCCATCTGCCAGAACCCATCAGTGACCAACAGCTCTTCGCCGATGTGGGAATTGATAACCCAGTCCCTTTTCCATACTAGTATTTGTCTGTCTTGAGCTCACACAGGTGTTGTCCTTGGTATCACTACCACTGTGGGTTCATATGTACATCCATCTTGCTGTGTCTCGAAAGCACTATTTCATTGTACTCATTTTTTGGCTCTTAGAGTATACTTTCAACCTCCTCCTTTTCAATGATGTCTGGGACTTGAAATGATGGTTTATACCAGCTCAAAATAGGCCAAAGGACACTCTTTTTTTTTTTATTGGATATTTTATTTACATTTCAGATGTTCTCCCCTTACCCCATTTTCCCCCTCCCTCCCAGGAACTCCCTATCCCATCCCCCCTTCTCCTGCTTCTATGAGGGTGTACCCCCACTTACTCCCCCCCCGCACCTCACCTCCCCATCCTCAAATCCCCCCACAACAACATCCAGCCTTCATGGGACTAAGGCTCTCTTCTCCCACCTATAACACCCTTACATATATAGCTGGAGCCATAGGTCCCTCCCTGAGTGCTCCCAGGCTGGTAGTTTAGACCCTTGGGTTCTGGTTGGATGGTATTGTTGTTCTCCTCATGGGGTTGCGAATCCTTTCAACCCCTTCAGTCTTCACTCTAACTCCTCTACTGGGAACCCCATGATCATTTTCAATGGTTACTGTGAGCATCTGCCTCTGAATATGTCAGACTCTTGCAGACCTCTAAGGAGACAGCTATATCAGGCTCCTGTCAGCATGTACTTCCTGACATCCACATCAACGCCTACCTCTGGTGATTGCACATGGGATGGATACCCAGGTGGAAGGGTCTGCAGACGGCCCTCGCCAAAGGACACTCTTATTCAATTACTTTTAAATCGATGAGTGAAGACTTATTCAAAATAACATCATTAACCAAATTACATTCTAAACATATAAATACAAAGGAAAATGCATGTGTAGTAGCAACACCAAAAAGCCCTGAACTTAATAAACATTTATACATTTTAATTATTTGTTCATGCATAACATACTAAATATAAGAAGAATTTTGATCCAAGAAAATCATATTTCTGTGAAAAATACTATAGCAAATGATCAATTTATTTTAAAGATCCAAGGCAAAACTTTCCCTATTACTTGGTTTTATTTCATTTATTGGCAATCTCATTCATTTGATTAATTGTAAAATACTTACCTACTCTTGAAGTCACTGCTTAAAGACAGGATGCAAAGACAGCAATGTAGGAAGTTAATGTGCTGTCACAGTGTATTTGTGAAATAATTACAACATGAAAAGTGCTCTGAAGATGACATCCCTGATGTTCTCATAAACATGGACTGAAGCAGAATGAGATGTTCTAAAGAAGTAGCGTAATTTTAACCAAGTATATTCTTAGAGCTCCCATGAACAACTTGAAAGGGAAGATAGATTATTGGTAAGTACAAGCAGGAAGTGCATATTCGTTGGGTGAGAATAGACATCTATGAGAACTTAATTGGAAAATAAAACAAGCTAACAGTCTAATTCCCTTGCAATGTTGTAGACAGTGCTTTGTGCTAAGGTAGGGTTAGATATGGAAATACAGAAATTATTTGGAATCATTTTGGGGAGGAAAAATCAGAAATCTAATCAGAAGTGATCTCTAGAGCTTGGAATGACATTTGAAATATTAAGAGTGATTAAAAAGAGCAAACCTAATGGTGGATAACTACTCTACATAGAAACAATGCAGAAATGCAGGAAGCATAGGAATCCAAGGTGAGGTAACCTCTTTGAAATTTTCTAATGCATTGTTGATAAGTGACAAAGAAAGAGATCTGGATGAAAACCCAAATGAAGTGTTCAAAACTGTAAGAATTCTAAACAAAAAAAAAAAGTGTTCAAGACTGTAAGAATGCTAAACAAAATTGAAGCAGACACAAACTCCTGGAAGAACACAAAAGGAATAGATACAAACATCTGACTAAAAAGGAAGTCGATATAGGGTATAGGAGAGCAATTAAAAACTAATAATAATTATAAATATTTTAAAATGAATATCCATCACATTTTTCAAATAAAGACACTGTCATTGGTAAACATCACCCATAAAAATATAAGTAGAATCTAGAAAAGTCGGGTTTGTAGAGAGACTACATGAATTATTATTTTAGAGTAATCTTATCTATTTTTTTAAAATAAATCTTGTTCTATAATTCTTGCAAATAAAAATACAGAAACTGAAATTCACCAGACCCAAAATTTATACATCTCAGTGAACTTTTATACAGTTAGAATGCCTATTATAAAGCTGTATATTTTATACTTTCACTATCAAATATATTTTTATATTTGATATATATTTTATTTATATATTTAAAATATATAATATATTACATATATTTTTATTTTAAAATTATATTTATGTATTATGTTACAGATATTTATCCAACATACAAAATAAAAAATTTATACAGAGATAAACAATTAGCTTTATATCCTCCTTCATAATATGTGTACTTTATCTGCATTCTGTTCTCCCAAGTATTTAGCCTTTCTTGATCGCTTTTCTGCATGCTATATCATTCCCACATGTTTATCTGTTTGCAGATGTACAAGTATCATTGGTTAGGTTCTTTTACATAATGGAGGTCATTTTCCTTTCTTTCTAAGTTTGTATAGCTTCACTTAATATTATACATCTTAAATCCATCCATTTTCTGCAAATTCTGTATTCATGTATATGAATATTCATATGCATTATCATTATTTATATATAATATTCTTTATTATATTCATTATTCATTTATCTGCTGATGGATACTACATTGATTCCAATTATTTGATACAATTTATACAGATGTTGTATACATTGAGATACAAATATCTCTACTGTAGTCTGTGGAGTTCTCTAAGTGTATGCTCAGCAGTGGAATAGCTTGGACATTGGTAGTTCTATTTTGATAATTTTTTGAGATATAACCAAATTTATTTTAATAACAATAAGTGTAAAATAATAATACTATTACCAGAATACATAAGATCTACATAAAAGAAGCTATTTAGGATGTAAGTTTATGAATATGAGCAGAGAGTTCAACCAGTAGTTGATGTACATTAAAGTGAAGCTTTCAACATCCTAATCTGGGTTCTGTGCTGTGTGTCAAACTATGCTCTCTTTTTAAACTGGAGGTTACACACAATTTCTTTAGAATTATTTCATTATATGCATGATCAATCATAGCTACTAATGAGCTACAACGTCATACTCATTGCAATAAAAAATTTATATAAAAATCTAACAATTAGATATATTCATTGAAAGGACAAATTACTTTCTTTTGTTTTATTGGATATTCTAGTTATTTATAGTTCAGATGTTTTCGCTTTTCTCCATTTCCACCCCCCCCCAGAAAATCCCTATTCCATCCCCCCTCCACTGCTTCTATGAGGATTTGCCCCAACCCATTAACCCACTCTCCCCTCCCTGCTCTTGAATTCCCCCACACTGGGACAACCAGCCTTCATAGGATCAAGGACCTCCTTTCTTTCCAATGCCTGACAAGGCCATCCTCCCTTACATATACAGCTAGAGCCATGGGTCCCTACAGGGGTGATCCCAGGCTGGCAGTTTAGACCCTGGAAGCTCTGGTTTTTGGTATTATTACTCTTCCCATGGGGCTGCAAGACCTTTCAGATCCTTCAGTCTTCTCTCTACCTCCTCCATTGAGGACTCCATGATCAGTTCAATGGTTAGTGGTGAGCATTTGCCTCTGTATATGTCAGATTCTGGCAGAGCTTCTCAGGAGACAGCTATATCAGGCTCTTGTCAGCACGCAGTTGCTAGTATCCACAAGAGTGTCTTCATTTGTTGATTGTACATGAGATGGATCCCAGGTAGGGCAGTCTCTAGACGGCTCCTCCTCCAGTCTCCTCTAAACACTTTGTCTCCATATTTGTTCCTATGAGTATTTTGTTACTCCTAAGAAAGACTGGACTACATGAAAACCAAGCTGCACATTTACAACATATGTGCAGGGAGGCCTAGGTTCAGCCCATGGAGGTATATCTGTGTAGACTAGGTATGCTCCACAGTTGGTGATTCAGTCTCTGAGAGCTCCAAGGGTTCAGGTTCGTTTACTCTGTTGATCTTCCTGTGCAGTTCCTATCTTCTTAGGGCCCACAATCCTTCCACCTATTCTTCTATAAGAGTCCTCAAGCTCCATCCACTGTTTGGCTCTGGATGTCTGTATCTGTCTGATTCAGCTGCTGGTTAGAGCCTTTCATAGGTCTCAAACTTCTGGAGTGGGGGCTATCCCAAAACCTGCAGCCTGTATATGGAGTATGTTCTTCTAAAAAAAAAAATAAATAAATAAAAATAAAAAAAAAAAACAAAAACAGTTGTTCAGTTATTCATGGAATATTATTTTTTTTATATCTCTTGTATTCAGTTTGCAACTACTTCATTGAGAATTTTTGTATGTATACTCATGAGGGATACTGGACTATAATTTATATATTTTTGTTGGGTTTACACGTGATTTCACTATTTCAATATTATTTGCTTTGTGAAGGAGCTTATTGTGGTTCTGAATTTTTCTAAACATACTCAAAAATGATTGCTGTTATGAAGTTTGATTTGTATGAGATATCCCTTGTAAAAAAAAAAACACAGTCACCTAAACCTGTATACTCCATATTTGGTTCCATCTTCTTTAGCTTCCTTTGGTCTAGTTGTACTGATATTTGCAAGCTTTGGGGCTAATATCCAATTTAGTCGTGCATGTGTTGTTCTTTAGGATTGGGTTACCTATTCAGAGTGAGTATTCATGTTGCTTCATTTAGTCTAGAATTTTATTCGATGTTTTTATAGGATTATCCTTTTGTAAATTTACACATTTCTTTAATACTAGTGAATACATCTTTGTATTTCCACATTTTCTGTATCATTACCTCGTGAACACAAGTTCCAGCTGGTATTAAACTAGGCTGAAAATGTCCATGTAATGTTCGTTATATGGGCATCTTCTGGGTATATGCCCAGGAGTGGTATATCATCTCACTAGAGCTGAGAAAGGACAACACCTTTCGGATAGAATTCAAGGCAAATAAAATAAGCCATAACTAAATATAAAGAAGCAATAAAACATCAAACTAAATGGAGAGACATTGAAGCAATCCATAAATTGCAATCTCCCTACCTATTCAATTGTACTGAACCTACCAAGAATTGAAGTCAGGAGATCAAAAAACAAAGTAAAAGGAAGAATAAAAAATTTTCACTATTTGCAGATGGCATGTAGTATATTTAAGTGACCCCAAAACTTCCACCAGAGAACTCCTAAACCTGATAAACAACTTCAACAAAGTGGCTGGATACAAAATTAACTCAAACAAATCAGTAGTCTTCCTCTACTCAAAGGATAAACAAGCTGAGAAAGAAATTAGGGAAATGACACCCTTCACAATGTCACCAATAATAAAAACACCTTGGTGTGACTCTAATCAAGCAAGTGAAAGTTTGTATGACAAGAACTTCAAGTCCTGAAGAAAGAAATGAAGAAGATCTCAGAAGATGGAATTCCCATGCTTATAGATTGGCAGGATTAATATAATAAAAATGGCCATCTTGCTGAAAGCAATCTACAGATTCAATGCAATCCCCATCAAAATTCTAACTCAATTTTTCACAGAGCTAAAAAGAGAATTTTCAAATTCATTTGGAATAACACAAAACCCAGGATAGGGAAACTATTCTCAACAATTAAAAAAAAAAAACTTCTGAGAAATCACAATCCCTGATCTCAAGCTGTACTATAGAGCAATAGTGATAAAAAACTGCATGTATTGGTACAGATCGGCAAGATCAGTGGAATAGAATTTAGACCCAGAAATGAACCCACCCACACACCTATGATCACTTGGTTTTTGACAAAGGAGCTAAAACCATCCAGTGGAAGAAAGACAGCATTTTCAACAAAGTCTGTTTCAATGGAGGTCAGCATGTAGAAGAATCAAATAATCCATTCTTATATCCTTGTCCAAAACTCAAGTCCAAGTGGATCAAGGACCTTCACAAAAACAAAAAAAAACAGATACACTGAAACTAATAGAAGAGAACATAGGGAAGAACCTTGAATACTTGGACACAGGGGAAAAGTTCCTGACAGAACACCAATGGCTTATACTCTAAGATCAAGAATTGACAAATGGGACCTCATAAAATTGCAAAGTTTCTGTAAGGCAACACTGTCAATAGGATAAAACAGCAACCAATAGATTGGGAAAAGATCTTTACCAATCCCACATCCAATATAGGGCTAATATCCAATGCATACAAAGAACTCAAGAAATTAGACTCCAGAAATCAAATAACCTATTAAAAATGGGGTACAGAGATAAACAAAGAATTCTCTTTCTATCTCTATGAAGAACTGAGTTGGAATTTTGATGGGGATTGCATTGAATTTTTAGATTGTTTTCAGCAAGTTGTCATTTTTCTTATTTTAATCCTGCCAATCTATAAGCATGGGAAATCTTCCCATCTTCTGAGATCTTCTTCAATTTCTTTCTTCAGAGACTTGAAGTTCTTGTCATACAAATCTTTCACTTGCTTGATTAGAGTCACACCAGGTGTTTTATATTATTGGTGACTATTGTGAAGGTGTCATTTCCCTAATTTCTTTCTCAGCTTGTTTATCTTTTGAGTAGAGGAAGGCTACTGATTTGTTTGAGTTAATTTTGTATCCAGCTACTTTGTTGAAGTTGTTTATCAGGTTTAGGAGTTCTCTGGTGGAAGTTTTGGGGTCACTTAAATATACTATCATGCCGTCTGCAAGTAGTGATATTTTGACTTCTTCCTTTCCTATTACCCCACTACTTTTTGGTTGTCTAAGTTAGCTCTGGCTAGGAAGTTTTGGGTACATTAAAATATAATAGTGCAAGAGTGATAGTTTGACTTCTTACTTTGTATTTGCTCAAGTTCCTCTCTTTTGTTGTGATTGCTACTGGCTTGCATTAGTATGCTTTTAATAGTAGTGATGGGTGAAGTTTGTCTTTCCTGACTTTTAGTGGGAATTGTTAAGTTTCTTTCCATTTAGTTGAATTGTTGGTTCCTTGGCTTGTTTATATTGTTTTATTCATTTATGTTCATGCCTTGATTCCTGATCTTTCCCAGATATGTTTTATGCCTTGAGGATGTTGAATTTGTTTTGAATGTATTTCTCATAGACATCTGGTTGAGTTGTTCTTAGACTGCTGCTATTTCTTAAGCGGTTATTGGACTGTTTACATGGTTTATCTGATCTTGTTCTAACTTTGGTACCTGGTATCTGTCTAGAAAATTGTCCATTTTATCCAGATTTTTCAGTTTTGTTAGTACAGGTTTTTGGAGAAGTATCTGATAATTTTTTCAATTTCCTCAATTTCTGTTATGTCTCCCTTTTCAGTTCTGATTTTATTAATTGGGATACTGTCTCTGTGCCCTCTGGTTAGTCTGGGTAAGGATTTATTTATCTTGTTGATTTCCTCAAATAACCAGCTTCTTGTTTTGTTGATTCTCTGTATAGTTCTTTTTGTTTCTACTTGGTTGGTTTCAGTTCTGGGTTTGATTATTTCCTGCCTTCTACTCCTCTTGGGTGATTATGCTCCTTTTTGTTCTAGAGCTTTTAGGTGTGCTGTCAATTTGCTAGTGTATACCTCTCCAATTCCTTTTGTAGGCACTTAGAGCTATGAGTTTTCTTCTTAGCACTGCTTTCATTGTGTCCCATAAGTTGTGGTATTATGTACCTTCATTTTCATTAAATTCTAAAAAGTCTTTCATTTCTTTCTTTATTTCTTCCTTGACCAAGTTATCATTGAATAGAGAGTTGTTCAGTTTCTATGTGTATTTGGTCTTTCTATTTTATTGTTGATATTGAACTCCATCCTTGTTCTGTGGTGATCTGATGGGATTCATGGGATTACTTCAATCTTCTTGTATCTGTGGAGGCCTGTTTTGTGACTAATTATAAGGTCTATTTTGGAGATGGTACCATGAAGTGCTGAGAAAAGGCATATTCTTTTGTTTTAGGATGAAATGTTCTATAGATATCTATTATGAAAGACCCCCGCAATGGAAGACTCTCGTTTCAAGTCGTGAGAATTCACAGCCACCCAGAAACTTAAGAGACAGAACTTGCTGCAAACTGCAAAAGGCTTTATTTCGGATATCAACTGCTGAGGTCGAGATCACAAGGGAAGTGTCGACCTCGAGGCCAGAGGAGAAGGATATATAAAGGAGAAAACCACAAAGCAGGGAGGTGAGGGGGAATCATAAAAACATCAGCAGACAGTATCATAAATCACTGCAAGGTGGTCAGCCTATTTGATCATGTGGGAAACATACCCTGTGTACTTATTTTTTTCAAGAATTTAATCTTGTTTAATCATCTATCTATGGCCAGCCAGTCCTTGGAATCCAGAGCCCAGAGCCTAAGAACTAGATGACCTGCATTCTTGGTTCTGCCTTTTTGTGGTCGGCTAAGTTCCTGGAACACAGATGGCCTGGCTTCAGCCTCTACATATTATGGGGTCTCAAAAATGTTTATTCTTTTCAGTTACATCCTTTTGGTTCAGAACGTCTCTTAGTTTCAGTGTGTATCTGTTTAGTTTCTGTTTTCATGATCTGTCCATTGATAAAAGTGAGGTGTTTAAGTTCCCACTATTATTGTGTGAGGTGCAATGTGTGCTTTAAGCTTTTGTAAAGTTTCTTTTATGAATGTGAGTGCCTTGCATTTGGAGCTAGATATTCAGCATCGAGAGTCTGTCTTTGTGGATTTTTCCTTTGATGAGTACGAAGTGTCCTTCCTTATCTTTTTTGGTTACTAGTCGATTTTATTTGTTATTAGAATGGCTACTCCAGCTTGTTTCTTGGGACCATTTGCTTGGAAAATTTTTTTCCAGACTTTTACTCTGAGGTAGTGTCTGTCATTGTCACTGAGGTGAGTTTCCTGTATGTAGCAAAATACTGAGTCCTCTTTACTATCCATCCAGTAGCCTATGTCTTTTTATTGGGGAATTGAGTCCATTGATGTTAAGAAATATTAAGGAGAAGTGATTGTTGCTTCCTGTTATTTTTGTTATTAGAGGTGTAATTATGTTTGTGTGGCTATCTTGTTTTGGGTTTATTGGAAGAAGATTACTTTTTTGCCTTTTATAGGCTATAGTTTCCCTCCTTGTGTTGGTGTTTTTCGTCTATTATCCTTTGTAGGTCTGGATTTGTGGAAATATATTGTGTAAATTTTGTTTTGTCATGGAATATCTTGATTTCTCTGTCTATGGTAATGGAGAGTTTTGTTGGGTATAGTAACCTGGGCTGGCATTTGTGTTGTCTTAGGGTCCATATGACATCTGCCCAGGATCTTCTGGCTTTTATAGTATAGTCTCTGGTGAAAAATCGGTGTAATTCTTATAGGTCTGCCATTATTTATTACTTGACATTTTTCCCTTACTGCTTTTAATATTCCTTCTTTGTTTTGTGCATTTGGTGTTTTGATTATTATGTGATGGAGGAATTTCATTTCTGGTCCAGTCTATTTGGAGATCTGAAGGCTTCTTATATGTTTATGGGCATCACTTTCTTTAGGTTAGGGAAGTTTTCTTCTATAATTTTGTTGAAGATATTTACTGGCCCTTTAAGTTGGGAATCTTCGCTTTCTTCTATATCTATTATCCTTAGGTTTGGTCTTCTCATTGTGTCCTGGATTTCTTGGATGTTTTGGGTTAGGAGCTTTTTGCATTTTCTTTGACATTTGTATCAATGTCTTCTATGGCATCTTCTGTATCTGAGATTTTCTCTTCTATGTCTAGTATTCTGTTAGTGATGCTTGCATCTATGACCCCTGATCTCTTTTCTAGGTTTTCTATCTCCAGGGTAGTTTCCCTTTGTGATTTCTTTACTGTTTCTACTTCCATTTTTAGATCCTGGATGTTTTTATTTAATTCCTTCACCTGTTTGTTGTGTTTTCTTGTAATTCTTTAAGGAATTTTTGTGTTTACTCTTTAAGGGCCTCTACCTGTTTACCTGTGTTCTCCTGTATTTCTTTCAGATAGTTATTTATGTCCTTCTTAGTGTCCTCTATCATCATCATGAGAAGTGATTTTAAATCTGAATCTTTTTTTTTCCAGTGTGATGGGTTATCCAGGCTTGCTATGTTGGGTGAACTGGGTTCTGATGATGCCATGTAACCTTGGTTTCTGTTGCTTACATTCTTGTGCTTGCCTTTTGCCATCTGGTTATCTCTAGTACTCCCTGTACTCACTGTCTCTGACTGGAGCCTGACTCTCCTGTTTTCTTGGTTGTGTCAGAGCCCTCAGAGTCCAGATGTCTCCATGATTCTGTGATCCTGCATGGTCAGAGCTCCTGGAAGTCAGGTTGTCTCTGGCATCCTGCAATCCTATGATCCTGGGTGTGTTCAAGCTCCTGGGAGTCCAGCTTTCTCTATGATCCTGGGGCTGTTAGAGCTCCTGGGAGTCCAGCTTCCTCTATGATTTTGAGTGTGTTGGAGCTCTTGGGAACCGAGCTTTCTCTGTGTGTTGTGGGATTGGTTGCAGTGGTAGCACTCAAGATCTTCTCAGTGCACTGCTCAGATCAGAAGGAATTCATGTCAATGGGTCAGGGTTTGGTGTCTTCACAGCAGCAGACAAGCTAAGAGTCAACTGCTCTGGGTGCAGTGGATCCTCAACTGCTCTGAGTGAAGCAAATCCTCTGGTATGAGTCAACTGCTCTGAGTGAAGCAGATCCACTGGGAAGGATATGAATATGGTGTCTTCCCAGAAGCAGATCATCTATGAGTCTACCCAAGCAAGAAGGACCAGGGGGAGTGACAAATTACTTTCTCACATGATAAACTCATACTACATTTGAAGAAATCATGTACAGTGTCCCAGAGTGTTCTCTAGTAAACTCTCACTCTTATTTTTTTAGATGTATTTATTTATTTATTTATTTATTTATTTATTTATTTATTTATGGTATGTGAGTACAATGTAGCTGTCTTTAGACAGCAAAAGAGGCTATTGTATCCCATTGCAGATGCTTGTGAGCCACCATATGGTTGCGGGGAATTGAACTCAGGATCTCTGGAAGAGCAATCAGTGCTTTCAACTGCTGAGCCATATTTCCAGCCCCAACTCTCACATTTTCAGTGTCTACAATTATTAATATTATGACAAGTGAGGTCTCCTTTACTTACCATATACTTTTATATATTTAATATCTTGTGGAGCTCTCTACATTTCCCCAGCATTCTATTTAAGGTCACCTACATGTTGTAATGTACAATGTATGACGTTTGCTTTCGGTCAGAAGCTTGTGCACCATATATAAGCTATTCTCAATTGACGATTTTAAAGGAATCCAGTGATGAAATTAGCTAAGAGGCCATTGGTAACAACAATTGAGTCAAGAGTAAGAGTGGAAAGTTATTCTGTTTTGCTAAATGGGTGTGTTGCCAAACTGCTTCTTAAATATTTATGTTTGTATCTATACACTATAACTGCCTTCTGCTCTGACTAAGGAAAATTCTCTTTGAAGTGATGGATGGTCACCACAGAGGTTCATGACTGGCCAAGGTGCTGAGAGCAAGTGATTGTTGAATATTAGCCCTGCAAAACTCAGAGAAATTATAGAAGGTGCAATGAAAAATAAAACACACACACACACAATGGGGAAGAAGGCTCTAAAACTCTGTCTTTTGTATATCACATGCCTATGACAGTCATGTTCTCATTCATATGCAGTTAGCTGAACATGAGGCTGTGTGAAACTGGATCCAAAAGATTCATTCATAGATGGAGAAGGGTTCATAAGTCTTCATACTTCCTGAAGCAGCCAATGGAAGTAGCTACAGCTGAGGAGCTACTGCAAAATGCTCAGAGACATGGTTCCCACCCAAGGAGGTCAAGTCCAAAGGGGTAAGTTTTGAAAGCAGACAACACTCTACCAGAACTCTCTAGGGGCACAGCGGAAGGTCAGATACATTCCACAGAGGAAATCAGGCTTGGCTGTAGCCTTGAAGTTAGGAATTTGCTAACTGGAAAGTAAATGAGGATGAAGAGCAATCTAAAAGGCTGAAACAGTATACAGAAGGTGTGCTGAGAGACCGTACAGCATACAAAGCGAGACTGGAGAAAATCCATGGGGTGAGATAGAAGAGATAAGGCTATTATCCTCATTAACTCTACATTCATGCCACTGTTTTCCCTGGGCCTCCCTGGTTAAACCATAGTCACAAAGCAAATATAGAAGAAAACAAAAAAAGTGTGATAGTGGGGTTCTGTCTTGTTGGGAGGAGACAAAAGGGTAATAAGGGAAGATGAAGTAATATATGCGACTATAAAGTATAACATACATGCATGAACCATCACAGAATATATACATTCATGAACCATCACAGAATAATCCGAGGCAAACAACTTTGCAGGAGCAGAATAATATTAATGAGACTACACCACAAAGATGAGGATGGGGTCACTCATTTCTTACCCAGGTTTTTGCATTGCCTTTCTTCCAGAGACCAAAATGTAAAGCCAGGAAAACAATGCCTTATTGTCCCCACATGGCTGGTAAAAGGCTTGCTAAAGGTGCCATGCTGCTGAGTGGTTAACTACTCTAGTTTCAGACCTATGCAGATTGGAAACATTCTATTCTACCTACCTTCTCATTTCCTGGTTAATTCTCCCATTTTTCTTCTTCATTTATGCTCTGTGTTTACGAAATGTCATTGCCACCTACCTTGCCACAAAACTAAGTTTACTAAGGACTTCAGGACAGATTCAAAATCAATGCTTAATGTCCTGTGGATGTCACACTTGGAATTTACTTAGTAAAATGTCCGTTTCCTCTTAAATATTGGTGTCCTACCAACATATGCCTCTAGTTAATCATAACTGATACTTTATATGGCATTTTCTCCAAATGTCTGTTTCATTCTGGGATTAAAGATAAAGGGGATTTTTGAAGGCCAAAAATATAACCTTTAAAAATCATGTGTAATTCAACCTCTAAGTATAAAACTAAAAAACCACAACCTTAATAATACAGTAAAATATAACATCAAAATCTCCTCAGGGGCAGATCGACACACCATAATGTTGTATTTTCTCCTTGTATCACACTGATCTCAGTAGATAATCATTTCCTAGCTATTTAATAACACCATGGAACTGGTAATTTGGTGTTAAACATATCAGAGGGATACTTGATGTCACATACAGCTAGGAGGGAGGCCCTTTCAGTGAACCTCTGGCCTTCTGTATCCAGGAATAAGAATGCTCATTGTGTTCCTCAGTTGTGCTGAGGCCGCTGTTTACTGAAAGAAGTTTAATTGTGATCCCAAAGTCTGTTGATAAATTAAATTTGTAAGTGAATAGGTTTCTACACAATGGTTTTTTTTTTTTTTTCTTTCCTCTTGTTTTCAGAGCAACAAAACTGAAATAACGGATGGGTGCTGCCTGAGAAAATTATAACAAATGTGTCTAGCAAACAGTGCAATGGTTGCTGATAGTGACTGCCTACTTTACTCCTCTGCTGCTTTGATAAAGCACTGAGCAACAGCAACTTGTAGAGGAAGAGGTTTTACATTAACTTGTATAGATATATTTATCCTTATATTTATTTCTTCCTTATACATGGTTATATATGTTTATTCATGCACACATGCATAACTTTAGTTGAAATCATTTATGTTAATCATCTTTAATGAACACAGGGAAAATAGTACTGCTTATGATGATACTTCAAACATTCAATGTTTGAAAAATTAATGTTATATAATAAAGATTCTATGCAGTGATGTTGCTATTAAATTAAATGTTTGTATTGAGGGTCTGTGCTGGAGAAACAGTAAAAAATTAGTGGCCATTTTTGATAGCATTTATGTCCTTTGGGAGGATTATTTGTATTGTTTTCCTGTACAAAGTTTGAGGTTGCTTGATATATAACAATAAATGACAATGTAAAGATCAAAATTTTCAGTACAACTATTACCGCAGACCAACCAAGAAGGTACTCTAATGAATCTAATTTAGAATCTGAGAAATAGGGAATGTAGATTGTAGAATTTGACATTTTGACACTTGTACAGTTGAGTTTATAAAATGATGAATGTTCAGTATAGAGGACATAAGAAATTCAGAAAAATATCCAAATGGATTGCTTTTAGATTTAAATTTGGACAATATAAATAAATAATAAGGAAGTTAAGAAATATACAGCATGTTATAAAGTAGGCATGTGACAGTTGCTATAGGTGAGCTTCCTCAGCACACAAAGTGAAACAGTCCCAATGGCTGATTTCTGCACAGGTTCATTTTTGTGATTGTTCTTTAGCTAGTGTTTATTCTTTGGCTTGTTTATTTGATTGTTTGTTTGTGTGTGTGTCTTTTGAGACAGCATTTAATTCTGCCTCTTTCCATCCATCTTGAGCTCTTCTTCTGGAGTGATAGGATTGCAGGATAAATTCATTCTCTTTCAATGCTATGAACCACTCAGTAGCAAAGAAGGCAACAGTGTCTTTGTCAGCGCATACCAAAAGGTCCTATACTAGGTTCCTTTTCTGATACTGCGATGAAATACATACCAAAAATAGTGTGGGGAGGAAAGGGTTTCATTTGACTTACATCTCCCATCACAGTCCATCATAGAAGGAAATCAGGCAGGAACTCAAGGTGGGAACTGGAAGCAGAATCTGAAGCAAAGGCTACAGAGGAACATTGCCTCTGCCTGCTCAGCTACTGGACTTGACAACTCAGGCTGGCACAGCCCTCAGTGTACTGGGTCCCCATATCAATTGTTAATCAAGGAAATACCCCCACAGATATGCCCACAGGCCAATGATGGGGGCAGTTCTTCAGTTGAGGTTTGATCTCCCAAGTGACTCTAGCTTGTGTCAAACTGACTAGCATAGAACCAATGGCAATTGCTTTAAGAAATCTTTTGAAAGTTTTATTTTTTACAGACTCACAGACAGCCTTCTGTTTGTGAAGAAGTTTAATTCTTAGGAACTATGCTTTACTTTTTCTATATGAGAACTGACTCCGGTTGTGAGAGAAATACCTTCCATCACATCCCTAATTCTATAGGGGAAATTAAAGGCAAAATAATATCAAATGAAATAAGTATGAAAAAAATTTCTTAAGGGCTTTCTTTACCCTCTTTCCTTTTATAATACTGACATTCATAATGGATAAGTTGGCTATTCTACGTGGAATGCTGCTGTTTCATTTCTGCTGACTTCTAAACAAAACACCATAACCAAAAGGATAAATAACAGGCTGACCTGGCTACTTGTTCCCAACATATTATTAAGCTGAAATATATTTCCTCTGAGAACAAATGCCCTAATATATATATTATATATATATATATATATATTGAAATTCATATAAATAAATATTATATATATAAATGAATTTCACTTCAGCCATGGCAGAGAGCAGAGGAAATAAAACTTGACAAAGCTGGGTTCAGCTAATGAGAGGTGAGGGAGCTGAGAGCTTTTCCCAGGAATGAGGGTTTTCATTACAGCTTTTGGGAGGCAGGAAGCATTGAAGAGAGGGATTAAATAGCAGGGGAAAGAGAGGGCATGATTAGATTTCGCCTTTGAAGAGATATATTAGAAAATACGCTGTCAGAGTCTGACAGTTACCTTCAGCTTTCTCGGTTACAGCAATATTGTTCTCCCAAATAAGACTGTTTTGGGAATCATTTTTCACTTCAGCCTTTTCAGTTTGAGCAAAATAATGGAACAAGTTGTTGGCATTATTTGTTAATAAAAATGAGACACGAATGCGATATTTTTATTAGAATGGTCATTCTCATATTTTGTTACTGTGATGTCAGTTCCTACCTCTCTAAATGTGATACTTTGTATTACTGCAGACAGCAGAGAAGTGTGCACACATCACTCTGACTAGACCTAGCAGATGGATCTTGGAGCAGCATCATGCTGTGAGCAGGAAACTCGGGCACACATCTACAATGCTAACTGTCAACACTTGATGAAGTCCTGTTACCTGTTGCCAAGGTCTTCAATGGGAAGCTTTAACTAGCTGAATTTTTCTGCATGCATTAAAACTACTCATTAATAATATAAAAATTCACCATATAAAGCAAGCTTAACAAGGATAGCTAAATGGAAAGCATTTTCAAAATTGCTATATATGAATTTTGTTCTGTTTTATGTCAGTGAGGTTTTAGTAAAGATATAGGTCCTATGTATTTCTCATTTCATAAATATTCTTACTTCTAACATTTCCATAATGGTGGTTATGGCTCTCAAAGTGGCTATATTGTATAAAATTATCAAAATACAAGCTTTAAGTGGAAATAAAGTAAAAAGTATCAAAACAAAATTTCATATTAACAATGAATTTAATAGTATCAATAGAAACATTTGATTTGGATATAACTTCATTTAATAGCAACATTTGATATAACTTCATTTACATTTTTAAGTATTTATGTCATTTAAATACTGAAAGCACTTTACAAAATGGTTATAATGAAATGTTATAGAGAAATTTGAATCTAGCAACATTGCTGCTCTAATCACATCCAAAGACTTTCTAGGTCTGTGTGATCTAGCTGGAATGTAGATAAGTTCTTAGAACATACAGTTAATCCTTAGCAATGGAAATAAATTTAGTTTATAGAAGAACAAATCTTGTTTGAAAGTGACATCTAAATGAGGGGCAGGCAAAGTGATGAATCAGAGAAAGATTTGACAGAATAAGTCAGAGACAACATATACTTAACGCTCAGGAGAACAGCTCAGGAAAGAGAATGTATTTAAAGAGCAGTGCAGGGAGAGTCAGTCAGCAGGAAGTCAGTGCAGTGTGTGTAGTGTAGTGGAGTTGAGTTCATGTGGTTCAGTACAGGTCAGCAGAGGTAGTTGGAGCAAGAGAATAAGAAAAAGTCAGAAGATTAGAACAAATTGTCAGAAATAGTTTGAGGCCAAGCAAAGTAATTCCATGAGAAGCTGAGAGAAGACAGATTGAATTGGCCAGTTTAGAGAGGAATTTGAGGCAGAACAGTTAAGTTGAACCAGTTCAGAAAGAACTAGAAATGGTGAGCTTATTCATCAGCGAGCCTGTGAGATGACAAATCAGGAAAATAAAAGTGACTATTACAAAATGTGAGTTAGATTTACATATTTCTATTTCATTTGTTTATTCATCTAGGTATACCTTCATAAACAATTAAAGAGCTTTAAATCTAAGTTAAAACATTTGAGTTTAAATTTTATGAATAAATGATCATTTTAAGTATGATACAGAATTTTGTTTCTAACCAAGATGAATTAGCAATGTCCAGAGTTACCTACCTGCTGAAAAAATACCAAGCAAAGTACATGAGAAACTTATTTTTCAAAACTCTATAAATAAAGAAAAAAGCCAATAAACATCTGAGAGATGGGAAATTACATAATATATTCAAATTTATAAATATGTTTTCACTTGCTGTTGGTGAAAAAAATAAAAGCATGAGAAGAAGCATGAGGTAATGAGGGCCAGCCTCATGCTTCAGACTACTCCAAATCTACTGAACCAATCATAAAGAAAAGCCAGAGAAGAGTCAACTGTATTCAAGTTACTAAACTGAGTCCTAACAAGAGCTCAAAACCAATTCTAGGAACATGAAATTATCCCACACCCTAACAGGAGAAGGGACAGCTACAAAACCCGCAGAAAGTAGGAGAAAATCCACCCAGGACCAACACAGGTGTTAGCGGGAGAAAACATCTCAGAATTGTCATTATTATCCATCTGCTTAAAATGTTTCAAGAAATAGAAAATATTTTAAATCTCACAGTAATTTTTAAAGTAAAAACAAAAGGAATATAAAATAAATGAAGTGGATGAATTTAAACAACATAGAGAAATAAATGAAAATTATAAAGTCTGTTTGAAATGATTAAATTAATAAAACTTGAGTATAATTTATCATTAATAGGAAGAAATATGTACAGAATCAACATGCATTCAAATAAAAGTGGCACAACTAAGAATACTCATGGTGATATTAATTCGAAATTATACTTAAAACTCTGACACTATTCTGGACTCATAGAATGGATATTTGGGTACCCACTAAATGTGTGGATGAGAACCTTCTTGTTAAGAAACTGTCCACATAGATATGTTCACCAATGGATTATACCAAGAGAGAAGAGAACTTACAAATGAGAATATACATGAGCATTTATAAATTAATTATTTTTTATTTGTTTAAAAAACTGTGCGATTATTCTCATATCAAAAGACAAATTTGTATCACTTAAGAATAAAATAACACAAAAAGTTGAAACTTGTTGTCCTGTGAGAATCTCTATCTACATTTTATTGCTTTCTATGTTTTTTATGTTGGTGTAGAGTGAAATATATATATATATATATATATATATGTAAATATTTTTTTCTTTTTCCACTAATCACTTAACTGCTCTATGTGAACCAACTATGTCCTTGTTCCCATAGGTAGCAGCCTCCACAACAGACTCCAGAGTTGAAATTCTGTCTAGCACCTGAATAACTCCTATTGCCGCCCTTCCACACATACACAGGCTGTGGTATTGTGAACCTGACTGCATTAACAAAGAGTTAACAGAGCTTCCTCCTATGCTACATTTCCACCCAACAAGGAGTATCTTGAAGTCTCTGTAAACTCTCTGTAAGCACAGAACCAAAGTCCATCTTCTTCTTTGAGGATGGAAGAAGTTGTTGCCTCTACATGACAACTCTCATTCTTCTATAGGTTCATAGTGGTACTCATGGATGTCTAGTGTCACACATGGCAACAAAGGAGTACTCTCATTTGTACATTTGAGTTTATTGAAGATAGACTATGACATTAGTTATAAAAATTTTTCTTGATTTGTGCATTTAGATTGATATTTGGACAAAACAAGCAATTAAAAACTTCAGTCCCAAGAACAAATATTTCATAGCTATGACTTTGAGTCTAAGAAATGAGATGGGGAAACCACAACCATCTATCTAGGTTCTCCTGAGGTTTGTGGTGAGCTCACATTCATTTGCATGAGCAATGCTTTAAGACATTGTGTTTGTGAATAGAGCATACAGTAGTATTTTAACTGCTTGCATTTCACAGTCTATGATAGGATAGATGTGAAGATATTAATTCATAGAAAGGAGACATTATAAAGCTACATGGAAAAATTGAGATCAGGAAAGCACCGTGACAGGACTCTCTGATGAGGAAGTAGAAGTTCTGGGGTCTCCAGCCATCCTCAGTCCTAGGCATCTCAACTTTCCCTTCTATAATGATTGCCTCTCCAGAGCATTGCAAACCAGAGTTAGCACTTCTCCCTTGAGTTCTCAAACATTAGGCATTAGAAACTTAACCCCTCCAGTATGTACACTGCTGGTGTCTGGGGATGGCATTTTAGGATGATTAGAATTACCTGGATCCTGAGAGTAGAATTGTAATGATAGTATTAGAGCTATACAGGAAAGCAGAAGAGATTAAACACAACCCATGGACTCCCTCTGCCTACACTTTCTATGTTCTCAATGTAGCTAGAGGCCCACGCCCTAATGGTCTTTGGATCTTGGACTTCTTGGCTTCTAAAATTGTAAGAAATAACTCTATTTCCATTATAAGTGACCCAATCTTAAGTACTATAATGTAGCAACAGACTGCATGACTTCTGGTTCCTTTTAACACTTCCTAATATGATCTCCATTGTCTTTCAGTTTCCCATTTAAGCCCCAGGATAGATGAATTAGTCATATCAATAAAGTAGTCTCCAGTTGAAACACTTTTAGAAAATGGTCTTGTTCTAGGCTGTCCTAGGAATAGTGCTTATTGCTAGGATGTGGATTCTTACCTTATGTCTTATCCCAGGGTCCTTTTATGACACAAAATGTGGCAACTCTGGTGAAAACTCTGTTTTATTCATGTTGTTCAGGGACTGGGGAATAAATGAGAATGCCAGGTATGTAACAGTACCTCAAAGGTGATTAGTTATGTCCCCAAGAAATCTTGTGAAAGTGGTAAATGAGGTCTCTAAAATAGGCTAACAGTTTGCATGAGAAACTCTTAGATGATGCTAACACTCGTTATCACTTGGTAAGAAGAAAAGGGCTCTGAAGAAAGCTAATATCCAAAAGTGAAGCTCAGTACTGACATTGTGACTTGCATCAGGATAGGTACAGGCATCAAGGTCAGAGCAAAAGTGTTTCTGAGCACAGAGGACAACTGCTCTTCTCATGGCAACAAAAACATCTGAATGTTTGATGGGCCCACAAGTTTGCTTCAGTGGGAACGTGAACAGACAATAATGTAAGTTCCTATTAATCAATTCGACATTCATAAAGTAGCTATCGTTCTTTTAAAAAATTAAAATAATAAAACAGTGTTACCAAAATATATCTACTCATACAAATTGATGATGCTGGTTTAGAGCAAGTATTTCCTAAAGTACTTACACATTTATTTGTCAGTTATACATGAAAAAAACTAATAAAATTTTTGTTGACATTATTATTAGGAGTTTAACTGCATCACCATAATTGAAACATAGCAAAATGTGAACATACCATAATGAATAAATTTTGGAAGCTGAATTGTCACAGAACCCATCAATAAGTTCTGTGATAAACCTTCTAGTGGAGATTATGACAAACTGTTTTTTTTTAAGAGGTAGCTTCACCCATGAGTTAATGTGTCTCTCAACTCAGAACAGAGGAGCAATTTCTTGCATTAGCTGACAATTAACACAAAGACTTTACACTGGTCAGTTGAAGAAAATAAAGAAACATGGAGTGCTCAGTCCTAAATAGGACATCTAAGTCAAACCACTAGTACCAAGGCTCATTGAAAACAAGGACAGATTTAAGAGTCAGTTACCCATATGAACAGACAGCAATTGAGAGAGTGTGTGTAAGACCTGCTTCAGATCACACCAGACGAATCTTTGACCCAAAGTGGATGAGGAAGTAGATATGAAATCCCTCTAGCTTGGAAACTATTGACTATAGCTTCTTGGAAATGTAGCGTCAGTTTTCTTTAGTGGTATAACCCTGGTAGGTTGACAATGTTCCAGGCTGGTCCCACTTCCAAGAGTAGTTGAGTAACAAACTAGACTGGATGGAAGGAAAAAGAAAACTCAAAATTGGGTGAGTAGCAAAATAAAAGTGAAGTGGGTGGGTATGGGAGGAATTTGGGAAAATGGGCAAATTTGTCTACTGTGTGTGAAGAAGGAAAGGCAGGAAATATAAGTGGTCAGAGAGCTGTGGTTTTAACTTCACTGACTTCATGTCTAATCTGTTAGATCCTCTGACCCATTATTTGAGTTGCTACCTTTCCTGTGGTGTCCATGGGCATTATTTATTACAGACACCAGAACTCAGCTTCTCTGTGTTCCCAATGTAGCCTGAAGACAAAGAACAACAGTTCTCCAGGAATCTCCCAGACCTTTGGTCCCTCATCAGTAAGTCTGCATCCATCATCTTGGACTGAGTAGCTACTGGAATCTTGGCTTCTCCAGTGTCATTGTTGACTACTCAGACATGTTGTGTAACCCAACATAATGACTCCTCTATTATTGTCTAAATTTACTATATCTGTTGTGTTCACCTACAGACTTCAGTCTAAAAGGATGATAACTACTCTGCGCACAGACTAAGGAATTGTCTTCTGCAGCACTACTGGAGAAGGACAGAATACAAGCAGCATTTTGAGAAGAAAAATTGTCCCGAAGTTCATTAGGTATTCCAAGATGATTTCCTTAGTATCAAAGAACCACCCTATATTTTTGTCATTTCAACATTCTAGAAACAATAATGCAAATAAAAAAACCAAAGTATTGGAAATCACTGTATTTTATCCTTATTATCACAGACCAAGTAATCATCACAGGAGAGATTATTCAGTCAAAATATTTGCAGAGATTTTTTTATTGCAACTTATCAAAAGATAGAGTTTCGAGGAAATGGCCATAAATATTATTTACAATCATTAAATCAAGATCACAGGCATAAGACACTCATTACATAATTTCAAAGCATGCTAACTGTATGTATTTGCATGTCACTTGTAGGAGAAAAGATTGACAGGAAGATATATAATCATGAAAATTGATCTAATGTGACATTCAAATCAGTGAACACTTCAAAAGGAACATCGGTAGAATCATTTTGTACCTGCTTTATGAAGGCAGAGACGGAAAGAGGTAGGGAATGAGAATGGTGGGAGAGGAAAGAGTGGAAGAAAGGAGAGTGGGCATGAAGAAAGGGGGAAGATAGGAACGGAAGGAGAGGGAAAAAGACAGGCATAAAGAAAACTTGGGAAAAGAGAGAGGAGGGAAGGATGGTTGGAGGGAAGATAGAGGGAGAGAAGTTTTCAATTCCAAGTTGTCTTCTTATAATATAATCTTGGTCAAAGGTGTTCAAGCCCATTAAAGCTGTTTAATTGTCTGATGGTTAGAATACAAATAGTACTTTCATAGATATCAGATGCTATAGTATTTGTGCTTTAAAATTTCATTGTTTTGAATGCAATCATTTAATGTATTAAATCATGACCAACGGTGGCCAATTTATTCAGGCCAAGTTTGCCATCTGTGTTTCTCTTCACGCAATTCTAAACAAGGGCTGCTGAGCCCGTAGAGGAAAGCTCGTTAAAGGCACAGCGTTAATAAAATGCTGGTACAGAAACCAAGTCTTTAATAACGTTTTTAGCCTTCTCATCCCACCTTAGAGAATCCCTTTTTAATTTTCCCTCGGTCACCACGGAAATCACAAATCTTTAAGATGCCCTGCCTGGGGGCTTCATCCCTGTGACATCTCCCTGGCAATAGTGACAGATTCTGTTCATTGGTTGTTAGATGAGTGTCTCTGCTTTGTTGACCAGGAAGCCAGAAAACACATAGCAATTAAAAAGATGTACAGTCTAATATATTCCAATTAGAGAGGGTCGCCCACATCCACCAGTGGGTATTCACAAATCACCAACTAACCCTTTCAGATCTAGAACGGTCTTGTATGGTTCCTTCTGCTTCTGAATACCACAGTGAAAAAGGAGATTACAGGGACACAAAGGGCTGGCTTTCAATTTAGCTTTCTTTGCTTTTTTTCTTAATAACGAGGCTATTTTCATATTAAAATTATAATGCTCATTAAAATATAATTTGAAGCAGTCTCTTCGAGGTTCAGAAGTATTTTTATTTTACAGATGGCAAAGCAATGGATGAAATTATAACTATCAACTAAATGTTATTATAGTAAAGCTGGCAATAAGGAAAAAATAAATAAAATGATATTTTTAAGTACACATTTTTTGTCTAGAAAAGGGAAGGGAATGAGGAGTGGATATGACTGAGACATATTGTATACATATACAAAATTTCAAGGAATAAATTAAAAATGATTTTAAAAATCAAAAATAGATGGTCCATTAAAATGGTACAGTGACTTGAAATCACATGTTCTTCAGTGAAGTGGAAGCAAGGACCAGTGCCAGTGGCAACATGAAGCTGGCAGAGCCAACACACAACATGAAGATATCTTCCTGACAGATTTAAGTTGATGCAGCCAAATCAGAATCTTTGTTCTTTTGCTTCAATCAAATATTTTATCTCAGAAGCTTCTTGAACACTACTACTATCCTATTCAGCAAGAAACTTAAATTGTCAATCCCCCAGTCTCATCCCCACCCCTACAGCAGAGCAGCCACTGAAGTCTCCCTCCCCCTGTGCTCCCATCTCCTGTAGATTGTGCAAACCTTCTCTTTGAACCTTCCTTCTCACATAGACCTTTGTTTCAGGGCTCAACTCCAGTAGGAACTCCCTGGGAACCTGTCTGCCCAGCCAATCAGAGAAACAAGTAGGTCAGGCAAACAGGTAGACTAGCTTCAGAAGTGTATTGTGCTAAGAATCCCCAGTGGGCATACCTTGTAAGATCCCAGAAGCATTCCCTACCATGCAACACACGGCTTCCACACTCTCCTAAGAGCCAGAGAGAACAACAAAAAAACAACAAAACACTAACCCAACAAAGACAAGAGTAGATATCAGCATCTAGAATTATAGTCATCCCAAAACTAGATGCTTAGATATAACAGTAAAAGCATAAACAAAATCAGCCAGCACAATATGAGCTTGCTAGAGACCAGTAACCCAACTAAAGTAGGCTCTGGGAAATGCTACAAGGCTGAAACCCAAGACGAGGACCTTAACATTGACTATATGAATATGATAGAGACTGGTAAAGATAAAATGAACAAATCCATTAAAGAAATCTATGAAAACATGAACAACTGGAAGGAAATGAAAAAACAATTTAATACCTCAAAGTGGAAGTACAAATAATAAGAAAACATAAACTGAGGAAAATCTGGAAATGAAAAATATAGGGACCCAAACAGTAATCTCAGAGGCAAACTTTATCAGCAAAATAAAATTAATGAGAGAATCTAAGGCATTAAAAATAAGATAGAAATAATGGATACAACACCAGTCAAAGAAAATGAAGAGAACAAAAGAAAGAAAAAGAATCAGGAACAAAGCTTCCAGGGAATATAGGACACTATGAAAAGACCAAATATATAGATAAATAATTTCAAACAAAATCATATAACAAAAATTTCATAACTTAAAGAAGGAGGTACATGTCAAGGCAGAAGAAGCATACAGAAGACCAAACAGAGTGCACCAGAAAAACCTCCTTGGCACATAATAATAAAAACACTATACAGAGTAAAGAAAGAATATCAAAAGCTGGAAAGAAAAAAGACCAAGTAACATATAAAAGCAGACCAATTAAATAACAACTAATTCTTAGTGAAGACTCAAAAAGCTAGAGGGCCTGGCCAGATGTTTTACAAAATATAAGAGACCACAGATGTCAGTCCATAGTACTATACCCAAAAAATGTTCATTCACACTAGATGGAGAAAGAAAGGCATTCCATAATAAAACCAAGTTCTACTTACAAATCCACCTATACAGAAGGAAAACTCCAACCTGAAAAATTAACCAACTATACTCAAGAAAATAATCCCGGGGTATGTTGGGGATAGAAATAATCCCAGGACATCAGAAGAAGTAGTGGTAAAGGACACATCACAAAAACAAAGGGATTAACAAAAACTGCTCATTGATGACTCTCAACATCAGTGGTCTAAAATCTCCTGATAAAAAGACAAAAACTAACATAATGATTATGAAATAGGATCCATTCTTCTACTATTTCCAAGAAATGTACCCTGGCATCAGGGATAAACATGACGTTAGAGTGAAAGGAAGAAAAAAGATATTCCAAGCAAATAAACCTAAGAAGGAAGCTGCTGTAGCCATTTTACTATCTGATAAAATAGACTTCAAACCAAAACTAATCAGAGGAGACAGAGAAGGTCACTACATACTCATCAAAGGAGAAATCCAAGAGTACATTGCGATTCTTAACAGCTATTCATCAAACCCAAGGGAAACCAAGACCATAAAAGAAACACTAGTACAGCATGAATCACATACTGACCATCACATACAGAGAGTGGGGGATTTCAAGACTGATTATCACCAATAGATAGGGCTTAAAGACAAATATTTAAACAGAGAAATGCTGGAATTGACCGACATCATAATCCAAACGGACCTAAAAGATAGTTATATAATACATCCAAACAAAGAAGAATGGTTCTTCTCAATAGCTCATGGAACATTCTGCAAAATAGATCACATAATCATACACAAAGCAAGTCTCAACTGATACAAGAACACTGAAATAAAACCCTGTATCTTATCAGACTACCATGAATTAAAGCTGGACTTGATCAACAACAGAGACAACAGAAAGCTTACAAATGCATGGAAACTGAACAACTCTCTATTCAATGAAAAATGGAACAAGACAGACAGAAAAAGGAAAAAAAAAAAAAACTCTAGACTTTCTCTAATTGATTGAAAATGAAAACCCAGCATACTCAGACTATGCAGCACTAAGTACCTGCATTAAAAGAGAGAGAGATCTTATACTTGCAACTCAACAGCACACTTGAAAGCTGTAGAACAAAATGAAGAAAGCACACTCAAAAGGAGTAGATGGCAAGAAATAATCAAATTCAGAATTGAAATAAATAAATGGAAACAAACACAAAACAATGCAAAGAATTAGTGAAACAATGAGTTGTTTCTTTGAGAAAAACAATAATATTGACAAATTCTTAGCAAATCAACTAAAAGGCAAACAGAGAAGATCCATGTTAACAAAATTATAGATGAAAATGGAGACATAACAAAAGGCACCAAGGAAATCCAAAGAATTATAAGAACATATTTTAAAATTCCGTACTCCACCAAATTGGAAATATTTAAAAGAATGAATAATTTTCCTGATACATACCACCCACCAAAGTTAAATCAAGATCATATAGACAATGTAAACAGACCAATAATGCCTAGTGAAATAGAAGAAGTGATTAAGTGCCTCGCAACCACAAAGTACCAGGGCCAAATAGTTTTAGCACAGAATTTTACCAGACTTTCAAAGAAGAATTAATGCCAATACTCTTTATGTTATTTGAAGATGTATGTTTCTGTTCCATAATCAAAACAGAAGGAATGCTGGCAAATTTATTTTATGAGGCCACAGTTACCTTGATAACTAAACCACATAAATATGCAAAAAAAGACAGTTACAGGCAAATTTCCCCTATGAATATTGATGCAAAAAATACTCAATAAAATATCTGCAAACCAAATCCAAAAGATCATCCACCATAATCAATTAGGACCAAAAATAGACACGTTGATAATGAAATCAAACTGAAAACCCCAGACAGAAATCTACATACCTATAGACAGCTGATTTTTGATAAATAAGCCAGACATACACACTGAGGGGAAAACAAAGAAACAAACAAACCAAAAACAACAAGAACAACACAACAGCATCTTTAACAAGGGGTTTGATCAAATGGATGGCTGAATGTAGAAGAATCCAAATAGATCATTACATATCATCTTGCACAAAACTAAAAATTTCAATAACCTAAAACATCAACATAAAACCAGATACACTGAGTCAGATAGAAGACAAAGTAGGAAATAGCCTTGAATTCATTGACACAGGAAAATACTTTGTACCAACTATACATCTGATAGAAGAATAATATCATATATAATATTAAGTATTAAGAATACAAATAACCCAATTTTAAAAGTAGGGTCCAGATATAGAGAATTCTTAAAAGAGGAAACTCAAACAGTTGAGAAACACTTAAAGAAATCTTCAACAACTCTATTCATCAGAAATGCAATTCAAAGCTATTTTGATGCTTCATTTAACAGTGGTCAGAATGGCCATAATAGATACAACAAGTAACAGCTCATGCTGGTAAGAATAGGGAGAGGTGGGGGGCCCCTCCATTGTTGGTGGGAGTGCACACTGGTACAGCCACTCTGGAAACATGTGGTCATTTCTCCGGAAGATGGGAGTGATTCTTGGGCATATACCCAAAGGATACCTCATCCTACTACAGAGACAGTTTCTCATTCATCTTCATTGATGTTATATTCATAATAGCCAGAAACTGAAAACAACCTAGATCTCTTTCAACATATGAATTTTAAAATGTGGTACATTTACAGAGTGGAAGTATTACTCCGTTGAGGAAAAAAAAATGAATTCACAAACATTGGAGGTAAATGGATGAGACTGAAAAATCACCTAAGTGAGGTAACCTGAACCCAGAGAGACAAATATGAATTCACTTATGTGGATGTTTGCTGTTAAGCCAATGACTATTGAACTGGCTATGTTTATATCAACTTGACATCAGCTAGGGTTATCTGAAGAAAGGGAGTAAGAGTCACCAAGGTGGTTTTGAGGCATGAAGAGATCCTGGAGACCAGGTGAGAAGAGAGCTCAGGAGAGGCTTTTGGTGAAAGTGCTACCCAGTTGTAGCATTTTGGAGATGACAATACAGGATGACCACCAAGAATGGCAGAAGATATGGAGTGGAGCCTGACAGAGCTTGCTTAGGAGACAACCTGTGTGTGCTGTACAGTGCAGAGCCAGAGAAGAGACCTAAGCTCTTCGGAGGATCAAAGAGGACTGTGAGTTGATCCTAGGCATTGGTTACTGAGATATTTACAATTGGAGTTTGATTTTGCTTTAATATGATTGTGACTATGCCCTGATTCTTCCCTCTTGAAGCAAATATAATATATATATATAATATATATAAATATATATATATATATATATATTATTTTACAGAAGCCCACAGATGAGACACTTTGAATTTTAAAAAACTTTTGGTTTGAAAAGAGACTGTTTTAAAGAGACTGAATTTCTAAAGACTGTGTGACTTTTAAGTTTTAGAATGTTAATATTGTAATGTTTATATTATAATGTAAGTGATCTTGGAAAAGGAAAGGTTACAGCTTAAGAGTGATGTGCCCCTCTGTCAAGTTGACAAGGGGTCAGTTGTTCCGGTTGGTTTTATGTCGACTTGACACAAGCTAGAGTTATTTGAAAGATGGGAGCCTTTCTTAAGAATGCCTCCATAAGATTTGGCTGTAGGGCATCTTCTTACATAGTGATTGATACCGAAGAGTCCAGCTTATTGTAGGTGGTACCATCCATGGGCTGATTTCTTGAGTTCTATAATAAAGCAGGCTGAGCAATCAGTGGAAAAATAATACTGTAAACAGTGCCCCTCCATGACCTCTGCATTAGCACCTGCCCTGTTTAAGCTCCTATCCGACGATAATGAGATAATGAACAATGATGTGGAAGTGTAAGACAAACCCTTTCCTCCCCAAGTTCCTTTGGTCATTGTGCTTATCACATTAGAAACCCAAGGTAAGATAACCAATAGCAACATGCTCTGTGTTTTCCCACAGACCCAAATGTTTGGCAGGGGCAGATTCTCCCTCAAGCATTTGCCACTGTATAACAATCTTTAGAGACCACAGGCAAGGTCATGTGACTCCCTCAGTAAAAATAATTTGTAGCAAGACTTAAATGAGTATTTTATTCTTGGTTCACAGCTGACTCTGCAAAGCAAGGGGTGGTAAATAGAAGGCGTCCAGTGAGCGTTCCATGTATCTCTTCCAAGTAATTGATGCCTCCTCTGATCCTTTCAGCTTTCTGTTCTTAAGAACTAGATTTGGACACTGGAAGTACAGGCTAAGGGGTTCAGGAAAGCACTACCTCCTCCTCTCTTCCTAGAGTTAGTTGGGAGGAATCCTTTTTCTGGCGACATGAGGAAGATCCACTTTGCCATTGATGCCAATGTAATCTCAGGTTTCAGCATTGTGGACAGAATGACTGTGGTCTCAAAGCCAGCGTCAGCAGGGAAAGTTTGTACTACTTGAGAACCTAGCACAAAAATAGAAAAAGGTCAAAAGTGCCATAGCAAACACAAAACAAAAAACCCATTTTTTACCATTAACAGCATAGAGCAAAGCAAAGGAAAAAAAATGGTGAAAGTCTGGCATGAGGTCCTGATGACTTCAAAGCACCTACTACAGCAACTTATAAAGTGGTGGCTACTTCTCATTCAGAGAACTAGCAATGAAAATTTCATTTTAAAACTAAAGAAACACTATTTGGCAGAATGAAATGGTGGCTTGCTTTGCCTGTCATTTGGAGGTATATAAACCTAGTTCCATTTTGGAATAATCCATTTAGTTTCTTGATTCTCCTTTCTTTTCCCTTAGTTTATGTCTTTTATACTCACTATCTTAGTTAGAACCAAATACTTACTACAGATAATTACATATAGAAAGATCAATCATAGTTTTTCTATTATTACTTAATTACTTAATTATCTTTCAGTGGATTGAGCAAAAAATGTTATGTCTAAAAAGAAGGTAAAGTTACAAACATTTAAACATGGAGTTCCCACATATGAACATACACATTTAGACAATGGATACCTTTGTGCATCTAAGTATCATCCATTGGAAACTGAGTCTCAGTGGCTACTCAGGTCACATCATTCTGTCTTTTATACCCTGTGTATCTCTCTGCTCTGCACACTGTTAAATTCTAGACTATCAATTGTACAGGAAGAAGCGAGAAAGTTAAAGTTTAAGAAGAATAAAAAGGAACTCAAGAGATTGTTTTGTTTAAATACCCATGCCTGAACCTCACTCTTCACCTTCTAAAGTCAATACATGTTACTCTTTATTAACCAGTACAAATACATGAATTTGAGCTGCAGAACCCATGTAAAAGCTGTGCATTGTGGTATGTACTTGAACTCTCAGTGCTGTGAGGGTAGAGACTGGGGGATGCCAGTCAACTTAGCCTGACCCACAAAGAGATCCTGCCTCAGAAAATAAGGAAGATATAGGCTGTGAGGAATGGCAGCTAAGGTTTACCTCTGTGGTCTACACATGCCCCACATGAGAACACACACACACACACATACACACACAATTTTTTAATTTCAAACCTTATTTTTAGTGATGGTTCTTAAGTGCTTTAATCTCCATTGTAGCCCACCACCCAGCAGAGGTAGTGGAAAAGAAAGGATGGAGGGGGGAGTGGATATATTTATAAAGGTTCTTTGGAGCAACTCTCGTCTGTTGTGTCTGGAAATCAGCATTTCAGTTCACAGGTTGGCAACATCTCGCTCTACTCGAAAATACTTCATGGATACTCCAGCAGACCAGTTTGGTAGAGTCTGGTTAGCAAAAGTGATGACCGGACCTAGTAGACACAGCCAGAACTTTCTCCTGTGTCTGCTTCAGCAAAAGGTTCCTTCTTGAGTCTTCCTTAACTTTTCATATCTGTGTTTATTTAATGAAATGTTCCTTCAAGTGTTTGCCCCAGAAAAACACCATCTAACTGACTTTCCAAAGAACCCTAGAGTTTCCACTTCAAGCCTGGCTTATAGTTTCAGAGATTTAGTCCATTACCATCATGGCAGGAAACATGGCATCATGCAGGCAGACATGGTGCTGGAGTATTAGAGAGTTTCATATCTTGATCTGCAGGCAGCAGAAGGACACTGTGTAACACGTTTGGCAAAGCTACAGCATTGGAGACCTCAAAGCCTGCCCCAACAGGGCCATACTTCCTCCAACAGGGCCATACCTTCTAGTAGTTCTACTTTCTGTGGACCAACCATTTAAACACATGAGTCTATGAGGATCATACCCATTGAAACCACTACAATATCTGAACTGGAAAAAAAAAAACTAGACTGAAGTCAATGATCAGAAAATACTTAGAAAAAACATAATTTCATTTTAGACCATTCCATCATTTATGACAGTGCCAGCTCTTGATTTTTTCTCTTTACATGTTACTTCTGATGATCTGAAGCACTTGCTTGTATGGATTACTTTATTATGTTTTAAGATTAAATTGTTCTTTTAAAAATCATTTTATTTGTTTACATTTCAAATGATATCCTCCTTCCTGGTTACCCCTTCACAAATCTCTCCATCTCATCTCCCCTCTCATTCCTCCCCTTTGCTCTATGAGGGTTCCTCTTTACCTATTCACCCCTTCCTGCCTCATATCTCTAGCATCCCCCTACAATGGGGTATCAAGCCCCCCCTCCACTCTCATTTATGTCAGATAAGGTTATCCTCTGCTACATATGTATCTGAAGTCCTGGCTCCCTTCATGTATACTCTTGGGTTGGTGGTGGTTTTGTCCCTGGGAGCACTGGGTGGTCCAGTTAGTTGATATTGTTCTTCTTATGGAGATGCAATCCCCTTCAGCTCTTTCAGGCCTTCCTCTAGCTCTCAGTCCGATGGTTGGCTGCACACACACAAATTTTAGGTATTTCATATTTTAGGTGTGTGTGTGTGTTCACATGTTTAACAAGTATGTCCTGAGTAAAATCCAAAAGTGAGTTTTGATGACTAGGAAGGCATTAACTGTTGAAATTTTCAAAGCTCAGACAGACATTTTTCTAGAGATTATCTGACTCAGATTTAGAACTATGGGAGGAAGGCCTTACTTCTGGGTTCACTTGGAACGTATGTTGCTTCCTTGATTGCAGTTCAAATACACTTAAGCTTCACACAGATTTATAGAGCAACTAGCATCTTTATGTCGAGCACAGATTTCACCCGTCATTATTTTTATATATGTCTACCAGATGAATTTCTGTCTTAGAAAGTGTCACACAGTAACTATGGGATACGCTCTTCGCTGCACATCTATAAATGAATGTTTCCCGCTTTGATTAGGAAGTTTCTAGCTTCTGTTTCTCTGCTGTCTTTTTCAGGTAAGTTGGTTGGAGTAACATTTGTAAAGACTTGAAGGGCCCTTGTCTGGATGGTGAAATCTTACAAATTTTGAGAAAAAATTTAATCTCCCAAGCTGAAACTAACTGGAAACAGAAGCATCTCAGGTCTTCTTGCTTCTTCCCCAGTAACATTGGTATAATGTATGATACGTGAATAGCTAAGGCCTCTATGTATACTTTCTGCTGTGTGCCTCTAACAAATCCTGCCTCAGTTTCTGTCATGTTTGTTCAGCTTTATTTCCTTCCCATGGCTTTACTGGGTTATCTTCCAATATTTCGTTCTTATTGAAGGAAAAGGCAATTGCCATTCCAACAGAGAAGAGATCTCATGGTTTCCTGTACTTCTAAAAATATTTCCACTTCTTAATCCCTTAATTTTGTTAAGATTCTTTAGAACTAATGATTTTGTTCTTATCGAATGTCCCCTTTTAAGCTTGCAATAAATAGCATCTCACCTAGATTGAATCCTTCCATTTTCCCAAGGCCAGTTATAATACAGTCATTAAAGACACCCTCCAAAAAGCACATTCCTTTTTGCAGAGAAATCTTCACATATTTGGGAGATTTCTGTTATCTCTGATCCTGTTTATTATAGATAGTAGATTAAAACATACCCATTCCTTTTATCCAGAAACTTGGACCTGTACCTTGCTTGCCTGCTTTTCTCAGTGAATAATTCCAAAAACAATTATGTGCCTTGAAAGTGCTCTTAGAGAACAGACCTCTAGCATCCTTAAACTGTATCCAGGGCTTTTGAGGGAGGTTTTCGAGAGGATTCCTAGTCTTGCCATTTGATGTAGCATGAACAAGAGCAATTGGAGCTTCATGTGCAGTAATCAGGCTATCTCAGAGCTCTGTACTGAATGTGGTTAAGCCAATAAAAGTAATTCTGTAATCTGACTAGTCAAAAAAGCACCCTATCCTGCTGTGTGGCTGTGCAGTGTGTGCTCCATTCACCTGGTTCACCCCTTGTGTGGTGGAAGATGAGAGTTCATTGGCATGAACAAAAACAACTATCAGGTCACTTCCAAGGATCAGCATCATATTGGGTGCAAGCAGGGCTGGACGTAAACTTTTCTAGGTTCAATGTAAATGGCCTGCATGAGGTGCATTGGCTCTTGAAGCTAATGCAGTCTGTTTCTTACATTTTGAAATCAAACAAGAGAGCGGTGACCCTGGCTCTAGACTGACAGCTGAAATAGAGGTCATAGACATTGTGTTCTGTTTTCCAAAAAATTCATTTATTTTGATATTTGCATTTGCTGGGTTAGAGTGGGATACTAATTTCTTGCTAAATTAGGAACTGACAATGTAATTACTAGTGATTGATATACTTTGTTTGTAGAAGTCAAGGCTGGAACACGAAGCACTCACCTTTACTCTGATTTGCATTTGTCATAATCAAATTAACACATATATAGAATGGAGGTAAATTAGTATCATTGGATTAGGAAAAATTCTAAGACAGGCAAAATTCTATATAGTAAGTACTAAGTCACTTCATTCTTCATTGCAGAATTGGTCCCTATATTGTTCATCTGAAATTGCTATGCAGATCTAAATATGACATATTCTGCTTTAGTGAGCAACCCTTTAAAATACAATCATTTGTGTGTTTGTACTTACTATTCAGTGTAAAAACTTAGGGAAGCTATCCCATTCTCCATTTTGGCCAAATTGTACAACAGGGTGTGTGAAGATATAGTATCCTAGACATCAGTACTTTTAAGTATCTGTATACCTGCATTGTTCAAAATGCTGCCATTTTCAAGGTTAATCTGTCTTTCTATCAGAAGCTCAGGTGGACAGAAATGGTATTGCTATAGGAATTGGTGCATTAGTTGGTATTGTCTCTGTGTCACTAGCTGTGCAAACATACCAGTGATCCATAGGTTCAATTCTACTACTAAAATGTTCATAATTGCTCAACTGAAATTTCAGATCCCACTGTAAGGGTTAAATAAAATAGGGGTATGTAGGAGTCACCTATAATATCTACTATGAAGGGGACATCCTCATTGCTGTAGTGATTATCACTTTTGATGGCTTCCCTAACCCCTGACTCTATGACTTATGGCTTCTTTTAAAGGAATTGTATCTCATTTCACACAAAAAAAAATATATTTTAAAATTGCCAAGTTGATTTTAAAAGATTTATCTTATTTTTAATTATCTCTATGTATACACATAGAGATATGTGTATGCATGTATATACATACACATGTGTTTTAGTGCCCACAAAGCCCAGAAGAGTCAAACTTCTAATACTGGGTATTAGAGTTCTAGGCAGTTATGAGCCAACCAGCATGAGTTCTGGGAAACAAACTCAGGTCCTCTGAAATACCAGTACTCATCTTCAACTTCTGAGCCAACCTAGTCCACGACAGATTTGAAATGTATATGAGAAACTAGCCTGGCAAAAAAGACTAGTGAAATGACATAGGTACACATCAATGTAGTCCAACCTTAGGATGATATACCTAGTAAACATAGCTACTTGAAGTTCTTAGTTGCAGAAAACAAATTCTCAAGCCAATATGCCTCAAGAGGAGAACTCAGTGTCTTCTTAACTCACATGTTCAGAGGGTCAGAGTCCATGACCATCATGGTGGGAAGCATGGCATGGAGCAGAAGCTGAGAGTTCACATTAGGTAATCCATAAGGATCAGTCACAAAGAGCTAACTGGGAATGGCATCGGCTTTTGAAACCTCCAGCGTACCCTTGACATATCACCTCAACAGGTGATCCGAAAAAGTTCCACCAACTGGGAACCAAGCATTCAAACCTATGGGCCTGTGGGGCCATTCCCATGCAAACCCTCATGCATGTCAAGTAGAAAGAATTTACTAATGGATCACAAACTGTCTTTACTATTTTCTGTTTGAGGGGAGCAGGGAGACTCTATAGCAAGAAGTTTCTCAGAAAGGTGTTCAAGTGCAGATAGGAACGCACATGTGAGCCCTAAATTTATACAATGTGCATAACCATAGTTGCAAGGTATCTCTTCGTGGTTTTTTTTTTTTTTTTTTTTTTTGGTTTGGTTTGGTTTGGTTTTTCCAGACAGGGTTTCTCTTTGTAGCCCTGGCTGTCCTGGAACTCACTCTGTAGACCAGGCTGGCCTCGAACTCAGAAATCCGACTGCCTCTGCCTCCCAAGTGCTGGGATTAAAGGCGTGCGCCACCAACGCCCGGCATCTCTCCATGTTTAAATGGTCCCTTGGCAAGAGGATGAGAATAGGCCCAACTGGGATCTTACAGAATTAAACCGGTATGTACAACGGTGCTCAGGGACACAGTGAGTTTCTGTTCCTCACGTATAGTAAAGCGAATTCTAAGATGTGGAAAGAAACTCCACCAAATTCAGGGGAAACAAGTAAAGAGGTAAAGAGGTCCAGAATTTCATGTCTTCATTTTTCAGTTATGTGTAAGTCTTTTGGTAATTTTCTGTAAAAGTTTTGAGTTGATTTTTTAAATTCACCGACATGTTTATTAAATTACATATCAATGTTCAATTATTCTAAGTATCTCTGAATATCGAACAGCTGAGCCTCCTAACTTTATTTTTTCCCTTTTCATACCACGTGGGTACTCCAACCTCTTGGTTTTAAATCAGTTTGTCTGTATATGTAGATTAAGTCATGAATATATGACACAATATCAGAATTTTCCATTTGTGAAGATCAACTTCCTTCCATTCTTTTTAAAATAGTTGTAACATTTCAGGGTTTTGTTCATCATCTGTTTTACATTCTTTGTTAGGCTGAGCCTATGTATTTCACTTTGGAAGGTACAGATACAAATGGCTTTTAGTCTTTAACTTAACTTCTACTTATTCATTGCCAGGAAATAGTAAAATAATGATTTTTTTCTATGTTAGTATCCTGTCCTGCAACTTTATAGTGTTTGTGTTGACATTATTCAGATTTTCAATGTTGACTATCATACCGTAATCAAACAAAATTTTTCATGTTTTTCTTTACTAATCAGTTGTTTAATCATAAGTAGCAGCAGAGGTCTTCAAAGTTTTCAACATGATTGTTTTTCATTCTTTTTGTTTCGTGATTCATAAAATATCTAAAACTGCTTTACCACTTACCCTTGCCTTTGGAGGATCCATTTGGGTGTGTTGTGGGATACTGTGTGCATGTTTATGTGTATGTGTGTTGTATGGGTGTGTCTTCAGTGAGAAATCTCTGCTCCTGGCAGGAGGAATTTAAGAGGAGGAAGAATCAGCTGCTTGCTGCTAGATCACCCTGCTCTTTTTTTAACACAGGAAACTCGTGAGACATCATGGTTTCCTTCCTGCTTCCAAACATCAGTCATAACAGTCATTCTCTATACGTCCCCATTCCTTAAAGGACCTCGTGATTTACTCCCTTTTCTTTTGGTATGATATAATAACCACAATGAAGGCAGCTTAGAGATGCAGATATGCTAACTGATGACCCGAGAGCCTAGAGATCGTAATGGTGGGAACATTATTATTGCAGCAGGATGCACATGGTAGTAAAAGCAGGAACCTGAGAGCTCACATCCTTTATGGTGAAGGGGAAGCAGAGTAAGTGATCTGCAAGTAGGGGAGGAATTTTACCCACAGCCCAGGCACCCTCCTTCTTCAAGCACTTAAATTACTCCAAACTGCTTCTCTGACTTGAATCAAGTATTCAAGTGCTGGAGACTGTGTAGGTCTTTCTCATTCAAACCACCATATCCACCAACCTGTGACATACCTAAGAGACGAAGCTTTGGACATATGGACCTACCTGTTCAAGGTTTAATGAGACCCATTTATGAATGGACATTGACTTAATCAAAATTTGTATTCCAAATCCATTTGTACCAAGTAGCTTTCTTTGGATTAAGATTGATTTGAGTATTGTGATTTTTATTTTAGCTGTTTTGTTTCTTAGTCTTTATAATAAATGCAAGAGTTTAACAGGAAGTTCATGACATCTGCACATTCTGAGACTGTCTAATTACCCTAAGCAGTAACTAACAGCCCTTGAAGCCTCCTTCCTATTCATTGTCATCTCCTTCAGTTCGAAAGTTTCCTTTGGTGTTGGTCATAACATGAGTCTGGTGGGGATGCCTTTTGTCTGTGCCACAACTTACCTGTTTCCAGAGGATAGTTTTTCTGGGTAGCATACTTACATGTTTCTGCTGACAATGGCTGCCAGGTTTACGTGTGTCCCTTTATGTGTGTGCATATCTTTTCCAACCTTGAGAATAATCTCTGCATACATACCAGGAGAGTTTGAGTGTCATATGTCTTGGAGTGGACTTCGGTGTGACTTTGATCCATCCAGTACCTCTGTATTTGTGTCTAGAGGTCTGATTGTCTCTTTAAGAGGGTTTCTCTACCTTTGGTATTGTTGAGTCTCTTATGTACACCAATGAGGCACAGGCTTGATCTCCTGTGCTGTGAACACATAAGAAGTTCCAACCACGAATGGTTGGTTCTTTTAAAATCCCTTTACTTAATCTTGAAAAAATTCTGAACTGAGTAATTCCTCTATTTTCTTAGTGTACATTATATTTTCTTTTAAAAGTGTGTGCTTTTTTGTTTACATTTAACAGTTTCCCAGTATTGCTTATGATTTGAACACTTTCTGGCATCTGATGTTGGTGGGTTTTGAAGCTAGTATATCTCACTTCCATGAGAAAATTATGCCTTCCAGTCTTTATCATGGGGTCTGTGTGTTATAACTTTTAAAGGGCTGTGATCACTTCTGTTTAAATACCAGAGGAATCATAAGTCTGATTTGCTCAAAATGTTTTTTGTCAATGTTTCAGTAGAGAGTAATATAAGCCTGGGATTTGCCCCAAATCTACATGTGCCATATTGTACAACATGAACCGGACTGAGCTAGTCTGTCTCTCCAAGGGGCTAGGGTTAGCCTAGGAACCTGGTTCACAATCATTGATAGGAAGGGGTCCTGTCCTTCCAGGGTCTACAAGCTTGGACAGACTCACCAGGGAGAGATCAACCCTACCTGTCAAAACATGTCTGACACCACCACCACTGCAATGCTGCCTTATACACCAAGTCTATACCTTGCTAACATGGTTGTTGCATCCATGTGTATACTGCTATGGATAGCTGTGCACTGAGCTTGAACCTGACCCTTGGCTATTCTGTGCCCACATTGCTCTCATGGCATACCCATTGCTGGTGTCTTTTGTTGGAACTTTATTAATGAATGATTGAATTAACTAATGTGTGTGTCTCTGTGTGTGTGTGTGTGTGTGTGTGTGTGTGTGTGTGTGCAGATGCAGACCCCAAGGGCTGTGTGGAAACCAGAGGAGACCTTATTGGAATTTGTCCTCTCCTCAACCATGCTGGTCTAGGGGATAGAACTCTTGTGGTTAGGAGGCATGTGTCTTTCCTACTGAGTTCCTAATTTGTCTTTCATATAGAGGGCAGCTAACAGACTCTTTATTGTCTGAATTCTGTGTTATTCATTGACTAGGGTTACAGATGATACCCAAGAGTCAACCCAAACACAACAATTTCAATTTTGATGCATATATTTTTCTCCTTATCTATGGCTGTTATCACATTTCTCCAGAGAAATAGGATCCATAGAATGGACAAGAATTGCACATGATTCATGGTAGATAAGTGAGATACAGGCAGACAATAAAGAGGGGATTTATTATAAAGTTGGCACCATACTTTCAGGGTCTGAAAAGTCCATACTACTGCTTGCAAGCTAGTGAGCCAGGGAAACCAGCAACATAATGCAATCAAAGTCTCAAGCTCTTAATACTTGGAAGACAGTGATCTGATCCACAATTGGAGTTCAAAGGTTTGAAAGCATGGTGGAAGGGGAGCAGTGGAGGGGGATCCCTGGTATGAGTTTCTGAGTCAGAAGATGAGACACACTAGAAAAGGAGCAAATCCTTACCCCATTCCACCTCTTCCTGCTTAGGGTTTATCCCAAGCTGCGTATGTGATCACCAGCTCACCTATGTTGGCAAGGCTAGATCTCATTACTCACCTCACTGACTCAGATGTTAGCCTTTCCTCCAACAACCTGAAGAACATACTCAGAATCCATGATTTACCAGCTGACTATTATCCTTCAGGACAGTCAAGTCAATGAATCCATCAGCACAACCAATGACAGACCCAATTTTAGTCGTCTGACTCTGAAACTCTGTTAATTTACTGTTGCTTTTATAGAGGAGTCAGTTTCTAAAATACATAGTCCAATGATACAGTTGATTCCAGTTCATGCTGTCTTGTCCTTTTACAGAAAAAAATTATTATATGTATGGGATAATTTTTACTTTCTTCTTTCAATAAAACAATTATTTTAGCTAGCTCTTTTCTTCCAGATAATAAGATGAATTTCTAAATGACATATTCTCATGTATAAGTCAAACTACAAACTCTATTCTTGTTTTTAAAAATGCTTATGCTTACAAGAAATCAATTCAATGTCTTGTTTTTATGACTCTAATTTCACTAAACATCTCCAGGATAAATGGGCTGTTTCTAAAACAACTTTTTGTTGTTGTTGTTTATTCAGACTACAACCATTGCTAATTTATAAAAGATAGATATCCTTATTTCAGATTCTACTTCTGTTCATTAGTAAAATAATTAGTTTAATTTTGAAATGACAGCTAGGCAATGAGGTGTACGTAGAAATGAATACATTAGCTGGAGGAGTATTGCTCTCTAAAGTATATTATTTCTTTCTGCTTACTTTATTATTGGTTGTGTTATTAACTTATCACAAATTATTGGCTAATACCATCCTTAATTTTACATTATGAATATGATCATTCTTGATTCAGTTAGTGCCAGGAAACAACAGATATTGTGTGTGAAACATTCAGTATGTTCATTTATTGTCAGGTACATGCTAAAACTTTTCATTTTTATAAAACATATTTGTTATTTAACAGCTAGAAAAACTGTTTCAGAGACTATTAGTGTGACAGATAAGGAAAAATTGCAATTTTAGTCTACAATCTAAAGCTTATTACAAAGTGTTACTTCTACATCATCCTAGTAAAATTTTGTGTATATATCTAAATATCTTTATTAACTTACTACCGAAAATAGATAATAATATTACCATCTATCTACTTATGATCTATATTAAACATTTATATATATCTGCAAATATATATATATATATCATTTCAAAAATATAAATAAGAAATTAGCATCTACGATATAAACTAAACTTTCATGTATATCTGTAAATTATAATGACAGTATTGTTTACTGCTGAGCTCCATGTGCAGAGACAACACAAATGTCAACACACGGTACATTCCAGTGGACACATACTCTGCCCACTTATAGAAATATACTCCACCTTTACCAATTGAAGCAAAATTATAGAGGGGGATAGTAGTGATAATAGATATTGAAATGTAGAATAGAAGTTTTAAAATGATTTTAAGTTTGAACATATGAGTACTCAGAGTTCTCCATGAAATTATAATATGTAAAGCACAACATATATACATAGGGTGTAGACAACTTTCATCCTGGGTGATTCCTCTTTCATTGTTGTGAAATATTCACCAAAGAAGACTACTGAGACACAAGTTTAAGCCAACAGAAGGTCATAGCAGGCTGGAGGGTAGTAAATACTCTGTGTGTTCAGGATCCCAGTGTAGCTGTGAGTCTTTCTCAGGGTTTTAAGCACAAAACAATATATCCTGAGTTGACATACTTCAATTGACAAAAACAGTTTGCTGGAAGTGGAACTACAGAAGCCAAATGTAAAGTTAGTAAATTTAGAAACTTCATCAGAACTGTGGGCTTTGATAGATTAGATCTTTGTTTTAATTTTGGCAGGTGGTGCTATATATGTGCTGGGTTTTATAGCATGAATGGTACTTCTGTCAAGGAGTCAGTTAGTTGTGTTAAAGATCCGAGGACCTGTTATAACATGAGAAAATTCCCATTGCCCAAAGCTCTCACACCCTCATATGGTTTTTATTTTACCTGGTCTCAGAGTGATGATTAAATGAACATTAGTGTAAACTAGAGTGTTGTTTATTCTCTCTGATGATTTAGAATTACTATCTGGATTTTAATGGGTGGCTTTGAAAGCTTTATTAACTACAAAATACAACAGAAACATTTATGTACCTTTAAACCACCATACCTCAGGAGAAGTGGAGAAAGTTATTTGACAAAATCAATATCAGAAGAGAAAGCAAAGAGACTAGCTGCTGAGCATGTCTCATATTCTAATTGAGTGTCTCTGGCTGAGGCTTGGCTTTATTCCTATGCTTCAGTTCTGCAATACCCTCAATATATAATTAACAAAGTGGTCAGGATTTATTCTGCCTTGGGAAGTTTCAGTTATAGATAAGGGGACATGAAATATGTATTGTTTTAAAATGGCTTTGTGTGAGAGCATATTGTTCTGATCCTGTGGAGTCATTATCAATACTATGGGTAGACCTTGCTCTGGTTTTGAGATAGTATATTAGCCAGGCTATGCCTGGAAAGCCGTTGCTGTAGTCTTGCAGAACGCACCATATTTCTTGCTTTCCCTAGAGAGAAGATGAGATGCACTATTAAAAATAATGCATGCTCTTAATGTAAGATATTAAAACACACTAACCCATGGCAGAAAAAGCAGACTTGGAGAATTAGACCATGTATAACTCTCACCCCATGGAATGTCCTGCTCTTTGGTTTCTGACATTGTCCTCACTTATTTTTCGTACTGTATTCAGATGTTTCAGGATCCAAGCAAGAGATGTGAATCAATCCAAGGTGTGCAGCCTCTCTCTCATCAGAATGGACAGGGAACTTCCTCCACAGTGAAGCAGTCTCAGCATCCCACACCAGAAGCTCTGCTCCTTTCTGCAGGCTCTTGAGCTAGTTAGTTCTTCTATCACTTGTAACTAACTTTTTTTCCTTTGAGAACAAGGCAAGGGAGTTAATATAAGGTGAGAGTGCAATTAAATACCTCCACAGAGCTGGAGTGGTGCCAAGAAAACACAGTGAGTACATAGCTCTGATCAGTTCCATCTGTAATGTCTTGCAAGAGTTTTCATTATGTATTTGGTTAGAAGATGCCTTATAATAATAATTATGATACACGGTGGTAACTGAACACTAACTAGGTCACCATCAGCTACATGAGTTATGATTCATCACAATAAACCTTCAAAGGAGATGCAGGTAGTTCGTGAACTATTAAATATAGATTCTGTGAACTGAACTCTAGTACTCTGAAAAGCAGTACATACTCTCACCGAGCCATTTGCCAGTCCCTTAATACAAAACAAACACACACACACACACACACACACACACACACACACACACACACACTCATTCACACGTGCATTGTATTTTTTTAAATGGCCCAACAATATGCTGCCCACAAGAAACTCACCTCAGGAAACAAGTCTAAGGAATACAATGACAGACAATGAAGCTGATAACAAATGTTGTACCAAACAATGGAACCCAAAGCAAGATGGGGCAGCTATGCTAATATTCAATAAGAAAGAACTCAAGTCAAGTTCATTCAGAAGAGGACAAGAGAACGTGTCACTTCATTTCAATAAGACTAGAAACAGTCCAAGGAATACTCAGATATATGTGTGTAATGAGACTTTGCTTACATATGTTTTTCAGAACTCCTGCAATCTAAGTGCCCTCGGCAATGAATGCATGAAGATCATGCACCACACAGGCATGGTGGGGTAGTATTCTAGGATACAGAAGAAAAGAATCTTGTATTGTCATGAAAATTGCTAAGTATGTAGGCAATTATGATCATCAAATTATAGAAGGGATAAACAAAAAACAAAAACAAAACAATGACCTGAAGACAGAATATAGACTTTTAAGTTAGTAATGAGGAGCTAGGATGGAAGGATGGTAAGTGGGAAGTATAATATGAAGACTGAGGGTAAGAAAACATTGTGTGTGTGTGTGTGTGTGTGTGTGTGTGTGTGTGTGTGTGTAAAATAGGAGATGTGTCTTCTCAAATTCTAAATTCTTAAATTCTTCTAGAATGTTAAGATATGCACAAGATGTCTGATGATTAAATTCATTATTTCAGTATTTCTAGCCCTTCTGCTGTGTGTAAGTGTGTTGGAGTGTACAAGGTGGTACCAGTGCACATGACAACATAGGTCTTAAGAAATAAAGATTATTATGGCCAGAAAGTTGCCCTCCTGAAATCCCTACATTGAAGCCTCACCCCAATATCTGTATTTTTCCAGAACCACAAAAGGGCTCCAAAGCTTTAGGAGTCCTTAAGCAATATACTCTGTTTCAATGATAGGTGGTGGAGGGCAGCTATCTGCCAGCAAATGAAGAAAAATACAGGAGGAACTAAGCCTGTAAGACCTGTCTCTTTGACTGTGAACCTCCAAGCTATGAAAAAATACATCTCTCTTCTTCTTAAAGTTTGTTACAGCCATGCTAAAAAAATAATTCTTTAGCCATGATTGAGGAGATAGTATGGGTGATATAAGTTCAATCCTGAATTCTGAGACATGTTGAGAGTTTCCATCATTCCTTCCATTATAGTGTGGCTGGATATATATGTGGTAGAACAGTTTTGTGTGTTGAAAGATGGCTCTGAAGTATCAGACTACATATGGACTATGGGTGTTAGGACACGGGTGTCTAGTTAAAAGCAATGCCGAATTTCAAATTTCTCCCTTGCCAAAAGGAAGTAAAAATTTTAAAATTATACACAAGGCTTTATTATTTTCTTCATAAAGTAGAAAACTTAGGGCATGGACCACCTACATAGCTCAGTGGCTAAAAGTGGTTGCCACCACATTTGATGATGTGTGTTTGTGATTCCCTAAGACCCATGTGGTGGCAGGAGAAAGCTGACTCTGTAAAGTAGTTCTCTGAAGTCCACACATTCACATGAACACATTAAAACAAACAAATGAATGGATGAATTAATGAATGAATGAATAAACAAACAGATGTGATTTTACAATATTACGATGCAATATATTATCAATAATTATCTGAGCTTGGTGCTAGGGAAATGAATAGGTGTGTACAAAATGATGTTAAAACAAAATCCTGTTTCTTAAGTTGCTTTATGATATTTTATATCACTGATGTGACTAGAAAATATGTATTTATGCATTTGTCTTTTATGCTTACCATATGCAAATACATATTTAACATGAGTTAAGTGAATTAAAAATTTGCTGAGTTTGCCACATAAGTTGTCAGAGGAGGCAATGGTTTTGCAGGATTTTTTTCCCCCCACAAATTTGTATCTGCTTTGTCCTAAGTCCTCTTGATTTGGCACCTGAGTTTAATACTTTTAATTGCTTTTACGATTAGATGGTGGCAATTGTTCTGGAGCTCACAAGTTCCTTGAGAGAATTTGCTAGTCATCTATGGCAAATCTATTTGGAATAAGTACATTAGTGATACTGAATCATAATAATATAAATGTCGATTGTGTGAGATAAGATTATGGTGACCTTGGTCATTTCCCACTCCCCTGCTCTCCGTCCATTCCCCAACCCAAACGTTTGTGAAAACACTTCACCTGAAAATTCAGTTACAGCCTTCAAAAGCCAAAGGAGGGCACACTGAAAACTAACACAATTATATACAAATTTTCCAGATAAGTGAGTCATTTGAGAAAGCCAAGATTGCTTTTTAAACAATAACCTGGGACAGAAAAGCATTTGGTAAGATGAGATACTCTCTGCTTCTCTGGGGAGATTGGGCAGAAAAGCATCAAGGGTTCTTGAGGGCGTCAGGGTTTGCTCTCTGGAAAGCAGCAAACTGTATTACTGCAAGAGATCTAAGATCAGAAAAATCAGCGATAACTCATGAATCCAAATAAAAACAGCAGGCCAGAGTGAGTGTAACTTTATGGTGATAATTAACAAAAAAATCACATCACTTTTGCTCAAAATCATGATTTATATGTCTTATGCAGAAATTTTGAGTTCTCTGCAAATGCTACCCAAAGTTAGAATCTGTGTCTAATATAAAGCTATTTCAATGAGCATAATGCCAATGTTTGTTGAGCCCAACAATAATGTCTATAAATAGTACACATTATAAATAGTATGTATGAATATAAAAGTTGTTTATATTTTACCAAATATAACCAGAATAAAGTTATTTTCTACCAAAGTTAAAATTGTGATTGCATTGTAAATATTTTCATCTTGAAAATATTATTTGACACTTTTATTTTTTTAACTTACCCATATAATATATACAAACCCTCATATCATAGTTCTGATAAAATCCTTCCTTGATTTGCAGGAGATACATAAATTTGTGCGTCACATAGACATAAAATACTTTACAGTAATGAAACCAGAAACAAGTACCAAGATTACCTGTGTTTAGGAACACTCTCCAGAAGAACCAAAAGCTAGAGAGTTGCTATTGCCTGCCCAGGAATGAGCTTTCTCTGCGGGTGAGGCCTATACTCACCATGACCGCAGCAGCACGCCAAACATCGAGCAATTAACTATAGGATGCATCCAATATTCTAGAAGGAGCCCTAGAGATTGTACAGCATCCTATCTCTGCCTTGCCACATATGAAAGGAAGCTCAAAGGCATAGTTGTCACTGTCACTTTATCATGGAATGTGTGTGTGCTGTCGAGAACGGAGCCTCAGTCCATTTGTTCTCTCTAGTTGATACTCGAGTATGGAGACCATTCATCCTGGAGGTACTGGTGTGACACTTTGCTTGTCACTCAGAATGTGTACTTTTCCATTCTTTGTCCTCTGTTGTGGACCTTTGAGTCATAGTGAACAAGAGTTATTGTGATGGGCATGAAACAAGCAAAAAGCATAACAGAAACAAAGAATAGTCCTAGTAGATATAGTAGATGGTGATGATGACGATGACTATGACTGCGATGATGATGATGAGGACGGATTAGGCGACTGGCGATGGCTATGGACAACAGCAACAGCAGTGGCAGCAAGGGTGATGGTGAAGACAATAATGATGAAGACAAGGAGGACAAAGATATCAATTGAACATCATACGTTTTCTTTAGAGAAAGGTCTGGGTCTGCTTACCCTGAGTCCAGTTTTATCCAGTTATTTTCTTCCCTGCCATTGAATTGTAAGCGTTCATTATAAATTTTGAGTATCACTCCATCATCAAACATGCAACCTGGAAATGTTTTCCTTATGCTGTAGGCTCCTTTTCCATTTTGATGCCTTTCAGTTTGAAAGCTATTTAGATTGACATATACTGTGTACTGTTGATTTTTTCCCAAGACTTTGATGTGATTTCTCAATCGCTTTCAAAGTGAGTACCAAGGATATCTCCTTCCATGTTCTTTACAAGGGAAAAGCATTGGTTCAGATCCCATCTTTAGATATTTCATATATTTGATTTGGTTTTTAAATTTTTATTTTATTTTACTTTATTTTATTTGCACACTGTCAGATAAAGACCAAGTGCTGCATGTGAGAATTCGATGTTCTGAGCAATGTGTAACTTTCCAGCACCATTGTTGAAACTTAGCCTGGTGTTTTTGTTTAGCTTTGTTTTTCAGACCCTGTATTATTATGTTGTTTAATGTACACACTGCACCATAACTCTCTTCATAGGACAGGCTTATGACTTTAAATCAGGTGTCAGGGCCCCACTTTGTTTCCATGCCCATTATTTATCAGTTGTGATGTTTTAGTCTTGTTGTCAACTCAACTGGTATAGGATCATGAGTGACTGATGATTGTGTCCCTGAGTATTTCAGAGAGGATCACCTGGGAAAGACCCATCCTGAATGCAGGTGGCAGGATCCACAGGCTGGAGACCTGGATGCTGTAGAAGAGGAAAAGGCAAAGAGGTTGGCAGCAGCACGGATGTCCTCACACCAGGCGATGAGGGCCTCTGTCCCTTCCTAGGACTGAGAGGTCCACCTGCTACTTTGAGTAAACCTATGAAGGTGATATAGATAGAGCTCTTGGGGTGGGGGGTTATTTGGGAGCAGATGACCCCCTCTTTAATCTGTGTAGAAGTGGATACATAGCCCAATGCTTTGTTAAAGTTTCCTTTAGTATGTCTCTAAAAGTAATTGCTTTCAGAACAAAAGGAAACAATGTAACAAACCTGGGAGGTTATTGTAAACTTTGAAAGGTTTTCACATAGTTGGTTGAATTTCATTCGTTTCAGACATGGGCACTTTCCTCTGGTCCCTACTTCTTTATGAGTATCATAATCCACAGCAAGAGTTACAACAGTGCAGAAGTTTCCAGAATTCCTTTTGACTTTTTAACCTATTTAAAATATCCATGGTTTTCATGTTCTTCCTTTACAAAATTAGGAGTAATAATTATTCCAAATGAAAGCTGCCAATTCCAGTCAAAATGCCTTAAGCTTACACAGTAAACAGTCCTCCTTCACACACACAAAGACAGAGAAATTGTCAAAGAACAAAGAAGGAGATAGTTATAAAGACAATAAATGCACAAAATAAACATGTCTACATTCAGTAAAAACTTTTGACAAATTATGAAACAGAATAATGAAATGGCATACTTATTTGGGAAAATAACATTTTTATTTTTTTCACCATACAATTAAAACCATCAAATTTGATGTTTCTGTTTTAATTCATATACCAGATGCTCCTATGGAAGTAAAAAAAAAAGATCATTAAAATTATTACATAAAAGTTATTGCTATTTTGTAGAATCTATGAAAATATATAATGAAATGTAGTTAAGTCTCTTATCTTGCAAGCAAAAAGAATAAAGATTTTAGTGTTTGAGATTTTTTTTTCCTCTCATACTTAGAAGATTTCCCATTGTAGCTCTTAGGGGACATTTATGATATCTCTCTGGGGAATATAGGAAACTTTTGGTGACAGCTTGGACACCATCCCCATCCACCCTAGCAGCTCACAGACCTCTGTGTTGTGACAAACTGCTTAGATAGAACGACTCCACTGGTCAATAACTCCCCTCCCCTTTACTCGATATTCATTTCTCAGGCTGCCTACTCTGTAGGTCTAATATAAGAAACACAGAGGCACAGAGGCCAGAGGCAGCTCTTCCTGGAAGGCAGTTAGTTAATCACTTAAAGCTAAGACTTGTCATTTCAACTCTGATCTAAATCTAAGAGGCCCCTCCCCATCACCTATGTCATAGGAGCCTTTACCAAAGAACCACACATGGGGAAAGCTCATATTCCAGGCACTGAGAAGAGCTGGTTACAGTACAGTCCATGTGGGACATGGGAAGGAGTTCAGTTGGGTCTAATTATTATATCATCCCCAATTCATCTAACTGGATGACCCAATGAACCAGAGCCAAGTGGAGTCTGACTTATGAGGAGCATTTCTGTCTTTGTAAACTTCAAGGCTGTATGGGTGTGGGCCACAGTCCTGCCTCATAATGTGTGTGTGTGTGTGGGGGGGTGCATACACAGATGTTTATACTTTGTGACCTCTGAGTGAATGGTCAGTTCTGTACTTGGAATGGTTTGCTTCTGTGAGGCAGGATATTTAGTAGCGTCAGAGAGTGAGAGCCCAGTGGCCATGTCCTGGTGCTGTTAACTTTTACGTGCGGAGGTAACAGTGCTACTGAGTACTTGCCAAAGCAATCCTAGTAAACTGGTTCCAGACTTTTAAGACTGAGAATCCCTAACAATTCCCTAAGGGTTTTGTTGTTGTTGTTGTTCATTTGTTTTTAATGTTTCACAATAACTTGAAGGTGCTTCAAACTTAAGCCTGTTTAACTCAAAAGGAATCACTGCGCAAGTGAGAGAGCCCTTAGCCTGTGTCCTCGATGGATAGTGCCCTGACTGATGCTATCAAGAACTATAATACATTCTTACTTTTAGTGCTTTCAAGTAGATGCTAGGTCCTGTTCTGCCTAAATTTTTCCATGCACAGAGACTAGTGTGCTGGGAGTTGAAGCTGGTTTCACTCACCATCAACAAAAACAGAGCAGTTAATTTCTGCCCTATATTTTCATAATATCGATTTCATTTGCACCACTGTATCTTAAATGAAAACTCTAAAGATGTTTTATAACGGTCTCCTTTCTAATACTACTGAGTGTTTAAAAACATAGGTCATAGGCAAGAGGAAAACTAAGTGTAAACCAATGGACAAGTATCTACCATCACTACTCGGCTCTACAAGGCTGTTCCAAATCAACTCCATATTTGTCATTTCGAGTCTTCATGTGGGAGAACTTGAGGTTTAGAAATAGCAAAGTGCTTCCTTACAAAGTAAAACACACAATCTGTGTCAGCTTATATAACTTCTGACCACGGTTCCATCCCATGACACCCTGTAAGGTAGTCACCAGCCATAGGAAGACAGTGTGGCCTTCTATTCTACAGGTAAGGTTTTCTACCATTTTCATTTTCTTACTTGGTTTTGCTCATGTTTCCTCAAAAGGAGCCAAGAATTCCAGAATTTATAGCTCTACTGGGAAGGACGCTGAGGCCTCAGAAGCAAATGCTGGAAAAAACGTGAAAGATCCCTTCAGATCCTCAGAAGGATCCAAGGGTAAGCCTTGAAGGCTGAACTTGCTTCCCATTTCCCTGTTTAATCAGAGGACAGCATAAATGCACAGGGGTAGAGCAGCTGCCTGACATGCATTCCTTAATTGTGACAGGCTTACAAACAAGCTCTAGTATCCCAACATTATTACCCTGGTTTCCTCTTCGCTTTTACTTGGATTGGTTCTGTAAGAGTTAAGTGTTTTCTGATCATCGACTAGAAGCCCAGATAGAAACCAGAAACAGGAAAGGAAACTCATTGCCTTTAAATAGAAGTGGCTCCAGTTTCGGTTTACAAGCCTGAAGGGTTGTTGTACATATTAAAATTGCTGCAGAGCTCACTCCTTGGCCACAGAGTCCCCCCGCCCCCATCCCATCCAACACCCCACCGCCACCACTGAAGATGTTGGTCTCTGGGGAAAGCAGTTAGGAAAGGATGTCTTTCAGTGGCTTGTACTCGAAGGCGCTGGCTCTTCCATCCCTGCATACAATATCATTAAACTTAGGCTCAATGCCAGAAGCTGAGCCTTCTGCCTCTTTTCATTGGCGTCTAGTTTATTGATAGCGAAATAATACTGCATGGAACTAGTTGGCCACGTAGTGGGAAGTCAAGTCTTCTAATACCTCGTTTGTCCTAGATAATTTTAAGCTTTATCCAGAGTGCACTGCCAAGAATGTTAAATGAAGTACACAAGAGGAGAGCTTTAGGTATCTGGCATCAATATTAGTGGGAGGCTGCCATTTGACAATAATTTCCCTAGCACAGCAGACGGTAAAGAAAAATGTTTTCATTCATCCGCAAATGACTAACATTTTATTGATGTTTCGAATTGCGGCTGAATACTACCGCACTTTCAATTCCCGAGCGGGTTCTGAGAATTAAGCCTGAATACTAATCACATCAGTAGTTCCTGCTGTAAACCTCTCAGTTAATTGCTGAGCCTCGCAGGGAATCTTCTGCAGGGTAGAGATGTTGCTTAGAGGCTCTTGGATAAGTCAGTCTGGGTGGTCCCGGCTGATGTGAATTGCTGGCCCTACCCCATCTATCCTTAGACACTGTGATAAATAAAAATAAAAAATAAAAAGCCACTCGGGGTACTACCAACAACTATGACTCCTGCCTGCCTCATCAAGAGCTCAGTCTGGGGAGGAAGCCGGATGCTGACCCCTGCAGAGATTCTTGCTTCAGTGCGCTCTGCCGCTCTGCCGTGGGGGCCCTGCTATGGTTCAGAAAAGAAAAAAAAAAAAAAAAAAAAAAAAAAGGAGTTCAAATGAACACCAGTGAAAGATATATGTGTTTTGTAAATACCGCTACAGGCGGAAGGCAGGGGAAATCTAGTGGGGAGGGTAAGTTATTTCTAACCACCAGCTTCCCAAACTCCTCGAGGGCACTGGAACCACTGTTCTGGATTCAGATTCTCTCACTGATTTGCAAATCGCCCGGAAGAGCTCTGAAAATGAGTGACAGAAGGCAGGAGGGACGGGGAATAAAGAGGGGACTATGGGGTGACCCCATGCCTTGTACCCTGTTTTGCCCTGACCTGGGCGTCGGCTAACAGGTCCGCCGGGCACTGCTTGAAGCCTGAGGGGTTGAGGTTGCTGCTCAAAGGATGCAGGTCCACCACAGCTGGGAGGCGGTGGGAAAAAAATACAACTGGGACTCCTTAAAACCGAGGAATGCCTTGGATTCAACAGAATGCGCGAGCCTTCCGCCCAATAAAGGCTCAAATGGGTTAAACTGCCTCTTACATAACAGGACCGCCTAGCTCCACACAATTAAAACACTGATTGCAGCCTCCTCCAACTCTGCATCCCAGTAAGGCCCGCCCATCCCTCCCATTGCGCCTGCGTGTCGCGCGCTCCCGGGCCCCGCACGCGCCCTGCACACTCCATCTCCCTCTCACAAGTGCACACTCTGTGCTGACACCACACGCGCACACACACTCATGCGCAAGTTAGTACCAAGACGCACAGAGAAGGGCTGGCGTTCACCAGTCCGCACAGGCGGACTCACACGCACTAGCTTTCGGTTGGCAGACACATATCACTGTACTGTCCCCGCAAAGCGGCAGCGCCGCCACAATCCCTGCTCATCTCCAAAAGAGGGTAAAAAGGCATACCCACACTAAAGAAAAATAAGGAAAGAAGGGAAGGAAAGAGGGAGGGAGGTAGGGAGAGAGAGAGAGAGAGGAGAGAGAGAGAGAGAGAGAGAGAGAGAGAGAGAGAGAGAGAGAGAGAGAGAGAAGAGCTAGCTAGCTGGCAGTTGTGTTAACTGCGCTATTAGGATTTAAAAAAAAAAAACATACAACAAGACAACAACAAAAAAGCCAACTCACCACAGTCTCGGGCGTCATGATGGCGCCGACCCCAACTTGAGCACTTTAAAGTCGGGGGCCCGGGGAGCTGAAAGCACCGGAGGACAGGCCTGGCCCCCATGCCCTGACTTCCCAGCCCCGCGGCTCGCAAAGCTCTCTAGCTCGCTCTGCCAAGCCGGACTAGACCTCCGCGTATCCTCGGTCGCCCTAGCTTCCCTGTCCCTCTCCTTCCCTCTTTTTGATCTATCTCTTTCGCTTCTCGGCCCCCCTCCCTGCCTGGTCCTCCATCCCCGGGCGGGGTTGCTACGGAAACGGCCGCTTGGCAACGCGCGCGAGCCCGGGGGCCGCCGGCCGCTGCTGCGCCCCGCGCTGCCTGCGCCGCCTCCCGCGCTCTGCTCGCCGCCTCGCAGGACGGTGTGCGGCCGCCAGGGATTAGCCACGCTCCGGACGCGGCCGGGCGCCCCGAAGGAGGTGGAGCGCGGTGCCAGGGGGCGGGAGGGGAGGGAGGGAAGGCAAGCTGCAGAGGAGCAGAAAGGAGGCGAGGCCGGGGAAAGAGGGAAACTACGCCCGACAACTAGGGAGGGGCGAGAAAGAGAAGAAACCCACCCACCCACTCAGAAAACGGAAAAAAGAGGAAAAAAATCTCGTGTGGCGCGCCGCCTGGTTATCGGGCAGCCTCGCCAGCAGCAGGGGGTGGGAGCCGACGCTGCCGGAGAGCGAGCAGCCTGGCAGGCACGGACATGGTGCTCCTGGCGCAGGGCGCTTGTTGCTCGAACCAGTGGCTGGCGGCGGTGCTTCTGAGCCTGTGCTCTTGCCTCCCGGCTGGGCAGAGCGTGGACTTCCCCTGGGCGGCCGTGGACAACATGCTGGTGAGGAAAGGTGACACGGCGGTGCTCAGGTAGGGACCGCGCGCCCTCTCCACACTTGCCTCAGTCTGTCTTTCTGTCCTTTTCCCTTTCTGCACCTGGCTTTACATCCAGTGTGAATCCTGCTGTTGCTCACAAGCAGAAAACACCACACCTCAGACTAGCCACGCATGACCCTTCCCGGGCTTCCGGACCCTGGAGCAGAGGTCTGGCTGGATTAGGGCGAGAGGGAAAGCGCTTTCTAGGCAGCCCGGGTTAGTGAGTGTGTGGGGCTTGAAGGAGGGGCAGGTGCCACTTTGGAGCTGGGTCTCCGCTCTGCTGCCAGCGGTACTCCAGGAGTCTGACAAGTTTACAGGGCTTGTTTCTGCTTCACTCCGTAAGCGACTTTTCTCAACTGCTGGCTCTGTGCTTCATTTATTATCCCTCTCACTTGAAGAGTAAGAACCAAATATTCCTTTCAGCTTTTTTTTTTCTCTTGTAGCTGTTTTCCTTCTTTGTTTCCTCTTCCTCTTTCTCCTATCCCATTTGGCCAGCCCCTCTTCAGTCACCCCCATTGCCTCCAATCTCCGATTTACCCTGTTCTGTTGTCCACTATTTTACACTCACCTTAGTTACTGTCATTCCTTCTTCTCCCTTTTGTTCAGCTGTCCCTCTCCACTAATTTCTGCTCCTCACCGTAGCCCTTGTCTTCCCTTCCCAGACCCTCTTCTGTCTCCAGCTTCGCCTCCCATGCACTTTTCTGTCACACCCACACTCAAGGTCCAGTACCATTTTCAAACCCCGTAAATCTCGATTTTATTAGCACAGTCCCTCTCAGCTCTCCCATTCTCTCACACACCGCCACTTCCCTCCTGTAAGGAATGCTTCGCATTCAGATTCTCCCTCGGTGTGTAAAGGATGCACACTCCACACTCACCACACACGTGCACCCCCCCCACACACACACACTTCTCTTCCTCTTCTGCCTTTAGTTTTACTTCTTGTCTTCCCCTATTTTCACTGAGTTGAGTGTGAATAGAGTGTTTATCGTGAAAGGACCCCCTAGCCTGTTTTCCCCAGAAGCCACACTGCCAAGTGTGCCTGGGGAAGATTTCCTTTCCCATTGGATATAAATTGATGACCAGTTGTGCTTAAAGCTAAACAGGGCTCCCTGCCCTGCCTTGCTCCTTCACTTCCCATAGACCCACCTATACCGCCCCCTCCCCTCCCCATCCTGGCTTGCTTTGCCAATCTCCCTGAAAGATCTTCACTCTCTCCACTGGGTGGTAGTTTGCTTATGAGTACAGATTACACGGAGCCAGCATAATTCACGCATGTCTAAGGTGGGGAAGAATGCTTATTTATGGTTGAACCAGACAACGTTTTAAATTTAAGGATGTAAGTTTGAGACATGACTTAAAGCTTTTTTAATTGTTCCTGAGACCAATTACAGAGATCAATTCTAACACGTTAATACCTTGTTTTAAGAATATATTATTCTTGTTAAGAGTCTGAGAACACAAAAGTAACGTATTTCTGCTACAGTATAGAAGAATAACTTTTCATTTTGGACAAAGGTGAGGTGTGCTTTATCAATTAGCAGATGTGAATTAAACCCCTTTTTATTCATGTTATTAGTTTCTTTGCAAGTTTGAACATCAGCTTTAGATGCAAGTTCAAATTACAGAAGCTGAAGTGTGTGTGGTGTGTGTGTGTGTGTGTGTGTGTGTGTGTGTGTGTGAAGTAGCAATTGGCTAAAGTGTGGCAAGCAACAGCATTTCCAGCCTGAAGGATTTAATCCCTCGCTCACATCATGGTGATATATCTTGGCAATTTCTTTCCTAATGAGCAATTTAATAAGTGTTATGGCCAATTGAAGTATCCAGAGCATGTTCTGCTTCCAGGAGACCTTCACTCTGACAGTGTAGAGCTCCAGGCTTGTGGGGAGAATTCCTACTGTGCTGAGTTTGGTGTGGTTCTTGCTTGCTAACAGGCTTCAGATCTCATCCTTGTTTGGCACATCTTGAGGTTCATAGCATTTTAGAGGACTCTTGACTCTCGAAACTTCTCAGTGATATTAAGCAACTGTATACATTTTAAATACCATTTTTTTTTTTTTTTGGTCAGTGGAAGCAAATTTTATCCGCTTTACTTTTTTTAACATCGATTTTATAATTCCATAGAAATTCTCTAATTATTGAACTTTTTGATTACCTAGGTTTTAGGGACGATCTATCGTTTATTTATAGGAGATTGCATGTTCATTAAAATATTGACCATTGCTCTCAGTTCTCTGACTTCCCCAGCATCTGGTATTGACTTTGCTCACATGCTGATACAGGTGGGCTTGGGGAAGAGCAGGTGGTGGCCAACTGTGGGGGCACGCTTTCCTTAAAAGTAAATCCATGAAGATATATATTGTTGATGCTATTCTGTAACACATTAGAAAAGCAAAACTCTACCCTACAAACATGTGCCTCATTCTTACCAAAGTGTGTGAATTAAATACTTAAGAAAGCACTTAACAGGTTAATATGATAATCTATTGTCTTTTATTTATTTTTTAATTCAGCACATTCCTTAAAGCATCTCATAGAGAGTAGTGTGATAACTGTTAGCAGGTATCTTGGAGTGCTAAATCCTGGAAATGCAAACATGTCACTTAGTGATGTAGGTGCTCCTGACTGTTAATGAAGGATGAGGTCACAGGTCAGCTGGTCCAGCTCTGTCGCCAAAGTGCCGGGAGTCTGTTTTTTGTTTTTTGGGTTTTTTTTACGAAAAGAATAACAACCAACCAAGATCTTCCCTTGAGTGGAGCTGTAACACAAAGGAAATCCCTCCTGCCACTTTCCCCTTTCACTTTCACCATGTAAATGGTCACCACTGTTTAGCTCACCTAGAGGAGGTACTATGAGTTACAGGTAATCACCAAGGTTTGAACTCATAACCTCTGCCTTTTCAGGTTGGTAGGTTTTGCAAGGAACCATTGAGCCACTTAGTAGACCTGTGTGGACATTCCAAGCAAATTATTTAACGATGCATGTATTCAAACAGAGTAACTCTTACATAAACTTTGTGTTTCAAAAACACACAAATTTCTAGACTATCCCCTAGGTTTTTTTTTTTTTGCTTTTTTTTTTTTAAAGAACATATTTCCATCATTTATCTGATATAGAATTTGATGTTTGCTAAACTTAATTACATTATTCTATTCCTAACAAAATGTGTTGGTTGGTAAATGGGAAGGGGTGCTTTTTCTCCAGTTCAGTCGTCATGTTGCATTTTGTGGTATGTAGCAGATCTGAGCCATTGAGTCATCTGGTAGCAAAGCAGAAGACAATCAAGACAAGAACTTCAGAACCCAGGGCTGCAAGTCCTGAGGTGCTGAGGCACACTATTGAAATTTACATACAAATCAGAGGACTTTTTAGTGTTAACTAAAACACCAATCAATTACTTTAGTCTCACTTTACTGGCAAATACTGTTGGGTAGACATGTCAAAGATGCCCCTATAGTATTTGTAAACAGTCACAAAAATTTGTATCCTCCCTACAACTGTACAATTCTTTGTTTGTTTTGCTCATTGTTTTTCCAGGGTTTCTCTGTCTGTCATGGAAACTGCCTGTCCTAGAACTCACTTTGTAGACCAGGCTAGCCTCAAACTCATAGAGATCTGCATGCCTCTGCCTCCCAAGTGCTAGGATTAAAGGAGTAAGCCACCATGCCAGCATCTGCACAATTCTTATATTTTTGGTTGTGAGCCTAGTCTTTAACGGCTGAGCCATCTCTCCATCCCATGTGCACAATTCTTAAACACATTTCATTTTCAACTCGATTTTACAACTGTTTACTCATTCCACCATTCTGCATGGATTTTGTACACTTTCAGTCACTTCCGAGATATTAAATCAAGATAACTTACTCTGTGCCTGTCATACTTTTAATCAAAGGAAGGAAGGAAGGAAGGAAGGAAGGAAGGAAGGAAGGGAAGGGAAGGGAAGGGAAGGGAAGGGAAGGGGAAGGGAAGGGAAGGAAGGGAAGGGAAAGGAAAGGAAAGGAAAAAGTCAAGTCTTCCTTACAAGTGATACATTCTGTTTACTTTAGCAAAATGAATACAGCTAGCCATTCTATGCACTGGACTTGAGTGTCAGTTACCGGGTAACAAGTACGTGGCTTTTGGGGAGAAGGGCAGGTAACGCCCATGCACTAGAGTACACGTTTCCACAGAGTATGTTTCTGCTGGAACCACATAATCTTGCCAATAGATTTAGAAATAGTGCCTTGAGTATTTATTCCTGTAGGCCAACACATTTGCTGTTTTTATTCTACATTAAGTAATCTCGATTGAAATGCGTGCTGTTGGTTACAATAAATGATTTATGTATGAGGAAGTGGAATCACCAATCAATAGAAGTCAATTAGATATCCTGAGGGAAGACCATTGGGATGCCTCCTTGTAAGCTGAGTCCCTCCTGTACACCAAAGAACCATGTTCTCCTAGTAAACTGATCATCACCAAGGAGATCTTCAATTTATAACATTAAGATATTATTTAAATGCTTATGTGCTGATTTGGTAGAGTTCTTAAAAACATAATTCCAAAGCTCTTAAGGAAGGAAGGAGTCATACTTGGGTTTAATGGTTGACTTAAGCTACCTGGGAAGAGGGATGCCATGAGGTAATTGCCTCCATCACATTGGCCTGTAGGGATGTTTGTGGGGCATTTTACTTGATTGTTAGTTGAGATGAGACGGCCCAGTCCACATCAGGCAGTGCCATCCTCATTCAGGTGGGCCTAGGGTGTATAAGGAAGGCAGCTGAGCGAGCCAGAGGAAACAATCAACAAGTCAGTAAGCAGGACTCCTTGGTCTGTGCTTCGTCTGTCTCTAGGTTTCTGCATGGAATCCTTGCCCTGATTTCTCTTATTGGTAGACCACGACCTGTAAGGCAAATAAATCCTTTCTTCTCCTGAGTTGTTTTGGTCATTGTTTTATAATAGCAGCAAAGTAAAACCAGGGCAAGAGTGATAATGGATTATTATAATGAGTCAGCTTGGGAAAATGAGTCCCTAGCATGGAACTGAAAAGTGGTGGTGTGTTATGTGTGATGATGTGTCATGTGTGGTGTCGTCATGTGTAGCAGTGTGTCATATGTGGCGTCATGTATGGCAATGTACCATGTGTGGTGTCATGTGTGGTGCCTTGTATGGCAATGTGTCATGTGTGGTGTCACATGTGGCAATGTGTCATGTGTGGTGTCACATGTGGCAATGTGTCGTGTGTGGTGTCACTGTGGCAATGTGCCATGTGTGGTGTTACATGTGGCAATGTGTCATGTGTGGCAATGTGTCATGTGTGGTGTCATGTGTGGTGACATATATGGCAATGCTCACAACTGTCCCATTGCCAGGTATGCTACATGGCATATCAGCTAATAACAATTTATTATATAATATATAATAATATAATTATATAATAATTAATTTATTATAGAACAATAGAGTGCTTTTAAATATTTCTAGATAGTTGTTTTTGACCAATCTAATTATTTCAGAATAATTCAAAATTTCTTTTGGTTGTGTGATATTTTTTGCATATAAGCCTATTAATGAGCTTATGTTAAATATATTTTTAATGACTAATTGCTCTGTGAAGTAAGAATTAATAAGCTTTAAAAATTTATCAAAACCTTTTAATGTTGTGTGCCAGTCATCTATGGCCCTGTCTACCCTCTGCTATTCTCTATGGGTGGGAAGGAGAGGGTGTGACCCCTCAGGCTTTGTCCCTTTGCATTCCTTGTCTGATGTTAATGGGAAGATGGGGAGATGGTGATGAAGTGATTGGCCAGGATATTTCTCCGTTTTCTCTCCCCTAAGATTCGAGGCTGTGAGAGGCAGCTTCCTTTTATGATCACAGCCATCTATGACCACTCCTGGGTCAGTAGTAGCTCCCTCTCATTGCTAGTCACTATGGAGCACCAATCTCCTTAGTGTCTGTAGAGTTCCCTTTCCTTTATAATAAATCCCTACGTTAACCCACCTCTGCTTTAAATGTCTAGATGTCGTTTCTAAAGCCCTGGCTTGCTCTCAATAAATTAATGATTTCCTTGACTTTATATTTTTTTTATATTTTACAACATCAACAATAATAATAGTAACAATAAAATAATAAACTGCTTCGGATTGGAATTAGGGCTTCTCACATGCTAAAATCACTCTGTATTACATGCTTTCAGCTAGTTTCATGTTAATTTATTTAAGTAAATGATTCTTTGACACATGGTGTGTGTGAGTGTGTGTGTGTGTGTGTGTGTGTGTGTGTGTATTCCTTAGAGCATCATGCTAAATCTTCTCCTTACTCATGGAACTTTGGTATTGGGTTATACACTATTTCATAGACATACCATATGTTCCACATCAACCAATGAGAACAAGAACTTACTTCTAACAAACTGGCAAAATCTAGCATTTCTCTAGCAACAGTCATTATCAAATAGGGTGTTTATTCTTCTCTGGTGATTATTTTGGCAAAAATAACATGACTGAAGAAATCCAGTGATAGATTTTAATATTTTGACAAAATGTTCTTCTTTGCTATATTTAGTTTGGAAAGCTGTGGGGTTTTAAGTCTTCAGGCTGTTGTTCAGCAGACCCTGGGATCTACATTTTATGAGAGCAACACAGAGAAAGTGTGAATTAATGAATCAGTGAAGGAGAAAGTGAGGTCCATTTAAGGTAGTTAGCAAGGCTCTTTAGAATTTAGTAACACACTTTCTTTGATGCTCCCCTCTTTATGTTAGGGAGGTCTTTCAGGATTTAGTAACATACTTTCTTTAATGATCCTGGATTTTTATGGTGATGGAAAGCAAACATTTCACTCGTTAATCTGCAAGTCAACAGAATTCTTTGTCTCTGTTAATGTCTGTAAAAATTCTTTGTACTTTGTCACATCCTCATTGGAGAAACTCAGAAATTTTTTGTTTTTATTTTCATTTTTACTTTATATATTTTGATTATGTTATTTCCCCTCCTACAGCACTTCCTATATATTTCTCATCTCTCTACCTCTCCATAATTTCATGTTCCTTCTTACTTTGTATTAAAAGCAAGAAAATCCAAACAAACAAACAAAATCACTAAGTCAAAAATTACACAAACAAAACAATAAGCACACTCAAAACCATGCAGTCATTTTGCTATGGCTAGCTAGTCCTGGGCATGCATGGGGTCTGTCCTGGCCAGTGGGTGATATACCCACTGCCACTCTATAGAAGAAAACCCATTTTCCCTTATCCAGCAGGTATCAATTGCAAATAGCTTCTTGGTGGTAGGACTTTGTGTCTCATTTCTCTTTTCAGAGCTGGGATTGTTCTGATTTGAATTGGTGCATGTCTTGCATAGTCTGTGAGTTTCTATGTTCATCAGGCCTGTTGTCTGGAAGACACTGCTTCCTTGGAGCTGTGTCTCACATCTTAGTCTTAGAATATTTCTGTTTCCTCTTCTGAATAGGTCCCTGAACCTTGAGGAACAGGCTTTGATGAAGACATACATTTAGGAATGAGTATTCCAAAATGTCCCACATTCACACACTGTCCAATTGTGAGTCTCTGTGTTAGTATCATCTACTAAGAGGAGAAGATCTTCTGATGAGGGCTGAGCGAGGCACTGATTTATAGGTAGAGCAGAATGTCATTAGGAATCCTTTTATTCATTCATTCGTTTAGCTGACTATTAGTGTTAGATTTCCCCCTAGGCCCATGACTTACCTAGGGTCAAGTTCTTGGCTTGTCTCATTAGCAGTTTTAGGTATGGGTTCCACCTTAAGGAGTGGGCCTTAAATTTAAGAGTGGTTGGTTACCCCCATAACATTTGTGGCACTTTTGTATCAGACTATCCTGCAGGATGCTCACTGTTGTAGCTTTCAAGGTTTGTAGATGGTGATATGATTATATTTCTCCTCCACTGATATACACAGTACCTTGCAGTACCCTGAGCACTAGGCAGTAAGAGTGACAGAAGCTTCTACAGTAGTGTGGTTTTTTCACAAGACCTTTATTGTTAGTTATCCCTCCCTATATTCCTTCTTTTACCTGCTCTTCCCATCCCTTCTCCATTTAATCCTGTCACTCTAGTTCCTTCTATATCTCTGTATAATGCTAAATTCTCTATCCCCTTCCTTGGAAGACCTGTCATCCACACTGATTCTTTATTAGCTACCTAACCTATGTTATTTATTAGCTACCTAACCTATTCAGATTGAAACACTCATATCTAAAACTTAAAAGCAAAAAAAAAAAATTCTGAGTGATGAAAGTACTGCTGAGGTATCAGTGTCCCAGATATTGAGTGGTACTACAAAGCTGTAATAATAAAGACATCACAGAATTGGCACAAATCAGACCTGTTGATCAATGGAGTAGAAATGAAGAAACAAGCCAGCCAGCGGAGCCGCACCGCAGCAGTCACAGCGCTCCGGAGTCAGAAGCGGCCGTCCGTCAGTCTCTCCCGAGTTCGAATCCCCATCCGTGCCTGTCAATCAATGTCAGGAAAAAAAAGACAAAAACCTGAAGAAACAGATATAAATCCACACACACACACACACAGAGATGCCTTTTTTTTTTTAAACGAAGAAGCCAGAAATACACTGGGAAAAGTACAGCATCTTCAACAAATGGTGGTAATCAAACTAGATGGCTGAATATAGAAGAGTGCAAATATATCCATACTTATTACCCAGCACAAATCTCATCTCCAAGTGGATTGAGGACATCAACATAAATCTGGATAGCTCCTGAATTTGACAGAAGAGAAAATTAGCTATAGCTTTGAACTCATCGGCACAGGGAAGGACTTTCTGAGCAGAAGACCAAGAGCACAGGCACAAAGAAACAAATAACAAATGCGGCCTCATGAAACTTCAGTATGCAAAGGATGACATACCTGAAGCAAAATGTCATCCTATAGAACTGTAAATTTTATTCAGCAACTACACATCAGACAGAGGATTAATATCTAGAATATATAAAGAACTAAGAAACTGAACATCTAAAAATCAAGTACCCCAAGTAAAAAGCAAGGTATAAAATTAAGCAGAGTTAAGAAAGAAAGAAAAACAAACAAAGAAACAAAGAAACAAAGAAAGAAACAAAGAACGAAAGAAACTCAAATGGCAGAGAAGCACTTAAAGAACTTCAACATCCTTCTTAGCCATCAGGGAAATGCAAATCAAAACTACTTTGAGATTTCATCTTACACCAGTCAAATGCCCAAGATCAAAAAAAGAAACAACACCTCACTCAGAGGAAAGGGAACACACATCCCTGCTGGTGGGAGAGCATACATGTGCAACCACTATGGAAAACACTATGTGGTTCATCAGAAAGAAGAGAATTAGTCTACCTCAACATCCAGCTATATCACCCTTAGATGAATACCCAAAGGATGCTTTGCCCTACACCGGAGACACTTCATTTCCCATGTTCATTGATGCTGTATTCTGATAGCCAGAAATTGGAAAGAGGCTAGATGTCCATCAGCTGATGAATTTATAATGAAAATGTGGTTCATTTAAAAAATGTAATATTTTCTAGCTGTTAAGAAAATTTGGGGCTGGAGAGATGACTCAGCAGCTAAGAGCACTGACTTTTCTTCCAGAGGTCCTGAGTTCAATTCCCAGCAACCACATGGTAGCTCACAACCATCTGTAATGGGATCTGATGCCCTCTTCTGGTGTGTCTGAAGACAGCTACAGTGTATTCACATACATTAAATAAATAAATAAGTAAACAAACAAATAAATCTTTAAAAAGAAATATGAAATTCACAGCTAAATGGATGAAACTAGAAAAAAAGATCCAGAATGAGGTGAACCAGGCTCAGAAAAACAAATATTGCAATTTCTTTTATAAGCTGATGTTAGCTTTAAAAATTGAGAATCCTTAAAATAATTTATTGTTATCAGTTATTAGAGTTTGTACATGTTTTGGTCACATTCATTCCACTCCGCAAATCTTCTCAGATCTGACCCTCGTCATACACATCCAACATTGTGCCTTTTGTTTTTTTTTCTCAAACCATCAAGAGCAGTATATTATGCTGCCAAAATAGTCCTATCTTCCTATCTGTGTTGTCTTCTACTGGGGCATGGTTAGCTTGCCAGGGCTGCACTCTTAGAGAACTCTGACTTCCTTTCCCCTGAAAGCTAACAATTCCCAGTGTCTCTAAGGTTAGTGGCAGCAGTGTGTGACTAACTTCCCCATTCATGGTGGGGATTGGACTGACTGAGGCTTGCACTGCATTCTGTGTAACCACTATGAGATCATATATGCAGTTGCCTTGCTGTGTGGAGAAGATGGTCTTTCCTTGTAGTCACCCATTACTTCTTGTTATTACATTTTTTTCCCCTTTTTCTGCCAGGATCCCTGACCTTTTGGAGGATGATTATATATGTTCTTCATAAGACTGCACATTTTATAATATCATATTCTTGGTCAGTTGTTGGTTAATTACAACCTATTGTAAATAGAAACTTCTCTACTGAGAGTCAAGGGATGCACTAATCTATGATTATAAGACAGTGTTAGGAGTTGGCTTGATACTATGCCCATTAAGTAAAATAATAGTAGCAGATTCTCTCCTAGGACCTAGAACCTGTCTAGTCACAGGTTCTTGGCTTAGTAATGATGACATTATGGGTTTCATGTTGTGAAGTGAGCCTTAAATCTAATAAGAAACTGACTGGTTTTGTCCATTGTGTTTGTGCCTCTATTGCTCCAATGGCAAGTATTTCTGAGCTGGTCATGACTTGAGATGCTGGCTTCACAATGTGTGACGGATGATTCTTTTTCTCTCCTGTAGCATATATACCACCATCCACAAATATCTTTAAATTGCAAGGAAAAATGTACTAGAGGGTTGTGAAGAAAAGTTAGTGAAATTGATTACCATATATTTCAGATAAAATGACCAGTGTGATACATGACCAGATATTTTACATAATAACAAAGTTATTTTATTAGACTTAACTGTATATTTTTGTATTGAGATATATTATATATATATATATATATATATATATATATGCGCTGTCATGACTTAACATGTATTTTCTAAGGTTCATTTGAATAGGGAAAATAATCTTACATTGTAAGGTTCTAGTTGCTAAGATTTTAAGCTGTAGCTCTAATCTGAAGAAAACCCATGGTTTCGAGTGGCCTAGGAGGCATCCTTATCCTCAACACAACACCACAGAGATGACAAGAGCTCCCTTTACATACACACATCACACCACACAGACGGAAAGAAATCTTCAGAGTCCTGTCTCATTTTTTTTAAGTTTAATTACTGTTATTTTATTTATTATGATCACCATCATCATCAATTATTATTTTTCTTTTTAACTCAACTCATAGAACCTACTCTTCCTCACCACCCCCCTGCAAGGTAACAATGAAATGAAATTAGTGGACACAACAGAAACTGAGAAAATTGACTGTTGCAATAGATGACTAGTCCTCAGTTGTGAAAAGTAGCTATGCACCACCCCCCAAAGACCAGCATTTGCACTGCCCTAGCTGTTTCTCAGAGGTAAGGTCATAGTTCTTTGTAAACCACAGGCAGTGATAGGAGGTGATATGGTTTTTCATGTGGTCACAGGCTTTGGTTATGATGCCAAGGGGTTATCTATCAGCCTTGTGCTTTTCAATCCACATCAAGTTCTGCATCCTGACAGAGAACCTTTGATGTTCTCCAGCTTCCAGCTGGCAAGGGAATTGGTCTTAATCACTGTCTCTGAAATCCAGAGAGAGTGAAGAAGGGACTTGGCAGTGTTGGTAACATTAAGTGTTGTGCTTTTGAATGGATGCCAACACATTGTACTTTCCAAATAGCTAGTAAATTTGCTCAATTTAAGGGACATTTTTTTTTTAACCCTGCTCAGTCCAGAACTAAATTGTTCTTTGTGGAATTTCTCTAAGTCTTCAGACGTATGTCCAGTTCCTGAAGTTGAGAGTGCAGGTGTTTATTTTTTTTTCCATTTTGTATGTTGGGTTTTAAGATAACATTTAGTTGTAGACACTGCTTTGAGCCATTTACAGATTCTGGTTCATTACAACTTCATGGGAAAGGGCCCTGTCTCAGAAAACTCCTTATATTTTTGCTTCAGTGTTGAATTTAATCATAGTGAAAAGACTTAACAGATATTATTTAGAACTCTATAAATAGCTTATTTCCCAAAGAACAGTCATAGTAATTGAAGGCTGGCCTGGCCGTCATGAACATATTATCTCCTTTTACCAATTCTCCTCTCTTGGCAGCCGCCTTAACAAAGTGAAAATAGAAGAACTCCCTTCAATCAGCCTCTTCCTGTGTCTTCCTTCTTGTTCCATTGTGAACCCTAATCCAAGGACTGTTAGGACAAGTTAAGTGGTCTTGGTTAAATAGTATGAGGTCTTGGGTTTGCTTCAAGTCACCAGGGTTAAAGAAAGGACCTGGGGTACGGAAGGAGGTAAAATGAATTTGACCTTGGATTGCAACGCCAGAGCTGGTGCTGACTTCACATATGTCTGTCAGAACAGTTTCCTGATGTCTGTAAATGTTTAAGGCTTTGTAGCCAATATTTCTAAAGCAAGGTCACACATGGTGCTTATTGTAAATAAAAGGGCTCAATAAAATACCATGCTTGCATTTCCTGTCTGAGAATACTCCTGGGGGATATTAAGATCACAGTTCTTTGATTTCACAGACACAGAATTCTGAACAGAAAAACATATTTGATTTGTAGAGACTCTTGTTAGAAATTAGTTTGAGGGGCTAGAGAGATGGCTCAGAGGTTAAGAGCACTAACTGTTCTACCAGAGGACCCGAGTTCAATTCCCAACAATCACATGGTGGCTTTGCAACCATCTGTAATGAGATACGATGCCTTCTTCTGGTGTGTCTGACAGCTACAGTGTACTCATATAAAATAAATAAATAAATATTTTTAAAAAAAAAGAAATTAATTTGAATAATTGATCATTTGTTTAAAGTTGGTAGCACTGCTGCTAAACACAGTTTTCTTTTAGATTGTGCGTATCTGAGCTATGTGTACAGTATGAAGAAATGCAAGGAGAGATGTAGGTAAAAAAGAGAAATGAATGAAGTGGGAAAATGAAAACACAGTCTGTATTTTAATTGACTTGAAATCATACCAATTAAAAGTTAGATCATTTGGAATGACATAAAAGGAGCTATGTTAAGAGAGAGTGAATTCAGCAAATGCTGGAAATTATCATGTCTCCATCCTCCACCTTTGATCAAGGGGGATTTGTGTCACAAGTTACATTTACGAATTCATGTATTTTGCTTAGCCACATGTCTTTCTTTCAAGTTATAGATCTGTTTACATTTATTTTAAACATATTTTGCTTTTGGAATGTGATCAGTGCCTATTTTGCAGAGGTATATGTTCACAAAAATGACATTGTATTGGAATATTTAAAAATTTTTAGATTTATTTATTTATTTATTTGGATACTTTGCTTGCATGTGTATCTGTGCACTGTGTGCAATAGCCACAGTGTCCAGAAGAGGGCACCAGATTTTTTTGGAAATGGAGTTATTGACAGTTGTGAGTCTGGGAATCAAACCTGGATCCTCTGCAAGAGGAGTCAATGTTCTTAATCACTGATGTAGTTCTCCACACCTGTGTATAAATATTTAAATAGCAGGATGTTTCTTTAGCAGATACCATTAACCAGTTTTGCATATTAGCTACTGTTATATGTTAGAAAACTTCCATACATCCTTGCAAAAGCATCTACGCTAACTGACAGTGTGGAGAAACACCGTGGAGATGATGATAGCCTTTCTTGACTTACTCAGTGAGAAGTGACTGCCCAAGCTGGGCTTCACCTTTGGCCTGTATATCTTCAGAGTCTGTGCTCGGCTTTTGAAGGAGAAACAGCTGCTCCTGATGTAGGTGCCAGGTGCCAGTTGTTCAAAAACTAATTCTGGTAGAAGTCACAACTGGATCATTGTGAAAGACATTTTATCAGGTGAAACACTGGACTTTAACAACATATAAGAAGATAAAACAATATCTGGGATCTATAAAACCTGACTCGCCCAGCTTCATTTACCATGTGAATAATAGTTTGTATCGTTCTCTTTCTAGCCGCTGTCAGTGACATCATCAAACCAACATGCTTTTTCTAGTAGCCAGTGAAAGAAATGTTCATTGTTTAAACTGATTGACTGAAACTTGCCTTTTCTGATTGTATTACATTGGAGATACTTATCTCATACTGTGTTTCCATGACAACCTACTCCAGACCACATGGCATCCGAGAGGAGCACAATGTCATCATGCTTGCTACCTTGCACCTCCAAGGCACTGTGAGTTCAAAGTCCTGTCAGGAAAAGAAAATCTCAAATTACTTGAAAACATTCCCCATCTATTCAAGTTTAACTCTAGATATTTTTTCCCCGTATATTCTTAAACTCCTCCATTTTATGTTTTTTCTCTCATTTGCACTTGGTGGTGGGTGGGTGCTCAAAGCTAAGTAGATAGAAACCCTCATCAGAATCTCAAATCACAATATCACACACACACACACATATATCACATATGAGAAAAAAATAATATATATATATAATTTCTTTATGCTTCTTTATGCAGGAATCCTTTTGCACCCATTTAATGCTTCTTTCATAGGTCAAATGTTCTTTTAGACCTTCATTCCCCCATATCCAACATTTATATGAACTGACCCTGGAATCTGCAGAGAGAATAATCAGTTATTTTATCTCAGGTGTGATGGATTTGCTTTGTGATAATTCATAAGGCTCTTCTTTGCTGGTGAGAAGAACAGAGGCCTTTTAACATGTGGTGACCTTGCGCAGTCCTCTTTCATTTAGGGCTCCATTTGGTCTGTCTCTGGGAGGTTATACCTTCTCATGCCCTGTTGTTAACTCTTTTCCACAGACTCCACACACGTTTGTCTTCAGTCTCTGAACTTTTCTGAATGTCTGTGAAGAGTTTATTTTCATCCTTGTTATTTCCTTCATTAGCACCACAAGCTTATTGCCAGTGCGACACACATCTTCTGAGACCCTGTGCTTACCCGGTCTGCATAGGTCATCTTCCATCTTGGTTGTGATCATAATTCACATAAAAGCAAATCTCATAGATTTTACCCCGTGCTTCCTTGAACTATCAAGCAAATGAATTTGCAATTCTTGGGTAAGCGATAGATCATTGAAATAGCAAATGCCTCTGAAGTTGGTGAGTTGAGTGTCCAGCTTTTCTGAAAAGTCTCTTCGTATTTAGGACACAGGCTCACACGGTTTCTGGCAGACAGTACTGAACTTTCTTATCTATGCACTTTTAAGCAACAGCAGAGATTTGATTCTGATAGTGTTATTCCGAAATGTCAATTCCCATTAATGTTTTCATGTTAATAAATCCATTTTCTTCCTTTATTTAAGAATATGGTGATATTTCAAATCTAGTGAATTCACTTTGTTCTTAGGAACAGCTACCTCTGTGGTTTTAAACAAAATCTCAAATGTTTATTTTACCAATAATTACTCCTGAACCACATGCTGGGGTGAAAAAACAAAAACCAAACCAAATGAAACCAAACCAAAACAACCTCCAACTGACTGGCCCTCCCTCTCTGGGCATCTTTATCAGTCTTCCTGACTTTTTCTCACTCTCTGCTTTTTCTCATATTCCCTCCTTTCCTACTGCTTGCTTGTTCGATCTCTGGACATATGGTGGATTTTATTTAATTCTGTTTACAATAAACAGAAAACTCTTGGATTAAAGGTTATATTAGGACTGAACCAGACCGAAAGTGGAAACAGTTTTTCTTTTAAATAAATAACACAATTTCTGGGTCTACAGTATGATCAAATAATCCTGCAACATACCTCTTTATACATTGTTGAGATAGGAACCTTAAAAACATTTCTTTGAGTTTTTTCTTTAATGTCTTGAAAAAATGGATTTAGGTTTATTTTTTCCTTTTACTTCACTGTCAAGTGGGTTAAAGATAGTCTCTAACCTATATATTATTAAAAGTAAAATCGGAAACATTTACAAATGCCTCAGCATCATACCTGGCTCCAAGCAAGCAGTAAGTAAATGTTGACCACGAGAAGTTTAAGAACTAAACCCTTAATGATATTAATGTAACTGACAGGAATCAAAACTCAAATTTGGGTCATGTCATTATTCTATGCTTAGCACAGTGGTAAAGAAGGCCATACATTAATAACCTCTACTCCACAATTTGTCTGTGAGTGGTTTTAGATACATATGGTTAAGGGCAGTTCAATAGCACTAAATGGTTAGTTCTAGAAGTAAGCTAGTCACAGGTCTGAAACCGCACTCTTCTTTACAATGACGGCCCTGTGCCTGTAGGTCAGCAGTTCCGCACTGTATACAGCATCATCCACTTGATAGTCTGAAACTCTCAGTGACGCATCTTAAATGCATGGCTTAGCTTTATCTGCAGGAGTCGAAGGCCCTGACCTACTACAAACCTAAGCAGACTTGTTCTGTTCAATAATTTCAGAATCCATTTTGTGACACATGCACGTACATGTTTGATAGGGACATTTTAAATGTGTTGTTATCAATTCTCATTATTTTTTTTCACAGAATGCATGCACCCACATCTCTGGTTAATTCTGGCGTTCTTTTTGTCACATGCCATCTTTTTAAAGGCACGGGGGCACACTTTCTTTTTAAATTTCTTTCCGATGTAAAAGAAATTGTGAGTGACAATGTTATTACGGGGACACAGCAACAGGTAGCAGAGTTGTCCTTGTCAAAGATAACCTCAAGAACTAGCAATGCATTGTCTAGATATATTGCATGTGAGCTCTCTCAGTGTTTGATGAAATTACATCTTTTCTTTTTGTTGTTTGTTTTTTAAGTTATATCTGTCCATATAACCCAGGCAAGCCTTACTTATTAAACTCTGACTTCAGCCTGCCCAGTGTAGGAATTACAGGTGTGTGCCATTATTTCTGGCTAGCTCAGTAATAAATTGCCTAGAATTACACACACACACACACACACACACACACACATATATGTATATTTCCAAAAATTCAAAATTTATATATATAAATTTTTTGAGTAGAGATTTACAAAATAAGATATCACTTATAGGAAAGAATATGTAAACTCATATATGAATGGACTGATCAAATGCGTTTTAGAAGGAAGAATTAACTTGAATAATGTGAAATAGCAGTGGTGTTACCATGTGTAATTTCTGTAGCCTAATAAAATTACTTTCAAATTTATAACATTCAAAAGATATCTCATTGTAATTTTTCCAAATATTTTGTGAGTTTCTGATTGGCATTTAATCCTAGTGTTTTATCGGGCGTTTGAGAAACAAAATGTCTTTAGTTTGAGTTCAAAAACAAAGAACAGTTTAGTTTGGGGCCTGCGGTATGTATTGCTATTTTGTGAGACAGTCAGTAAACAGTTCTGTGATTGATTGCTTTGAATTTCCTTGAACATTTGAACCATCTTAACCCCTGACTTGTTGTTGAACAGCAAGCAGTAACATGCTGCAGGATGGAAATTAATTCTTAGTTGTCCAATTAAAACTGGCATTTGCATCTCAAGCAATTCCCTTAGAGGAAAATACAAGGGAGGAAGTTGGATGTGTTCGAAGATTAAGTGGAAATGCATATTATAACCACAAAACTAATTAAAATTAAAGAATGACAAAACTCTCTTCTTAATGAAAGATTCAATTTGTTATCTATTTTAAATTATCTTCATTTGGTATCAGCAAATATGCTGGTGGTCAAAGAGGCATACAGCTCTCAAAGTCCCCATAATTAGAACAAATGATTGTTGGAGATTCTAGAGGGAGTAGAGTCGGAAAAAAAAAACCCAACATCCAAATACATATTATTTTATGGCATTAATATAAGTGATTCATTTACAAGGAAGTGGTGGTGTGTGCCCACACATATATACATGTTTGTTGGACAATGATATAATGGAGAAGTAAAAAATTGAATAATCACTTAAAATTGTTCATAATAGTAGTTTATAATAAATTCTACATTTTGGTGTTATGATTTATTTTTATTTACCATTTTGATAATGTACATGTATTACTACCATACTTGCTTCTTCCCTCCCTTCAAATACTCTCATTCTTTCTCCACTTCCTCTCATATTATTTACCTCTTGTTTAATTGGTATTGGTGCATATATACCCCTATGTACATATATCAAGTTTCCACCCCTAGATGACATACTGCAGGCTCTTAATGGCTGCTGAGAGTTGGATGAGTATTAGATGTGAATGCTGGGAACCAAATTGTTTTTCTCTGGAAGAGCAGCAAGCACTTTTAACTGCCAAACTATAACCCCAGCTCCAACTTTACATTTACTATATGAACCTTATGAAGAAAAGACTGTATACAATGCTGTATTGCTGTTACTCTGCTGCAGAAAAAACTGACCTTTCAGGCATTTAAAGGTTTTTTTTTTTTTTTTTTTGAGAATTTGGTAAAAATAAAATGTTGAAATTTAAATGATTATAATTGAGAAAGCATTATAATTGTCAAAATTTTATGAATGCGAGTAGGACATGTTATAATTAAAATAATTTGGTGCAAGCATGTTCTGTGGATTCATAATGATGCCACAATGAAGCTCAGTATATTATCCAATTAATTCATTCTATGAAAATTCTGTGATGACTATTTAGTTTATGTATATATTTTACTCTGAAAATTAACATATTTTAGGATAATGACAGACAAAAGTAACTCAATTATTAAAATATTTTTGGTCAGTCTCAACGTTATTTCTCTTCTTGATGGTCTTTGGAATGAAGTCTTCAGTACATGGCAGTGGATGGGGAGACAGTCTGGTATGTGTCTCATTAATTGTGAATTTGAAACCCTTGAAGTTTCATACTTTTTAAATTTTAGTATTTTATGTTTATACTGTCTTACTTAAGTATTGCAGGATTCTCATAGTAAAGCACAACAAGGATTCACCAAAGAGGAAATGCACAGTTCGATAGTCAAAGCTCTTCTTGCTTATTAATAACAGAGAGTCTCTGCATCACAGACTCAGGAGCTTTGCCTATTGCTCCCTGCTGCCTTCTTCTTCTTCTTAGTCACTGTTCCTCCATCATCCCTTCAACTACAGTCTTCTGTTTCCATGCCATACATATTTATGTGTGTGTTAGTGTGTGTATATGAATGTGTTTATATGAGTGTGTGTATATGAGTGTGTGTGAGTGTGTGTGTATGTGTATGAATGGGAGTATGTGTGGATGTGTGTGTGTGTGTGTGTGTGAAAGTGTGTGTGTATGTGTGTGAAAGTGTTGTGTGAGTGTGTCTGTGTATATATATATGTGTGTGTAAAAGTGTGAGTGTGTGTATATGAGTGTGTGTATGTGTGTAGTATTCGAGTGTGTATGTGATTGTGTGTGGAGTGTGTGTGAAAGTGTGTGTGAGTGTGTCAGTGGTATGTGAGTGTGTGCAGTTAGATTGATATTCTGCTTGTGAATGAAGACAATGTAAACCTTCTACGTTTTTCCTCCCTGATTTTCCTCTCTTCCTCCTTTTAGACCCCAACTTCTTCCCTCATAGCACTCACCTTTCATGATACATCTACATAAGTAGGTAGCTATATAGGTGTGTAAATAGATGACAGACGAATACATATATCTCAGTATCTCTCAGAATTTCAGTTATCTTTGTTATGCTGATTTCCATTTCTGTCCATTTCTTGCAAGTGACACAGATTTATTCTTCTTTACAACTAGATAGAACCCCATTGTAGGTCCATGACCATTCTTTTGTTGATGGATGTTTCAAATATTTTCTGTCTGCATAACACTAATCCATCTGTTTAATACCAGTACAAAACAACAAAGCAAAGAAGTCAAACAATGTCTTGAGAACCATCCTGTTTGATCCACTCTTTTCTGTCTCTTAGTAATTTTGATGATGCCTACAGCATCCAAATAACCTTCTCCTTAGTGGACTCTTGACCACTTGCTTCTGTGAGTTGAATGCTAAAACTGTCAGAATCCATAGATATTGGAGTATGATGAGAAAGATGCATCTGCAAAAATAAGGTGTTATGCCTTGAAGGTATTCAGCGAAAGCATTTGATACAGATGTCTGAGTAGAGTGGATGTAGTGACTAAAACATTCACAGGGAATAATTACAGTCAAGTTGCCTTATGAATTGGAGTTTTAAAACTCCCACTTGTCAGTACATTTTGAATAATGGAATTGAAATCCTATTCTTTGGTTAGTATCATTAAATTTTTTGAGGATTTCATATTTGAGTATTGTATTTACACTATTACCATGCCTCCTTTCTTTTGACCTCTAACTCCTCCATAGTAGTGTCCATAATTGATTTAAACCTGAGTCTATCTTTAAATTTTATTTTTACTCACTACATATATCTAAATCACACCACATACACACACACACACACACACTCACACAACGCACACGCACAATTACCCCATGGAGTTCATTCTGTGTTCCTAATCTGTACCACCTGTATTTAAAGTTGACAATTCAGGATTGGATCACCCAGCAAGTCCTGGCCCCTCTTCATGGCCCTTGTCTGCCTGCAGTCTTCATCTGGGTAACACCTGGGGGAAAGTGACCACAGCGAGAGGAAGATGACAGTATGGAATTTCCCACCACCAAGGAAGACAGTGCAGGACTGCACCCAGAGTGTTATTTATTAAGAGAAGGTACCACTAAGCTTTTACAGCTGGCATGTGAACATACATTTACACATTTATGTGAAAATTATGTATTTATAGTCTGGGTTATAGACTTCTGACTTACTTTTGAATAACTGTCCTACTAGATCATCTAATCTTTTCTTAATGTACCTTAAAAAGCATATGTTGTGGGGATAACTTTGGATAATGTTATAGTTAAGTGATTCTCCCTAAATAAATATCATATTCATGAAGATTAATTAAAATGTCCTTTTATAATTGAGAGCTACAAAGGATAAGGGAGACTGCATGCTCTTTGGGGAAGTTGATAGTCAGGGTTTATTAATTGTAATAATTAATATTCTTGAGCACAAAGCATATGGATGAGTTACAGAGGATCACTGGAAATCAGAAGAGGCAAATGTGGAAACAGTCTTGTCCTCAGAGAGTACATGTGGTATCAGGTGAACTGAGGGGGACAGGAAACAAAGAATTAGAGGACACAAGGCAGATAGCAAAGAATCAGAGAACACATGGATGATAACAAAGAAGACAGGAGTGGTTAGCCTCACTCATGTTCAGCCTCACACTTGATGCTGTACAAGAACCCAGTAAGACCCAGCACAGGGGAAGCTGAGTCAGGGGCATCACACATGTGACCCAGAACTGGAGAGACCCAGACAGAAGGGTCAACAGTTCTAGGCCATGCTGGGTCATGTGACAAACCTGGCTCAATAATATCAGTGGCTTTCCTGTAGCCCATCCAGTCCAGCCAGTAGGTTACAGCATGTTGCTTCCCAATGGCCCCCTGCCTGTGGCTCTTTCTGCTGTTTAGTCACTACAGAGACCAGCATGCCTTGCAAAGGCATGGTTTGATGACATGTGCATGGTTGGTGGCTAATGAAGTTTTGTTGAGAGGAAAAGTTAAATTTCAGAAAAGAAAATGCTTAATTGTAGGACTTTTCCACATTTAATATGATGATGTTGAATATTCATTTTAGCCAAATATAGCTGAATTAACACATAGCTTTAGCAAACACATTTTGTGTTGGATTTTTATCTGAGAAGTATATCAATAGTCTTATGATAGGGAAATATGATTATATATATTTGAATATTTGTGTATAATTTTAAAATTTAAAACCATAAAATTGAAATTTTATAACACATAATCTAGGATCCTCAATGTGTTTGCTGAAGTTCATAGTAAATTTTATTGAACATGGATGTAAATACCTAAAAGGGTATGAATTTCCTTGTTTTAATCTTTAATACTAACCCAAAGTTAGCCCATTCTCTTGTCTTCTCTTTATTTTCTGATTATAAACATTCCTGTTGGTTTTTCACATTGGGTAATATAAATTGACCATACATATGTATATAATATATACTAATATAAATTATACATAATGTATACATTTTTTCTGTATAATTGAAAACATAACAATGATATTTTCATATCATCTTGGTAATCCTTCTAAACTACATCTACCTATAGACTAGAGGTAAAATCATCATCTTATGGTCCTTTGGCAAATATTTCAGAAGGTTTGTATTGACATGCCCAAACATCTGATGTGTAAACTCTACTTAAACTTGTCATTTTCAAAATACATGAGGCATGATTTTCTTCCAGGCTGTTTATAATTCTTTTACTTCTTGGAGAATGCAGTGATTACTCAGTGTGCTCATAAATGACATCTTTTAGGGACTTTGCCAGTTCCTTCCCCTTGTGGTGGAGCACTCACACAAGTGTGAAGTTCTATTGAATCCAACCAGAACTCGTTCAGCCTAATGTCCTTTCACTCTGCCAATTGCTTTGTACCAGTCCTGGCTCTAGACTCAGGGCCTTTCATTCAGGCCATTGAGTTTAAAGAGAACATCACAGAGGGGACAGGGCAATCACGTATGCTGTGTCTCTGCTATGACACACTTTAGATTCAGTTTCCTTTGCTACCACACAAATTGGGTTCAGTCAAACTGCCTCCCCTCTCCTTCACTTCTGTTGCATGCCTGGCTTGTTGCCACGTGTTTAAGTTCAGACTCACTTTAATTAGTGAACAGAAAGTAAGTATTAAAAAAATCATCTTTCAGACAAGTCTAAGAGTTGGGTGGAGGACACCTGTTTTTATCACATAAACACCCTTTGTAGGATGCAGGTTTTCAGCTTGTGTAGAAGGACAAAGACTGTTACTTCTTACACATTCTGACCTTAGATCATTCATTTAGACAATCAAAATCAGTTTTCCACAAAGCAGGGATGAGGCAAGGGGATCTTTGGGGAGCAATTGTTGTCTGAATACTAGTTCATTAAGCAAATACAGGGAAAACAGTAGCCATGTTATTTCAGAACTTTCCATTGTAACTAATTTATAAATAATTTACTTTAAAATGAAAACACATGTACCAGGAAAATATATGACTAAAATTGGAATAATATTTAAAGGAATGAAAGATGAATAAAATAGGTGAATGTAATAAGTTGAGGATAGACAGCATTTCGGGATTCCTCAGACAGACTCACACTGCAGGAATAGAAATTGTTGCACATCGTTATTGTCAAAAATGTTTACTAGGCCGCTCATTGGTCACACTCTCAGATGCTTTATCAGTGGAGATGTGGGTTTTTTCCTTAGAAGGAAAGTACACGGACCGGTGTTGTGCATTCAGACCGAGAGGGAGGGAGATTGAAAGTTCAAAGTCATTCTCAGCTACAGAGCAAGTCTGAATCCAAATTACTGAACATGGAGTGACCCCGTTTCAAGAAGAAACCAATCGACAGACAGACAGACAAAAAAAAAAAAAAAAAACAAAAAACAAGGAAGGATTTAGCATGTGAAGAAGCAGAGGTTCCCTTTTCAGGATGGTTTAGTACTGCAGAAGACTTCAGTCTGTCCAGATGATAGAAATAATTGAGTAGTAAACACCTTTGGTCTTTTCATGAATGAAATTAGTTTTGAGGGGCATTGTTTAAATATAACTAGAACCATAGTTATGATGGTGGCTTAAAGGTTCCCAAACCATGTCTTCAGATGTCACACAGGTACACCATGACTTCATTTAGGTTTTTTTTTTCCAGAACAAATAATAAATATATTTCCACGCATTATAGGAGAATACAGGAATGTAGATGTTCTGACGTAACAGGGCAGGGCGTTATCTCACCTGGAGTCCTGGTCCTATGGCCAGTTGCTCCAAGGTGCACTGACTCCACAGCCATCTGCAGCACTGAGGCATTGCCAGAATGCACATTAGGGGAGTTTGGCTGAATTAGATTGGATCCCACCATGCCCCATGGTCTTTTATGATAGTTATTACTTCATCAACTTGGGAAACACAAACAGACTATATACTGAGAAGAGTGTGGCATGATGGGGCCTCTTCTTAGAGCCTTTTATTTCATTTCGTTGGTTCAGGTTCCATGATAAATGAAAAGTAAAAAGAAATTTAAAGATGGGTTAGAGTGAAATGCTAAGCCTTAGAGTCAGCAGAAATGCACCCCTCATTAAGGTGACTGTTAGAGACCTTCAGAAGTGCTCCCAGGACAGTGCTGTTTCCACAGAAAACAAAAATATAACAAGTGAATGTGTGTCTAATACACACATCAATGCATTTATACAGTGCATTATTATTAGTTTTATATTTAGAGTAGATACTTTAGAATTTAAAAGTACAGGGTGGTGTGTGTGTGTGTGTTGGGGTATGTTTTAAGAAGTTTAAGGTAAACCCCAGAGTTGGAATGTGACGTTTATTCATTGGAAATCATGACTGACGATGATTTCAAGGTCTAGGTCATAGCATTGCTTTCTAGGCAGCATAGCTTTTGTGTGAACCTCCTTCCTTCCTGCTGATCTTTAACTTTAAGCCATTTGAGAGGCACAACCCTGTCTTGATAATCTTAATGAGTGTTGAGGGATGCTCAAGTACACAGAACAGCTTCCGAAGCCTCTCAGTCTCTGTTGGGGATTTCTGCATCTTGACGGTGTTCATAGTCTTTTTCCATTGATCTCTGAAGCACATGCCCTCGAGTTCCACATACCAAGCAGAGGTCAGTCAGTGCCCAAAGACTCTTTTCTAGAGTGAATGACCACTCTAAGAGCCACTAGTATGTAACGCTCAGATCACAGCTTCTCACTACATGAAGGAATGGGAATTTAGGAAAGTTTGAGATTACTGGAGAGTATCTGTTTGTGTCCCACTGCTATCTTCAACTTAGGGTGAATTAGGTCCACAGAGATGGTTCAAGAGTTAAAGACACTCTCTGCCAAGCTAGGGATCTAATTTAGATCCTTGGGACCCACATGTAGAAGGCGAACATGAAAACTGTTTCATGGCATCTATACATGCATGCATGTGTATGTACACACAAACACACAAAAATTTATAAATAAATGTAGTACTTTTAAAAATTCCAAGTAAAATTTTAGTTCAGCTCCAACATAAAAAAGAGATGAAGTCTTGAGGGGTTTCGAGGAGCACCCTCTCAGAGGCAAAAGGGAAGGGGGATAAGGGAAAGGGGATAAATTGAAGAACTCTTGGGAGGGGGTCTGGGAAGGGAGGCAACATTTGGAGTAAATAAATAAAATATTTTTTTTAAACAAAGGTTTTAATAATTGTCAAGAAAAATAATATTTAATTGTGTAACATCTAGATTTTTGTTCTATGAATCTCAGGTATCTGGACTTTTGAGGTTGAGTTCAAGGAAGCATGGTGATTAAACTGCCTTGGGCTAGAGAGCTAGAGCAGGATACAAAGGAGAAGTGAACCCCAGGAGCTGGAAGGGAATGATTCAGTAGAGTTAACTTTGAGTTCCTTTCAGAATCCATCCCTCCTATTTATTCTTGAAAGAAAACTCTATAATATATCCAGAAGGATGGAAATCAGCCAATGGGTGAATACCTAGAAGGTAACAGAAGGACTGGCATCAATCTTGATTACAAATGTTCATGTTTCTCATTTTAAATCATTTTTTTTCTTCAGTCTTCATGAACTCCTCTGAGGGTCTGTATGCACAGTTGCCAAGTAAGAATGCACAGAAATGGCTGAGCCACAGAGATCTCACTTGGACATTGGGTCACTGTTTATCTTACGCTCTACACTGCTCTGTCATCACTCTGTAATACCAATTTTGCATTCATTTTCCATTTTATCCTTTAAGGTAAATCCAAACTGTAATGTTTCTTTAATCATGTAAACAAACTTTGATGCATGACAGTGAAAAACTAAAATTTTTGTGTTTTCCCAGAATATATATTCTAGATTTTTACATAAATTACAGATCATTATTTTTTTCTCCTTCTGTGAGCTATAACAATGAAATAAATGTTGGGAAACATTATGTTTGTTGTGTATAATGTAATGACTCCATAGTATTACAATTCATAATTTAAATTCTGAGTGTGTATTTTCTACCTCATCATCAGTTTAAGCTAGATGAACTAGATGAGAAAGCCAGCAAGTGAACAATCTTGCTTTTAAGTGGTGAGTTGGGTAGAGGAAAGTATATGGCCAGTGGTTGTGTAGGTAGAGTTCTCCATGAAGAGCAGTGGGAGCAGGTTTGTGGGACCCCATCTGGATGAACATCATGCCAACATGTGGCATTTCTTCTTGATAGCATGCTAGTCTGAAGAGCACTCAATAGATACTAATTGCCATCTGGTGAAAAAAACAAGTGAAAATCTATTCAGTGTGTGCCATGTGTGTGTAATTGTTAACCTAATCAGCAAACTACCAAGTCTGAGTGGTTCTGGTGATTGATAGGACAGCTGTAAACAAAGCCTGTGGCACATCATTCTGTAAACCAAATGAACCAGTGATGAGGTTCCAATATCTATTATTTTTATTGAATTGTACAATTCATTTCCCTTCTATACAGTTCATGTAATTTCATGTGTACGTTTGAAGTGCAACATACATGTTTCTAGGGTTTTGTTTGTTTGTTTTTTTTGTAAGATAACTTTTAGCCCTCACTTTAGAGAAGAGATAATGCATATTGGCCACTGTTCCATGGAGGTTTTAGTGCTTAAACTTGAGATGGACTTTTGATGAGTGATTGAAGGCATGCTTAAATAAGCAAACTGTATGTGCTTCACAGAGAACACATTTGCTCACACCAAACATAACACCTAATGAGTGAGAGGAGAGCTCATTTTCCAAGATGTCTTTTATGCAAAGTATGCTTGCCAGTAGCAAATCAAATCTCAGTTTTGCATGAAACCAAAGACAGAGGCTGTCTCTGCACCCATCAACACCTTTGGTTGAGAAGTACATGTTTCTCAGCGTTGTCATTCAGACAGAGTGACATTAATTGTCTCGTTTCCTAGCTGTTGTCATGTCAGCAATATTGTTAGTATCCAGGCAAGTTAAGATGTCCTGATTTCATTGTTCTCCAAACACCTGTTTATTTATTCTTCTATTCACTATCTATACAGCACCTATTGTTTATTTTAGACATTTGAACTCTTTCAATTTTTCCTTTCATGTTGCTAAAAGTAAAATAACAGGTGTTCTGAATTTGATCCAAATCACCACTACTGTTCCTTTCCCAGTTAGGTTTCTGTTGCTATAATAAATATCAAAGCAACCTAGGGAGGAAAGGGTTTGTTCACCTAACAGTGTACAGATCACAATCAAGGGAACCCAGGAGGGAAACCCAGAGGCAGGAACTGATGCAGAGCACATGAAGAGTGCTGCTGGCTATCTTACTCAGTTCTCTTTCTTACAAAGCTGGGGCCCATCTGTCTAGGATGTGACACTACCCACAGTATGTTACTCCCATAAATTAGCAATCAAGACATGCATAAAGACAGCCTGATGGAAGCAATTCTTCAGTTGAGTTTACCTGCTTCCAGGCAATTCTAGGCTTGTGTCAGGTTGACAGGCAAAGCTCACGTTGATAGTTCTTCGTTATGACTGACATTTATCCTACACAGTGAAGGTCCCTTCATAAGGGCTGGATTATTGGACCAAGGAAGTTTCAACTTTCTTCCTTGTCAGAAGGAGCTCTGCATACAAACTTGTTTTCCTTAATGAGAAATCTTACAAAGGGCACACTACTGTGATGGGCCTCATGTAGTATTGGCAAATGACATAATGAAAGGTTATCAGAGAACTCTATAGACAGGAAGTTAATACGGATACTCTGGAGCTAAACTTTCTCAAAAGACATCAGTTGTTTCCACTTCTGCAGAATTGGATTAACAAGTCTTCGAAAATGAGAAGTTTGGAGGATTCAGAACTAAGAGATAATTTATTAAAGAGAAAATGATATTTTCTTGACCGTAGTACATCTCAGAAATTTATCAACATTTTACTTGTTAATAAAATGGTTTATCATGCTGTGCACAGAAGGGAAACCAAGATATCATTCTGAAAATTTCAGCAGCTTTCAAGCCTTCTGCTTGGTAAGTGGGATGGAAGCAATATTTACCACTCATTTTATCCAGGATTCAAATTTTCTTTGACTGACTCCTAAATCATTCATTTCATCTAGGTAATGAAGGAAAATTATAAAAATTTTGCTATTAGAAACAGCAATACTTGGTTATAGCATCAGCAAATACTGCCATGAAAAAAATTTTGAATGTACTGTGTATCAAATAGATTTTAAAGGCAGAATATTCAGATAACTAAGTGTATACAGGACATTCTTTGGGGATTTAAATTCCTAACGATGAACTCTGACAATGAAGGGATGTTCATGTGTCATTTCCTAAGTTACATGTGGTTTTACTAATGATGATGTAGAGATCTGTCGGAATATAATACAATTTCATACACACCAAGTCACACTCATGAGTTTGATTCTTGTAGTCAAGGCAAATTGGCATTTTCAAGAGCTAGAGGCATTCTCTCTCTCTCTCTCTCTCTCTCTCTCTCCCTCCCTCCCTCCCTCCTCCCTCTCTCTCTCTCTCTCTCTCTCTCCTCCCCCCTCTCTCTCTCTCTCTCTCTCTCTCTCTGTGTGTGTGTGTGTGTGTGAGTGTTTTGCTAAGTCATATGAACTGGTGCTACCTACCAAGGGGTATTCATGTTTTCAGTTGGTTTTGGTGTTATTGTAGAGAGTACAGAATTGTTGAAAGACTTAAGTGAAATGTGGGTGTGATCACTTGCATATACTTGACCCAGGGAGTGGCACTATTATGAGGTGTGGTCTTGTTGGAGTAGGTGTGTCACTGTGGGGCTCACCTCAGTCAGATGAAGATGTGAACTCTTCAGCACCTCCTGCACCATGCCTGCCTGGATGCTGCCATGCTCCCACCTTGAGGATACTGGACTGAACCTCTGAACATGTAATGTAGCCCCAATTAAATGTTGTCCTTCAAGGATTGCCTTGGTCATGGTGTCTGTTGACAGCAGTAAAACCCTAACAAAGACAGTGGGTTTTAGAGAGAACTTGGTTTGGGGTGGAAGGTATGGCAATTAGAAATTTTACAAAATGTTACCTAAATCTGTTTGGTAAATGCTTGTCTTGGGAAAGTTGTCCAAGTCATTTCCTCTAGCCCCCAAAGTAATAAGATACCTCCAAGGATATATAGTATTTTACACATCCATTCATTACTTAAAAGCCAATCAGAGTCTCTCAGACATGAGAATTCATCTACAAGGATTTTAGGTTTTTCAGATTTAGCTTCATCTTTATGAGGAAAACATAGTACTTATATATAAAGTTGTCAAAAATTAAATAAAACTTAAAATATGATATGTTAAACATATTTTTCATATTCGCTTGAATTAATCTTGAATGTCCTTCGGTCTTTGATAATGTGTCCCTGATGTGATTCAGGTTTACTGAAAATGCCACGTTACCACCAGGAATCCAACACTGCTATTCTCTGAAATCAACATGACACTGTGTTCAACTGAGGGCACATATAGCTCAGAGTTTCCTGAGCCTCATTTCTCTCAGTGAACAGTAGGTGTGAACTCTGACAGTTTCCCAAGGCTTGTTCCTCCTCTTCACAGGAGGAGTGATACCCTGTTTCATCTCCTGCATCTTCCTTCATATCCCCTGCTACCTTAGCAAAATGGAAAAGATCCATTCCTGGCTGTGGTTCAAGAGATGGCAGAAAGATTAATACACCGAGGTAGATGATGAGTGTTGGTTTATCAGGAAGCCATCCTTCAGGCTCATTGCCACTCTATAAAAATATCCTAATTCTGTAGCTTGATCGCAAATTCATTGTCTGAATTTCCTGCCTGAATTTCTGGGCATCTTGCCTAATGAGATGAAACTATTTCCTAAAAGTTCCCAAATGTCTTAACAAAAATACTCTCAATCCTTCAAGTATTTCCCAATGGGAGAAAATGAACCTGAATGAGAAATGGAACTGTGTTGCTCAGTATCTTAAGAGAAAATCACTGCTGTCAGGTTCAGTGCAAATTCTGAAGCTAGAGTGCCAATTAAGTGAATTTAATAAATTGAACTATTCCCACATTTTTCATGTTCTCCATTGCCAGGGTTCCCACTTCGAGAAACTTCAGTCTGTATGCTTGCTGGTTTGTTTGAGGTAGAAAATTCTTTAAATTAAAGCAACAACAAAAGCAAACAAAACATAAACACCTCCGAGGTAGATAACACCAACTGATTTGCTCCATAGCAACATAAATATTTCCTGTTCCTGGAAACTGTCACCTTTCCTTGACTTCAACCACTCATACTCAGCCAGTGATGTGCTAAATATGAACATGTATTATCTTCTACCAGATCTGTGACTCAGGCATGCGTAAAATTACATATTACTTCCAGAAAGAGTTCAGGAAGACCCCTGAAAGAGTATCCATCTCAAATGATTAAATCCCCACAGAAGTTATAAGTTAACACCACCCCCACTCACCTTCCCACCGCATCTCATCTTGCTCCCCGTCTGACTCAGATCTCCTCAGCTCACCTTCTCTCTCTCTCTCTCTCTCTCTCTCTCTCCTCTCTCTCTCCTCTCTCTCTCTCTCTCTCTGAATCACCTCGAACCCACTCACCCTTCCCTGTATTATTTTTCTTCTTTAGATGCACAGGAAACTTTTCTTTTAAAAAAACAAAAAGATAAATTAATTCATAGATTGTAGAGTAACTTCAAAGCCACAAAATTTAACTTTTAATAAACAGAAATCCACAACTGTGTTTGAGATTGGCTAGAATTGTTACTATCTGTGCATGGCATACAGCTGCGCACCTGAGCATGTTAAAACTGATGTCCTTTCAAATTCTGCGAGGAACCTGAGACCAAAGTAGTATGACACAAGCTATTGAATAACTCCAACTATGCCAGCCAACCCTGTAAGATATTAAGTAGCTAGTTTCTATGTAAAAAAAAAAAAAATCAGAGATTGCTCATCTAAAAGGATTAAAAAAAACATGGATCTTCTAGAAAATACACTTTTATACTTGTATATATAATTAATTATTGCAGACAAACCCCCATGCTGTCCATACAATAAAATGAATTAATAAAAGTTTTCTAAATTAAGGCCCTTCTTGCTTTACTAAACTTGTCTAAACTGTATCATTTAGCATGAAGGAAATTTAAGCTGTAGAACTAATCTGAGGAAAACATTTTACTGGACAGTATAATGAACTCAAAGGAGTGTGAATTTTATTTTGTCTTCTGTGTTTTTCTGAATATGTATATGGTGTATTTTGTGATTATTCAGCATTATACTGGACTAACATTGATGGAAAGTGTGGTTACTTAGTAAAATTCTATAGAATGCATAAGGCATGTTTTGTCTAAAATGAGCCCTTGCTTTAAAACACAGACATAGATGACTATAGATTGTGCACAGTTCTACTACATAAAATGCCCCTGCAAGGTAGAGTCTGACCTCACAAGGTGTAATATGCTCCCAAGCTTCAGCTTTTATACCTAGCTGCAGGAGAGTTTATAGGAAATGAGGGTTGATTTTAATGTTCCATTACTCCACACACATTCTTTATTTTTACAGAAGGACCTTCACATCAGTACTTTAGCTGGGGCACACCACGGTGAAGGAATTCATGAGTTCGTAAATCTATTGGTCCTTTCAATTTATCTGGAGAGTTCTGGCCAACATCTAGATAGCGGTACAAGGAGTAGGTCATCCTGAGAGATAATAGCATCTCCATATCTGGACAGTGGCGATTTCCCAGTGGGGAGAGCTCTTCAAACCGTAGATAATGGCCTGTTGCAAGCTCGCTGCTAGCACAGAAAATAATACTCTTTTTGGTTTCTGTATCATTTGAATGTGTTTCAATGGCTATGATTTTATTTAATTATGTCAAGAGAGCACATGTGATCATTATTAAGTTTCTAATAAAAATGGACAAAGGGAAGAGATTTCATAGACTAATGTAGACCTTGCCTATTAAAGCCCTTTAGCTCTGTCTCAGATTCCTGAGACTTTTCTGCAGCAGCTTGTGCTATGTGCACTGTATTTCTAGGCAAACAAGCAAAGAGAAGGGAAGTCTTCTTTGACTCATCTTACATAGTCCTATTATGTTGGATGATTTATTATGTAAAGGGAATGTTCTGTATTTCCTGGTCTCTAGTTTAAAATGCAGCTACATTAAGTTATTTCTATAATAATTTATCATTACTATTTCAATGTGCATGTACTTGGGAAGCTTTAAGAAATACTTTTCTTAGGAACTAGGCAAAATGTAATTAGGTAGGAATGTAATGGAGACACATTACTCAGAATTCCCCAGGAAAGCTGAACAAATAGGATAAACACACACACACACACACACACACACACACACACACAACAAACAAACAGAGGTGATGACAGAAATGGAGAGCTTTGCTGAGGGATTGTGCTCATTGTGGCTGACCAGTTGACAGTGTTTTTGTGACAGGCAGGCTGAACACTCGGCAGAGTTTCTCTCTACAGTGTTAATGAGGAATCTCTCTCCAGAATACTTCTGTTTTCACTCCTAAGGCCTTAAACTGCAGGTGACCAAGATGTTCCACACACTTGTGCTGGGTTCTCCTTTGCTGAGTCTGGTGTGAAGGGGAGCAGATAATCTGAGGAAACCATTGCAGTGGACCAGACTGCTGCTTCAGTGGATGCCTGCGAGGTACTTTCAGCCAAACGTACATGGAGTTAATCATAACTTATTAATAAAAGCCAAGTTGACATCACTTGGCTGTCACTACAGATCCCCAGGCATGGAAGTAAGATCTGTGTGAGACCTCTATTGAGGATGACATCAGAGTTCCCCTCACCAGGAGATGTGTGCTTCTAACTCTTTTGTCTTTGGTTCTCAGCCATGAAGGACATTGCTATTCCTTTCTGTAGCTCAACTTCAAGCTCAATTTAGTTTATATCTCAGTTTAAATGCTGAGTTTCAGTTGATACTGTTTACTTACATTTGTCTTCTTTGGAAGTCAGGTAACAACTTCACTGTTTGCCACAGAGTTCATCTTCAATTTTCATTTTTAAAATCCTTACCTATGATTTAGTATGGGATAACCAATTGGTGTGCTCTTCCCTGAGGAAGACTTTTTCTACCACTCTCAGCCTTAGCATCTCAAATAGTGTCACAGTTCTAGTTCTGTCTGGGGTTGAGTGGCGTGCCTCCCAAGGCCATGTTAGCATGCCCATTTTTGTGATTCTTGTTCAGCTCAGGTTTCTGCAGATGTGTTGCTGAGACTTTTTGAGTATAGCTTCTAACATTCCCAGGAAACACAGTCTCACAGCAAGCTCTTGATCCTCTGTCTCTTACTGTCTTTCTAAATGGTCTGCCCTGGAAAAAATATCATAAATATAGACACTAAAATATCTATATATATATACAATTATGCATTATATATGTTATATACAAATAGATATAAAATTAAATATAATTTCAATATAATAAAAATAGATTAATAATATGAATTATAATATATGATTATATATTATATACAATGCTCATAATATATAATGTTATATTTTCTTATTTTATGTATATATAATTTTATTATATTGATTATATATAATCTAATATGTTAAATATAATGCTATATAGATAATATTGTACTTTTTGTTGTATTTTAGCTAGTTGTACTTATGCATTTAGGAATGCACACACACACATACACCTCAAGAAATAATGAAAAAAAGAGACTTAATTTGAAAACGAGCAAAGAAAACTATATAAGAAGGATAGGAGGGAATAAAGAGAAGGGTAAATGATATAATTATATTGTAATCTCAAAGAAAGAAAGAAAGAAAGAAAGAAAGAAAGAAAGAAAGAAAGAAAGAAAGAAAGAAAGAAAGAGAAAGAGAGAAAGAAAGAATACCATATCATCTACCTGGTGGCATGGGAAGAAGTTCATGTCAGTACTTGATTTCATACTCTCTCTAGAACTTTATAGAGTCTCTGTTTACTCAAGTTCACAGCCAACAATCAGGAAATGTGTGTCATAGATATGTTAGGTTTTTACCCACCAATTAGAGATACTAGAACTTGTTGCATATAATTTTAAAAACACAGTAGCTCTTTCTCAAGAGCTCTGCCCAGCTCCAAGTTCCTGCGGCTAGCTCCACCAAGCCACCTGCCCACCTGTGCCCTTTCTTTTGCCCATCTTAATCCCTGCAGATGGAAAGCACCAGGCAGCCTTCATATTTTAAAACTAGTCAGATAACTCAATGGCTGGGCAAAGAATATCCTGTCCCATCCTCCTTGGCTTCCCCCATGGTGGAGGCTACAAACTGTAGGTGTCCTACAAGTCTACCACTTTCTCTGCTCCACCACCAGCTCTGCCTCCTCCCTTTCTTCCCTCTCTTTTCCTCTTGGGACCTGGAAGCTCCACTTTTTTCCTTTTGCCCAGTGATTGACCTCCTTTATTGACACAATCAAGAACCAATTAGGGAATCAATACCTCTCATTACAAGAACTGATCACAGGAAAATGTCACTTCTCAGCCCAGATAGGCGACATTGGAAATCCATGAACTTAGTAGCCCAAAACAAACAACAAACAAACAGGCAAACTCAACAGAAATCTACTTCTCATGGATAAGATGAGCAAGAAGTTCCATATTAGGTGCCAGGCATTTGGTTCCTGGTGTTGTGGTTCCCAGAGGGAGGGAGTCTATTGTGTGGAAGAACCACATGGTACACAGGGAAGGCTTCTGCCAGGCCTCTTGCATGTACAGACCACACTGCACAGGTAGGGTTCTGTTGTATCTCCCTCTGCCAGCCCCTTTTAGTACTCCACTTTGCAATATTATGCCCTTAGTCATTATTTTTCAAAATGAGAAATTTGGGATATAGTAACATTCATATCTTAGCAGTGTATTGTGTTGTATTTGAAGGTTTAAAATTAATTCATGTGGAAACAATCCAGGATAATCATGCAAAAAATACTTTTTAAGTGTTCATCCTTTACCTCTGTAAGTGAGCTTTCCCTAACGAAATGTCTATATAAGGCTTTACTTCATGCCCGTTGCTCTCCTCATGAGTATCAGAGGATCAAGAAAACGATCCAATAGGTTGGGATAAGAGAAAGGAAAGTGTCTTGTAAAATGTCTCCCCCGTTCCACCATCAAAAGTTTGTTCGTAGCTTATTACAGTCACAAGTCGATGACATCTTCAGTGTTATGGAGTAGGGGTGTACAATGTGATGTTTCCAGGAAAAGTTTCAAGCATCTCACAGCTTGAATTCTGATCCTTCGAATATCTCGTGTGTTGAAGTAGCTCCTGCCCCTTTTAGAGGGAATGTTTCTACTGAAGTATATATAGTTATAGTGATACTGCTGCTGTGGGTTCTCCAGTGGAAGATGAAATATGAATGATGATAAAGAGGTGGCCTGGAGAAGCAAGCCATGTCTGTGACCCATGAAGAAGCCAGGCAGATCCTTCTATGGAAGCTTTATGTCTAGATGTCCCAGACCAAAAGACTAAAAATTGGATCCTCTGATTAATAATTCACTTAGTGGACTCAGGGTTAGGTTTAGTATGGGTTTACTGATTGTGTTGCTGATATTGCTGCTGGAGGATTTTTCATGTCTTATGAGTTAAAATCAGGCACTAGCATGCATTTCTTTAATTGTTTTTTAAAGTGCACATGCTGTTGTAAAAGCTATGGATTGAGAGATTTATTCCTACCAGATCCCTTGCCATATAACCCACAGGAGCAGACTCTGGGTCTTCTGTTCTTGAGGTAAGAATTCATACAGGGCACTGGAACCCTCCAAAAGAGTTAAAGGCCAGCAAGCCATACTACAGTGCACCACTCCGATTTGTCATGGACCACACCAATTGGGAACTTTGAACAATGCCTCTCGCAGCTGGGCATGTGCATCCTGGTCTACCATTTCTCCATCTGTGAGGTCATCTAGGGTGATCTACTTCATGGAATGGACAGAAACTTTCCTAAATCTATCCTACCCACAATTCTGTCTGTTGCAATTAGATGCAAAAATATGTGTAAAGATGTAATTGTCCACTGTGCTAAGGAGATTACAACAGGAAGAGTAAGAGTAGGGGTGCCTAAGAAACCTACGTGCGTCTTTTTGGGAGCCAGGCAGAACCAGCCGAGCCTGGCTTTGTTATTTTTCCCAGTCTCCTTCCTCTGTGGTCTCAGCATTGCTGGTCCTGTCGGACTGAAAGCTTTATTATCTCCTCTGTGTTTTGGACCTCTCGCTTTTAACCCTAACATTCATTTTAATCAGAATACTAGAGGCTAAAAATATATTATTTTGTCTTAAAATAGAGGGATATTTCTCAAGCACTCCCTTTATTTAAAGTCCATGCTTAAGAATTACACTTTTTGAGATCCACTAAGAAGTATTAAGAAAGCTTGGCCAAAACATTGGTCATTAATTACATCAAGCTTCTCTGTTTAGTTACGAATTTATAGGCAGCACAGATGGTAAAAATAAACTTTGTACAAAATCATGATAACATTGAAACAGTTCAAGAGATCTGCATCCTAGATCTGAGGCCATGTCCTTAGATACATGATGGATTCGTAGCAATGAATTATGTTGTTTAATATAATATTCAAAATATTCAAAGTATGTCATACTGTTAATAAGATAACCTTCGATATTATTCCACAAAATCAATTTCTATCTCTCTACGTATCTATCTACTATCTACCTGTCCATCTGCCCATCTCATCTATCATCCATCACATCTGTCATCTATCAAAACTTGATTTTCAAAGATTTATTAGAAATAATTATGAAATAATTGGAAAATTCACAGGAAATGATATATTTATTTGGTGACTATGCAGATTAAAATGAATATGTCTGGAAGTTATAAACTTCTGTAGATTTAAGAAAAATTAATATACATCATAAAGAAATTCTAATGCCCTGATTCTGGCGATGTAGACTGAACAAGCCAGACAGAAAACAGTTGAATCAAACACAGGAAAAGTACCATTTTGTGCTCAAGTCTATTGGATGTTTCATAAGAGTCTGGTGATATCTAATTGCCTTTTCTCATTTGAGCTCAGGAGAATGTGGATACTGGTCTTGGGAGTTGGACTACTCCTTGCTGTGGAGTAATTTTGAACAAGGGTTTTACTGTCTCTCTTTTTAACTTCTTGCCTTTAATATATTTATTTTGAGTATCCATAGATATAATAGCACTGATCTGTTTTAATACCAGAATAAATAAATAAACTAATACAGCTCAAGGACTTAGGATGCACAGCTTATAAAAACACTCACCCATGGCTGTGCCTGTCTTATACTGAATCACATATAACTCTGGTGTAACAATATTCGGGAGTCCTGAAAGGAGAATGCAGAGAAACCCAAAATACATATTGTTTCAGTTCTTTTATTGCAAATCCTAAACATATAACAAAATGAAGTGTTGTCTCCAGTATTATCATTAAGCTTTAAGATGGTAGAATTTGCATATGACCATATGTTTTCTATTAAGTGAAATGGACAATAATATAGATTGAGCAAAAGGTCCTTTTAATTTTGTTTTATATCTTAGCATAAAATTAATAGTCATGGGCTTAGAGTTAAGGACTGTGCTGGCTGTTGAAGTTTTAAAATACATAATATAGAATGAAGAATATTAATGATTAATGAGTTTGCAACCATATTCCAGTACAATGAGGGAGACAACAAATGGATGTTAAATGTTTTAAAGTGGAAACAATCAATGGACTTCCCAAGACAGTTAATGCTTCCTAAAGAGAAAAATCAAGGAGATGGTAGAGTAGGTGGTAGTGTTCTTTGTAGAGTAAGGGAGTGGGGCAATTGAAAATGTGTGGAAGGGCATGGAGGGAATTAGAAGAGCTATCTGAATGTTGGAGTGTAGGAGGCTAGGAGGCAGGACTGGGAAGTAGAGAGGGGGTAGTGAGCTGGTGGCTACACAAGCTGCTGAATTGCATTCCACTGTGGGGTATGGATTGATTCCAGGATCAAGGTGGTTGAGCCAAGTACACTTTATAAAGGTGATGCCTGGGGAAACTGAGCAGAAGACAGGATGCACAGTTGATATTCTTGCAGATTATTTCAAGTAGACAATGGTCAGGCCAGGACAACCCAGCTTTACAGAAGGAAGTGAAACACATTCTCTAGCAGGAAATGCAAGTGTTTCCAAGTGGAGAGAATACTTTGAAAACTCAGAATGACAGAATGGTTACAGAGGTAGATATTAGTGTCCTCACTTGGATGTTAAACCCGTGAGTTAGCTCCACATCAAACAGACATACACCTGGAAGTCCACATCCACTGCGCTTCCTTAACAATATGCAAGAAATGGAAACAGCCCATGTATCCACCTAGTGAGCAATGGATGATGAAAGCATACATTTCCAAAATGGAATGTTGTTATTCAGCTCTTAGAAATGGAATTTGGAAAGTGAAGGCAAACATATGGATCTGAAGTTACCATCTAGAGTGAGGTAACCTGGACCCTTAAAGACAAATGCTTCATGGGCTCTGTCTGCATCATTATCCATGATCACTTGGATGCTAGATTTGGATCTGGAGATGTAAACGTTTCAATTGGACTCGGCCGTAGAAGTCAGGAAATCAATAGCCACCTTGGAGGCAGTGACGCTAAATGCAGATGGCACAAACAGACAGAGAAAGAACTGTTAGTGAGTGGGGAATGGGGTCAAAGAGGAGGGAGGGAGAAGGAGGAGTGAGAATTGGGGAAGGATATCACATTCAAAACTTTTGGAAACGCCTTATGGGGACCTATTGTAGTAGGTTCCTAAAAATACACATATTTTATATATATACACTATATATATATATATAACTTATATATAGTATATATATAAAACTTTAAATAGACTTATTCTCTAATGCTTCTCGCAGCATTAAATCTATCAAATATAAACCCCAATGCCAGGAATGGGTAATTTCTTTTGAAACTGTTGATAGATACTCTCTCACAACCCCCTAAATAATATCGGCTATTGCTATATCTCTTATTTACCATTTAGGATGTGATATTAAAACCCTATTGGTGAAGACGTTGCATTCTTGAGTCATAGAACATGGAGAAATTAAGGTGGTACTAACACTGAAACTTTAACCCTAGTAGCTACCTTTCATAGAGTTGGAAGGTACTGTGCATACTACTGGGGAAGAAATACACACACACACACACACACACACACACACACACACACACACACACACATATATATATCAGTCTCATGTATCTGTGAACCTTGAGAGCTAAAACATGACCTGCCTACTGGTATAATAATGAAACAGATATTGTGAAAGCAATGTATCACTTTCTGATAAACATTAATTCCCATTCCAGTGGTAGAACTTATGTCTTGCACTGTTATCAGAGTCAGGAACCTGCGAATAGGTAGGTCATAGACCCTAGGGGAAAACTTATTACAATTATTCTGTAAATGGCCACAGTACTAAACCGACTCCCAGTAACTTATCATTATACCTATAGATATATCTCTCAACCCTTATCAATAAAAAGCTTCTTTTGTATTAAATGACAATTGAGACAGAAATCCACTACTTTTCAATATACAGAGGATGAAAGACTATAAAGCACTCAGCCCTAAATTTGATCACTATCTCACATAATCTCTTTCCAGGCTCCTGGATCCGCACAGAACAGGAAGAAACTAAGGCAGTAGGCAGTATAGAGAAATAGTATTGTCTACATACAATGGTAGTTGTATATGAGAACTCACTGTGGCTGTAGCACCATGAACAATATCTGTCCAAGGTCAAGGAAGACAAATCCACAATGTGGAAGGGGGAAGGTGGCCACAAAGGAAGAATATAGATATTTTTTTTAAATGCATACATCTTGTTTTCCTAAGAGACTACGTAATAATAAATCTCCTAAATGACCCAGTCATAATAGCCTAGAAAATGGAACTTTTGATGTCCCCATTTTCTGTTTATTATGTTACAACTATTAACTCATTTCTTTTTTTTTTAACTCATTTTTTAATATTTTTTGTATTATTTATAGTGCTGCTTTGATGTTAAATCAAATGATTTCAAAACTATACACACTAATTTATCTGTGGCCTGTGCAGTTTACATAAATAACGCTTCTCCATTAGAATATATTTGAGCAAGGTTTTAAATTTCAATTTGAATTGGAAATGAAATTCTCTTTGTTTTGGGTTAATAGGTGATTTATAGAGAAAGCCAGATTTATCCTTTCAGATTTATCTAAGAATAGCATCCTAATCAGATTTTCCAGTTCACCAAGTCTGGTCCTTGATCCTCAGGAAATTCTGTCTCATTATTTGTTTTCTCAGTCTTTTTAACCTGTGCAGTTTGATGTTGGCATCACTGTGAGGGGAGAATGTTCTTCCGCCTGCATGGGATGCTGTTCATATTCTGGTTGTATATTTTGTAAGCCGCAGGAGGTTCCCGAATGCGCTGCCACATAGCATTCTGGTCCAAGGTCTTTGGTTTTTCTTCACTCAGAGCAGAATGTCCACAGGGTCACAGCCACCTAGACAGGAACACAAGGATTCCACTCTGTTAGACTTGACTTAAAGCCAGTGGTAAAATAGATGAATTAAGTATGCATAAATTCAATATTATTATCTCTTTAAATGTCAAAACAATCCTACAAGATGGGTAGGATTCTAATTTCTTACAGAAGAGGAAATATATTTCATCATTTTTGAAAAGATTACCTTCCAAGGGGGATAAAATATCATGTTAAGTTTAGATTTTAGGATACATTGATTGCAAAATGAAGTGTGCACATGTAGTTTGTGCATATAATGACTTAAATTATTTTATGACTTATGCTGATTAACAAACCTCAACAATTAAATGTTATCAGAACCACAAAGATGGAAAGAGTATGGTTCTAAAATATTTTAATAAATATAAGACATACATAATGTTTTATTTTTATTATTTTTTCTTTTAAAATTTGTAGCTGAATACATTAATCTCTTATAAACCATGCTTATTACGAGTGGAGTATCTCTCTTCTTGTTTGGTTTTGTTTTTCGAAACAGAAGATCACTCTGTAGCCCAGGCTAATCTGGATGTCATTGCAAATCCACTTGCCGCGGTTTTCCTACTGCTGAGGTTTCAGCCATGAAACATTGCATCCATGTAAACATAACCTTTAAAAGTCCTAATACATGATGGTTTTCAAATATATTTAAATATATTTGAAATATATTTCAAATAGAAGGCAAACTTTTGTTTGTATTGAAAATTGTATTTTTATTTATAGAACATAATATCTTACCCAGGAAGTAATATGCTATAAAGTATTTACAGACATATCTCATGGTGTCCCTACAGGGAGAGGTAATGTCCCTTTTCTGTCCATTGTCGTACTTTTAAAAGAGAAAGATCCAGAGTTTAATTCTCGGCTTCATTGCTAATCAACTGCCTTCGCTAATATGATTAACTTTTCTGTACTGCCTGTTCATCATTGCACTGAAATTCACAAGTGTTCCATAGTTTTGCATTGGGATTACAGAATAGACGCATGTTCCATGGTTCTACACTGGGGATTAAAGGGTACACAGAAAATGTGAAGACAGAGCAAAGTACTTATGTAAGCACGTTTGTGTGGTAGCACCAGTAAGCTGTGAGTGACAGAGATGAGCAGACCTACCAGCAAAGAGCTTTGGGAAGGAGGAGTCAAATGCTTCATCTCTCATGCCCACTTAAATTAACTGCAGAGCTGTAAGCATCACACAGTCCCAAGAGACAGACCTAGCTTTTCCTGTTCACACATTAGAACTTAAGTTGTGAGTGAGAGAAATAGATGAAGTATCTCCCTTCCCCTCCCCCACCGCCCATTAAATTTATTTTGTGCAGTCATCTTGACAATTGGCATCTTAGGCTATGTATCAGTGTTTATAAAACTAAGTTTTTTGCCATTATTGCTTTGTTCGGACACCATCTACTTTATAAAATTTTGTTATATTGGCCAAACACACAGAGTAATTGGGTTTGACCTTAACAATGTGAATCTCTGGCTTTAAAAAAAATGCCACTTTTCAAAAATTTCATCAGATAATTCTTTGAAATTACAAAAAAAAATGTTTAAGCAAAGTTATAGTACTTAAGTCTAACTGCCCCCAAAGATGAATTCATGTAACCAACTATACCTTTAATTGATTTTTTTGGTTCTTAATGGTAACAATGAAAAACAGTAATAGCATCTCTTCCCAGATGTTCATGAACACATTGAAACTAAGTAGTAAATATTGTCTAATTTGAAAGTGATTAACCTAAGATGTTCTTATTTCTGAATAACATTATCATGCTATTCACTATGAAAAATCCCAAAGGCAGACTACAAACATTAGAGTCATCTATAGAAGAGATTTCCAGTAGCACAAACCAAGGGAGTCACATAATTGCAATATTTATGTTAATAATCACATGATAATAAAACAAGTTATATAGTATCATATTCACACAACTTAGTAGTTATTATTCTAAATAAACATGGGAAACCATACAGATAGCATGCTGGGGGCAGGCAAGAATGTAATATACACATCTCAAAAGCAGACTTCTGCTGGCTAAGCATTTTCTGTAGGTTATATTTTAGGCTTTACAGATTCTTCCTCTGGTGATAATAGTAAATGGCCAATCCAATGAACCCAAAGTTATATTATTCTACTTTAGATGCATTTCAGGCTGTCTTTTTTTACAGGTAATTTTACAGAATTTATTCGCTGACAGTTCCATATATGTCTAAATTCCATTTTGATCACTGTAATCTCCCAGCTTCCTATTCTCCCTCCCACTCTTGTGACTACACCTCCTCCCTCATTCATGCCTTTTTTGTTTGTTTGTTTTAAAGACTTATTTGGTCTTATGTTTCAAAATAGAATTTGGTATTTAGTCAAATAAATTGTAACTAAAATTAAATTGTATTATAAAACTACTTTGATTATATACTATAATATATATTAAATATATAATATGTAATACATAATATAATGTGTAATGTGTAATATGTAATGTAATATGTAATAATTTGTAATATATAATAATTATATATTAATACAATGACTTTTATTAATAAGAAACTCTTCACTGGGTACTGATTATCTATGCTTGTGGTTCTTTTTTTGGTTTTGGTTTTTGGTTTTTGTGTTTTTGGTTTTTTGAGACAGGTTTCTCTGTGTAGCCCGGGCTGTCCCTCTGTAACCAGGCTGGCCTCGAACTCAGAAATCCGCCTGCCTCTGCCTCCCAAGTGCTGGATTAAAGGCGTGCGCCACCACCGCCCGCCATGCTTGTGGTTCTTAATCTCCTTAATGCTATGACCTTTTAAGTTGCTCACGTTATGGTGATCCCCCAACATGATATTATAGTAGTTTTGCTTCTGAATTATAATGCAAGTATTTTGTATATAAGGGTTTGACAAACAGGCAGCACCCACAGGTTTAGAGCTAGTGATCTATAAAAAAAAATCTTCAAATTTGTGAGAATAGGCTACTCTGAGAATGAGTGAATTTCATACTAAATGATAAAACTACACCTTTTAAAAAATACAGCATTTGTAATTCTAGAATTAACCTTGAAACCCATCAGCAAGTCTTCCCCGGGAGAAGTTAATGCACACCTTAGAACATGGTGTACCATCCTTCAGCTTCATTCAAACTGTCATATATGGTTTTAATGCCAGTAGTTCTTTGCTTCTGAAAAACAGAACACCACGAAACACATATGTTAACTGAAGTCATTCCCTACTTTAACATACATAGTGTGTGAATGGAAGTTGAGACATGAACTAAGAAATTGTGGATAACGAAGAAAAGCATTCTTTCACTTTCTAAAGTCAATAATGTATTTTTATGTGAGGAATCTTATATAAGAGAATATTTTCTGACTATTCTGAGCAAACAGAAGATGAAACTGTGATAAAATAGTTCAACCCAGGCTCAGTGTTCTAGCACACAATGTTGCTTGAATCTTAATAGCTCTTTCCTCATAAAATTAATCTCCTAAGATTATTTTATATATTTAGTGTGCTCTGAAATATTACAAAGTGAATCCTATCTCTTGACAGAAGACCTAGGCTACTGAGAGTGACTCCTTCAGAGTTCTCATCTCAGAGGAAAGCAAACACCAAGATACATTTATTAATGCCTTTTTCTCTTCCATCCTTTTCTACAGAAGTAATGGCACTTTTGAGACAAAAAAAAAAAAAAAAAAAAAGCCCATAGCCTATAGTTGACACTGACATACCTTTATTTATACATACTTGAAACATATAGAAAATCAACAAGGTCATGTTCAAGTAGGCACTGGGTACCCCATGCCACATCAACATTTTCCTCATGTCTTCATGACTGACCTTTCAGTCTCTACTCAAACTTGTTTAAGAAGACCATGCCTATGTAGACTTTATGTTGTCTTAAATTCTCATGCCCTGCTAACTGCAATTATTTTCTGCTCACTCTGGTTAATTTGTCTTTTAAACTTGCACTCAACTTTCCCGACATGTAATATTAATCACGTTATTTTTGCATGGGCTGTGATGGAGTTTTACTGTGAATAAAATGATTCATGGGCTCAGAATTCACTTTATTTATGCCTCTGAGCATTCTTTGCTGCCGTATTCATCCTCAATAAGTAATTTACTGTTCTCTTTACCAAATCTCTTGCCTTTAGGTCATTTTACTGTTTACCCTTTACTGTAAAAATGAGTAAATTGTATGTGTACACTGTATTTCACATTTAACACAAATGTTCACAAACGCAGTTGCATTTTATGTGTTCTCCATCTATCTTCAAATTCATTCCAATTTTTCCTTCCAGAACTTTTAAAAATGTTTGTCTTCTTATTGTTATTTTCCCATTCATAAAATATTCATAAGTTTCCATTGTCTGACAAGGTACAGGTTCCTTTAGGTTATGCATGCAAAGGACTTCACCTCCACCATAGCTTCTCCATGTCTGTCTTCAAACAGCAGCTCTGACACACACTCCAGTGTTCCAGCCAAAGCACATGATGTAAACTTCCCTTGTAAAAGGCTTTTAATTGAGATAGAATTATGAGAACCCGTGCCACCCTTCCATCCTTTCTCCTTGTCCTTCTTTCTTTCTGCTATCCAGCTGCTTTCATACTCCACTATTCTCATGCTAATTCTTTTTCTTTTATCTTACTTGTTATAAGCAAACATATATGTGTGTGCACAAACACCACACCACACCACCACCACCACCACCATAGTGCGTGTATTTTGTTGTTAGTTTGTGTATGTGATGAAGGCTGACAGCTATGCACTGTATATGCAGTAAGGGGACTCTACCCTGGGAAAGGCTAGTTCTCCCTCCCCAACCCTCATTAGTTGCCCGTCTAGGTGACACTCCACAAAGCTTTCCCCTTCCACATCAATCTATCTATTGTCACTGTCATTGTTCTGATCTTATCTATACAGACATATCTAGGAGACACTATTTCAAAGCAGATTCCCTGTTCCTCTGTCTTACTTATGTCCCCTCTCGCTCTCCTAAAGTCTTTGCCTTTTGATTTCCATTCACTCTTCCACCTTCTGAGAAGTACAGTGGTGCTTTCTCTCTCCAGCCTTTCTCCTTATTCTTCATATTCATGTACCCTTCTAGGCCAAGAGTAAAGGTGACCTCATTCATTAAACTTCCCTGCTAGTAGGACCACAATGCGTCCCTCTCCTTGTGCTGTCTCAGCCTTTAAACATCATCTTTTACACTCGGGTATGTTCCATATGTTTGTGTGCCTGTACTTTGTTTTCTCTGTTGATTTCCATTTCACTGGAGATGTAAAATATAATATATGCGTCTCTGTTTCAGTGTCTCTACATTTTCCTGTATATGATTATCTTATGAAAGCTCACTAAAGAGGGCTGAGTGTGTAAAGCAGGCATCTTTGCACCATAGCTATATGACCTGTGAATGGTAGCCAGATGTCTAGTTTACTGTACACTACTTTAATTCAACCCCATCACCACTGTCTTCTTGGATATCTCATATCCTTTTAGTGATTTCCCTGGAAGGCATTAAGGGAGGTTGATTACATAAGTGTAATGCTGCAAGACAAAAATGGGATACTTGCAGATGTATGTATGGATTTGCAATGGCCAGTACTGCTTTAGTAGATTGTATTCCCTGTATTTCCTTCTCCTGGGCTGACAAAATGCAGGGAATTTTACTTGTCTTTCCACACATAAAATCAGCACTTGATAAAAATGATAAATGAGACCCTATAATACAATTGAAGACACTTCCTATTACATTACAGGAGAGGTATTATTGTCATCTCCTAGAGCATATGTTTTCAGACTTTGCCTGTCTCGGCCACATCATAACACAGTTATGGTCGGGTAACAGGGCTTAGTATAAGGCTAAAATGATTTTCCTGTCTTCTCTACAAGTAATCAAATGTATTTAACCAAAAGAGTTAACATAAGCAGCTATGCAGTGTGTGTGTATGACCATGAACAACATATCCCTTTGGAGCTTTCAAAGAAAGGTTGCAAGACAATGCCAAGAGGTCCTGGTCTGCAGTGTTTACACCATGTCCACAGGGTGAATGAGAAGTACTTTGGTGAAGTTATCTGGGAACCTCCCCTAAGATCATGCAAAAACAAGACCAAGCTCGGGATTATTTTATAAACTCCACCCTGTTTATTTCTTATACTTTCCATTTTTCAAAATGTAAATTTAGCTGATTAAAAAAGCATCAATGGCATTCAAAGGTCACTTCTCAAAGGTCACGTCATCAAAGTAATATGGCTACTGTTCTCACGGTGTCATCAATAGGGGAGCACACAATTTAGCAACAATTATGAAAGTGTGCATTCCAGAATAGATTAAAAGTCATTCGGCAAGAAAGGTTATATAGCATTCTGTCAAGGCACATAAAATATCACATGCTGTCAGTAACTGCAATAATAGCAGCCATGGAGTGGGAGAGATGGCTCAGTGGTTAAGAGCACTTGCTGTTCTTGCAAAGGGTCGGGTTTCATTTCTATAACATGCATGGTAAGCCACAACCATCTGTAACTCCAGCTCAAGAATAGCTGTGTTCTCTGACCTCTGTGGCATCAGGCATTCATGTGAACCACATGCATACATGTAGACAAAAGACTCATATGTGTAAAATAAAATAATCTAAAACTTCCAAAACTCTCATCTAGGCTATCAAAATGCCCACTTTACATAAAAATGGTTAAAACCTAGCGAAGTCAAACACTTGGACATGTTCTTAATTCTTTAATTATGGAAAAGGGATAATATCAAGGCAGCCCGAGTCATCAACTTAGGCTCCATCAAACTGCCTCCTGCCAAGAAGTCCTGCATGGAAAAGACAATTTTTTTCATCTGGTAAAGAATAAGAAGTCATGAGATTGAAGGAAGCAACAGTAGGGTGGATAAACAATATCCATGGGTATGATGGTAAAGTCGCCTAACGGAATAGATGTGAGATGGTCATACACACCACGAAGTACATCATTTGCTTCTGACTATGACTTCTGTTGATTCTCTAACAAACAATGCCCATGCATTTATTAGAACTTAACCACGTTCTAATATGTATAGACAGAGCCCAGACATTGTTGGCCATATTTAGGCCCCTACCATGACCTTTAATAGGTGACAGGTCAAATCTCAGAGATTCTGATAATTGTTAAGGATGGTACAATAGCTCAATGATGTTGATTATAAATAACTCAGTGTTAACCCAAATGGCCGTGTTGTAGAATAGCTGCAGAGTTAGGAACAGCATCTGCTTTATATCGCATATTTCATCAGTTGAGATGATTCAACAAGAATGGGCTAAGATCAGCTGTTATAAAGAAATCTGAACACTACCAATGGCCACTGGTAATTCTTTCATGTGCATCAAGCAGGAGTCAAGATTTACATTTGTAACAAAGAATATCCAAAATTTAATTGATGTATTTGACAACTGTGAAATGCATTTGAAATCAATCCAGATTTACTTCTATCAACAACTCCCTTTCTAACAACAAGGCTGCAAATATAACTTTACCACTCTCATTTGGCCAATCAACACTACAGTTCTTGTTTAACTCAGTTATTAGGAACAAATAATTATTGGTAATCAATTATCATATTGGACCAAATAAAATTTTGATAGATATATAAATAAGCCTTTAAGGAGAAGTCTTTCGTCTCAGAATACACTCTGAACTGCTTGCCTGGGTAAATACAAGCGAGAAGTGATTCATCAGTAACATATCCAGCAGTGAGGTCTGCAGAGGAGTCTACCCAATGTGGTTTCTCAAACATTCAATTCTCTGCAATCAAGAGCCCCACCGTCATAGTGATTATCTGTATGGTATATTCTAACACACTGAGAAACTGTGCAAGATCATGTGGGTTGATTGTTCATTTCATTGACTTCTTGAAGTACCAGTGGATAAATTACACAGTACTCTCTCCATTGTATGGAATCTGCTTTCTAATGACAGCAAAGGGTCCTAAAAGAATGTGGAATTTAGAAGCATAATTTCCATTTCTTGTTTGAACAGCTTTTACTTATTTGGGAAAACATCTTTCAAATGAGATGGCAAATCTAATTCCCTAAACCAATTTCAATTCTACACATTTTAGAAATAAATTAGAAATTTTGATTATTAGTTCGGCTCATAAATCAACTTTTTAAATGAATAAAATATATATTAATTAGCATAAATGCAAAGCTCAATGTCTTAAAATTTGGTTTAAGTATATTTTCCTGATTGTTATTATACCTTAGTTAAATGTTCTTTGTATAATGGAAATCTGAGCTTCTAAGCTAGGAGTCATAGTTTGCACCTGTAATCCAGTTAAATTATCCATTAAAATTTAAATAGGTTTTCAGAGAACAAAAGATACTATGTATCAACCAAAGCTATTAAATTCATGCCTACTATGCATATATGTGAAGGGCCAAAGTTTTTATACTCATTCATACTCAGTTTATTGCATATATTTTATTTATTTTTGTTTATGTGTATACTTCTGTGTGAATAATTGTATGTGCACTACAAGCATGCAGTATCTGCAGAAGCCAGATGCGGACATTTGATCTCTTGGAAGTGGTGCTACAGTTGTAAGCAGCCTGATGTGGGTGCTGGGATATCTGGATCTGGATCCTCAGAGAGAACAGCCACTGAGCCATCTTTCCAGTCTTAGTTATGTATATCAATCCTCTAATAATTACTTTTACTCAAGGAAATATGTATATGTCAAATTTTTGAATGATAGTAAAACTAGGTTAGGAGAGTTGATACTTCATAAGATAACAATTGATTCGAAGTAAGAGAATGCCTAAATACCAGGAACACATATTTAGACTTAAGAATTGTGAATTCTAGCAAGACACTCAGTGATATCATATTTTACTTAGATGTTATGTGCATGAACTAATTTCATTTTAAGACACAGTCTGACCCACCCTCATGTGACTCAGCTCTGAGGATTTAGTGTCACATAAATCATAATTTATTGTCATGTGAATGAAAACCCTGCCCTTGAATAAACTTCTGACAATTTTCACTTACTAAGGAGTGAACTTACTAAGGAGTGAGCATGACTTTTGATTCTTAGTTCGTGAATCTGCAAATATCAGTAACAACTTTCAAAAAGATACTCTGAAATGTATATGGTTTCTGCAGACCAATGAGAGTATTTCATTTAGCAGATGCATGCATAATAATGACTTAGCTGTTTTATTTTATCAGCATGTTAATGGCTGATACATGAATATATCACACATTTATGTATCCTTCAAAGAACATTGAAATAACAACTAAACATTTTCTTACCACATAACCACCCAGTCTTGCTAAATAGATAGAATAGCATTCTGATACTTCCAATAAGAAGCAATTAGTTTCTGAGTTGTTTGACATAGATTCTGGGCTAAAAAGATTTTTTTAAATATCAACAGCATGTCTATGTGAGTGACCATTCCTTTTATAATGGATTTTCTTACACATCTGTGGCTTAACTGATGTAGGAATGACTGTGAGATTCACCATAAGCAGCAATCCCTTGGATATACAGATATTTATATAACTCCCTTGCTGTAGACTATAAATCCCAAAATTAGTTGCTATTTTTCTGTATATTTGAGAATTTTTCTATATATAATAACCTCTTATCATATTTATTCCTGTTTCCTACCCACAACTCCTTTTACAATACCCCCTAATATGCCCATTTGTTCATGTTTATTTATGCCCTTAATTTCATGTTTATTTTTTGTTGGTTTGTCTTGTTAACACACTAAATCCAGTCACTGCTGCCCATGTGTCGTGGTGTAGGACTTCCAGTAGAGCATAGAAACATGCCAGTGAACATTTTTTATATAAGAATGATTCTTTCCCCTGCAGTAGCTATCCAGGAGTGGGGCTTGCAGAATAAAGACTTTATCTATACTGGGATTTGGGCCAGTTTGATCTCGCACAGCTGCTGTGATACCATGAGTATGATATCTATGCCTTGTCCAGAAGATAGCATTTCACATATGTCTTATATCTTAGTATATATGTAACAGTTAACTTAATAGACAATTAAAATAATTAACAAGACATTATGTAATATAGTTAAATAAGCTTCTGTATTCTGTCACATTTTTATGACCAAATCTCTATATAGACCTGCTCGGAATACTGAAATATACATAGAATATAACATGAGGGTCTCCTCTCTCTCTCTCTCTCTCTCTCTCTCTCTCTCTCTCTCTCTCTCTCTCTGCTATTCTCACTTTCATAGAATGAACTCACTCAAATAGTTTAAAATTGCTTTCAATAGAGACTCTGCAATAGCTACTTCTGTAGCCTTGGGTAAGGTTTGGGTTAATTTTATAGGCCTGAATATCCTCCTGGACATTCAACATATACCTAATAATAAAGACTAGCAATAGAGCCACAAGTCATGGAGCTTCTTTAAACACCGAATGCAAGGAGCAGATCATTTGAAGCACTTCCTTTCCGTATCCAGACCCTCCAGAGATATCCGTAAGAAAGAGCTGTACTAACCTCATTTTCAATAGCACCCACCACCTTCCCACCTCCTCTTGCCCCACTTCAAATAGTATGGCTGTACATTTGGAAAAGACCCAAGGCGTTTGACAGCTTCCCTAAATCAGTTTTCCTACAGGGTTGTTTCCACTGTCATAGTTCTCAAGAGGAATGTTGTGGAAGAGGGCACTTCTCGGAATTCAGAAAATGTTGAAGTACTCTGTATTTCTATGGAATCCTGAGTTCTTATGGATAGACTGTTCTACAGCCATTTTTCTATACTTAGTCTTAAGGCAGTTCTCTGATCTTCATCAAAAAAGATTTTTGATTAAAGCACCTGTCATGCCTCTGTGATCTTGCCACCCTCCTCTATAATGAATTAAGTTGGAGATACATCTTTCTGAGATGGGGCTGATGAGACTGAGGACAGCCATGGTAATACCTTGTCTGAAGTGCAGTGAAGCCTATCAACATCTTGTTGTAGAGACTTTCCTCAGGGACCCCTGCCATAACAACACTGTCACGATGTCAGGAGATGCTGATCTGCTGGGTCTGTTACTAATTTATTCTCTGATATTTTAATTTACTTATGAATGCTTCAACATGGAAATGGGTATTTTAACAACCCTATCATAAGTGTAATTGGCAAATGAATAATACTTTTAAGAGGGAAGAGAGAGCCAAGTATAAGGAGATAGAGTAATGCTGCATCTTTGTCAATGTTCAGCAAATACAGAGTTATACTAAAGATTTAATGTTGTACTTTCTATATAATGAATGTGTCCCTAAAATTTTCACCTTAACCAGTGGCAGTATTATAAAGTAGGAAGAATCTTTATTTGACCTGTAGCATTAGTCACTCTGAAGGCCACTTAGCCAGCATCTTCCGGGAATGAATCACCTCAGAAGGAACTGTCATGTTCATTGTGGGTTTTTTGTTTTGTTTTTGTTGTTGTTGTTGTTGTTGTTGTTATTAAGTGTAATAATTTGTTTCCAGAAGAATCTATTTCTGACAGGATTTTGAAAGTGACTCCTGTATTGTATATTTTATATAATTTTTATAGACAGTTTTTTGCAAAGCATACATTTTTTTTGGAGCTCATTTGTTTAATTTTAAGATACTGGATTTTTTTTTTAGTCATTTATTATTGCATAAGAGATTGCCTCAAGCAGTGTGAATTTTGTGATGGTGCCTATGATGTCTCCAGGTTATGAAACTGGACAAGGCAAAGCAAGGCTGTTTCTCCTTGATTCTTAGTCACAGCTAGTTGACAGAGAATAAGACAACTGACTAGGACATAAAACTAGATAATACTTAGTTATTATTTACTGCCCTGTTTGATTTTTGGCAATTTGACACAAAACCTACCCATATCTGAGAAAAAGGACCGTAATTGAGAAAATGCTTCAATCACATTGGCTTTTAGGTAAGTCTGTTGGGAATTTTATTCACTAATGATTGATGTGGAAGTGCCCAGACTACTGTAGTATATGGTCCTAGGTTCTATAAGAAAGTGGCGATGAGGAGCAAGCCAGTAAGCAACACTTCTCTGGGGCCTCTGCATCAGCCCCTGATCCAAGGTTTATGCTTTGAGTTCCTGCCCTGAATTTGCCTGATGACAGTTTATAAGCTATAAGATGAAACAAATTGTTTGCTTTGCATGTTGTTTTCGTTATGGTGTTTTATCATACCACTAGAGACTCTAAGACACTTAGTCTTACCAAAAACAGTTTAAATGTTCAAGAGGAATGTATGAAAGATACCTAATTAGACAGCACACATATATGGGGCAGTTTTATAATCATAGAATATACGTATGGATAGCGATAAAAAAAACTGAATTAGAAGAATGAAAATCTCAGAAACCTGGATTTGCCAAAGAAAAGTAAGTTGAAATGACCTGCTCATTTTTAACTCAGCATTAAAAGGCACATAAAGCTGTCTTATCCTACTTTATTGGACAAATAACAAGGATACCTATTAATATAAAATAAGACCACCCCAAATATGTAACAGACTGGATATCAATCCCAATTTAAACATTTTGCTAAATTTCATAAAATATGTACTTTTGAACTTTTTATCAAGCATGCCATTCATATCCATTGCTGTAGGGGTGGTGGTTGCTGATTCTTGTTTACTCTTTGTTCATTTTTTAGTGTGTCCATATTCCCTGAGTATACTTGTGCTTGAACATTTGAAGAAGAGGCTATTCAAGCCATTGTAAACTGGTTTGATTTATGGAAGCACTTAGTAGCAAGTGTACCAGCACCTATATTTCATGATCTATGGATGGAATTGCTGTTGGACTATTTAGGAAAACTGATCTATTGCTTGGGTTTGCAGGGATGTGACTGAAGGATTTCTTCTCTTGGGTAGGTAATAGATTGGCTCTGCCAGGGCTGAGATAGGCTATGGCCTATAGCTACTGAATAAACCCTTGCTCAACAGAAACAGAACATATAGAACATATACGGAAGCTGGATCCAAATGGCTAAGCCAATTTTTTAAAAGAGCGAATTAACTTAAATTCAATTCAAAATGCAATCGAGTCCTTCAGAAACAAAGGACAACTGAGAATCATAAACTTGTGTGCTTTTCATAGAAATGTAGTCCTTGATTTCTCAAACTTCTGTAATATTTTAATAATTGTGTGTCCCAAAGCTACATGGTATGAACTCCTGAGTCGTTATATCACAGGTCTCTCCATAGTGTGATGTTAGTGTTTAAGATTTATAACATATTTAGATTCATTTAGTAAATTCTGTATTGAAGCCTGAGCTAAATTCATGACCAGAGTGTTATTATTTGTGTGCATAGTAGTCTCCCAGTATCTTCTTAGCTCATTCTTAACATTCCAGTAAGTCATTGTTCACTGAGTATGTTCTATTAAAAGAGAAGAATGTACACACTTTCCATTGTAACAGACAAGGAAGGGATGAGCAGGCAGGATGCTGATCTAACCCTGGTAATGACTAAGATACTGGTTCCTAGGTCAACTTTTTATATTCTGTAAATTACTTCTTTAACATAAAAGTCTACTTTATATATAATGTGACAGAGGGGGTGAATACTTTTTAAAACAATAATTTTTTTATTGTAATTTGTTTTTAATCATGTCAGTGAAACTTAAATTCTTATACCATGGTTTTTGTGTTAGTTGTAAGATGTAAATGTAAGTTGTCTAAACAAAATATTGATGATGTCAACACTATTCCGTACTATCTGTGACATAATGGAAACTCCCTAGGTTTCAAATTTCACCTATTCTCTGTAAGAGGGGCAGCTGGGTGGGGTGTGAAATCTCTGTGTGTGTGTGCGTGTGCATGGGCACATGCGCTTAAATGACAACGTAAAATAATCAACCAAACCAGGAACTATCTACATTTCAGTCTCATTGTGTTGCATTAGATACAAATTTCCTTGTAACATGAACAAACCAATCATAAAAGATGTTTATTGCAAATTTATCTGGACTGTTTTATACTTAAAAACAACCTGCATATGCCTACACACATACATATACACATCACACATACAGCAGAGAGAGAGGAGGGGAGGTTAGAGGGAGAGGGAGGGGAGGTTAGAGGGAGAGGGAGGGGAGGGGAGGGGAGGGGAGGGGAGGGGAGGGAGGGGAGGAGAGGAGAGGGGGCTTGAATGTTGGAAATTGAAAGTAAGGGAAAAAGAAGCAGAAAACAGCATGGGATATTAATTAATTACATTTTAAAAAGCAGACAACAGGAGTAGGAAGGAGTATAAGAGGGGAGCAGGGTGAATATAATCATCTCACATTACATAAATGGATGAAATTACCAGGAAGAATTCTGAAGAGGGCTGGAGGGGAGACTGAAGAAAGGAAATGGAGGAGGAAATTATGTTTCAGGTAAAAACATATTACAAAAACAGGAAAAAGTATGAAAACATTATATTAAAAAAAAAACAATGCCCCATCATATCACATGGGGTTGTTGGGGTATGCTCCACTATGTTCATAACGGACTGTCTGTGAGAACCAGAAGATGAAAACAACCCAGACGTCCCACAACAGAAGATGGATACTGACAATGTGATTCATTTACACAATGGATTACTATTCAGTTATTAAGAATGAGGATATGATGAGTTTTGCAGGCAAATGGATGGAACTAGAAAATATCATCTTGAGTGAGGTAACTCAGACCCCAAAAGGACATACATGGTATGTACTCACTGATTAGTGAATATTAGCCAAAAAAAATACAGAATACCCAGGATACAATCCACAGAACTCAAGAAGGTTAACAAGTAGAGGGGCCTAAGTGAGGATACTTCAATTCCAGTAGGAAGGGAGAAGAAAGCAATCATGGGAGACAGAGGGAGGGACCTGTGTAGGAGAGGGAATGAGGCAGGGAAAGGGGGAACATGATCAGGTATTGAATGTGTGTGTGGGGGGGAGAACAGGAGAGAAGTCTTGAGGATCAGCAGAAAGAATGGAAATATACAACCTCAGGGGATTGAATGTGGGTGGACCCTTTAGAGTGTACCAGAGACGTGGGCGGTAAGAGACTCTCAGGACTCAAATGGAGGGACTTTAGATGAAATGCCCAGTAGTGGGGAGAGGGAGTTGTAGAGTCCAGCTCCAGTAGAAAGACAGGGCATCAAGTGGAGGGATGGGGTTACCATCCCATAGTCCAAAACACTGACCCAGAATTGTTCCTGTTTAAAAGGACTGTAGGGACAAAAATGGAGAAGAAACTGAGGGAAACGAGGTCCAGAGACAGGCCCAACTTATGATCCATCTCAATGGAAGACTTCAAGGTCTGACATTAGTAATGCTATGGTGTGTTTACAGACAGGAGCCTAGCATGGCTGTCCTCCGAGAGGCCCAACAAGCAGCTGACTGAGTCATATGCAAATACTTACACCCAACCAATGAACTGAAGTTGGGAAAAAACCCTGGCCCCCAAAAAACCCAATCTAATATGTTTACTCCCAAATATTTTATTGTTTTCTCTCAATACTGAATATTAGTAATGTGGTCAAAATAAATTATATTGCCATGAATCTACTTATAAAATACTTAGCTTGTTTTAAATTAATTCAATTACTTTTATAATAACCAATAAATCTCAGGAGTAAGAAGTTATATTGTTTAATTTTAAATATTTAAACCAAAAATATATAGAGAAGACTTTGAATTACTTTTGTTTCCAATATTTAGTTTGAAATGTGAAAAGGTGCCCAGTAATCCTTGATTTTGGGCAACCTAATGCAGTAATTAAGATGTCAGAAACAGGATTTATATTTGTTACAGTAAAACAGCCACATGAGTTTGTTGGTCATAAAAAATCATAATGACCTGATTTTATAGTGCCTAAAAATTATCATTAATCACATTCAGATATATACAAAAGATAGGGTGTCAACTCTGTAAAGTTGATGCTACTATTGTTTTATCTAGAAACATTTTAGGAAGATATATCTGAAATATTACAAATAACCAATTTGTTTTAAAAATTTAATGGAACAACATGAGGAAATCCCTTTGTATACCAATACTAAACACACAAGTAACTATATTCTCTCACTACTGATATTTTGAACTACACTATAGTTGATTCTCTCTGGTAGACAGATGATTTAAGATTTGGTATGCCCCAGAGATGTGCTTGTAAACTGACTTCTCCTTCCGTGAATTACTTTCATTGAGCACCTTCACACCATCCAACATGAACATTTTATTAAGGATTTGTTGAAGTGCATAATTTATCACCATGTCAAGTCTATGTATATTTTCACTAGGAAGAACAAAAACTACCAAAATACGTCCTATAAGCATGTGGAAAGCCTGAGTTGGTTTTGCAAATGTTTTACAGAAATCAACAGGATAAAAATATATCTGGCTCTAGGAACACCAAATTCATTTTTGCTTGTTTTTGTCAATTATGCCTAGTTTTTTCAGTATGCGGACTTGCATGGTACTCCGTAATGTGGTCCTAGCCAATATAAATGTTGGTTCACAGTCAACAGTGTTATACATTTGCATGCATGTCCTCCTTGTCTCAGTATGAAGAGAAAGATGTGGCAGGTATTGATTTTCTTTAGAGCCATTTTTGTGCCCATGCCATTGGCCACGGCCTTTCCACAGTCTCCTATCCCCTCCTCCCTTCACCATACCTTTACCTTGTGATGTTTTCTCAGATGGCTTTCCTCAAACACTCTTCTGTGGCTCCTCAGAACAGGTACACCCGTATTGAGCTCAATACTAGATACATGACGTGGCTTTTTGTCTTTTTATAAATGTCTTATTTTATATTATCAATGCCAAGTGTGTGTTATCATTCACATTATATTTAACTTCAGGCAATATGGTATTTTCCATTTCTCTTTTGTGGCACATGGCATATCTCAGTGCATCCCATGTACTGAGATAGAGAAATTGCTGTAAACAATGATATTCTATGAATTTAGATGACAGTTAACTATGTATATAAGTAGTGTAGCACAATATGAGAACATACTTAGAAAATTTAAGTTTGTGTTCTTCAGTATATTCTGCTTCATGTATTTATTGGTAGAGTTTGGATAGCTTTTTTTTTTTTATCCAGCTGCTCACTAATGAGATTGGCTTCCTGAGACATAATCTAGCTAAATGTGTTCATTTGGTCTTGTCCATTTAAGGATAGCACCTACCCAGTGTGCCATCTGCCACTCTTAACATAGAAAGGTTGAATAAAAGTTATTTTAAAGCATATCTCAATTTTGGAATTTGCAGAGTATTTGAATAGAAGATTGTTAGGTAGATTGGTAATGATTTTCAATGACAAATGGCAGAGAGAACTCCAACGCAAATTATTAATCTTGATTTTTTTCCGGTAGAAATTTAACTGTGATTCTTGAGTATACTTAAAGTTGGATGAGTCAAAACTATATAAAAATCTTGGCAAAATCCTCGCTTGGTTAGTGGGAGGCATCAGAACATATATCTGATGAGCCATGCCTTCTAGTGTAAACATGTCATTGGAGGCTGTCTTGTTTCTGTATTCAACTAAATAGTGGATGATTGGACAAGGAATCCCAAAACTCCATCAGGCCCATTTACTACTCCTCAATGCAGATGAAGTATATTTGCTACCAAGTGACATTGTTCTGTCTCTTGCCTATCCCACGAGTGTCTGTGGTCACAGAGACAGCTGGATTCTGCCATGACACTGTCCTCTGTGATAATGCAATGTCGACTTGACACAAGAGCAGTTCTTGCTTTCTTTTTTTATAGGTTTGAAAGAGGAGTCTGTCACAAGATCTATCAGAGTATTCTGAGTGTTCTTTGGTCTTTACCAGCTTTATCGGGATATAATTGAGACACTTAAAGTGCACACATTTTGTCATAGACACCCAACCTACATAAAACATTCTCATCAGACTGTGCATATATATTTATGCATATATATTTAACAATAATAATCATATAGGAGGGGCTAGAGAGGAAAGAGTCAGCGTAACTGATGTAATACTATTTTCATTAAACACTTTTAATTAGAAAAGCTTCCCACATTGAATGGATACCATTCCCTGAATCTTGAAATACATACAGCTGTGAACCTATCTCCACATTCACAATAATAAGTTTATCCATCTTTAAAATGTAATGATGTTTAAATGGTTAATTATAGTGAGAAATCCCACATGAATGACTGTTTTCTGCCGTTACCTTAAAATCCACTGATTCATAGTCTCCATACACTCACTGTTTGCTTAAAATATTAAGCCAACACTTAGAAACATACTTAAGATGGTTAAAATGTGAAAATTGAATCATTATCAAAATGCCATACAAGTATCACAATATAATCTGTACTAATTTTAAAAAATGTTGAAAATAACCCTGACTTCATTGTTATAAAGGATCTTCCCTGAATCGGTAGGGCATGTGCCCAACATTTTAGAAATATTTGTGGCTTACTTGGTTGCCATGATCACTTATCCAAGAAATAGAAAAGGTGGGAGAGAGACATCAGGATCCTGGTTAGGAGGCTGCTACTCAGCCTGAGAGATGACCATGACATTGACAGTGAAGATGCTGGTAGGTGAAGCAGAATTGACAAGGGATGGAAAGAAGTAGATAAAGTGGGAGTTACGAGGATCACAGGTGTTCCAGGCTTCAAAGGACGGTTTCTTACAATGTTTTATGAGAAAAATGCCAAGGACTATTATCCTAATTCACAATTCTTCCAACTTTTCCTGATAAAAGTTAAACAGTTAAGTGGGATTGCAAGATGGAAGTGAGAAGGACTCACAGCAGGTACTCAAATCCCACTATGTGTGACATTTCCACACATTTAACTAAAGTAAATGTTTAATTGAGCAAGTGTATTTTTATTTTCTTCTGTTTTTGTAACTTCTTCATGGGATTGATGTGAAGACACAAATCTAAAGACACATTTAGAAATCGCTTATTAGTGAAGCATTGTTGAGGTATGGGAAGTCAGCCCTGACTCATTCTATTTTTGCTAATGAGATGTTTAATGATACTTTATGAATAGGAATAGAATTCACATCTTAAGATAAAATTATTTGGTATAGTTGGAAAAAGGGGAAAAAAGAGAAAAAAAAATCTAGGTTACAAAATCTGACTTAAAATATTTATATGAATTATATTGTCTTATTAAAATGCTGTAATATGCATTTCAAAGTTGAATTGAACTTGACTGCTTGATTTGTATTAATATAGAATAGTTTTGACTGTAGGTAATATCTTGATATATTGTACAACATGATCACCTAAAATAGACTAAAATCTTGTCAATTCTTACGGAAGGATCAAAATAAAATTTACATTTGTATTTGAAGTAAGGTCACTCACAGAAAACTAATACAAATTATTAAATAAGTTTTTCTTGGTTTTCTTTAAATGATAACAATTGTTATGGTATCATAACTACCATACATAAAAACTAGAATTCTCTCTTGGGCTGGAGAGCAGGCACAACATTGATCACAGTCATCAGCAACTCCTGTTCTAGTTACAGTTCCAGATCCCTGAAGAGGGACTAAATACCCGCTTCTAACTTTGTGGGTCCCAGACATGCATGGAATGCAAAGACATACTTGCAGGCAAAACACTCATATCCATAAGAAAAAATAAATAAGCCTTTAAACAATTCTAAATTGGAACTGTTTTAGTAAAGAACCCTTTCTGCCAATATTTTTTCTAGACACTAAAATCCTTCTGGAAAAACAGACATACCGGAAAGCGAAGAACTGAGCCTTTCACTCACGTTAATTGCTGAACTGAGCAAAGTGAACTTCAGCCCCTTTCATATTCAGTCAAGAGCAACAGTGTCATCATAGCTCACGAGTAATATGCTTGCACAAAAATTCAGCTACATTTAATATGGCCTATTTGCACCTGACATTTAAAATTTCATAAACTGATACTGAAATTTGTATCAGTTATAGAGTTCATGGAGGTCTTTCAAAGCACACATCCATCTTAGTATCATGCTATTGTTGTCTGCAAAAATGTTCTCTGTGCCCTGGTAACCACATCTCTTCTCTACAGATGAAGAGTCAAATGTATTCAGAGACTAGATAGAATTGTGCCTGCTTAGATAGATAATATAAACACGCTTTTGATTAAGTTTCTTTTGACTATGTTTGGAAATTTCTACTTTTGATTTAGCAATATAACTAATAAAATTGCTGAGGTGTTTTTTTTTTTTTTTAAAATGAAGGAAATCATTAGACTTCCTCTAAAGCATATCAAGACAATAGAATAGAGATTTACTTATATAAACCATGGCAGCTAATGGTTAGAAACTACATCTTGCTTGGCAGTAGGTATCCTAAGAAATTTTAAGATTAGCTTCTTGAGTGAGTGTTCTATGTGTCTTTCTATGTCCTTAGTTATGGTTGACCATCTCATTAACAACATAAGACGTAAATACTTATCGTTTCCTCTACAGCCAACTTTCCAAAGTAAGTATTGGTGGATGTGTCATCTAGTTTATACTCTATTTACTTTAGGAAATGTAAAATTCTTGTGTGGAATATTGCATAAAGCACATCACTGCACTATGAGTAAAGTCTCAATGGTCATTGGTTATTAATGCTTTATATGCAAATTGTTTCCCTGTTTCTCATAGTTTTATCTAGGAATGTCTTCAAGATCTTAATTCTCCAACTTAGCATGTGTTTTACAAGCTTTATATCCTAAATAAAAGGAGTTGATTTTAAAGATAGAATAACAGGCCTCTATGTGAGAGCATCCTTTCTTGCACTTGCTGGTGTTAAATTTCGCGTGAATGCAATTTAAGCTTTGGTCTCGTTCCTTTGACATTATCTTGAAGCCATCCAGTTTCTTTCTCCAGTCTTTGAGAAAGTGAGTGAGGCTGTTCCTTGCTTCTGCTTCTGTTTGTTCTTTTTCTGGTTTTACTTACTTTTGTGTACTTCTCTTTTGTCAGCTTACATCTCTCCTGTCTGACAGCTGGTTATTTAGGGTGTTCACTGCCCCACCATTGCTTTTGTTTGTGCATGGTGTGACCCATACAGCCTTTCAGAACACTGGTTTCCAGTTCTTCCTGGACCTGCTCCCCTGGAGTCCACACTTGGTAAACTCACCCTTTCCTCTTGTCCTTGGATGCCTTTACCATTCTTTTCACGACTTCTCCCAGGCTCTATTCCTGTCAGTCTTCTTTGGTATTCATTCTGTCCTGTATTCTCTGCCTCCTCCATAAACCTAGGTGTCCCTAAATTCCCAACTTCAGCCTTCTGTTATCTTCAAGCAAAAGTAGTCACTTTACATTCTCTTTTCTTATTCATATTTAGAGAACCTATATCTTTGGTTGAATATAATTGTTTTTATTAAACAGTTACTTGATTCCAAGTGGTGACAGTCTTAGCATCCTAAATGTCCAAATTATTTTCTCCTAGATACCATTTACGTCTACACTTTCAAGAGAAGAGGTAAAGCACAGGAGGCCCTGGAAAACAGATGAAATAGATAGCATGATATGGATGAACAGGGCTGCTGTCAGGAGCTCTCTTCCTTCTGGCTGGATGTTTATGTAAAAATGGACACAGATAATTAAACCAAATTATTGTTAGATATAAATCACAAATGTTCTTGCTTCCTATATAAAATATATTTATTGTTTAATGATGAATTAAGAATGAATATTGAAACTAATGACATTTTAAAATCTCATAAAAAATGAATGCATGTGGAAATTTATGTAGCTCCAAATAGTATATATCCAAAGTGCTAATATTAGCATAACATAAAATATTTTTAATGTAGATTTCATAGATGGAGTCATTCAGAATACGCAGATATGTATTTTTAGAATTTTTATTTGGGCTTAATAACTTGTAGTTAATATAAACATAATCAGTTTGTGTGCTCATTATGTTTTGTTAATTGTTGAATTATTGTTATTAAAACATTTGTATAGTAATGATCTACTTTTTCATATAACCACTTTGAAATAATGAAAATAATGTCTAGTTCACTCTAATTTTATTTTTTATTTTGTACTTTAACATGTTAGCTACTAAGTTCAACTTAATTGTCAAATCATCTTTTATTTGTGACATGTCATTTTGTTCCTTAGTTCAATATTTACATGTCAAATATATTATCAGGAAAGTCAGCATCAATGTCCCTATGCCTCTGAGTACCCCACATCTTGGACATTTAGGCTCAGGCTGAATTACACTGGGGTGTCCTTGGCCTTTCAGCTCCCATCTCCCATATCCTGGGCCCAGTCAGCTTCAAAGTCATGGCAGCCAGCTCTTTCTATAAATCTCTTCTTCTGCATATGTATCTTTGTTTGTCCCATTAATTCTGTTTTTCTGGAGAGCTCTGGCTGATACAGTTCCCATGAGTAAAAGGGAAAATTGAGGTCATAAAACATAATGTGAGTTACTCTACTTTCGGGTATTGTAACAATGGGGACTGGGCTTCTGGTTCACACTCGTTACTCACACCCAGATGCTGAAGAAACAAACTGTTAAAGCCAAGCAGTGTGTTACTCACCAGCAATTCCAGTGCTCAGGAGGTTGAGGCAAGGCAAGTTCCAGGTCTAGGGATGCTGGCGATAATGAAGTTCTATGATAAGGAACATGGAACAATGTCAGGGTTAGTGTATTAAGGACTGTTCTCTGAATAGATTCAAGGTCATGAATGAGTGGCCAGGCTTATATCTCAGTGAAGAACTCCTGCCTCACATGCAGAAGGTTTGATACTTAGCATCACACATATAAATTATACTGTACAAATATAGGTTATAATGTAGAAAGATGCTAGACCAGGTAAACAGCAGAGTTAAATGCAAGAACCCATGGGCCCCTGTGCATAGTATCTATTTGGGTGTGTACTTGCTGTGAGCAAGATACCATGTTTCTTTAATACTTGGACCAGCCATTTGTGAAAATAGGGTCATAAATGTTGAGGTTATCTGCTTTCTTCTCATAGATTTCTGTGGATTCTGAAATGCATTTGTGCCAGTACAGAGATAAAGTCATTTATTAATAATGTGTGTTTGATATTTTAAAAATAGTGTTTTCCATGCACACACACTAAATAGCCTAACCTTCCTCTCCACAGAATTAATAAGCCCATCTGGGCTCACATCAGATCTAATTAGACCTCGAGTATAACATTTACCATATCACATCCTATTAGAATTTGTTATGTATCTCTTTGTCTTCTCCACCAACCCTCAAGCCCCGGAGAGTAGAAGTGTCTCCTTTGTCTCCATATTCCCAGCAACTGGCATCATCTTTGACAAGTAACAGGCATTCAGCAAGACAGAATCCATACTGTTTTGAAAAGCAATCAAGTAAATGAATGGAAGTAGTTTTTAATTAACAAAAATCACCTGTTACCTATCAGTCTGTAATGCTTAAATTACTAAAGAGTCCCACAGGATTGTGAACGTAAGAGAATCCCAGAACACTAATGAGAATCTAACTCCAGGTCTACCCTACTGGAAACATTGCTCTCCATGAACTCATGCTTTTAACATGGATTTGGGTAAATCTACAGAGGCACTTTGTAGATGAAGGGAAGGGAAAGCCCTTTATTCTTTTGGCTCCTAGAGTTTTACTGTGTGTCAACCTAAATCATTTCCTCTATTCCTGGAAATCCAAGTGGGGAATGGTTACACAGGGCAGGATCAGATTCTGCTCTATGAGTTGGGTCAGAGTGAGAATCAGTGGGCTAAAGGAGCTTGCTGGTCTCTGCCCATGAAGCTAGATTGAGCATTTTGCCCCACAGGTTATTTTTCTATTACAAAATAAATTTCACTTAAATATACTAAAGCAAGCTTCCTAAATGCTCAGATGTGAACCTTTCACTGATGTTAACACCACTTCATATTTGGTTACTATTTTCTGTGTTATCTCGAGCGGGCACATCCTCCTGTTTTCAGCATTGTGTACCCTTCCAGGTCCAACAGTCTAACTAGGTTTTCCACAACAAGTTCTAGAAGGGAACCTGGAGACAACTTTTGCATTGATCGCAAATCAGAACTGGAAACTGTCACCCACTAACATGTCTAATTATGTAACAATTATTCTCAGTGGAAAATTAAACATAGCTGCTTGATTGTTCTGTACAATAGCTTTGAAGTAAAAGAGAGAGTCAGTATCTGGTTGTATGTATAAATTATAGCTCATTAACACGGTCTCGATTATTTTATATTGCTTTTTCGTTGTCCTTGTAACCCAGGCTATAATAATACTGGAAGGAAGTCAACATGTAATTAGTGCAACTATATGAAAACAGATTGCCTTGTTTCACATGCTGTGGACTCTGAGGGATTCACAGAGCTGGGGAAAATGGAATGCACCAACAGTTTTCCTTTTAAAGCCCAACATTCTTCAGTTTTAAATCATATCACTGTGCAAAGAACCAAAAACTATGAAGGTTCCACTGGAAAATGATCCGACATCTAAAAGGGCGGGGTGGATTAGCATTTATTGGCTTATGGCTTTCCTCACTAATGAGTCTTTTGTTCTAAGAAAATTTTTTTTAATTTGGTGTGTGCATGCAGCTAGGGAAAACATGGAAATGATTGGTAGGAAATTTACTGGGTGCGAGAGAGTTGGAGGACACTGAGAGACCATGGTCCACAGAATCAACTTCACAGGGATATGGAGACTCACAGAAACTGCAACAGCAATTGCAGAGCCTATGTGGGTCTGCATTAGATCCTCTGCACATACATTATTTTCCTCCTACTTGGTTGCCTTCCCCAGCCTTGATGAGAGGTTTTGTGCCTAATCTTCTTGTATCTTGTGCAATGTTCGATGGATGTTCCTGGGAGGCCTGCTCTTTTCTAGGGGCATACTGGAAAGTTAGGAGGTGGATACAGGGGTAAAGGGGAATTTGGGGGGAAACTGGAAGAGTGAAGGGAGGAGAAACTGTGGTTGGGATGTATTGTATGAAAGAATATTATTTTTTAAAAAACTAAGAGTTTATGTCTTTACAAAGAACCAATCACCATTTGTGAGCACAGTCAAGATGTTCATTATATAGTCATATGTTTAATTCAAGGAATCATAAAGCTCACTGTATGACTGTGCTCTGTACACTTTATAATCTAGAAATTTAGCTATTTTTTTCTGCAATTTCTCTACATGAATATTTGTCAGATCATGCCATGGGCATAGTAGGCCAGTAAACTCCATGAATATGACCATCCTACTAAACTTCCTACACATATCTATGATACAATGATTCAACAGAATGCATTCAGTCAACATTTGTGCATAAAATGAGGCAACCATTCAGTGAAAAGTTATTCTGTGGATTTAATCAATTCAAAGAAATCCCTCTATTCTCTGCATGTTGTAAAATTATTTGAAGTATTGGCACATTCCAATCCTTGGGACTTCACACTCATGGTTAGTCAAGCAAGAAACAAACAAACAAACAAAAAAACAATCTAACATTGGTTCCTAATAGATATGTGGATTGGCTTTCTTTCTCTGAGAGCTTGATAGTTTAACCTTTTCTTGAGTCAAAAGGGTTGTTGATGGAGGATAGGTACATGGTCATATAACTTCCCCTTGGAGGGCTATAACTCACTGGAGAGTCCCTGAATATCAAGGTAAGGCCCTGGGTTTAATCCCCAGGACCAAGAAAAGAACATGGTAAGGACTCACAAATTCCCCTCAAATATCTCACTAATAGCTCAATCAAAATGGAACATTGAAAAATTCATTCTTTGGAAGCCCCAAGGAAAAATAACAAAAGAGCCATAACCCAACATTAATGAAGCAAATGCTGATTGTGGGAGGGATTGGCAGATACAGATATAGATACTTAGTGAAACTTAGCTGAGGGCAAGATGTCAAATAAAGACATGCTAATCTATCAAAAAATTATATTAGCAATTATCTATTGTTTTCATGAAATGCACATCAAGAACAATTGTTGCTACTGGTTTCATTCAAAGAAAAATCTTACATTGGCAAATCTTATATCAAATAAATCTTCTATTAATCCTGTATTGGTATTGCAGAGAGAATTTTTACCATTGGTTTGCATTTTGCATTTAAAGGCATCTTGGACTATATGGATGAGATATTCTAGAAAATTCATGTAACTTCTCAAACAAAATGTCCTCCTGAAATTATTAACTTGAGTGCAACCCTGATGTTATTCTTTCTTGACTTTGAGTTGAAAGCTATATAACTCATAGTCACACTTACTAGATCTTACAGTACTGTCAAACACCCTCATCTACCTTTAGTTCCTAACTATTCAGAGCACATTTGTAATTATGTAGTTCGTGTTATAATTTTACCCTAGAAGGAGGTGATGTGATACTTCATCTTCCTTGGAACTGGTTGGATCAAGAAGTCAAGAAAGGACAAATGCTGCCCTTGAATAGATAGAGTAATTTCATCTAAATAGGTGATCATTATGGATGCATTTTAAGACTCGGATTTTGAGCTTACAATAATCTATTTTTTCAGGAAGTGATAACTCGTTAGCTATTGAATTAGGTCACTGATTAAAAACAATCTTGCAAAGTTCAATATGTACCATATATTGCATTGAATTCTAAAAGCAAAGTGATGGATGCCTGGAGTTTGTTAATTAAAATCCAGCTTTGAGTATTTCCACTTAGTGACTTTCAAACAGAATGAATGAAGCTACTATAAGGAGTTCCCTGATAAGAAAAATTTAATAACAAAAATAGAACCTTATATACTAATAATTGGTTTCTATTTTTAACACTAGCATGATTAAATTGATTTGAATGTCTATCTTCTTGTATTTGTATTAGCTTACCACTTTAGGGGAAAAAAACAACAAAACACTGAGTCTCAATAGTGCAATTCTCTGTTTTCTTCATCTACATATGGCCCTGGAACATCACCTAGATTTTCAGTACTTTTATGTGCATAGAGATTAAGCAATGGTATAGAATATTCTACTGACGTGGAAATTCGATGCTGGCTAAGTTTGTTGATTAGTTATTTCCAATTACATGTAAAGATGTTCTGTTGTGCATGCTGCTTTTATACAGCACACAGGAACTGAGAAACAGTCATTAAAAATTTAATTTCATTCCCAATTTTTAAAATGTCCCCCGGTAGGACAATGTTTTATTTTCTCAATTTTGCCAGAAATCCTTCTCTTGTAGTTACATGCCTGCCATTTCCTCTCTCACGCTGATCTCTTCTGAATACAGAATTATCTTCATCATGTTCACAGATGTGCATATTCAGGGTTTTTTGCATGTGTTAAGATAAAACTAAGGCTCATACCTTAAACATAGCATTATTAGAAATCCCCTGTGGCTCAGAATTGACTGCCTGGGGACCTTTGTTCTTTGTTGGCTGTGTTGTTCCTTCCAGTATTCAACTAAAGTGTTTGATGGGCAGATGAGGAGGGGCTGAGTGAGACAAGGACACAGGGAAAGCACTAATTTTCTGAGAGCTAATGTCTGAAATGCAACTGCTGTCAGAATCCTTTAAATTAAATCACAGCCACACAACAGCAAGAAGAATAGCAACTCATGTTGGGTTTTAGGACAGAGGGTGTAGCACCGTGTAATTTAATGCTACATATGAGATGTGATATCACACAGTGTCAATGGAAGCTGTCAATCAACCTTCCTTCTATTTATGTTTCCCTGATTTCACAGTCAGCTTTGGTGAGACATTAGATTTGGGAATCGCGGTGCAGAATAAGAAGAAAGTATATGGAAGAAACTGTGGTCTAATGAAAACATGCATTTCACCCTTTTAGAACCCATCCATTTTAGCTCCACAGGTTAACTCCTGGTTTTACTCAGGACAGATTTTCTTTTAACTAAGAAAATAAATTATATAGTAATCGAAAGAAAACTGGATTCTTTTATCTTAGAAGAATAATTTTACTAAACTATAATTAGTTTCATGCCTTCTAATAAAAGTATAAATCTATTTTCTAACTAGTCTTCCTTCTACTTCATGGATTGTCTTAGACTGTACAGGTTTGTGAAGGCAGACATAGTTGTTCAGGATTACATCCGCCATACCATGCCCAAAATATAGCAGTTCATGGAGCTTCTTCCCAGTCTCCAGCTCTCAGAAGAGTTTCACCTTCCTTTGTATGAGGATTCCTGGATCATTGGTCCCTTAGGCATGAGGCGAATGTCTGGTTTGTGGCTGACAACTTAACAGTCATCCACTCTTAGCATTATAAGTTTGACTCTCTGTACTCTCATGTGCTGCTGAAAGATCATTGTTCATCCAAGGGGGAAAGCAGCTTTAGTCAAGGGCATAAAAGTAGGCATTGAGAAGTCATTTCATCCACCATTCTATTTAACTTAATATCAGTAGTGTGCTTTAGCATATGTCCAGGTATATAATTCTTCCTGTGAATCAGCCTTGACATCCATTCAGAAACTAGTCAGTTACCTCCAATGCTACTATGCTAATTGTTGCCCTCATGCGAACATCTTGCCTCATAATCAGGATTGTAGGATTTTAGATCTGCAGCTGGGTGAGATTATTAATACTGCCTCCCCCATAGCCTATACACCACCTTCAGCACTGTGAGGAAGCTGTGCTCCCTAGTTTTAGGTCAACTTGACACAAGCTACAGTCATCCAAATGGAGGGAACCTCAACAGATCAGGCTGTAGGCAAGCCTGTTGGGCATTATCTTAATTAGTGATTGATTAGGAATGGTCCTGCCTGTTGTGGGTGATGCCATCCCTGGACTGGTGGTTCTGGGTTCTATCAGAAGCTGACTAAGCAAGTCTGAAGAGCAAGCCACTAGCAGCACCCTTCCTTGGCCTCTGCATCAGCTCCTGAATCCCAGCTTCTGCCCTGCTTGAGTTCCTATCCTGACTTCCTTTAGTGATGAACAATGATGTGAATGTGTAAGCCAAAAAGCTCTCTCCTTCCTAAGTGACTTTGATCATGTTGTTTAATTCCAGCCATAGTAACATTAACTAAGATACTAGCTTCTGTGGTGCATCTGTGTGCTGCAGCCCACATGTGTCACTGTTTTCAGTAATGGCAATCTATTGTCTAGTTCTAGTGAGTGACCTAGAGCATTGACAAAGCCTTCATTTTGTGGGGAGCCCTCACTGTCTTGCTCAGTACCTCATAGGAAGAAATCTCACACCCAGAGCTGGATTTTTACTACAGAACTGTGGATTGAATTTTGAAAGCATCAGCTACAGTATCTTAATGTCCACTATAACTAAATAAGAGTTTTTTCTTGTTAAAAATTTCATGAGATAATTATTAGAATAAGATGATACCACTAACAACAACTAAATAGCCTTTTTGTTGTTTCATTCATTAATATTTTATGCAAATTTTTTCAATGATATACTATTCCCCCTTCATCCTTTATCATTGAGTAGGTACATATTCATATGATGTATGTAGGTTTACACACACATATATGTATGTATGTATGTATGTATGTATATTTGATTTTTACCTTTGTATATCTATTCACATATCTTCTCTCTCTGAAGAAGAAGCCACGGACCGAGCCAGCTCACAACATTTTTTTTCCTTCTACCAAAGACACAAGCTATTGACAAATACAGATGTGATCATGACTATGCCATTAATTGTGTGCAAATGATTCTATAAATTCAACGTATGAATTTAGTTTTCTTGTGTGGATCCATCAACTCTATATTCTCACTCTTATAGTACTATTTCTTATGTGTGGGAATGCTTCTCCTTAGATTAGAGTCATTAATGATTTCTTAGATTAGCATTATAGTTATCTAGACTTCACTTGGCTTCTATACCCTCTGTTTAAAATACATAAATGCACACTATTCTTATATGAATCCCTACAGTTGTTATTTAGGGTTGAATCCCAAGGAATTAGAATATATTTTAGAAAATTTTAGAATTACTATTTGACCTAGGATGCATAAGAATATAATGAAATCTAAAATATTTTACAACCTATATACATACTTTCTAAAATATTTAAACATATATATATTTTTTCTATTATCAAAAGATACCATGTAATCTGAAAAAAATATGTAAAATTGTGACATATAAATTGAGTTGTAGAGAAAATCAATATTTTTGTCTTTAAAATAAACTTTTACTTTTTTGTAAAACTCATCTTCTCCATTAATCACAGTCCCTGGCTATTTAAGGAGAGACAGTGTTCGTGTTACCATGGATACCTATAATGATCTTACTGATAGCTTTGTGGCATCAGCCACAAATTCCATAGAGTATCTCATCTGTTTATTTTCTGTTTTGAGAAGATACCAGGGGAAGATATAAATGGTGCATCTGATTCATGTGCACCTTCTCCACTCAACCAATTAGCCCACATCCTTCTATAGGGTCTAGCTTGTTGAGTCTGCCTAACGATTCTAACCACATACCTTCTCCAACCTGCCAGATCTATCCTAGGTTTCACAGCCAGTTTGTGATCCTGGTCAACCCAGCTAATACTGTAGCCAACTGCTAGGCTTCCTTCAGGACCTGCCTTAGCTGCTCCTAACCCATAGGTCCTTAACAGGCCATACATAATGTCCACATCCAGACAGATCTTTGCCTAAAATCCAAGCTTTGAGAAAAACATATACCCTACATACCAGCTCATCCCTTTCTGTCCAAGAAACTTCCTTCCATGAAGCCATTTCAAACCTCTAGGCTCAACCCACCCACACATCCCTTCTTCTGTGCCAACCAGGTGTCCATGTCAGGCTTAGAAATGATAGAAGAAGCCCACATACCCAGATCTCATTCTAAAGGTATGAAGAATGGAACGATCAAGCCTGTATCTCCTCTCCAAAGCTTCTTTGTCTCGTAGGAATGTTTGCCAGTGAGAATTACCTAGATGAACCCCAGGATACGGAATTTTAAAAGACAGTCACAAGGTTCATCAAAGAATTCAAGAAGTTGAACGAAAACACAAAGAGCTGGCTGAACTCAAGAGAGAGAGCTCAAAGGGGAATAAATGCCTGAGTGATGCATAAGAGAACATAAAAGTAAGGCTGATAGACATGATAAAGAAAAGGCAGGATGCAGAAGACTCAAGGTGAAATAAAGATGGAACTGAAAAATCTAGTTAACTCAACTAGAAAACTCAAAGGCGAGCCTTACAGCAGAAGGAATCAAGAAAAAGACAACATCCTGTCCCAAATGTAGAAGATCTAGCCCAATAAGCAAGGAATATGAAAAATTAAAAAACAAACACAGGAAAGGAACATATAGTAAATATGGGACACCATGAACAGACAAGATCTTTTCATTATAGTCATAGAGGAGGGAGAAGATTCCCAGGTCAGAGGTATAGACCAAATCTTTAACAAGCTCATAGAAGAAAATATCCCCAAACTAAGGAAAGACAACCACAGACACAAAAGGCACACAGAATATGTAATAGATAACACAAGAAGAGGAAATTCCACCAGCTTCTCATAGTTAAAACACTAGTATATAGAGCAAAGAAAGTAAACTGAGAACCATAAAAGCAAAACACTAATTCTTCACAGGCAGTGTAGAAGTCAAAACGCTGTAAAACATAGGACTTCTGACCTTGTGGAAACCATCCCATTATGCAAGGTGGAGTCTCCAAATGTTTGTAAAGAGCTCAATGAGATGAGACCTGTAGGTCAAGAGAAGGACCTGGGGAAACTCATTGCTGCTCTTATCTGGCAGCGCCCCATCTGATGTAACAGCAGTAATAGGTGGAATGTCTGAAGCTTAATTAGTATTTTAGTTTCCTAAGAGAAATATTATTCTCCTTACTGAATCACTGCTAGGAAATGTCTCGTGGAGACATATGCATATGCCCTCCTAGACTGTAATTTACATTTTTTAAAATTTGTAATTTGCAATTAGCACTATCATTACCTTTTATTTGGGGAGGTATACTGAATCAGTTCTCTTAAAATTTGGAGAAGGAAAAAAATTCATATTTTGTAATGCTCTTCTTAAGCATATGATACTGAGATGTGTTTCACTGTCTGCCAAAACTGCTAGTTCACTGCAGATTAATTGTTCTTTGTTTCTGAATACATCTTTACCACCACTGGTGGGAGTCTCTTTTGCGACTTTTACAATCTTGGTTCAGAAAATTAAAGAAACTCTTGTGCTGCTGCTGCCATTCAGGGCTAATACATCTTGTTGCGCGTGACTGAGGACAAGTGCCCTCCAGATTAAATTTTTCTGCTCAGCACCCGCATTTTCATAAAATATAGTCCTCACACAGCTCCACAAATATACCAAGCATGTGGTTTAATTTAAACCAACATGCTTGAGTCACCCATTTAAATAAAATATCTGTAGTGCTCCAAAACCATTTTATAAATGCACCTTCTCAAAATAAAACAAGCAAACTCTATAATTTCAAGTGTCATAAAGTCATATCTGCACTGACTGATAAGCACAGCAATCTTCACGGAGGATTTCCCAAGAAACCACGGGGCTGGATCATGGTTCCTGAAAACTGCCAGAGGAGGAGAGCCTCTGGCCTGTGTCACCAGTTACTGTGGGGGTTGCCTGGGGCCTCCTGATGCCCCGTCTCCCATGGCCAAGGCAGTATGAGATGCAAGATATGAAAAAGGTAAAAAGTTTCTTTCTCTAGTGTTATTCTGTTTAAAGGTGACCTTGCCTCTCACTGTGGAAGAAAATTCTTTATAAAATGATCATTTGACTGAGAGTCAAAGTGTAATCAGAAGAAAAGAGGGTGCTAGAGTGGATAAAACCAACCCCCTTTAGAGATGCTGCTTGTATAGTGTATGTATATAAGCATCATGGTTCTTTCTTCCTGGCAGAGGCAGTAAAGCCAGGGAGGGAGCCCCTGCTTCCTGTGATGACCAAAACCAACCACGGAGAACACCTGCACTCTCAGCTCCCTTTTGTCTTCCCCTCCTCACTCTTCCCCTCTCTTCCTCTCCCCATCTTCTCTGTTTTTCATGTTCCGACCTCAACAGAATAGTTGACAAACAGAAATTGTGTTTTAAGACCTCATTATTGACCTTTTGGCCACAGTGAAAAATTTTGTGAGCTAAAATGAACATATGGCCTTAGACAAGGATCAGGGGGTGAAGACTCTGGGCTCTCAAGCCTTGAAGCATGATCCATCCATACAATCCATGTGGTGGAAGGAGTGAACCAACCCCTGGCAGTTGTCCTCTGACTTCTACTCATCCTATGGTATGCATATGTGCACTTGCACATACACATACAAACATACACACAGTAAATAAAGTGTAATTAAAAGCTTGTAAAAACTGAAAAACAACTTACACAAAAGTGTAAAGCAAATGAACCTACATTTTGATGGTTCATGTGCTTGTTAGTAAAACTGTCTGAAGGGGATGCAGGAATGCTGTCATCACAAGTTGTTAGAAGCATGTTGCTCATCAGGTACGGGGCAGCCTGCATGTGTGCTTATCGTTTGAAAAGACCACTGCAAACATTCTGCAGGCAGGATTGTTTACAGAGGCAGCACATCAAACTTTTACTCTACAAACCATTTCTTAAAAATGATGAAAAAGTTATAAAATGAATCGACCCAGTTTAAACATGGAAATATAGAAATCAGGAAGCAAATTAATATAATGAAACAAAGTGTGGAATCATTTATTCAGATATGGTTAAATCTGAAAATGGAAGTCATATTCCTTATTTGTGTATAGGTTGTTTGGTTATTGTGCTAGTTTTCTTTTCAAATTTTAAAAGCCAATTAAATTATTATTTTTATATTATTTTTATTTTTTCTATTTTTTATTGGATATCTTATTTACATTTTAGATGTTATCCCCTTACCCCATTTCCCCCCACCCAGAACCCCCATCCCATCCCCAATCATCCCACGTCCATGAGGATGTACCCTTACCCACTCACCCACTCCCACCTCCCCACCCTTGAATTCCCCCACACTGGGCATCCAGCCTTTACAGGGCCAAGGAACTCCTCTCCCTCCTATGCCCAACCTGGAGACTGTTCCACCTGGGTATCCATCCCATGTGCAGTTACCAAAGGTAGATGCTAATGTGGATGCCAGGAAGTGCATGCTGACAGGAGCCCAATATAGCTGTCTCCTTAGAGGTCTGCCAGAGCCTGACATATACAGAGGCAGATGCTCACAGCTAACCATTGGACTGATCATGGGGTTCCCAATGGAGGAGTTAAAGAGAAGACTGAAGGAGCTGAAAGGGTTTGTGAACCCATGGCGATAGCAACAATACCAACCAACCAGAGTTCCCAGGGTTTAAACCACCAGCCTGGGAGCACATAGGCTCTAGCTGTATATATAGGGGAGGATGGCCTTTTTGGGCATAGGTGGGAGAGGAGGTCCTTGGCCAGTTTTCTTTATATGTAAAATATTCTAGATAATTACTAGACTAAGATCTAAGGAAATGGCTTCTTAATGCTAGTATACAATGGAAGAAACTTGTAGAGATTAAGGAAGTTGGAAAGAATGGAAAAGGTGAACATGTAACATACAGTTCTACCGTGGACCTTGAAGTCCCAGGAAGGGCTGTTCCATCAGGTGACTGAGCTTTGCTCTTTTCTGTCCCTCAGTATTATGCAAGTCAGCAAATGAGATGGAGACTAGCCCTCCTCTCCTTTGAGCCATATGGCATCTCTTTATTGGCCTCTGTAACATTTCCTTGCTGAATGGAAGATGCATCGGTGGAGGAATGTCACTTAGGTAGTGTACAGCTTGCCTTTTTGTAAGTGATCACCTATCAAATCACCAACCCAGCCAGTGAGCAGTCACTGAGTAGTTGTTACGTGACCTTTGTCATGGAGGTATATAGTCATACCTACAGAGAGAATGTGACACTTCTAAACGTTTAGTAGTTCATTATCATGGGAGGGAGAGAACATCCTGATGATGAATTCAAGATCAAAGAGATTTATATATTTAAAGAGAATTTACAATAGTAGTTTTTTCATAATTCAGTCAAAGCGCAGCTTCTCGTTTGAAGAGCGACTCCTGGGGTTTCACAAGAATTAAGCTGTTTGCTGGAAAGCTGTGGAAAATGAAGGCAGCAATGTGTTGTGTCAGCAAAGTATCATGTTTCCTTGTTAGAAAGTAGCCAAAGATGTTCATAACTTCTTTGAACAGTTTGAACCCAGGAAAAATACAAGAAAGTGTGACTTAGTTTAAATATGTAAGTGATCGGATATTTTAAGTAGGATTTATAAAGTTCCTGCAGCTAAATCTTTTTAATTCGTCAAACCAAATAAATTTAGAATTAATGTTCAGCAAATGAATGCTGGATACTGAACATGTTTAAACTGTGGGCAAAGGATTCAGAGTCTAATGAATATGTATCCATGTGTTTAAGAGCAGATGTTGGTGCAAGCAAATGTGGGTGAGTTTCATGTTTTGTTGCGCCAGCTTATTCAGACAGTCTTTAAATCATTCAAAACTGAAATACCCATCTAGATTGACAGTTGATGTTTACTTAAATAAGATTTCAACATCTCCTAAAACATTGTTCAGAATAGTACAAGAAGAAAGATAAAGTTTTGTTTCAGGTGCTGACCATGAGCCATTTCTTGAGTCTTTTTTGTTTTGTATGCAAACAAAACACAGTTTACAAATAGAAGAGTTATAGTAATTATAAAAGACACTTCATTAGGGAGAGGCTATACGTCTTATCTTGGATATTCAACAGAAATCAATTCTATTGATTCAGAAATATGAAAGAAAAATCATTTTTAAAAGCAAGAAGCACTAAAAACAAAAATCATTGTGATTTATTTTACACCAGTTAATGAACTATGGTCAAAAAAAAATAAACAATGTCCATCCTTTAAGGGATAGTGACTGCAGGTTACAGTGTTAAAGAGATTGAGAAGCAGTGATACAGATGGGGACAACAAAATGGAAATACAAGAGATGCACACACATGAACACACACACACATGCACACACCCCACACAAATGCACTCACACACATACACACACCATACAAATGCACACATGCATGCACATGCACACACATATACATGCACATACACACACACCACATGCACACACACATACATGCACACATGCAGGCACACATGCACATACATATACACACACCCAGCACACACATGCACACACACATACACTCACACACCACATACATGCACACACACATCCCATAAATGCACACACACATACACACCACTACATGCACACACATATGCATACACATATATACAGAGACAGATAGGCAGACAAATACACATATAAAAGAGAGACAGAGACAGAGAGACAAATGGACAGGCAGGCACATACACACACATACACCACACACACCCACAGAGAGAGAGAGAGAGAGAGAGAGAGAGAGAGAGAGAGAGAGAACCAGCCTCCCCACTTGTACAGATTTAAAGTTCTCAACTTTTTTTTTTTTTTATAAATAGTCTGGCTTTGAACCTTGTCTGACTATTTTGACATATGGGTACAGATGGGAACTGTGGAGGTAGGTCCTCCCAATACCCCTGTGCTCCCAGTCAAAACATTTCATTCCACAACCTTTCATACCCCAGGGGCTTCAGGAGCCCACACAATCTAACACTTAGAATGGTTTAAATATGTGTGATACACTAAGCTCTGCCTTATGCATTTATTAAATTGGCCACAATGGAGCAATCCAAACAGCACTGCACAAAGAACGCATGTAAGCAAGTACTGTAACATTTAATATGCCACAACCAGATATGCTTGGGTTTGATTTGTGGGACTGTCTTTCCTTAACTCATCCTCAAATGAGGAATTAAGAGATGACGCTTAACCTAACAGAAACGACAATCAGCTGAGACAGTTCATAAAAAGCTCTCAGTACTCCACCCAGCATAGGCCTCTGCTGTTGTTTCTTTTAACAGGACTGGAGAAACGTGTGGTTCAGAGCCATTGCTGCTCCTGCAGAGAATCTCTGTTTGGTTCCTGAAACCTAGAGGGCTTCTTAACACTACCTGTGACTCAAGTTCCAGAGAGTCCCCCTTCTGGCCACTGAAGGGATCTGCATGCATAGGGTGTACATACAGACAAGAAGGCACATAGAGAGAAATAAAAATAAAAATGTACTTAGCTTGGGACAGCAAATTGCCTGGTGGTTTTAAAAATAATATTTGCAAGTTGTAATCTGTTAATTTTATGCTTTGCGTTACTGTTTCTGTTTGGTTGGCTAATTTCTTTTTTCAGTTTTGTTTGGTTCTGGACATTAAGAAAAAAGAGTGAAAGATTCAAAATCTTACATTTTGAACTGAGCATATATTAGTTTAAATCATTAAGTGATTGGATTTTTTTAAGTAGCTTTGACTAAAGGCCTGAGGCCAGATCCTGGTTCAATTGATCAAGCCAAAAGAATTTAGAATTAACTTTTGACAAATGATTATTTAACTGAAGATCTCTCAAATACTATGCTGGATTCCTTCCACCATTTCAGTAAGTTTTTTTCTGGAAAGAGTCTCTCACAGAAATGAAAAAGTAAGCAAGCATTCTTTAGTGAGAAAAGCTGCAGACACCGCCAATGAACCTTCAAGGGATAAGGAATTTTCATGCCGCTGTGCTCTAGCAGGACGGAAGAGAAGCCCTGAGAAAAGTACCACAACCTCTGGCACTGTGTGTGGATCCACATATCGAACGCTCTCACATCCACACCCATAAACAGCCTGTCCATCAATTTCTCCCCTGTAGCTGCCTCTGCTGTCTTAGCATAATCCTTGCCCTAGTTGAGAGCTGTATCAAGTGCCCAAGATGAGCTTACATTAAACAATATAAGTCCTTCAGGTGAGGAGCTGAATGCTTACGATGTGGAGAAAACAGAAAATTGGCCCAGATTTTTTTCCCCTTCTATTGAGAAAATCTGGCAAAAGCTCCATCCAGGGAAAGAACACTGCTAGTGTCACTGCCCTCTAGTGGTGAGTGACGCTCCTGCAGCTGTAGTGATGCTCTCTCCCAGGGTAGATCTATCTGCAACACTCATTCACTCTCATAGAAACAGGGGAGCGGGATGGGATAGGGGGTTGCTGGGGGTAGGGTGAGGATGGGGTAAGGGTAGAACATCTGAAATGTAAATAAAATATCCAATAAAAAAAAAGAAAAAAAATACTTAACCTTGTTGTATTCTCAGAGGTCGCTCTGATGGTTTGTCATTTCTGCGTTAAACTTATATGTCAGAATCTTAAGTCAGAACACAACGCAATTCCGTGAGTAATTCATTAAGCAGTAGGGAGCCTCAGATATAGGATTTAAGATTAGGTCAACTTAGCATGTTAGTTTACGTTTAAAAAAATGAGGTGAGTGAGTCCTACTACCCTGTTGAGACCCACTGTATTGTGAAGTTTCTTCAGTGTGTGCTCACTCTGTTAGCACCTACGCAGAGACTTTCACGACTGTGTCCTGTTGTCCTACCCTCTCAATCCCTTCATGCTTACTGTTTTTCACTGGTTTATGACCCACAGCATCTGAGGCTAGGACTCCTGAACTATCCACAATGGACAAGTATGGAGAAAAACCACTTCTACTGAACGAAGAAAGAACAACAATGTAGGAAAGAGACTATGACTGCATAGGAAGAATGAGCGATCCTCAGAAAATGACTTTTAACCAGCACAGTTAACTCCTAGAAGCTGATTGTGGTTAGCATTTGAAAATGATCTAGGAAGCTGTCAAAATAGCATGTTGGGTTTCTGTTAGGCTCGAAGGGACCAACATGTGCAAAGACTGGTTGATCTTGTCAGGGCATTGCCCCCATGTACAATGAGAAGCTGCCTTTTGGGGAGAGAATTATGTTCACTGTATGAAGGCACATCTGCCATCCTTCTTTCTTAGAGTGCCTGCATTTGGAGAGCTATAGAGAATAATAGCTAATTTCATCTGATTATTCTGAAGGTTACAATTAATGTGTAGTACACACTTCATAAAATGCCCTAATATGTTTTATTTAAAATTTATTTAAAATGAGATCTAGAGAGCTCTAACATATCCAAGTCCAAAGTTGAACAGTTGTGATTTCTCCTACACCAATGAAAATGTATGTAGCATTTTATCTGATGAATGATATAAGCCTTTATGTATTTTCTCTTTCTGTTTATAATTTCTTTGCTTTGTGTTCTGGAAGGCAGCATAAATACTGGTCTTTGTTACCTACAAATAAAGCTGAACAGTTGATTGAGTTGCATATAGATAGATCTTAAAGAATAATTTCACCAGATACATTCTTTCTTCTCAGGGTCTGACCTAATAAAATACTGGTTATATCTTCATATTTTCATCTTGTTCCCCCCCCCCATGTTGTTGGCCTGGAATAGGAAATATCGTTTTAATGTTAAAAAATGCTATTTAATGCTTGGAAACATTTCAATGAGTTCCATTTCCATCTGTGCAGTTTTCTCTTCCCCTGACTTAGCGCTCTGCCATTCACCTGGGGAAGGCAGCCTGTTGTTTCTCAATTTTCAGAGATGCACATGTAATTGCTACATTTATGATGTCAGTATTGGCTGGGAAGTGTGGCTCCCATGTTTTGCAGACATACTATTGAAGTATGTGCAGAGGTACTGATAGTCCTTCCTCTCAGTGAAGGAGTGTTGTTTCTACACACTGGTGGTAAGGAAAAGCCAAATGCAGGATTTAAAGAATTGATGACTTTGACAAACTGACAAGGAATCAATCAACAACAGTTCTGAGGAGGGGCATGAGCTCTGTAATGGGGTAGGAGGATCAAATGGGCTTGAAAATCAACCAAACATTTAAGGATATCTGTTTTAGTGTGTCCTTGACAAAACCAATAAAAGAGACATTAGCCATATATAGAAGGCAAAACTCAGCCAGAAATGTTGAGGTTATGGTCAGGATTGTCCCATTTCTCCATCATTCTTAGTGGACTCTGTGAGGCTTATGAACTTGGTATTCAGTATCCAACCACAGGGTCTAATTGTAACTTGTTACCCACAGCCAGTTTTTCCCTATTAAGTATTCACAGTACTTTTTTTTTTCCCCAACTGCTATCTTCTGTTCTTTGTGGCAGCTGCTTTGGGCACTGTCTCTTTGACTCTGCACTTTGCTGTATCTTAACTCATGTCTTATCTCCTGAGCTAAGTGTCCTTCTGCTGCTCCCCACCTTGTTAACAGAACCTGCTGTTCAGTGTCTGAGAATCCTGGATGTTGCCAGTGGGGTTTCTGTCCCATGAGCACAAGGAACTCAGATGCCCCTGTTACAGTTTCTACCAGTGCAGCCTATGGCATGAGGAACTTTCACATCTTCTAAGATGCTGTCTTACCTGCTGTACTATGTGGTTTTCATTATCCAAGACTGGAAGGAAGTACAACAAAATAGAAGTATACTTATATGTCAAGACAATTAAGAAATGTTGGAAGCAAGAGAAATGACACTAGTTTAGCTCCAGAAGTTTTGTCTGCACAGTGACTCAGTTACAATTGGACTGAGAGCTAAGGTGTCAGGGGATCCCTCGAACATTCTCTAATGTTACATATCTTTGTCTGTGTCCTGTTGGGAACAATACCCATCAACTCCCTTCTCCCTCATCCTTTCAGGTCTCAGAAAATATTACTAGGACTTGAACTCTAATCTCAAACATCATCTCATTTGTACTTTTTCTTCTGGAATTATAAATAATTTATGTTCTTCTCTATGTTGTAGATCTCTTGATCATAGAACCCAGAGAATTGCATTGAGCGTAATGTATCCTTACAAGTGAATTTTGCTACATTAAATTAAAGGTGTTCCTAACATCATATTCTTTATACCTGGCATTAGCCAGATGCTGTTTGCTGATAACAGATACTTGAATCATGTATAGCTCTTTTGTTTAGATCTTCCAAGATACAGTCATCATTCTGGGATTAGATGTATCATCTTCATATAGGTAAAACCTAGAGAAAGATAAAAAGAAGATAAAAGAGAAGGCAAGAACAGACCTCAGACAGTGCACAAGCCTTCAGGAACAGTAGCCAAATGCCAAAAACATCTCACAAAGAGGAATTTCTGAGTTCAACTCTTGAGCTCAGAGCTTCTGTCAATTGACCTTGAATGCATGCATGCTTCCCTGTGGTGAGACAGAACATCACAGAGGCTGGAGCCTAGGCAGAATCTCCATAGCTCAAAGTGGACAGAGGGAATGGAAAATGAACAAGGGGAGGAATCAGAATGAAATACATCCCTCAAGAGCATACTTGCAGGGACCCAGTTCCGCAGGTGAGGCGCTATGATGGGTAATCTCAATTACCAACTTGACTATCAAAAATGAACTACAAACCAGAAGTGGAGTCACACCTGTGACCTTGGTCTTGTGGCTGGAAGATACAAGCTTTTATCCAGATCTTGAGGCACACTTTTAAACTAGGCCATACTTTCTGCTGGAGGAATTGAATACATAAGGGCAGTGGAAGAAAGAAGACTTCTTCTTTACCTTCTGGCATTTACCTGTCAGCACTTCTACTGGAGTCTACTTCCTCAGAACTCCAGTTTATACAGAAAACCAGTTGAAACACCCAGCCTCATGGGACTAAAAATCTGCTGGATTCTTGGACTTTATTCACAGCTAGGCTTTGTTGGATAGTTGAATTGCAGCCTATAAGTCATTCCAATAAATTCCATGTATATAGTGATTCATTCCATAAATTCTGTGACTCTAGAGATCCCCAACTAACCCTGATAGGCGTTTTGCCTCAAGCTTCCAACATCGCCCAAAATAGTGTCATCCACTGAGGTCCAAATCTGCATCTCATTCCCAGACCTTGGCTGGAAGAGAATGTGCACACATGTGGAGTCTAGAGGAAAATCCTGGGTCTTCCTGAGCTTCCAGTCTTCCTGAGATAAGAATTCTCTGCGGCCCAGATCTCACCAAACTAAGGAGCCCTGGAACCTCCTTGTCTCAACTTCTTCACACTAGGATTATAAACACACAACACTGTTCTCAGGATCCCATGTAAGTTCTAGAAGTTGAACTTAGTCTCCTTGCCTCTAAGGCAAGCACATTAACCATGGCTCTATCTTTTCTCTACTAGTTTAAGATGCTGAGTTTCCAGTGATCCATATGCCCAGAGCCAGTGTGAGCATTTCACATGGACAGTGGGTTTCCCCAAAATACTTTGTAACAATCATTTCCAGAAAATAGCTCTTCTTCAAACACAAAAAATCAGAGAGACATTATCTTTAGGATGCATACCACATACATGTAGAACATGCTTTAAATCCATAGTAGTCAGCTCAGCTCTGGCCAAGAATTACAGCTTCGGCTTGGCTTACTCCTAGCCTATAGGTGTGAAGCTGATTGCAGTTCCTTCATTGGGCATTTTACAGAAATCCCAGCTGGCCGTGGGGTTCCCTTAGGGATCTCAAGGTGGCTAGTCACCAAGTCAGAACACTGGAGTCTATTTAAATGCTAGTCTTGAAACTATCATCTCTTCAACTTTATTTGTAGGTCCAAGCAAGAGAGCATAGTAAATGTGGTGTGCTGGAGGGCATGTCCACCATGGGATGTTCTTCATTTGAGCACTAGTAGGAAGGATGACTCATGGAGAACAGCAACTCAGCATACAAATATACCGAGGGACAAGTCATTCTTTTCTTTTCTAAGATTTATTTCATATATTCAAGTACAATGTTGCTGTCTTCAGACACACCAGAAGAGCTCATTGGATCCCATTACAGTTGGTTGTGATCCACCATGTGGTTGCTGGGAATTGAGCTCAGGACCTCTGGAAGAGCAGTTTTGCTCTTAACTGCTGAGCCTTCTCTCCATCCCACAATTCACTTCTTATTCTGAAGAAGGAAACTCAGGCATATGAGAATTTAAGGCCTCCCAGAATCTCCAAGAAATCTTTCGCCTGGCTGAAAACATTGCAAGACGTGACTTGAGCTTAAACACCTTGGACAAGTAGCATATGGCATGGGAGAAAGGGATAATCAAACATTATTATTGCAGCATAGAAAAAGCTGAGAAAATGGGAATATTTACACACACAATGCATGAACCTTCAGGAAATTATCTTTCTAATACATTTCCACTACAGCCTTTCCTGCATCTGAAAATTTTACCATAGGATGCCTCTGGAAGTCAAATAAGAAATGGAGCCAGAGGTCCAATGAGCAAGTAATGCCGGGACTTTAGAGTTCTCTTAGCCTTGGGAAAAGAGGGGAGTTATAATTCTGAGAGACACAGTCTAAGCAGTAAGAGGCTTCAAGCTGCTGCTGTTCCTATTCAGCCTGCTGGTTCATACAAACTGTCAAACAGAATCAGCAGAGGACAGGGAAGGGCCCTGACAGATGCCTCTGAGAAGAGCTAATTGGGACTCGGTCACCCAATGGGTGCCTGAGACGCGGAGGAGAAGCTAGCAGTTAACAGAGTAACATGGCATTAGGACTGACTCATGAAAGTCCCTGAAGACAATTGGGTAGCGGCGAACATTCGATATCTGTGGTATTTTTAGTAAAATTATTTTGAGGGTAAAATCAAATGAGGATAAAAACAAAGGAGAGGTGATGGACATCATTTCAACTACATAGGTGAATTGTCTCCTGGAGTTCTTTTTCTCTAAACAAAAAAAAACAAACTGAGAAAAAAAATGCAATCCAGTATCCCCCCATTTTCAGCTTTATTGTATAATTCTTTGCATAGAAGCTTTCAACTAATCTTCCTTTCTTTGAAGAAATATTAGTATCATTAATTCGTAATATTCTGAGACTCTGGCAAGTGGAATTCTCAAAGCTCATAACTAGGACCTGGAGAGAAACACAACCTAATGTCTGTGCGTCAGGTGGCTCTCACTCTCTGTGACGCACTGTTAAGTTGTAAAAATAACCTGGGAGTGCAGTGAAATTTTTAGAAAGCTTGATGCTTCTCTCCCCCCCCCCAAAAAAACATGCAAATACATCTAAATTCTTTGTTTTATTTTTCTAGGAAGTCTGGATATCAATGCTTTAGGAAGAGTCAGAAGTAAACAGTGAATCCAAAAGGGTTTTAAAGAACTATGAAGTAGGTCTACTCCAGAGAAACAATAAAATAATGAAACAAACATGAATGCTCAATGCGGCATTATAATAATTAAATACAAGAATATGAAATGAAAGTCCAGTACTAGGGTAGATTAAAGTATAATGTTTATACTGCATGGCAGAGAGGAGCGTCTTGGATTGTATCTGAGCTTCAGAGGTAGACACTGGTTTCCAGCAAAGGTGTGGGCACTGGCGTGGTTGTGAGCATGGGTGCCAGCGAGGGGGTGGTTTGGATGCGGGTGCAGTACTGGTGCAGGTGTGGGGATGGGCATGGTGTGGGTGTAGGCGTGGGTGTGTTTCTGTCCCCACTTGCATCACTTCCCCAGTGCCTGAGTCCTGACTTGTCAGTGGCCACGTGGTGGCATGAGAGAAGCTTCTCACCAGTTCCTTGCAACCAATTTTTTGTTTGGAAATTAGTAAGGGGAGCTATCTCCACACAGCCAAGAACAAACACATGCATACCACATATGCATGCACATTAGACAAGATCACATGAGCACCATACATACCATACAAACAATAGATTCTCAATGAACAATAGTGACTGTATTGCGTCTTTGGGAGGCTCCTCATTGTTCCATATGTTGTCTTTTGTCTCCATTGGTATCCAGGTCCTGTTCTGAAGCCTTGCGGGTTTACTCCCAGCTGTGGCCTGTCAGTGGCCCCCCTGACAGGGAAGATAATATACCGCTTCTCCTAGGGTCTGTTCTTGAATGCCAGTGCTAGCTCTGCCATCATTCTCTCTCTCTCTTATGTGTTAGCTACTACAAAGCCTTGATTATTTCTCTTTTAAAATAAGTATTTTTTTTCTTTTTCTAAACCAGAACATTCATCTGTCTGTCCTGCAAAGGAAAGTCCTGCTAACATTGGCATTTCATGATGACTCTCTACCTATTGGCATGCTGCCTCCTGGGCTGGCTTCACTTGGAGCCAGTCTTACATGGTGCCTGTTCTCTGGACACTCACAGCACTACACTTTCTGTGAGCACAGGGCTTCTCCCGTGGATTTTCCACAAGGACCCCATTGGTGCTAGATGTAGATTATACAATCTGAGGTTTTCCATAGTGCTCAGAGCATGCTGGGTTTTTCTACAAATCCTTTAAATAAACAAAAAACAAAAACAAACAAACAAACAAACCACTGCCTAGGTATAATATTGTGGAAATGTAAGTGTAGTTACAAAACACAATGTTTGTGATACCTTAAGAGATGACACAGTTGAGCCAAAACGATTTACAGGAAGTTCCACTTAACATCGGTATAAGTGGAAAACAGTGGTTTAAAATGACAGTTGACTTATGAATATTTTTTTATTTATTTTTGAATTAATATGTAGTACGATGAAGTATGATGTTTGATGTGAATTCACTACTAGCACAGTTCATGTGTTTTCTTAGATAATCTTTTGAAAGGATTTATCCCTTGCTGATGTTGAATGGCAATATTCTAATGCTTAAAAATTTTTCTAGAGCAGACAAAAGCCTTCATTCCCTGGCCTTTTAAAGATTACATATTCAAAATAATGCCCCAATGTCACACTTCTCTAAGATATGTCAATTACAGGAGGACAAAAAAATCCATTGCTTTTTGTATAAGATTTGGAGCTCTATAAAGGGGAAAACAAAGACTTTGCTGTTCACACATAATATCACACGGGGTAGTCTAAAAAATGCATCTAAAAGTCCAATTAGTCTATTAATCTTATCCCTATCACAGTCAGAGGAATAGCAGATGGTCCCAGCATTATCTAGAGTTAGGAGCCCCCGGGAAGCTCAAGGTAGGAATTAGTTTTTATTACAGTGAGCTTCAGATAATGACTGACACCTGTAGATGCATTATCTACATCTGTTGACCACTAGATGCGGAGGATGTACACCTGTTACCCAGTGAATGGGCAATGCTGGAACACTTGGCTCCCAGATGGTGGCGTTGCTGCAGAACCTCTAGGAGTTATAGCTGTGATGGAGGAAGTGAGTCCTGGGTGTGGGCCTTGGGATTAAATAAGCCCTCCCCACTTCCTGCCTGCTCTCTGACACCTTGCTGTGGGTAGGCAGAGCCTCCTTTGCTTCTCTGCTACAATGGACTATATAGTCCTTAAACTGTAAGTCATAATAAACCATCCTTTAGTTCTTGTCTAGTGTTTGGTATTTGCAATGCTCAGTTACAGCTGTACCAGGTTTATGTCGTGGACTTGATTTGAGTCTGTGATGTCTTCACAGTATTTGGTAACTGATAATATACACCTGGCAGACGAAATGATTAAGTCCTGGCTTTAAGCATCGTTTCTTAACGATGCACAATCTCTTGGCTTCTGAGTGTTTTCCTTTATTCCTTCTCCATTTTCCACAATCCCTGCCTAAGACCACAGAAACGCAACAACACGGAGGCTTCAGGCAGGAAAACTCTTTCTTCAGTTTTGTAAGCTATTACAAAACACAAGGCTCTTGCTTTTGTATTCATCAACATAAAGCTGCAAGCTAGTCAAGGCAAAGAATAAGACAGGTGATTGAAAATGCTTGTGGTGTTAGAAGATCTTAGTTTAAACCTAGATCCACACACCTGACTAACAGGATGGCTCAGGAAAGGCCTGTGAATGTGCCTGTCACAGGGTTAATATTATTCAGCACAACTCTGGAGAGAGCAAACAGTCACTCATGGCTGGGATGAGGGAAGGACTCCATGGCTCACAGAGAGCTCAGGGCCTCTGGAGGTATCCCTGTCATACGGGGCAGTGACACATGGCATTATTTAGTTGTCTCAGTAGGACCGTTGTGCAGTAGTGACAGTAAAGTGGGTGGACACTTGAGTCTGAGGGACAGTGAGGATCAGAGATGGCAACTCGTCTGTTACAGGGGTTCCCTCCTTGGGGTGTCAGTAGTCAAAGAGGCTCTGTGTGTGTGGCAAGGAATTTGTGGGTAATTTCTGTCCTAGCCACTCAATATTTTTTTATGAGTTTAAAACTTCTCTATATGAATAAATTTAAAACTTAATTTAAAAAAATATTTCCAAAACCTGTTTGTGATGCCCAAGTTAGAAGAAGATCATTTAAAACTATTAGAGAGTGAGAAAATAGTTTGATAATTAGAGGCATTCTAGAAAATTCCTGCTTTATTAGTATTCCCACTATGTAATTGTTTCCACCTGTGTTTTATTACTTAGCTGAATAGAAACAGCAATAAAGAATAAATGTAATTAACATGTGAGCTGGATATGAGCTTATTGGAATATAGGTGGTCCTAAAAAACAAGAGGAGTCATTAATTTCTCTAAGTGTTTTCATTCTTAAAAAATAAGAATTAAAATAATATAAGGAACACATTTCTAGTTTCCCAGGGAATATCAAATATTGCATTAAATAAAATCCTCTTGAAATAAACATAATCCCTGGACCACCAAATAGTTTCGTTTACTTAGTGAAAGGGCACATTAAATGGTATAAATATAAGCAAACACTTTACATTAGGGTGAAATGATCAGGTGATGCTGCGTGATTTAGGAGACTCAAGTCAGGAAGTTTCCTACAGGTAGAAGACAGAGAGAAGGTGAGGGCTCTCTGTGGGCAAATCCATAGCTTTGCTTTAGAAGATGGGAGGAGACTCTAGAAGCTGGGATAGTGGAGGAAACATATTTCTCTGAAGAAAATGGAAGAAGAAATATATAGGTGAACTTGACTGAAGCCTGGGGGTGTGGGGGGAAGAGATTCCAGGCTTCTGAGTCCTACAGGCACGGTAAGTTAGTGCTGCTGCGATCAGTGGCTTTTGCCTGATTCAGCAGGACCCTGAGAGACCAAACTCAGTCTTGAAGGTCAGGAGTGTGAGGTTGACCAAAGATGTGGGGCCTTGTTGGAAAAATGAAAAGATACGGAATTATTTTCAGGCCGAATGACTGAGAATTCCAGAATGAAGACGAAAGACATATTTGAGCAAGTTGCATTTGATGTGGGCCACTGTCCCTATACATATCTCAGAGCTATCAGCAGTGTGCCTCTAACTTACAGCTGAATGGGAAGGCTTCGAAAGTGTCCTATGAAGTGTCATGGCAGCTTTTCACTTGATTCCCTGTTGTTCCTTGAATATAGGAAAATAAGATATTATTGAACTAGGATGTCAAGCAGTTGTGACACTTGATTATAATGATGAAGCAGTTTAAATCCTTGATCTCAAGGAAGACCCAGTGTAGGCATCACACTGCACATCTAGTGTGCAGGCGTATGTGGGATGCATTGATAAAAAATCAATCACATAGGGTCAATAGAAAAATGACAGAATCATTTCCCTCTGTCGCCCAGTCCTGATGACTATTTTATAGTCTGAAAGTTTTTAGCTGTAGCCTGCTAGTAATTTTTCCCATTCAGTATCCCTTTGAGACGGATGTTCTTTCAAATTCTTAGCCTGACAAATTGAGTGTTAAATTGTCTTCATACTATATCCTATATTTACAAGCAGATCCAGGTTATAATAACTTTGCCAAAGATTTTCAGTGGTTGAACAATATTTTAATATTTGTTTTATCAACTTTGCTACCTTCTCATAAAACCTTATAAAATAGTCATAAAGAATTCTTAGAAATATCTGGAATTTCTCTTAGTAGAGAGTATGAAACTGGTTTGAATAAAGTTTGATAAGATATAAGTGTTGACATTTTCAATGTTGTTTAAATTTATTCTTTATCCAGAGAAAATGTAAGAGAAAAGTATAATAGCAATCAGTCTAAATCAAAATATATACACACATTTAAAGGTGGACATGGTATGATGACTTACGCCTGTATTGCCTACCATTAAGATGCTGAGGATGGCCGTAAATCTGGGCTACAGAGTAAGACCATATCTCAAAAACTAGTCTCAGTTTATAGTGACATGTGCATTTGCTATCGTTTGAATAAGCATCTACTCCACATGTTGATGACAAAAATCACTGGATTTCACGATGCTCCATATGTAAACCAGGAGCCAGTGCTGATAGCCAGCATGTACTTCAGATTCACAGAAACAGAACAGTTTGTCCCAAGAACTTGACTTTTCTTACATGATGGTTTTATAAACCCATTCTTGTACCTCATATAACTGCAGTAAGCATTCAGGAAGTTCTGAACTTAGCCATGAGTTCTGATCTTTTAATAAGGAATACCCTTCACAACAATATTTTTCTATGTGAGACTGCTTCCATCAATGTGAGGAGAAGCCCTTTATTCTGTGAAGGCTCCATGCCCAGTTTAGTGAAATGACAGGACAGGTAGGCGGGAGTGGGTGTTTGGAATAGGGGAAGGGAGGATGGGATAGGGGGTTTCTGGAGGGGAAACCAGGAAAGGGGATAACATTAGAAATGTAAATAAATAAAGTATCCAATAAAAAAAGAATAACAACAAACTATATAAAACAAGCACAGCTAATCTTTCTGTAAACCCTTCTCAGGTAGGACCTTATAAACAATTTGGGCAGAGACTTACTTCACTGTTTTGCCTCACCGGATAATTTCATTAGATTGTTTATTTAATGAGGAAAATCTCAGAGAATGGGTTACTCCTCTTTCTTTCTTCAACTAATCTGATAACAATGTAAAAACTTTCAAGCTAGTGAGATGAATGGATCTTAGCTGTAACTTGAAATATCTACATCAGTGATGTTAGATACGTATTCTGATCTTAAAATGTGGATGAAATGGAATAGAATAGCATAAATAAAATAACATTGATCTGGAGTTATTAGTTATCTTATTAAATAATTAAAATGATCCCAGTTGGTAACAGCAGTTACTCAGCTGAAAGATTTATGGGTTCCCTAATTCCCTTCAAATTTGGAAGTTCATCCCATCAACTGAATAAATAACACCAATTACTCACTTGGTGCTAGACACTGGTTTATTAAAGAGCACAGCATTGCATGCCCCAGCCCTCACCAAGCTTAACTTCTAGATAGGAGACAGACAACAGAGAAGTAAATGACTGATGTCATCAATATACAGCATGTCAGATACTGATGAGATTATATAGTGACTCTGGAAGAATGATCTCAGAACAGTAATTTCAAATCAGTACAACGGAAGTGTTTTCACTAAAATGATACTTTATGTGAAAAATGTAGATTCACATCACCAAAAAGCATGCAACCAAGTTGTAGTAAAGCATCTATTCCATTAGAAAAATAACCAGTGCCTCTGAAGTGTGAGCCCTGGGCACTTGAGGAGAGCAAAGGTATTTCATCTGTCTGTGTCATGTGGGGAGCAGGATGGGGGCTTCTCCCTATGAAGGCCTAGGTTGTGACTGGACAGGAGGTTTAGAAAGTGTTAAACAGTTCATTTCTGCATCTTAAGTGTCGTCTATGTGAGTTATTTTATTGCTAATCATAAACAAATAAGCATTTGGAATCCATGAATCCTGAGCACTGGTGTGAGTGGGTCATGTAGTTACTTATTCCAGCGTACTGGGCTGAGGCACAAGCCCCAACTTTCTCCCACTGAACAGTTGTGGAAGTGTTTTAATTTGTCTTCCGCTAGCCTCTAATTTGTCAGTGAACCTTTAACTGACATTTGCTAAAGTTCACTAAATTTGGAAGCACTTCTCCAGGATTGAGAAGCTTCAGGCATAATTTTGTTAAGAAGAGTGGGGAAAGGGAGCTATCTGGATTTGTCCATTCAGTGGAGAGCTGGCCTCATACAGCGCCTTGCAGGAGGCAAAGCTGTATTTGCATAAGGGTTACCATTGGAGAATTTATACTTCATTAACCTGTTGAATCTTGGAAAAGGTCAGAGGCAGAAATAATATTAAAAACCATAAAGGACTCAGTGAAGATAATATGTTTAATTCCTAAATTATGAAATTATATAGTAAGTTCAGGCCTGAAGCAAGATAGCGTAGCATAGATGAGACCAATTTAAAACCAGGATGAAAATTACTTGAGGCAGTATATGTATGATCAACTTAGTATACAATACAATAAACTGTTAATTAAGCTTTTAAAAATAAATCTATGGTTATATTGAACACAGTGTACTGACAGACACACCTTGATGGCTTTCAGGAAACAGTCTTCTAAGATGATATGAAGATGTGAATGTGACTCAAGTGCCTGTTACATCCATCACCTTCCTAAGATAGATGAAAATTGTACAGTTCATATCCCCTCTCATTAATGAGCTTTGAATATTCAAGACAATCTAACTCTTTGCCACTTCTTACTAATTCCCTCATTTGTTTGACTGAGGGAAGTAAGGTTAATGGTTTTTCTTATGCTAGGTCTTTTAAATTTATTTTTATGTCCACTCTGCTCCCTTCTTCATCTGCTATAACTTTAGGATTCATGCTAATTTCTCTCTTATTTGCATTTGATAAAGTTTTTAAAAATCTAAAATCTTTACAAGATCGACAGATCTTCTAAGCCTTCTAACGTTCTTGGCTTTGCATCACTCTCCCTGTGGGCTGTAAGATTAGTCAGTGTTCTGAAGAGATCTGAGGTCTAGACAGATGTGTACCCCTCCCATCATCTGACATATGTTGTCAATTATTCTACCCAAGTCTGTTTGAGCTTCAGAAACTGACAGCCAGTGTCTACTCTGTCTTATATGCTTTGTGGGTGCATCAACACGGTGTGTTCAAACAGAAAATAAAAAAAGGAGAAAGAAATCAAAGAAGTTAATGCTCCTTTTATTTCTCCAGTCTGCTTCCAAGCAATAGACTTCTTTATCTTTACCTCAGAAGTTGAGGTAACACTTTAATTAAGCTTCATTTGTAAACTTGGAAAGTTGATGCATTGGAGATGAACTTATATAAACCAACACAGAGCTACAGAAGCATCCAGGGAAGCATCCCATCTATATAGAACTACACGGAACCCTTGGCATTTCATTAAAAATATATGAGTTCCTGTCAAGGTTTATTTAAATTTTACCTTATTCAGAAAGCTAAATTAAAATCAGCTGTGGCTTAGAGAAGTATTAAAAAAGGGAAAAGATGCAAAGATTTCAGATTAAAGGAAGGTTATACAGAAACAACAAGAAATGAACACATTAAAAACACTTGGATTTGTACTGTTTGCTTTACAGATTTGAAGGTATTGAGGATATTTCTAATATATGCTAAACCAACGTGTGTGTCATATATGTTATAAGGATCACTGGGACAGAGATATCTGGAGAAAGAAAGCAAAATATGAGGGGCCCTAGGTGCTGGAGAAGGAGCTGGGTCATGAATGGATATGGGGCAGAAGGAATATGGGTGGAAATGTACCACACCAGACACATGTGCAATGGAAATACAAGAGAATGCAACCAATCAGTGCAGCTAACATGAGCTCTCATCAAAGTAGAGCTATCTCATTAAAGTCTCTAAACATTTTCATTTAGAAAAACACAGAGGGTAGAAATGTCACTTCTAATATCTAGTAATATATTTAAAATGTTCCCACCGTAATTTTTACTGACCTCCAGGGATAGCTTCATATCTACCATGAGTTCTTCCTCACCATCTCTGCATTGATTCTTTTCTCTTTACATCTGTGAGTTCAGCTGTTACGAATACTGCATGATGAAATAAGATTGTGTGGGAATTTTATTCTGCCTGGCTTGTTTCCCTTAGCTCAAGGCTCTTAAATTTCACCTGTTATTTTCAAATGACTCAAGTTCCTTATGTACATGTGTGTAGTGCCTGTGGAGACAAAAAGAGGATATTAGGTTATCTGGAGCCAACACATGGGTCCTGGGAACTGAACCCTGATCCTATGGAAGAGCAGTCACTGTTCTTAACCATTGAGCATATCTCCAGACCTATGAACTATATTTTCTTCAATGTTTCTTAGGAAATATAGATATGGTTGTAGATAGAGACACAAAATGTGTGTGTGTGTGTGTGTGTGTGTGTGTGTGTGTGTACATAAGTATATGTATGTATCCAGAGTAGACTAGCTGATAATACTTGATCACTCAGAGACAGTATGAGGGCTAGTTCCATGTTAGAGCCATGTCTGGATACAAATGTGTTTCAACTGGGGCTTTGGTGAGTGAGGCCTTGTATGTGATCAGGAATGAGATAGGAGAGAGAACTGGCCAGGAAGACTATGTCCAGAATGTAGAGAAGGGTATACTTGTTGTGCTATGCAAAAAGAGCTGGTACCTAACCTATTGCACCAACAAATACACATTGAACCACAGTGTATCTTGGGTACTGCTTCACACTCCAGAACTTTCTGAGTGCTGCTGGCCAAAAGTTCTCTGAAACTAAATGGCCCAGGTGCTTTAGAGGCATGAAGTCTGTACTCATTCTCCTTCTGACATCTTTATGAAATCCTGCTAATTTTAGTCTGTATATTTACTAAGCATTAGAATCAAGAGTTTTCCTTTACCTACGGGATGTCTTCCATGGATCAAAACATGGTTCACCCGTAACTGTTTCTGAATGTGACTGAGCTTTTTAATTAGAACTTACCCTGCTGGGTTCTAATAGAATAGCTGGAGACAACTGTTATTGTCCCCCTCCCCCCATTCCCTTTATAGGGGTTGATTTCTTAGTGCTAGATTTTACAGAGATGTTCTGACAAATTGTAATTACTTCATAACAGCCATGAAGTAAGTTTAACATGAGGAATTATGGGAAGCACATGATAGGTGAAGGACCCAGGAAATAGGTATTTGAGAAGAAAAAAAAAGGATTTATTTTTGATTGGAACATTTCCCTGATATTTAACACATACCAGGATTGCTTTCATTACATATTATTGCAGTTCTGTTTCTTTCTCTCCTCTCTCTCTCTCTCTCTCTCTCTCTCTCTCTCTCTCTCTCTCTCTCTCTGTGTGTGTGTGTGTGTGATATCTCCTCTCCCCTTGTTCTAAGCAGAATCTCTCTTTTCATTTATGCCACATTGCAGCAAACTCCAGTCTAGTTGGCCCACCAGCCTTCCCACCTCATAAGAGTGGTGAGACTGCAGATGTCTGCCAATCTTTTATGGATTTATGTGGTTGCTAGAGATTGGATTCAGGTTGTCACTCTTGCCTGCATGTGCTTTACACCTCCCTGGCCATCTTACTAGGCCAGGAATATCGGTAAGACATTTCTTTCCTTCTCAGACTGTTTGTGTTATGTCCGCCCATGTAGCTGCTGCATCAGCCTACCAGATCCAAACAGATGCTCTTCATTGGTTTCTCAGGCCTGGTGTATCTTTCTGTAATGCATAGAGGAGGAATGAGGAGGCAAACAAATGTGTGTGTAAACATTCAGGACACAAGCCCTCTGCTTGCCTTTGGGGCTTCTATGGCCAACAGTACACTGTGCATCATGTTTTTAGTTTATTAACCCACTGTTCCTAGAGACTCTTCTTCAAGCCCTGCATGGCATCGTCCACCCAACTTATTTTAAAATAAAAGTTGTATTTTTAAGTTTAGCTATAAGACGGTAGGTTTCCATATGGCTTTTCATTTTTTTTTTTTAATTTCAGAAACATTTGTCCTGGATTTTGAAAGCAGCCCATTTAAGTACAGTGTTAAATCAGATAGTCTTCTACCTCTATTGTAAATGGTCCCTTAAGAATTTAATCTTTCAGCAATTATGTTTCTTATCTCTATCTAGGTAACATTTTTCATACTTCTAGCTTAATGATAGTTAGTCTCTCTCAAGTATGTTTGTATGTGTGTGAATGTGTATGTATGTGTTTGTGTGTGTGTGTGTGGCATAGTAGGAAGCAAACAGAAGTGTAAGGTAAGTGTAAATATGAATGATGAAACTCATTCAACAAAGGCTTCACGGTCAACTTTCCATCATGTGCTGTTTGCTGCAGATCTCAAGATTTGAATATGGGCCTCAACCTCTACCGTACATAGGCTTCATCTGCTAAGTTACTGTGTTCTTCCAGTACTGTAATCAAAACATAATTTTGTGACTGCCCAAGACAGTTGCTTGCCCTCACCTGCTATGGTAAAAGACATACTCTGAATGATGAGCATCTGGTTACAGTCAGGACAGGAATGTGATAGGCATCACAACTCTTGAGAATTCTCATACTGGTCTTCTAACCCTTCCCCAAAGATAAACGAAGTTTCATTAAACATTATAATTTGGTTTTATTTCACAACTGTCAAAATTGAAAGCAATGTAAATCCATGTCTCTTAAACACTCCCTGTCACCTTCTAGGGAAACAACAGCCTCCCATCTTATCAAGAAGATGTGTCTTTCTCCAGCCATAATGACGTTCACTAATAATTTTCTCACTAAGTATGACAAGCTGCTAAAACACTTAGGTGTTCATTACTGCAATAACCTGCTAATGTTATCTTCAGGAGAGCAGAAACACTTTTAAACCACTTTGTTCTGTTCTTAGGAACTTGCTTTTTAATATAATTTTATGTTATAGGTATATATGTGTAAATATTAGTTATCAAGTGAAGCATTGCCTGATGCTTGTAGTCACTGCTTCCTGTGCAAGATTATATAATAACGTTTGATGGGGTTCCAACCCGAATCTTTAGTCAAGACACTGTCTAAAGGGCTCAACCTGTCCCCTCATTTCTGGGATGCCCTGTACTCTGTGGCTTTATAACTGTGATTCTGTCCCTAGTCACACAGGGTGCCATTGGTTTGCTGAGCACAGCAGTTTATCCTATCAGCTCTTGCTTGGTTTTTGGGACACTGTAGAATGCCTTTCTGTTTCTCTGATTTTCATTATGTTCCTGATATACAGTTGACTTGAGCTAAATTAAATTACCTAAGCCTGGTTGGGGTGGCTGATGTCTCCATAATTTCTGATAGTACCATTGAGTCAAATTTATAATATATAAACCTAGTTAAATGAAAACTTAAGGAGAATATAAGACAGTTGTTGTCTACCTTCCTAATTCTGCAACCCTTAATGCAGTTCCTCAGGTTGTGGTCACACCAACCATAAAATTATTTTTCTTGCTATTTAGTAAGTGTAATTTTGCTATTATTATGAAATCTAATGTAAATATGTGCTCCAGGGCTGCTGTGAAAGGGTTGTTCAGTCGCCACTGGTTGAGAACTGCTGGTATGAGGGGAGTACAGAGAAGTGTTTCATCTGAAATGCTGATTTTTGTGGTATTTGTTCTTTGAATAGGTGAATGTGTTTCATGTTATAAGGGTGTTGAGGCACCTGTCTTCTGTCTTCTAGATGCCTCTTTACATCAAGTCATGCCAATCAAAACCGTTTCAAGATGTTTCCAAAATCTCCCTGGGGCAATACCAGTCAAGTTTAGGTGCACTTGTCTAATTACCCTTTGTAACTTGTTTAAGCTCCCAGACTGGGTGTTCGGTACAAGCTTCCAAAAAGTGAAATGGAGAGAGTCCTCTGAGTACCAGGTTGAGGATCAATAGAGGGTCACTCTACTGTGAGGGGCACAGCCTTCCTAGGCATCCTTGGCCATAGTTCCTGGCTGGCCCAGGCCCTGGAGTTTCTAAAGCATAGCTCAGAGCAAAAGTCTGCAACTCTGAAGGTGGAACTAAACACCTGACACGCTGCTATTCCTGGACACACCATGCATGGGACTGAAGCACCTGTAATGCTACCCTCAGGAGACACACTGAGGCTCACCACCGCCCCCACGGGGAAACAGAAGCACCTTAGCACTGCCATCCCTGGACGCGGTGAGGCAGCCCCTATGTGGGACTGAAGCACCCGCAGACTAATCTCACTGGATACAGTGAGCCTCACCAGGGCTCCCAAATGGATTTGTAATCGCCTTTCCATAGTAAAAGAACCAGTGAAATTCGCCCTCCCCAGTGTTTTCAGTCATTCTGCCTTGATAGAACTGCTGTATATCATTGGAAATTGTATTACTTCAACGTTTAAAATTCAGACTTTAATAGTTAGATTTTCTACCTCGTGTCTGAGGTCTGAGTGCTATTGAAGTAAGCATCTTTATTTAAAAACACTTTAACCAGTGTCCTATACACATCCAACCTAACATTGTAAATGCTTCACAGTTGCACACTGGATTTGTATTGAAAATGCAAACTAATAAAACTTCAGAGATAGTTATAGTTTTAGACACTTTACAGTTTAATTTGCCTTCCGACCTTTGCACCTCAGGGAAATTAAAGGTGTTTTGATGTAATAGTCTATTGAGAAGAGTCCTCATCACCAAATGGCCTGATCTTTTTGTGTTATTATTGTCTACACACGGACACCTGCTCCTTCTGTGAAGGTAGCAGGTGTGAGAGTTGGAACCGGGAATGAAATCGTGATTCCTTCACACCCACTGCTACTGTGCGAACAGCTCAGCCAGTGTCCGAGAGCCCCACTTGTCTTTCAGAGGAGAAATGTAGCTTGCAGCAACTTGGATACTCGTTCAAAAAGCCACCACAAACATGAAGATATGTTGTCAAAATAAAAAATATGAATAATTAAAAAAACAATTCAAATATAGTTCAAGTTCTTTATGCTAGACTTGAGATATTGATGCATGTCTAATATTCCTGAGATGTAACGGGTCTATATATTTAATATATCTATTTTAATTCTAAAACTAAATTCAGAAATAGAAGCTCCAAATCCAGGTAAGGCTTATTTCTTCATGTATTCCTTTCAGATATCCATTTAACTTTGGCCCTAAATCATGCCTCACCAAAATAATCTAAAGTTCTTTAAAATAAATATGACAGGAAATAAATTATATTTAAATAATCAGAATTACATGCACTCATAGATTATAAGATTATATTAAAAATATAAGAATTATATTCAAATAAAGTGTCAGGGATAGAATATTAAAAAGTACAGCCTTTGAATTCTTACATTGTACCTTAACTTGTGGACACCAAGTATCTAGGTTTCAGAGAACAGGTTTGTGTCTCTGCCAGGCTATTGCTCAGTCACAGCCAGCAGTTGTCTTCCTTGTTGAAGTTCTGTGGTACGGAATACACTTGACCCCTGGAGTTGTCCTTGAAGTGGATGGGAAACTTTTGTGTTGTGCAGAATCCAGTTACCTGTGTACTTACAGAGGTGAAGCCAACATCACTACCATGCTCCATGTACCTGCTCTACCTCAGCGAGATGCTCAAAGTGTTTGCTTCATCAACCAAGACTGACCTGTGTTTTCTTAGAGCTGGAGTTCTTCTATTTCATATGAAGGATGAAACTAAAAACCAGAAATAGGATGTATACAGACTTCAGGATCTTAAGGTCTCTGAATCTTTGCCAGAAATATGAAGTTAGAGTTGAGCCTACAACTCAATAGATTTTATACCAACTACTGAAACTGCAGGGCAATGTCTGTCTGCAAGAGCACAAGAGGTGATTGTGTTTAACCTTTAGGAGCTGTTTGGCAACCATTGGGCTCTGTTTAAATTACACAGCAGGTTCTCTCCACCTACACACACATCTGATAGTTTTCAGCCCTATGAGCACCTTACACCTTACATTTTACTGAAGGTTTGTTTTATCCTGTTGGGTTAGATTTCCCTAGGACTCATCTACAAAAGTTGAATTGTTAGACACTTCAAGCCACTAAGTGTACTTAAAAGTAAATAGTATTTTCATTGGGACAGTCATTGTCGCATGTTCCACAGTCAAAGTGTCCACTGTGAGACAGTCATCTGAGAGCACTTATTACTCTTCTGCTGCACATTGTCAAACAGTGTCTCAATGTATTGTACAAATAGTTTCCCAATGTGGAATGTGATTGCATGGATACTGTACAGTCTTCCTTTTTCGTTTTGTGTTTTTGTTTTAGAGATTTCTCTCTTACAGTTGTGAATGACTTATTTGATGCTGTACCCCAGAACTTCAGTAGCAAATGTATTATCACAGTAAGGGCTGAAGGAACATGATGGTGAGAGTCATCCAGTAGATCAAGCATACACAGGCTGGATCACTGGTACATATCATGTGCACAACCAAGAGCTATCCCCAGAACCAGCACCTGCAACTGCATCACAGCCCAGTGGCTGCTGTCTGACCATGTACTGAAATAGCTGGACAGAAGTACCACTAGATCTCAGAGCCACAGGAATATATGAGCATCCAACAATTATACTCTTTCTTGTCATGCACCATCGAAGAAGCTTCATGTATTACCAATGTTGAAGAATATAATCTTCATTAAAATTCCCTTAGCATGTCTGTTGGTATACAGTCAACACTGCAGTCTCCGTAAGTCCCTAGTTTCCACTAAGAACAGCAGGCCAGTCCCTCAGATGGTGTAGGATGCTTGCATTGTACTGGTTTCTCAAATGTACTACTGCAGTAATATTCTAGAATTACTAATCACTTCCATTGTCTAATTTCAGCATAATTTCCATATGTTGACCCTCATGTGGCTTTGAGGAGCCTTCATCTCTGTTCACAGAACTAAGATGATCAGATAGTGTAAATAGAGAGATCTGTTCAACAAATTACACTTGATATTGGCTTCTAGGTGACTGCTCCCTAGACTCTCAGGACCTTGTACATGTGCAGCTTTGTTCTTAAGTGTATGCCAGTGTTAACTGTCTTCAAACAGAATTTCATATTCTGTATGTCAGTGTTAATGAGCCACAGTCCCCACCACTCATGGATTTGTGGCAAGCAGTCTCTCTTGCCCAGACACTACAATCTCCTTGTCAATGTCTTCATCATGAGAGCCCAGCTGACAAGCACATGTCATTAGTTTAGCCCAAATTCAAGGAACTATCTCTGCATACGAAGATGGCACTGTGGAAACATCCACCAGCCATAAGTGTGAGGGCTGCATAGAAAGAGAGGTGTTAGGCTCAGCTCTCTTCTCTGCCACGCAAATCTATGTATGTGCAGCAGGAGAAACGTACCCCAGAGTCTAGAGCTCATGATCTCAGTCAGTGAATGTGTTAACAAAGCATAAGGCTCATGAACTGAACGTGGTGAACACCAAACATCCTTCATGAGAAGCTAATCTTGGTCCAGGAAGTTGGCTCAGTGCAGTGGGCAAAGTGCTCTCCATGCCACCCTAACAACCTGAATTCAAATCCCCGATTCTCACTTAAACTTCTAATCCAGCACTCCTGGGTGAGATGGGAGGCAGAGATATTAAAGTTCACAGAGACATAAGGCAGACTTCCAGGAATAGACAGCAGGGCAATAGAGACAGAGATTCCTTTTAACAAGAAGAAAGAATGGCAACTCCTGAAAGTTGCTCTTTGACCTACTTACTCACGAGCGTGCGTGCTCACGCAAGCACACACACACACACTTTGACCATGGTGTATATAAATCAAACATCTTTTGTGGAAGCCACTATCATTCCTCACTGCAGTATTAAAACAAATACACATCTAAACACTTTATTGTTTGGAGTTTATAAAACAACTAAGAGGTAAAACATTTTACAAGAACTGATGTTTAGAGAATGTTTCATTATAAATCTTTTTTAAATGCCCAATGAATGAAATATGTTCAGAATAAAAAGAGAAAATATTTCAATGACGTTTACTTAACAACTGTGAGATTTTTATCCTCTTACGCACTGTATTCCATGGATGCTGCTAACAGATTTGTACTGGTTCATATTGGGGCATAACTTAAAAACCAAAGATAGAGTTGTTACTGAATTCTGCAGTTCTTGGTTAACAATAATACTATGGGGTTCGGACAACGTGCCCCGTACATCTCCGTGGTACACAGCGATGTCCAGAAAAGCCAACTTCACCTGGGGAACAAATGACATTCTGCTAATAGCAAAGTCCATTTGAAACACAAAACATCACATTCAGTAGAAAATGAGATGAAGATTGTATTGCTTTCAATAAATAAATAAACAATCAAGATGTGGTCTTTGTCTTGCTTCAAACATGCTAGGCAATTCCTTTATTGTGCCACAGAGCTAAGTGGCTTCCTTGGTTCCAAAGGCCCTAAATAGCCTAAGGCTGAAAAGTGTTTTAATGCTAATGGGAATTTTATGACAGGAATTTGATTGTTCATGGTATAACACAGCATAAAAGCTGTGGTGGATCTTGTCTGTGAAGTCCTTTTAAACCCTGTACTAGTATGAGCATCTCCCATGTTGTACAACCTCAGAGAATATATATATAATGACTTAGTCAGGTTGTAGGTATTGTTTTATGTGTGAATTTTGTTCCCTTGAAGGGACTCAAAGTTCTCCTAAGCCTTTTCCCATCCCCTAATGCTCTTAGTGCAGTGTGTTGATTAAGTTGTCTCCCCTTGTTATGAGAAGAACATAGAAATGAAGGAGCACTGTTAAAACCTCACTGCATGCAAACTTCTAACAGCTACAGGTAAAGATTACGGTGCTGTCCATCTCACATAGCCAAGATGCTGAAATCAAACATACAATATTGAATATTCTTTGTCCAAGTCCTTTGAGGTCAGAAGAGTCCTTGTTTTCAGGGGTTTTCTGCTCATCTCTACTTATCTACACAGACATTTTAATCTGAATGCCTCATTGGATGTCAAACCCCACATGTTTTTGAAGCTTTTGTATATGTTGAATATTCAGGGTAGGGATATTTACCCTATGGTTGAAACACCTTTGTAAAGTGATGCTAATGAAATCCCTGCCTCCCATTAGAATTTTTCTGGGGATGAGAGAAGATAGGGTTCTTTTTAGTTCTCCATCATTGAATAATCAAATGACCAGAGTGCAGAAGACTTGGTCTGTGAGCTGGAGATATACTGGAATCAACTTCCATGTCCTGCCAGAGCTTCTGTGCATTCTCCTAGTTCCTCAGTGGATCAAATATGGTAGTTTAGTGTCAGTACTTTTCCTCATGGGTTCTCCGACTCTCTGTCAAGTTAATGTTTGAGGATCCTTGGTTAGTTCTTCTCATTTGGGCTTGTTCTCCTGTTAGACAACACTGTTATAAAGATGTTATAAGTGATAAAGATGGCCACTTTATTACTTCTTTCCCTGTGTGTGAAAAGCTTTCTATTTTCCTTCCCAGCTATATAGGGAATGCATGGGTTGCAGTAGACATAGGATTTTGCAAAGTCTATGTTCTTGTATTTGATGTTCTGTTCTTACTGTACAGAGTATATCTGAGCCAGGTATGAAATCTTACGTTGAGCTAAGCCAATATATTTAAAGTATTTAACAGAATAGAGAGAAACGTGGTATTTTGAATTTATACCCCAAATTAGTGACAATACTCCAATTTCATAAAAACTACCACATAGTTAATATTTCATTTTTAAAAGAACCCAAGTCGCAATAAAATTACTAGCTATAAAGAGACACCATCCTTGCCAAAATGTTAATTATTTCAAAATGGAAATTGGAATTATTTTAGGATAATTGACTGAGCCACTAGGTGATGTGCTTTGGTTCCTCCTGACATTTCTTCCCTTAAATGGTGACTTGGGGATTTCGTGAGGGCTGCTGTCTGTTGCCAAAGCTGATAGCTTGTCTCCCAGTGTCCTTTAATGGCTCACATTTGAAGTGAGCACTTTCATGCCTAAGAGGTGCTCTCAGAGCCATGACACTGAGGAGTCACTGTGGCTTTAGCAGTGACTGAAAGGTTAGAACAATTAGAAAGTTCTCATGGCATAATTGAGAGGTGTGATTTTTCTGGAACATCCTGAAACTTTTAAACAGTCTCAGCAAAGGTGAAATAATATTTATAGAAAGACGAATTGTGGCTGGTGGGTGCTCAGTCAGAATAGTGTTTATGAAGGGTGACTTTAGGCCCCAGCACCAGACGAGAAGCCAGAGGTAGTGATCAGCACCATTGGTAACCCAAGAACCAGGGTAGAGACAGGAGGATCTCTGGAGCCATACCACACTGTTTAACTGAATCAGTAAACTCCAGGGTTGGTGACAGACCCTGGCTAGTGACTGAGGAAGGCATGCATTGTGTGCCTCTGGGCTTCATGTGCACCAGCAGACATGGAAACATGCACACACATGCACATGAACAAACAACACATGAAAATCTATACATACACATGAAATTGCCTATCTACACATGAAAATCTATACACACATGCACACATGAAAATCTACAACATGTGTGACATCACACATGAACATGAAATACACTCAAAATACAAACACAAAGACATTTAAAACCCAAAACTGGCTTGAGAATTAGTATTTTTTTTATCATGGGGTTTTATTTACCCCAATGGATACTTAGCCTTGCTTGTGATATAGCTTATATTTCTCACCATGAACAAATAATAGCAAACTCATAGTTTTTCCTCTTCAAGAGGCTACATTTGAATCTTTCCTGTTCCAACATGGTCTGCGACATTCATCTCAAGGTTAATTTATTAATGCATTAATGTACTCAATGACCTGGAGACACCTGCTAACTGTTAAAGCAGCAGGGCTCGTATCTTCCCTGTGGAGAATTGTTATCCTAAAGGTCCTTTCAGGATGTGACTCCAATGTTACTGCAAGTGTCCGTTGTCACTTTGAAAGTTCAGATTCTGAATATGGTCAATTTTTCTTCTCATAAAATGTATCAATGTTACTTTTATGTTCCAACTAACTGCAAATTTATTTTTAGTTTTGATGTTTTAATGTGCGTTGAACATTCCTGCAATTATTCTCATATAGGAGATTTTATCTATATGATAAAAGATTTTACGTTATATAGCTGTTATCTACTTAAGCTCTATTGTAGGTGGAACGCTGGCTATGTGGTTAAGAGAGTACTTGCCAGTCTTAGAGAAGACCCAAGTTCTGTTCTTAGCACACATATGAAGCTCACAATCTCCTGCATCACTAGGTCTCGGAGGATCTGGCACTCCCTTGTGGCCTCTCTGAACACTGTATATGCATTGTGTTTATGCAGAAAGCAGGCACACATGCACATACATATACATACATACATACTGTAAGCATACGAATAATTTTTAGAGAATTATTTTGTAAACCTTCTAAAATGTCAGTATCCCATGTGATCTGAGGGAAATACATCTTCCTGAGTTAAGCTAATGCTGGAAGACTCCGGGGAAATAAGGACAGCTTCAGGAGGCCTGTGAATATCCCAGAACCCAGAGAGTATATTCTAGGAGGCAAAATATAGGAATTTAATATTGGAGTGGCTGGAAAATTCAACTGAAGCAAAGACCAAAGGAGTATACTTTATCCCTTAAAATGTTTATGCCTGTGTCTGATCCTTCTTCCTAGCCAGTGCATCAAAGCCACCAGCATGTTTGCTTGCCATCTCTTGCCAAAATTATAAACATCATGAATATCCCTACACAGCCTCCTCTTATCCGTCACCCACCCACCTTGGCATGGCCTCTAAGCATAGAACAAGGAAGAGCACATCTTGGTTTTCTGTCACCACACAGTCACTTTCAGATGCTGAAAATTTACAAGATGACATCTACTCTAATATTAAAGAAACTTATTTATCATTTAACCACATTTTCTTTACCATCGCAGATTGATGAACAGCTGTCAATCACTTGCATATTTGACCTGTGGTAAAATTATGCTGTGATTTCTCCCAGGTACTTTCCTGCTGTAGCTTTCCTCATGCTCTTCCCCTCACCCTGTTGTCGTTCCTTGGCTGTCTTTTAGTAGCTATTATCTATGTAAGCTCTACACTAGGCCAAATTTTTCCCTTGCCTGAAATTACTATTGGAAACCCAAAGCATAACCACATGCATGAGAGCGCTCCAGACATGACTCGTGCCTCACACACCAGGTTCACACTCACTGTCCTTTCTGTTCTTCATCTCCATTTTCATAGGTTTAATATTGTTTGAAATCTTCAATCAAATCAAAACATCATTTTGAATGTATATAAACATGAATAATAGAAACTGATTTTATAATTACAATTTTTTTTATTAAATGTGTTCTTTGACAGTTCCATAGATGTGTGTGATATATTCTCATTACTCTCACCCTCTCTGTCTCTCCCCTCCTGGAAAGTCCTGTCCTTCCTACAGTTACTTTCCTTCATCAGTATCTTTTTGCTGTTTTCGACCCACTTAGTTTAATCTGGGCTATCTGTGTGACCACTGGCTGGGAACTGTTTGTTGGAATCTGGTGAGTTCACTGTGGGCACATAACTGAGATCAATTGCTCTTTTCCCAGAATCCATCAAGAACCAGTATCTAGCAGAGAAGAGGAAAATCATGTGAGTCTCTCCTAAAACCATGATTGGCTATTGACGGGTCCAGTCTCCTGCAGGGCATCACAGGCACCCTCAGCAGCTGTGGGATCTTGTTTGCAATATCTGTGGGACCCTAGTGAACACACCTCTTCATTCTCAAGGCTCTTAGATTCTTTCTTTGTCTCTTCCGTGATGTTCCCTGGGCCTTAGATGGTGTAGTTTAAATGCCTTCTCTAGGGCTAAGCACTCAACCATAACTTACTCTCAGAACTTGATTCTTCTGAGATAACATTATGTATCATGAAATAGGTTCAAAATAGTGTCATATGCATTCTCAGAAATGTGTGTCTCTCTCCTTTACTTCCTGACACTGTGTGTTTCACTTTGTCTGTAATTTTCACCAGTTTGTCCGCTGAACAAACCTTTGAGGGATCTGTTGGTGTCATTCACTGGCTGTGCAGAGTCTGTGATACTGTCTTACTTTTTGCAGGTTCACTTTCCCCTTCAGCCTTTATGAGTAGATACTGCTGAGTGCTTGAGTTGGGCACTAACTTCATATGCATCCTTTTCTTCTTTCTTAAGATATTTGTTCAAAACCATAGCTCTGTTTTCCAGGATGTAAATAATAGCCAAATATATCCCAGATGTCACTATTCCAAACTTCAAGACTTTTAAATAAACACTTTATTCTGATGCCTGTGTTAGGCATTCATTAAGCTTCTAGTTACCTCTCTTGGTTTCATTTATTAATCTCCAAATAATTTTATTAATATCTTCACATTTCTTTCAGCTCATTTTTTCAATTCTTAAGTTTGCCTTCTCTGATAGTTCCTTCAGCTCTGCATGGTTAATGGGAAATCTCAACCAAGTTTCACCTCTTATTATAAATTCTTTTAAAAAGAAGTGATTAATGGCTCTTCCTTCCAAGTCAATGTGTGTCAGGGGCAAATTCATAGTGCTCTTGTAGCTTAAAAGCCTCTGGCTCCTGACAGCTGTCAGGGTCAGTGGTGACTCAGATGAATACTACAGAGCAACAAAGGAGAGGCAGAGGAAGTCAGGAAGTTTGTCAGTTGAAGACACTCAACCTGGAACATTAATGCCCACAAAAAAATGAACTGCTGCTCGGTAAATCTGAGGACATTCTGAGCAGTGCTGTGTAAAGAGGATCACACAGAGAGATACTCGGGGGTCTTTGGAGAGTAGCACTGACACACAGACCATGGGCTGGTCTCAGAGTGATTGATTATCTGAGGGCTAAATTATCAATTTGTTAGCTTGAGATAGTTGACTCCTGTTTCCCCCAGAAGTTTGTATGTAAAAATATATTATTTCTTTATATTTATTTTAAATTTAAATAGTTCTCAGGTGACTGTTCTTTATTAAGAAATCAGTTGTATAAATGGCAATTTTGAAAAATTCAGATTTTATTGCACAAAGATGCAATTCACATAATTCACACAAACACACTCATGAGTGCATACACATGCACACACATAAAAATACACATACACACATGTACTTACATGCACATACACAAATATACAGGTGCACATACATGCACTAATACACATTTATATGCATACACACAAGTGAACACCTGTGTGCAGACCACATGTACACACACATGAAAATGCATACCTCCACATGCACTCTCTCTCTCCCTCCGTTCTTCCCTTCATCCCTCTCTCTCATGTACATGATCACACACCAGCATAGAAATGCTTCCTCACAATATAAGCAAGTGCATCAGTACAGCTCCAATCACTGTACATTCACTAAGGTGGAGCACCGATTCTCTCTAAATTTAAAAGTGATTGTACATCATGATACAGTAAGAATTCAACTTTCTCCTGCACCACTTTTCTCAAACATGTCCTTCAACTCTCCAGCTTAAACTGAATTATCTCAATTCAAAAAAAAAGTACATAGGTCATAAGAGATGAAAATCTTATCATTGGAGTAGAAAGTGAAATTAGGTGTGTGATGCCCTATTTAAATATGGAAAAGTGCTTGGAATTAGGATTAAATTCCTCCCCCAAATGGGCTGCTAATCACCAAGAGAAGTAATACTATTTTTATAATCAGATGAAGACGTAACAGCATTATGGTGTGATTATACTAATTAAGGAAAATAATATCCAAGAAAATAAAAGGTGCTAAAGAGAAACATTTGCGTTCACAGAGGAAAACACATCAAAGCAAGGTTGCCCTGGGAAACCAGCTGTTCTGCATGATGTGTCTTGTGTCACAAATGCCTCTCTACCTGGGAGAAGGTGGACAACTCCATCCCACTCAAACATGAATCCAAAGCATCTGCACCCCACATGTGCACATGACCCCTCTGTGTCACCTGTGTGCTCAGCACCCTGTGCTTCTTGGGGGCCTTTCACACTCTGCTTGCCATTTCTATAACAGGAGTAGATGCTAAGTTCTCACTTCACAGAATCTAATTGAGTAAAATGCTTAGAATAACATCAGAACTGCATGGCACACAGGATGACATTTGGGTGACCAGCCTTTTCTGATGTCTTTCTCACTATTATCCCAAAACACTGAAGAGGGTCTTTTCCAGAGTAACTTTTCTTTGTCCTTCTTCTGAGGGCCCTGTGCATACCCCATGTCTCTTTATAAAGCCTTAGATTCAGTGTTGTGAGGCAACCTTTTTTTCTGTGGAAGTTTGTTAAGAGAATGACTTGGGCCACAAAAGACAAGAATTACATTTGTAATTCACTAAGGGGAGAGATATAAGAAGAGAATCCACACAGGACAGCAGGGTGGTTTTTAGGGATAGAGGGGCAGTGACAGAGGCTAGAAGATATTAAATAGACAAGACCAGAGGCCAACATGGAGGAATGCATTCATCTGTGTGTGCTGGTTATACAAGGAAGACTCCAAGGATTTCAATTGCAGTGAACTCAATAACATCATTGTTTGTTCTGTCACATGTGAAATGTGCGTCTGCTTAAATATGAGCCTTTGCTAACCATGTACATACCAGGTTCTCTTCATGTGCATATATCACTAACTGTTGACCCTATAACAATGCCTCTTATAATGTTGAGATTATATCTTTTTTATATGAGTAAGACATATCTCAAACACTAATAATGCTGAGAATCCAAGGTCTTATTGAATGATTATGTTTTCCCAAAACCACTGAATACAGTGGTTCTCCATGGGCAGGTATGTGTCTGTGAGCTCAATAAATGAATATAACTTACAATTTCCGATAAACCCCTGTGCTTTGTATGTTTTATAATGAGCAGAGGCAATTACATGCATTTCTGGAACATTCCACTCATACCTGATTGTGCCCCTGCCTTTGTTACTTTACCTGAAGTTATGATAAAAATGCACTGACAAAATCCACAGGAGGAAGGAAGACTTTACTCCAACACAGATAACCAGAGCTCTGAGCAGCTGGTCATCTTAGGTTACCTTGAGCCTGCAGTGAAGAAGGGGAGAGAGGCTCTTGGAATGCTGCTCATCTCCAGTCTTACTTCCTCCATCAACTCCACCCACAGTTACTGCAGAATTGTGCCCTAAGGCAGAGGTTCTCAACCTGTGGGTCATGACCCCTTGATGGGTCATGGGACCCTTTTATAGGGATTGCCTGAAGGCATCGGAAAACACATATATTTGTATTACAATTCATAATAGTAGGAAAGTTAGTCATGAATTAGTAGTGAAAAAAATGTTTATGGTTGGTGGTCATCACAACATGAGGAACTGTATTAAAGGTCTGCAGCAGTAGGAAGGTTAAGAACCACTGACCTATGTTATACTGTCCAACGCACCCCACTCTGCCTTATCAGAATCCCGTTTTCTTGGGTAACAATGATCTTTTTGCTAATTTTAAATATTCTTCAAAACAATGAGGAATATGATTTCCATCAAAAAATAAAATCTATGAAAAAAGAGAGTTATGAAGAAAACTCTAGGGCTCTCTGCAAGTCCAGCCCCTCGCCAGACTCTTCTGCAAGACCAGCCCCCTCATGACATCCCCGCTGCAAATCCCACCCCTCAGCACACCCCCAGTTACTTAATATGAATATTTAAAGTGGTTTTCTCTGTTGTCAAGGCACTTTTATGAAGTAAATGCATAGTGATCTCAGTTTGCAAATGAGAGTTACTCAAGATTTGTCTGTAGACATATAGGTAGACAAAGAATTATTTTCTCCTGCCTTCCATAGTGATTTAAAGTATATTTGCCATTAGATGAAAAATATCTTCCTCAGAGAGTATTCTCTTGTGGATGAGAAACGTGAATATTTAATCATAATATTACAAAGGTCTGTCAGTAAGTTAATCATAAAATTCATACAGTAGTATAATCACTAAGAATTATACAAGTTTTAAACTAAATGTCTTTCCTTTTATCTGAATCTTGGCCACACTATTCTCCCCAGGATGAGGCTGCTGTGGGCTCCTACTTCCATCCTCACACAAGGTGAAGTGGCTGCATCTATGGAGGTGAAAGGAGACTGTGGGGTCAAAGAGCTATGCCCTGCATGGAAGAACACTGCATGAAGACCCTGGTTCTTTCTGATTGAGAATATGTTGCTGTTGTGTATAAGGAAACTTGTTCATAGCTTTAAGAATGAGTTTTTTGATCCAATGACTTCGACTACTGCCCAGTGATTTACAGCAGAATCAGGAAAGGAGGAAATAGGAGCCTCGGCACTCAACAAAAAGTTCTGCCAACACTTAAAATTGTAGGAGGAAGAAGTCCTTAGTCCCATGAAGGCTGGATGCCCCAGTGTGGGGGAATTTGAGGGCAGGGAGGTGGGAGTGGGTGGGTGGGGGCACATAGTCATAGAAGCAGGAGTAGGACAGATGGGATAGGGGGTTTCTGGGTGGAGGGTAAATGGGGAAAGAGGATAACATCTGAAATATAAATAAAGTATCCAATAAAATTAATAAAAAGAAAGAGTTTCAATTCTGCTCTTTTAAAATTGTTAACAGAACACTAATTGTTTGCTAATTGACTTCAATCCATATTATCTATCTAATCCTCATGAAAATCTGTGACAAGAATGCTTAAAATCCCCCTTTTAAATTAGGACCATCTTACTCCACACTCAAGAAGCAGTAAGTTGATATGTATCACAAAAACTGAATGTGGTACTCAGGACATCTGTCCATTCAGGGTGGCCTGGACTTCATGCCTGCCATACGAGGACACAGTGATCCCCTGAAAAGCCTTTTGTGAATACAAGGTCAAGATTATGGTGAGGAATGGTCTCTTTGCTTTTCTTTCAGTATTTTTGTACTTCTTTTGGTCTTCTCTAATGGCCAGTAAGGAGTATTTGCTTCCACGAGATACATGCAGCCGCCCAGTAGGGCTGTAGCCAGGTGGCTTATGCATGGTATGTTCTTCTCAGCCCAACTCCATGTCCCCTAATGTCAGTGTTTGAGCTGTGAACTAAGTGAACAAAGAAGGATGCTAAGCCCAAGTGCCATACACCGAGGAATATAAAGAGAACTGGGTTTTTACTCCTCTTTAAAGAATAATCAGATATAAAAATAAATCATAATTACCACTTACCATCCCTTTCTATTTGTTCTAGAGACAGTGTGAATGTGAAGTGGACAGTACATTGTTATTAAATTTCACTGATACTGAGTCTAAGGAGGTACTTTTCATCACTGTGTTCTGAAGAATACAACCTGATACTTTTATATACAGTGATGATGTACTTTGTCCTGGAAGTATTCTAGAGATGGGTTGTACTACACAGGGAGGTTTGCTGAGCACATATGTAACTACAACATCACTGTATGTACAGACTTGGCATACATACAGAACCAGTTTCCCTGATTTGCTAAGGACTGAGTGTTTTACATATAAAACAACAGTGGGTTCTCATATGTAAGCATTTAGCCTTTTTCCTATCCTTTGTCTGCTAACCTTCTGTTACTGTAACAAAATAGCCCAGAGCATTAAACTCTCTTGAGGAAAAAGATTGTTGCTATCCACAGTCCTTTGGAGATTCTGGCCCATGACTTATTCTTCTCTTTTATTTTGGACTTGGATAAATTGAGCATATCATAGTGATTTACAGGAAGCTGAAATGAAATGACCTAATTATCCTAGGAGCTATAGAGAGTAAGCAGGATGTGTGAATATCCCATGGTGACTCCAATAGCAGGGCTGGAAACTCTTCTACCTGGCTCCTCTGCATAGACACTCACTTTCCCTTAATCCCAGGGCTGGGAAAGGCCTTTAATACATGTGTTTCGAGGAACTCCTTTCCAAACCATGGCTTACACCAGCAAGTCAGTGCTTATGGCTCATACTCTAGCTACAGTGTTTGCACAGGAAAGCCTGTCTTACAGAAACACTGGCAACATTGGGAGGTGAGCACTTCTCATCACTCACCATCCAGTAAGTAGTGAACTTCAATTACTGATGTTGTAGATAGGACCAGAATCACATTTTTTATGGTCATGTATTTTCATTTCTAAATGTCTCTGATAATCATTTAGAATTGCCTTTTGCTTAGAAAGAAATAAAAAATAGCACATCCTGACAGACTAGAACCCTTTTTAATGAACCATTAAATTATAAAATCTAAGTACTAATTATGTCTTCAGACATGAGGGCCCAAGCTGGATAGTGGCAAATCAGTATGAATGAAAACTTTGGTTCTTCCCATCCGACCGCCCCTTATTGATGAATGAATGGTCTCTTAAAGATTTATTTGTATCGCTTTTAATTTTGTGTCCATATGGAGAGAGTGTGTGTATTTGTGCCTGCTGAGACCAGAAGAGAGGGGTCAGATTTCCTGGAGCTGGAGTTACAGGCAGATGTGCACCTCTGAGCGTGGGTGCTGGGAACTAGACTCAGGTCTCCTACAAGAGCAGGAAGCACTCTTGTCTGTTGAGTCATCCTTCCAGCCCTGGTTGCTTCTGTTGTTGCTATCTATCTTCACATACGTTAGAGTCATCTGAGTGTGCCTACTGCATCCCTTTTCTTTATTAGTAGCTGACTTTTTATTGTGGTGCTTTTCATTTCTGCTGTAAATTGTTAATTATATCCTTGATGGTTCTAGTAAACCTTCTATTAACTGTCCTTGTTTGACTTGCACTTAGGGAGATTTACTTCTGCCAACCTAGCATGGTAGACAGCCATAAACCACAGAGCACAGTGCATTGGAGAAACAGCTTGTTTGCTTTTATGGCCTTGGCCAAAAGGGATATGTGTGTTGTTGTATGGGGTATTTTATTATTATTTGGGTGAAGACTCTAGTCAGTCATTCTTGGGGAACTGTGTTGCTTGAATTAAGCTGTCACACTTGGCCAATATTCTTGGTAATGACTTAATAAAGTGAAGCTTAATAAAATGTCCCAATAAATTGAAGGACATTTATGTCTGATTGTAGTTTCAACTTAATTGAGCAACATATTCAATTTTTAATAACCCTTCCAGAAGTAGATCAGAATGTTTCCTTCCATAAAGTTGCATAGAAAACCCTGTTTATTGAGTGTGTGATTTTGATGTCTATTATTTTAATTTCCTTGTAAACTTCCATATCATTCCAAGACTAGAAAATATTTGCAATGGGTCTCGTTGAACACCAAAATACTGGACGAAAGCAACACAAGAGAGGGTTTACTTTCACAGTGGATGGAGAGGCAGATAAACTATCCATTCCATCGAGGTGAGGACATTGGGCTCATCATGCCAGTGGTCCAGTGATCAGGAAGCAGGGGCAGGAATGCTGGCTTAGCCTCATTTATATATTCCACAGTCTGGTGACTCTGTTTATCTTAAGCGTTTGGATTCACTCTCTCCTTTATCCCACTGTTCTGGAAGGGCTTCTTCTGTATGTTAGGGGACATGCTTCCATGGAAGAGTTTCAATTCCCTCTGATTTGGGGCAGCCTGATTGTGACTGCTCCTATTTATTTCTCTTGAGGTTGTACTTTGTTTTCTGAGAATATTTTTACTATTTCATTTTACTTTTTTGACTTGGTTCGATCTGTGATATTGTAGTTTTCTCATCTTCACTTGGGCCTTTCTACTTGTTATACTTCTTATGGTCTGTGGGTTTGTATCCTAGGTATTCTGTACTTTTTGGCTAATATCCACTTATCAGTCAGTATATACCATGCATGTCCTTTGGGGTTTGGGTTACCTCACTCGGGGTGATATTTTCTAGTTCCATCCATCGCCTGCAAAATTCATGATGTCCTCATTCTTAATAGCTGAATAGTATTCCATGTGTAAAAGAACCACATTTATGCAATTGTGGTTGGCCATTTTGGATCACCTATCATGGGTCCAGTCCATGGAGAAGACTGGTTTCTCTCTTTCTTCAGTGTCCATTGATTGCCTGTAGCTCATCATCTAGGGGTGGAGTCTTGGAGACTTCCTACTTGAGCTACTATGATGACTGATGTGGTCATTATGCAGGTCATGTTTAGCTGGTCAGTTTTGATCAGAACTCATGGTGCAGTGTCATAAAGTAGACACTGCCTAGCTGCAGATGTCCTGATCCTCTGGCTCTCACAGTCATTCTCCCACCTCTTCTGCAATGGAGTTTTTTCACTTGTTAATTATCAATCTATTTTGTTTTAGAATCAGGATCTCTCTGTAGAAACTTGCCATGTGGCCTAAGCTGGCCTCAAACTCTGAAAACCCAAGATCCATTTGTCTCAAACACACATTCTTGTATGGCAGGTGTCTGCCGCTGCACACATCAGTAAGTGTGTGGCATTTTCTAGAAACTCGTCAAACTGGCAGAAATGCAACTCATGAGTATTTATTTGCCCATGCTGTTTATTGCCAAGTTTGGGACAACAGATGGGGCTTTAGTGAATTCAGAGTCGTTGGAGTTGTCAGAACAACTAAAAGGGTCAGTAGCTATCTCATAAGAGGCAAAGGCTCAGAAGCACTGATAATTGAGGAATGAATCTTCTAGCACAGAAATGGAAAGGGTGATCTAGCTAGTTTCACCAGGCTGAGAACTTGTGTAGAAGTGGAATGTCTCAGAGTAAAATGGGAAACTGGATATTTGACCACGAGAGTATGATTCTTGTTACAAAGTATTCTGACAGGTAGTTGGAGGACACCTTGTACTGGATAGGTCCAGGTGGTGCTTGGGTTAAATGGCACCATGAGTTAGTGTGTATTTGTGTTAAAAGCTTACCAGTCACTTCTGTAAGCTAATATCTTGATTCATTTCTATCAAGTTCTTGCTCTTGAAATGATTAATTCTAAATATGTGCAGACAAATAATTAGTACACGTAGATGCTGCATCTCAACATTTCAGATAGCTCCTTTTGTAGTAGTCGTGATTAAGTTAGGACTCAATGTGCAAAATGTGTTGATCTCTCAATGGCACCCAACACATCATCATTCATTATGATGGTGTGTGTAGTGTGTAGGATTATGTGTACAACACTGCCTCACCTCCCCTCACCGCCCACACACATAGGCCAGGATTATTGCAGGATCGCGGAACAGACAGATTATAAGAACAAGAGAGAGATCCACAGGAAACTGTACTTGTCAGCCATGACAGGCAGACTGTTTGACAGTTGAACTCACAGTGAGTGACAAGGCAAAGAAAAGCCAGCTAAGTACTTTGTTTAATGAGGGGAAATTTAAGATGTTCAAGTCCTAGCAACAAAGACATTTCATATCTAAATACCAATCTTACCTGTATTTGATTGGCATGTCAATGTGAAGAGTCAATGTCAACAGACAGTCAATGCCCTTTTGAACAGATGTGTAACTGATAACTGTCAACATATACTGCTTTTGAATAAATGTCCACTGTAAGTTGCCTGACATAAAAACAGTAAACAACCAGAGAAGTCATAGAATCTTTCATTAGAGTTTTATACTAACTTACAGATTTTTACACAGAAATTGAAGTTTTCCCAAAATAAATGCACTAACATGAGGCCTATTAAACAACATGAACAGCAACTGGGGGATGTTTTAAATACAGTTTCCCAGGAAACATCAAGAGTTCTGCTTAGACACAATGAGAAGACAACTAGAACTCTCACATCTCCATTATGGACTTTTGGGTCATTTTGTTTTGATAGAATTTATTAGGTTCAGTGTATTTGTAAGGGTCAGGGAACTGTCCTCCAGTCAGAGTTAAACAGTATTTTAAAATGGAATTGTCTTCTAAAAACTGCTGACGTAGCATACCCTGCATATTTTCACTGTTACATATATAATTAAATAGAATTAAATATATCTCTATATACAAATATATCAAACATAGATCTCACATATCAGACACATATCACAAATATTACACATGTATCAGACACATGTCCCACACATCACATACATGTCAAACACATGGCATACAATCATACACATGGCATACACACAGCACACCTAGCATGCATAACAAACACTTGGCACACATGACATACACATAACATGCATGACACACATAGCCCACAATCACACAGTACACATGTACATACATAGCATGGATGGCACATACATGGTGCATGTGGTATACATATGGCCCACATATCACACAGCAACACCAAAAATAGCACACACAAGCACACACATAGAATGCATGGCACAGATAACATACAGCACACATAGCACACACATAGCACACATAAGATCTTCATGTGCTCAGTATTTCAAGCTATGTATACTTGTGTTTGTAGGTAATGGATACATTAAGAATAAAAGTCTTCTTTGTTTAGAATTTAATTTTTATTTATGAGGTTGCAATAGGGGTATTTACATTTTACAGTCAACCTTACCCATTAATGATTCAACTATTACAGTAGGGTTACATACTTTGGAAAAAGAATAAATATTATTAACACTTACCCAATCACTGTTACTGAGCAAAATTCACAGGGTATATCTTCTTTCCTGTTCACTGAGTATGAAACGAGCACTGCAATGTTGACACAAGGCTTACATGCAGGGTTTTTGGGTGGGATGACATTAGAGGAAATTCCTTGTTGATTTGATTGTTGATTCCCTTGTGGCAGATCCCCCTTTGCTAGCAGCACTAATGCTCTGTCTTACAAATTACTGTACTTTGTAGAGGGCTGTGGATTCTTCCTGGACAGACTGAAGATACATTCAGTTCTGTATCAGTTGATCAGGAGCTAATCCATGCTGGGCATTTAGAATTCCATTCTTTGACCTGTACGCTTCTCAGCAAACCAGCTTCAGGACACAGCTAGGCTTGCTTTTTCTACCCTTATGAACAACATTTAAGTACAATTCTGTGATCTTACTCGCAGTTTTAAAAGGAACTAAGATAATAACTTTTTGACTACTGTGGATCAATGTTAAAATTTTCCTGATCCCTGTTCTACTACAACAGATTGTGAGTAAATATCTGGAAAAAAAAAAAACGTGTTTTGTTTTATTTCCAGAAGGAAGGTCCACTGGACTTCACCCACTAACGTATTTTGCATTCTTCATCTCTAAAATTTCACCTGGTTGCGTTACAGAGCAGTTCCTCCTACATAGATATTTCCTGCCAGCTTTGATGGGAAATCAATTCCCAGTTTCATTTGTTCTCTGGACAAAGATCACTGTGTATAGGAGAGTATATCATTGTACTTTGTTATATGTTTAATGTAGAAGCTTGTGAATATTAGAGTATACTTAATATGTTTGTAGTGTCTGTATTGTGTGTGTGTGTGTGTATGTGTGTGTGTGATGTCCATGATAGTGACATGTGTGGGGCTCCTGTGTGTGCACATGGAGGCCAGAGGTTGATGCTAGGAGTCATTGTTTTTCTCTTCTGTTTATTCAACTAGGGAGGGTCTCCAAGTCAAACTTGTAGTTGACAGACATGTCTTCTGAGTAGCCAGCCATCTCTAGACAACTCAGACTTCCTAGTCTGGAGTTATAAATGGGCTGCCAATTATACCTGGCATTTATATAGATTTCTGTGGATCAGAATGCGGGTCTAATGCTTAGAAGTCACACATTGAACAACTGAGACATCAGCCAGCCCTGGCTTGTGTGATATTTATAAATCTCAACTGAGAATTCTATGCAAATAAATGTAAAACTCCAGGAATGAAAATAAATTATCAAGAAAAGCTTAGATATGTGGTGATGCCAGGAGAGAGTAGCCTTAGCTTTGTGGGTGCATGGGTAGGAGTTGAGGTTTATCTGTAAAAGACAAGGTAAGGAATTCTTTAATAAGAAAGAAAAATGACCCCACCACACCAAATGTATAAATGTAGTTTTAGTGTCTATAATTGCTTAGCAGCCTGAACTTAGCTTTTCCTGGTGAGTCAGGCTTCAAGGTTGGCATCTTTATTACCTATCATTAACAACACACAACACAACACAACACACACAAATTGTGTGGTATACCATCATATATTACAGTGAACTGTAACTATTTGAAGTGTACAGATTCTAAATGATACAGCAGCCAGTGGAAGCTACCCAGTGTGAAGGGAATGGAATGAATTTATAATGGGCTTTAATTTCATCTTCTAAAATATGGATTTTGTTAAATGGGCATCTTATGAATTGTTAAATCACATTCAGATAGATGAAACATTAATACAGTCTTTGCACCAGCAGTGAATTTCATCTCTCACTGTTGAGTTTATTTACAGGATGTATGTTTCCCATATTTTCAGATCTACCCTTAAATAACAGTTTTCTAAGGATTCTGTTTCATCAGAGAGCCATTCTTGTTAGCATAATGTGCATTTGTAGTTTAGATTTCACCTTTCTGAAAAGCAGTAAGATTTTTCTGTGCAGGAAGAACACGCAATTAGCCCTCTCTTCCCAAAAGGCTTGAGCCCCATTGTGTTTATGAATTTGCTTCCAGCCCACCACCCCAAGTGTACCTTATTGGGGCTGTCTGTATTCACTCTTGTGCTGGTGTTTAGAAACCCAAAGGATAAAAATTAAAGAGTCAAGTAGTTAAGTTATATAAAATTTAGATGAGCCTCTCCTTGCCAGGCAGTTTCATTTTACTTGTCGTTTTAAACTTAGAACCATTTTATTTCATTTGTGTGCATATGTGATGTGTGTGTGTATGTGTGTGTGTGGTGTATACACAGGTCTGCCAGTGTATAGAGAGGCCAGAAGAGGGTATCAGAGCCTTGGGACTGTAGTTACTGGCTGCTGTGATCTGCCTGATGTAGGTAGGTACTAGTAACTGAACTTAGTTAGACCTTCTACCAGGTCTGTTAATTGATAAGCTGCCCACTAATACCTGATTCCTCTTCTTTGATTCACTATTTGCCAGTAGGTTATTTTAAACTCACAGGACTTAGGGAAGTGAAGCTTTTCTCCTTCAGTTGGCCAGACACACCTGAAAGGTGAATGTGGCACAATGTGAGCTTTCTGTAAGTTAGTCATGGTAGACTCCCACAGGAGATGCTCTGCTGCTTCACACCTTGTCACAGTCATGGTAGACTCCCACAGGAGATGCTCTGCTGCTTCATACCTTGACCACAGCATGGTAGACTCCCACAGGAGATGCTCTGCTGCTTCACACCTTGACCACAGTCATGGTAGACTCCCACAGGAGATCTCTGCTGCTTCACACCTTGACCACAGCATGGTAGACTCCCACAGGAGATGCTCTGCTGCTTCACACCTTGACCACAGCCATGGTAGACTCCCACAGGAGATGCTCTGCTGCTTTCACACATTGACCACAGCCATGGTTAGACTCCCACAGGAGATGCTCTGCTGCTTCAACCTTGACCACAGTCATGGTAGACTCCCACAGGAGATGCTCTGCTGCTTATACCTTGACCACAGCCATGTTAGACTCCCACAGGAGATGCTCTGCTGCTTCATACCTTGACCACAGTCATGGTAGACTCCCACAGGAGATGCTCTGCTGCTTCACACCACCTATGAGGACCCACACCGCCAGCTATAGAGACTTCCCACAGGAGATGCTCTGCTGCTCTACACCTTGACCACAGCTTACCTCTTTTCAGCTTTTGGCTGGAGCCAGCATAAAGGCCATGAGCTCAGAGGCTATTGGAGCTGCTGCCCTCCCCACCCACCTTACTAGCAGGATAGCATTCACACCTGTTATTATACTAGCCCAAAGCTACTTATAGCAACCTAAACTCCTCCATATGTGACGACTGCCCCCAGTGTGACAGGAGATCATACTAACCAGTTGAGAACCACGGAAGTGTCCTGAGACTCAAGGCAGTGAAAACAGTGCCCAGTGGTGCATTTCCTCTGGGATATTAGCCCAGGCTTTCTCTCTAACTCCAGCATAATAGCCCAGGCTGTCTATTCATCTCCAGGGTGATAGCCAGGCTGTCTTTCCACATCCAGAAGGAATGTGGGAATAAAGATAGGGAAGGGCAAGAAAAAAGAAATGGAAAGGGAAGGGAAAGAATTGGGAGGAAAAGGAAGGGAGAAGGAAGAGAAGGGAAAAAGAGAAGAAGGAAGAGGAAGGAAGAGGAAGGAAGGGAAAGGGAAAGGAAGGGAAGAGAGAAGAAGGGGAAAGGGAAGGGAAAGGAAAAGGAAGTGGAAGGAAGTAGAAGGAAGGGGAAGGAAAGGTGAAGGGAAGGGGGAGAAAGTGAAGGGAAGGAAGGAAGGGAAGGAAGTAGAAGGAAATGGGAGGGAAGGAAGAGGAAAGGAAGGAAGACAACGGAAAAAGAAGGGGGAAATAAAATTCTTAACCAAAGGGAGACCCTAGCTCTCTTCCTTGCCTGCTAAGCACCCAGTTCACCTTAGTCCCAGAAAGAGAGCAGATGCCCTTCTGTGTGAGCAGTTACTGTGTTTAGACACCACTGTGCAATTTCAGGGTTTCCTTGCTGTACTTTCCTACTTCTCTTAAATAACACTTGGCTGCAGTTTCTAGAGCAGGTGGCACTTGGGGATCAAAAATACCTCTAGGCAAGTGAGCATCCTGCTCACAGCCTGGCCTGTACTAAGAACGTGAAGCTAGCAGGTGTCCATGCCCAACACATTCTGTCTAAAACCCCCTCCGATAGGAGAATTTTCCTGCTCTTAGAGAATTTCTTCTGCCTTTTGAGACTGGGAAAAGAGAGAAATATCCTATGATTATCACTGTGCCAGGGTCATCCTGTGTCAAGCAGGCAGTCCATCCCCAGTGTTAAAGCTGTCTGGAGAGGAGTTCTGTCCACATGCTCCAGGCTTTGCTGTTTTCTCTTACTGTGTACACATCCCTTGGATGCTTCCTTTGTGCATTGAAAGCTGACAAGTTTCAGGGCAGAATTAACCACCTGTCTTGCTAAATTCTGCTTTCCCTTCATTCAGTCCTCATTTCCAAAGAGGTAATTTGCGGGTGTGTTCAAAGGCTTCTGATATGAATAGCAGAAGCACAAATTCAGCCCTTAAACCTTGTGTCTGGGATTGTTATATGCAAGAAGCCACGCATAAGCAGGTTTTGCTTTAATAAAAGAAAGATGTAATCAGGCAATTCTTATAAAAAGGACACAGGATGTTTTAGGAGCATGTGTTATACATAATGTCTTTAAAAATGGAGCCTCCATTCTTCCCCATATTTTATGTATATTTGTCAGACTTGTCAACTGCGATAAAGCTACAAAGATTGAGGGAAGAAAAAAGAACATAAACTAAAATGGCTTTTCCTTCCCATCTCTTCTGTTTGAACCAAAGTTCATAGAAGACAACAAAAGCTTTCAGGCCTGCAATAATCAGACACATTCCCAGAGCTAAGCTATTAGTGAACTGTTTTAATGTCTCTTAATACACTTCAATTAATATCCTTATCAAAATCATTGAAAAAATTGGTGAATGTGAATATCATGGTAGAGTTGGTGTCAGCAATTTTGTGTCAAATAAAATAAAATAAATAATACAACGCCACTTTTCAAGACTATTTCATTTGAAGATTTAAGTGTTAATCTCTATTTATGTAATTTAAATGTGTTTTTAATTAAGCTATTATCTAAAAGTCGGCATAAATATTCTGCATAAAGCAAACTAATTAAAATAACTTTGTAAGGAGTGCACCATGGAAATCATGTTGGGAAACTTTATTTTCATTAAGTAGGGATTAAATTAGCTGTAATTAGCTGAGAACCACTTCTGCCCATTTTATTCAACAAATATTTATTGATTATATTGTATATGCACTACAATTGTGCTAATGAGTACAAAGTTAAATCATTATGGCTTTCAGGGAATCCAGATGGTTAAATCTGGGAGTTGTAAATCTCATGGTTTTGTTCACAGTTGAGAGGGGTCTCCATTTGCAAAGCAGACCTCAAATGTCAGCACCAGTGGGTACAGCTTTACACATCACAAGTACTTTGCAAAGAGATTAGATGGAGGAGTGTATTTTAGCTCCTGTATTATAGCTTTGCTTTCTTTGTATCTTTTAATGTGCATACTTAGGAAAACACAGAACTATACAATATTAGTATTTAAAAAAAATGGAGTGGAGAAAGGGTTAAGAGTACCGGCAGTTAAGTGCACTGGCTGCTTCTTGCAGGTTCAGTTCCACACACATTCAGGCAAAGCATTCAGACACATAAAATAAAATAAATACATCTTAAACAAAAGAGGAAGAGACTGCCAGCTCTCCAAAGTCAAAATTTAGACTTCAGATCTAAATTTTGAGAATGAAAATCTCAGTTATCCCAGTGCTGACTTCCCATACTAAAGGATTAATATCACCTCTCCAGATTTTCTTGCATATATATACATATAATATAATACTATACTATAATATAATATATATACATCATATTTGATTACACACACACCACACCAACATATTATATGTACAATATTACATTATATGTGTATATATATATTGTTATATATATATATATATATATATATATATATTCTGTTTTTAAGGAGGATGATTATTTTTCAAATGCATTTAAAGTTAGGAAACACACAAAAGCATTTCTAATGCCCTGATTGATCAGAACTTCTCAGTCCCTGAGCAAAACTATTTCCTCACAGAGAAGTGTAAAGAAAGCCTCACTTAGGAGATGAGACGGAAGCCTAAGTCATGTGAACACAATAAATGTTTCAGGTTTTGAAACCAGTACCTCACAATTGTATGGGTCCCACACGGACATAAAAATCAAGACTAACAAATATTTTCTTAAAAAAAAAATCAACTTTGTTCAAAAGGTCAGAGTCTTCATGAATATACAGAAACCATTTTAATTCTGATAGGTTGCAGGTGAAGGTGAGCTCAAAGCCTGACTCTTGTGTAAATGGTTTGCTTCAAGGAGAGGCGTGCTAGTTCCTTTCCCCTGAGTGGGAAGGTGGGTCTAAATAAAGGCCATTATCTACCTTTCCTTGCTTCTCTTTGGAAAGCCAAACATAGAGGGTCTCACAAAATGCCAGTCAAAAGAATGTAATTTTATTTCTGTAATCATTCTAAGTACCACATGCTCAGCATCTTAGGAATGGTGGCCCAGAGAAGCAAAAATAATAGTGCAGTAGCTCAATTTGTGCTCTTGGTTAATGGTTGTGCTTATAGTGAGGGTGTAGTGTCTTTTGTGTTTTAATAATGATGTTCTTTGTTCTATGTGCTGGTGTGTATGTTTGCAGAATGCTCTATGTGTTTATGGTTTGTGTGTGCTTATAGTGTTTATGTACATGTGTGTTAGGAATGTGGTGGCTCTTGTGTTTATGTGTGTGATGTGTGTGCTCTTATGTTTATGTGTTGTATTGTGTTTGTGTGCTCTTGTGTTTATGTGTAATGTTTTTTTTTGTTTAGTCATGTGTGTTATGTGTGGCTCTGTGTTATATGTGTGTGTGTGTGTGTGTACTCTTGTGTTTATGTGCATGTGTTGTTTGTGTGTGTGTGCTCTTGTGTTTATGTGTGTGTGTGTGTGCTTTGTGTTTATGTGCATGTGTGTATGTGTGTGTGTGCTCTTGTGTTTATGTGTGTGTGTGTGCTTTTGTGTTTATGTGCATGTGTGTGTATGTGTGTGTGTGCTCTTTGTTTATGTGTGTGTATGTGTGTGTCTCTTGTGTTTATGTGTTAGTGTGTGCTTTGTGTTTATGTGCATGTGTGTGTATGTGTGTTTTAGTGTGTGTGTGTGTTGTTTATTGTGTGTGTATGTGTGTGTGCTCTTGTGTTTATGTGTGTGTGTATGTGTGTGTGCTCTTGTGTTTTATTTTGTGTGTGTGTTTATGTTTTGGTGTGCTCTTGTGTTTATGTGCATGTGTGTGATGTTGTGTGCTCTTGTGTTTATGTGTGTTGTGTTGTGTGCTCTTGTGTTTATGTGCATGTGTGTTGCTTGTATGTGTGTGTGTGCTCTTGTGTTTATGTGCATGTGTATGTGTGTGTGCTCTTGTGTTTATGTGTGTGTGTGTGTGCTTTGTGTTTATGTGCATGTGTATGTGTGTGTGCTCTTTGTGTTTATGTGTGTGTGGTGTGGCTTTTGTGTTGTTGTGCTGTGATGTGATGTGTGTGTATTTGGGTTTTGTAGTGTGTGTGTGCTTTTGTGTTTATGTGTGTGTGTGTGCTTTTGTGTTTATGTGCATGTGTGTGTATTGTGTGTGTGCTTTGTGTTTATGTGTGTGTGTGTGCTCTTTGTGTTTATGTGATGTGTGTGTATGTGTTGTGTGCTTTGTGTTTTATGTGTGTGTATGTGTGCTCTTGTGTTTATGTGTGTGTGTGTGCTCTTGTGTTTATGTGCATGTGTGTGTATGTGTGAGTGTGCTCTTGTGTTTATATGTGTGTGTGTGTGTGCTCTTGTGTTTATGTGCATGTGTGTGTAGTGTATGTGTGCTCTTGTGTTTATATGTGTGTGTGTGTGTGCTCTTGTGTTTATGTGCATGTGTGTGTATGTGTATGTGTGCTCTTGTGTTTATATGTGTGTGTGTGTGCTCTTGTGTTTATGTGCATGTGTGTGTATGTGTATGTGTGCTCTTGTGTTTATGGTGGTTGTGTATGTGTTAGTGTGCTTGTGTGTTTATGTGTATGTGTGCTCTTGTGTTTATGTGCGTGTGTATGTGTGTGTGCTCTTGTGTATATATGCATGTATGTTGTCCACATGCATTGTACACAAACACATGGTTCCACAGACGAACACTTTGACGTATTGTCAGATACGGTCATTTTGTACTTGTGATGAGCAGCTGAGACAACAGCACACAGTGTTAGTGCATAGAAACAACACTGGGTTTAGTGGGTCTTCTGGAGAACACACAGGCAGGGACAGGTGGCTGATAAAGTGGTGTGTGGAGCTGTCACTTGTAAGAGTAGAATGCCATGTGAAGAACTGAACTATGTGGTAACTGACTGAGAAACTGACAGTCGGGTGGTATTTGAGAAATACACCTCACTGTGAGAGGACAAATTCCACACAAAATCTGGGATTATGGAGAGAAATCACAGTCTGAACCAGATCAGTAAGAGTCATTTGAAATATGATTATGATGGTTTATATACGCTTGGTCTAGGGAGTGGCACTATTAGGAGGTGTGGCCTTGGTGCAGTAGGTTTGACACTGTGTGTGTGTGTGTGTGTGTGTGTGCTTTGAGATGCTAGTGCTAGCTGCCTTGGAAGCAAGTCTTCTGAACAAGGCTAGCTGCCTTCAGAACAAGAGGGGAAACTCTTAGCTCCTCCATTTGCCTGGATGCTGCTATGCTCTTGCCTTGATGATAATGGACTGAACCTCTGAACCTGTAAGCCAGCCCCAACTAAATGTCATCCTTATAAGAGTTGTCTTGGTCATAGTGTCTGTTCACAGCAGTAAAACCCTAACTATGACAGTGCTCTAGAGTAGATCCACATTCTCAGCCTTCCCCACCATTTCCCACATTTTCTCACCACTTACCTACTGTCCGACACTTCCTATTTCCCTTCGGATATTGCTTCTGTTACACTTCCTTCAATAACATATGCAAACATACACACATTCACATATATGTGCATGAACACATGCATATGCATGCATACAATCCTATGAACATCCATCAAAATACAAAGATATACATGTATACATGCACAAACATACACATGCATATATACATGCACACACTTATGTACTTAAACATTGTAAGCACACAAATACAAAAACATCATGTACAAAACATACATGCATATGCATGTGAAAGTGCACATGTGCACACAACCATATGTAATATATACATATGCACACATACATGCACTCATAAAACATGCACACACATTTGCAAACATAACCATGTTGATGTATACACATGCACATCCATACACATGATTGCCTTATAAACAAACATTTCTTAACATCTTTATACTTACATGCATTTATATATATATATATATTTTTTATATTAAATTTTCTATGAATTCCCCAGTTTTCCAGCCTGTCTTGTTACAATTAGTACTTTCAAGACCATATCATTTTACTTGACATATAAATGTCCTTTATACATTTATTTCATTCTCAGATTTGGCATTTCTACTCAACCATAATAACAGTATCCTGGCCCACAACTTCCCTGTATACCACCGCTCCTGAGTTGATTACAGGCGGACACTGAGCTTTGGCTTTCTGGGCATGGTCAATGCTTGTAGGTCTATGGTTATCTTCTTGCATCAGGGATGGATTGGCATATAACAAACAAAGACTGACATGTTGGGTTGATTCTTGCCCTTGTCACTACTCCTCTTCCTTAATTCATGATAGGACAGGGTTGCGTTCACAATGCTGATGCCCAACCCTCGGCAACTGCAGATTTTCATTCTCCTGGCCCTCTGGCCTTCTCTCCTGCCTCTCCCACACTTGTTCCTGACCTCCTTCATTCCCTCCAGCCCTGCTGCTAGCCACTTACCTCCTCCCTCTGCCTCCCATGACTATTTTATTTCTCCTTCTAAGTGAGAGTGAACATTTGGCCTGGGCCTTCCTTCTTGTTTAAGTTCTTTGGGACTGTGGGTTATATCCTGGATATCCTATATTTATAGGTAATATCCACTTATCAGTGAGTACATATCATGCATGTCCTTTTGGATCTGGGTTACCTCATATAGGATTATACTTTCTAGTTCCATCCATTTGTCTGAAAAATTCATGATATCCTTGTTTTTTAAAAGCTGAATAGTATTCCATTGTGTAAATGAGCCACATTTTCTGTATCCATTCTTAAGTTGAAGGACATCTGGGTTTTTTCCAGTTTCTGGCTATTATGAATAAAGCTGCTATGAAAGTAGTGGAGTATGTGTTCTTGTGGTATGGTGGAGCATGTTTTGGGTACAGGCCCAGGATATCTGGGTCTTCAGGTAGAACAGCTTCCAATTTTCTGAGAAACCACCAGATTTCTAGAGTAGTTGTAAAAATTTGCAATCCCACTACAATGGAGACATGTTCCCCGGCTCCACATGCACACAGCATGTGGTATCATTTCAGGTTTTGATCTTAGCCATTTTGATTGGTGAAAGACAGAATCTTAGGGTCATTTTGACTTGAATTTCCCTGATGACAAAGGTTGGTGAACATTTCATTAAGTATTTCTCAGCCATTCAAGATTCTGATGCGTGTTGGTATTACTAGCACCTAGGAAGCCAGAGAAGAACCCTTTCCTTAGTTACCACAGACCCCTTCACTCTGCACATCCTCCTTTCTTCTCCCTAAAATCTTGAAAAAACAGTTTATAGCCTTCAAACTGTATGTTGGGAACCAAGTCTCATCTTTCTTGAAGTCATTGGCTAATGCCTTCAGAAAAGGAAGAAAGCAGCAATCATTACCATGCTACATCCTCAGAGTCCTAATGAGTCAGTTAATTATGAGAACACAGGTGGGTCTGCAGGAAAGAAAAACAATATCACAAAATAAACCACTGAAGGTCCATTATGATAAATGCTTATAAATTAGGGGAAAGATTAGAAGAGAATGATTGTAATGAAGATGTAAGGAGGACAGAGTCCAGTAATCACTTTGAATTTTCAGGTACTTATGTTCTACAATATAATGAAAAATAAACAAAGAGGTGAAGAGAGACATAGGGAGCGGGTGTGAAGAATTAGACTGATTTTTTTTTTTCTAAAACTGATGTTGAAGAAGAAAGTGGAGAAATGGCCTGAGATTCCCAGTGCTGTGAACTATCCTGGGATGTGAAATAAAATGGCACAAGTTCCTGTTTCAGACAGCCACTTAGGTACTCAGATCCTGAGGCTCCCATATGGATGTATCTTGCCTCTCCTCAGTGTTACTGTGAGTGTGGAAGAGCTCAGATCAATCATTGGCTAGTAAAGGTAAGGATTTATCTTGTTTCTCTACCCTGTGGGTCACGAGCACAGAATTCCTAGTGCTATACACCCATCTCCCGGACCCCACTCCTCTCTCTTAAGTCTCCATGAACTCTCACCAGGTGTTACAAGAAACATGGAATCATTGTGCATCTAACCTTTGGCAGAGAACACTACAATGGTTGTGCAAATAGCTAGTTATAGCAGGGAATCATGTCCTTGTCTAGTTGACTTGAGAGGCATGTGTCCTAGGGTTTTCAGGTTAGAGTCCATGGCTCCAGTAACACTGTGTGCTTTTCATTTCTGGAAATCAAGGCATTCCCTCAGGCAAAGAAGCATTGAGGACACCTGAGTCCCTCTGATTTCTATAGAAACCAGAAAAGTATGTAGAAGTTTGGCAGAATTATTAGTCTTAAACATTAATCTTGCATTCCCTGTCTTGCTTGAAACCACCATAATATCATGGCAAACACCACTTTATTAGGTTTTGATAAGTGCATAAAAGGTCTGATTGCTTGGGATAGGTGTGTCTAAGCTTTGGTCTTGTTGAGACCTCTCCACCCTAGCCTGATTTTCATTCCCTCTGACTATATCAGAAAACCCTGGTTCAGTAACTGCTGGTACTTACAACTTGTATCTAAGTCTTTATCCACAACTTTAAAACAATAAATTAATCTCTAACCCTTTTTGACCCAGGGTCCTCAGGTCTTCTCCATTAAAAATATCAATAGGTTTCTTCTTCAGAACTCAACACCATCTTCCTTATTCGCATTTCCATTGTGTTTTTCCATTCTAGGACATGGGAAGGCATTTATAACCCACCATTGTAGAGGAGTAAGCCAACCATTCTGAAAAAACAACTGCTTGTTACTTAAGTCTAGTTAGCTTGCTACTTAAGTCTTCTAGCCTCACTCATTATTTTATAGTTGCTATTGAGAATTGTTATCTAAACTGTATCATGAGTAACTTAAGTGAATATAGATAGCAATATCTACTGAACTTTTTTTCTATACAGTGTAGGCATGACTATGAATGAAGAACTTTGGGGCAGAAGACAGTGAAATTTCCATTTTAAATGTCCTCAGGTCAGTGCTTTTCCTAATTCGATCCAAGTGCCCCATCGTTCCTCTCATGCTACATAACAATGTATCAGGGAAGGCTAACTGAAGTTCAACCCTTATACTGACATCAAGCTTGCATTGTCCTTGCCTAGTAACCTGCTCATATCTATTAAAGGAGGACTCTTCTGACTGTATCTCAAGGTCTTATTTCTTGAAAATTCTTTGGCATTGCTGTTGGAGTCTCTTTAAAGCTGAAACTAGTTTACTGATAATTATTCATCTTCACCCATGTTAACATTTCTTCTAAAACAATAAGATAACTTCAGAAAAAATGATCTAATTTTTTTCTCAAAAATTAAGTTTAGCTCCTACCTATTCTAGGGTAGTCCTATTTTTCTTAGTTACATCTAGGTTTTAATGTCCATCTGGCATCTCTGGTGAATTTTAGATTGTGTTTTCTTTAACTGTTTCTGTAAATTTTGTCCTCCATAAATTTTAAAACCACCTTCTCTTTGCAGTTTTGAAAAGCAATTTTCTGCAAAGGCATCTAAAGATCTTCAGCATGGACCTGCCTGTCCTTCATTCGCCCTTCTTGGCTAGGTAGTATCAATGAATAGAGTTATTCCTTTTCTGAGTATTTTCCTCATTTGAAGACTTTTGAAGTAAAGTAGTGCATGTTCCTTCAGAGCCATTTGATCACTCACTCTTCAGAGTCAGGTTTCTCCTGAAATCTCTGCTATGTTTATTCCCCTGGGTGCCAGGTCCTGCCACCTTCATCTTCACATACTCTCCCATGTGTAGCACAATCTTGCCTTAGTATTCATCTCTTATAAAGTCATAGACTTGATGAGTCTTCTCACAACCACTCTCCTTTAGGATAAGGCCTCCTGAGGGATAGGAACAGGTATCACAGACTCTGGCTGTAATGACACAGAGGTTGAGTTTCAGCTTCACTTGCTCAGATTGATGGTGCTGTGTTCTGCATTCATGCTGAAACAGAATCTGTCACCACAGAGTCATGACAGCTGACATGTGAGGACACATCAGCTACGCCCTGAGAAGACATAATGGAGATTAGCTGCCAGCTTTTAATAATGCAAACCAAGGGTCCTGCAAGGTTATACATTTGCTGTCCTGTTGAGATCATGTGACATTACCTATTTACCAGGAGTGAAGAGCAGATGGCATGCTTGATGAGTTGTGTCTCAATCAGGCCATTCATACTCAGTATGACCAACAACTCATCCTTTACTGCTGTGGTATACATTCTCCAAGATGTGTTCTGTAGCCACTTGCTATCTGGGTAGTCCACCACCATGTCCTTACATCACTACTGTTTGCATCTTTGTTATATATTTGGTTGGCATGTATGACTGCCTCTCCCCTCAGAACACTGTGATTAATGGAACTATTTTTTTATAGCTGCTAATCTTTTTAATTTTTAGGGTATATCTTCTGTGTGTGAATGTGTGTGTGCCCGTGTGCATGCATGTGTACCACAGACACATGTCTGGTGAGAGGAAAACTTAGAGAAGACAGTTCACTCCTTCTACCATGTTGATACCAGAACTCAAATCCATGTCAGGTGGCTTGGTGACAAGGTCCTGTACCTGTACAGCCATATTGCCTGCCATTCTAGGCACTGCTTTGAAAATACAAAATAATCATGTAATCTTTATTCTTTCTGTGTTTCTTTATCCTGTCCAATGCCCTTCTCTTAGCATTTCTGCGGTCTTCAACCTATTCAAGACCTTCTAACTTCTCTAGTGAAACCCTAAGGTAATACCAAATCATCTTCTTCTGACAGTTTTGCCCTGTAAAATGTCACTTCAATCATCTTACTCCGCATCTAGAGGACCCAGTGCCCTGGTCTGAAAAGGAAAAGCAAAGGTTTGGACTGACCATAGCCAGGATAAAAATAAACATTCTTGTTACTATGGAATACAGGGAGTGAGTGCACGCTGAGGGCATGCTGCTTTGCCCTTTGCACTCAGGGATGTGTAACTAAGTTCCTGCCATACTGAATGTGAAGAAAGGAACATTTTTTTCTGTCCAGCACTTATATACATCAATTTGCAAAATAACCGTGAAAAAAAAACAATAATTTTAAAGGCCTAAGAAGGCCATATTTGAAAATCCTAACTCATGGTTTATATAGTAGAAATATATATCGATAAAAGCATTTTGTGCAGGTATTGAATTTGCCTTGTGGAAGAATATTTCCTTCTCAATGAGTGAGTACACTCTCCCAGGAGTGGGGAAGTAGGGACTATGTGCATAAAAACAATCAAACATCACTATGAGTGATTTTGTGGTTGTAATTGTTTTTCTTTATTTTGCAATTTGGAATATTATGTTTTGGGTGCTTTGAATTTGGCTAATTGTGCTTTAAGATGAAATGAAGGAAATTCAAATAGAACTGTAGCTTGGTGCCAGGTTAACTGTTGGGTGCCTGTGAGTGTTCCTCTTCTGTGAATGCTTGACATGTGTTGATGGCAAATATCTCTTGGACAAAGAAATTTCTGTGTGTAATTTAAAATGTTTCCAGTGCTCTAACTTCTGTGTTGCTTCTGGTATAGGATAAGCACACATTTCATGGTTAATGAAAATAAATTAATTATATTGCAATAATTATTCATGGAAAAATTGAGTTTTAAAAATAGCATTTACCTTGTTCAGAAACAAAAACTGGCAGAGATAGAATACATTTCCCTAGAGAAACTGGGTGGTTTAGGGTACAGAGTTATAATTCCAACTTTATTAAGAAATAGATATTTCTTATCTATAACACATACTTACATTTTAAGATTAGTGCATTTGAATGAAAATCATCAACTATTTGTTAAACATGTTTGTATTTATATAAATATGCTGAATTAATATGCTGATAAAAAATGTTGCCTGGAATTTGGGTTGATCCTGAGCAAAAGCAAGACCATTGCCATCTTAGTCTCCAGACTTGACTGTCCTTGAATGTGATGAGTAGCCCTAAAACCCAATAGCTCATGGTCAGGGTCAGCCTAGCATCAGTCTGGCTGAAGACTTTAGAGAAAAAATTCAGAAATAAGTAATATGTAAATGACACGTGAGGCATATATTAAAATGTAGAGAGTCAAAAGACATTGTAAGGAGAGGGCTATTCTCAGTCTTGGGAACCCAGCAAGGCAAATACTCTGTACTTTGGGGTACTAGGAAGATGGTGCATTTATGGAGGAAGGACCATGTTTTATAACACATATGTGCAATGTCAAACAATTCAGTGGTAGTCTCAAACAAAGTAGATTAATTGAAGGACTTGAGGATGGAAACAAAACAGATCAGAGATAAGTCTGGAAGACCATTCTTGGGGAGTGTCAGAAAGAGTTTGAAATGTGGAAAGATTATATTCATGGTGAAAAGAAATAAATACATAAATGAATAGGTGGATGGATAGATAGATATGGATGATAGATAAATGGGTGGATAAGCATATAGAGTATAGATAGGTAAATGATAGATAATAGATATTACACAAGGCAGATGATTGATAGAAAGATACATGATAAGTGGATAGATGGATGGATGGATATATGGATTATTTAGAGAGATAATATGTCTGGAGATAGATAGATAGATAGATAGATAGATAGATAGGTAGATAGATAGATAGGTAGATGATAGATTATAGCAAAATAAAGCATTGACCATCTCATACTTATTAATTCATGATGGAGTATCTTGTATCAAACCTGATTTAAAATCTATCCCAGGGAATGAGTGGTAGCCCCCACCATCATTCACATCTTGGATGTCACTATCCCTGGGCAAACAGCTACTTCCTAATGAAGTCACACATATTTCTTTCTATTTGTTGAGTTATGTTTATAAAGCCTAGTTGCATTTGTTTACAGATGTCACTTTAATTGTCTTTGTAATTAGGAAACTTAATTTAAAATAATCTTAAATAGAGATACATAAAGACAAAGAAGACAGAGTGTTGTTCTAGAAAACTAAATGGAACACTTGAGAAATATGAATTCAGGGCTCCATCAAGAATCTGTCAACTTTGCTGCAGCTGTAATAACTGTAGTTTGATTGGGAGAGGGTGGGCCTCCTCATTATACAACTACAGATATGTGGCTTCAGAACAAAAGTTATAGTTGTGCCATCATTCTCCTTGGTCAGCTACAGAGGCTTAGAAACAGGTCAGCAGGCTATGTTCCTCCAAGAAGCCAAGAAAGCCCTTGAACTTTCCTTACTTTTGAAAGTTCACCATTAGCTTTGTCATATGGCTTTTTTAAACTTCAAAACCACCTGGCCATTTGAGTCTCTGCCTCAGTGGTCAACCTGCTTCTTGGAGTCCTGTCCTCAGCCTCCTTTATTTAATACACTTTTGTAATTTCATTGGGTCCAAATGCATGATCTAAGATTAACTTCAGGTGTGGAGAATTTTACATTAATCACTTCTGCCATTTAAGGTAGCCACATTTAATTTAAGACAACTTAAACACAAAGAAGTATAAAGACAAATTTTAAGTAGTTTCATTCAAAATGGTTTCTTTTTTTGAAATTATTCCAGGAAGGCTTTACAGAGGAACACATGAAAATGACTATAGCTGGGAAGGAAGTGAAGGAAAAGAAGGATGGGAGGATAGAGAGAGGAAAGAAGGAGCAAGGAAGGTTCAGACAGAAAAGATAAAGAGGAAGAGAACAGAGAAAGGGAAAGGAAGAAAGATGGGAGCAGGAAGAGGAGTTTGCAGACCAAATGTCAGTCCTAGGAACCATCGAGATGTTCAGAGCCATTAATGGTTCATTTCCAAAATACACATATGTAGTAACTTAAAATTAAGAACATGCCATTTCTTCCTAAGATAGACATTCACATGGTAGCCTATGTCTATTGCTTGTGATAGATATCCATATGGTTTTCCTTAATCAAGTTAAAAGAATTAGTAGGAGGCAAATCAGTAGATGTTACTTTGACTACATCTTAAATTATTTGCTACATAATAACCTGGGATAGTCCAGTTTGTTTAGGAGGTCATGAACCCACCCCAAACCCTCACTATTCAAAATATCTCTTCTCTGAGCTCTCACTAGCTGTCAGTTAGTTACCCAGCAGGGTGCCCACGCCCAGAGGGCTAAGCTGATCTCAGTAGCCTGCTAGTGTGAAGATACATGGAACTTGAGATATTTTCACACTGGTGTTGCAAAGGCCACAGCTATAGGGAAGGAAGGCTGAGCCTGCTGCTATGTTCTTATGAAATAGCCAGAGTGCAATATTTATGCAAAACACTTTTTTATTTAGCATGTTAATTTTAAAGGTCACAATCACAGACCATGGAACCTTCTTACCATTAGACTTTTGAATATTTTAGAACATAACTGAGTTGGGAGGGGGCTTGAAATACCACCAATGGCATCAGATTCATCAAATATCTAAGTAGGCTTTTTCTCCTCAGATTGCTGTGTGCAGATTGTTGTGGGTGTCATGGTAGGGCAGCGTTCATAAAAAACTAGGACTGAAGAATTTTTAGCTTCACTTAACTCCTTTCTTCTCCCCCCTCTATTATCACCCCCTCCTCCCATTCTTCTTTTTTCCTTTAGACAAAGTCTCAATATGTAGCTCAGGCTACATCACTGTAGGGAAAAAAAAACTTCCTAAATCGTGCTTAAGGACTATTGTAGACTGAACTATGCGCTTGAAAGTGTACAGGCTGGGGCTGGAGAGATGGTTCAGTGGTTAAGAGCCCTGACTGCTCTTCCAGTGGTCCTGAGTTTAATTTCCAGCAACCACATCACAGTACTCACATGCATGGAATAAATAAATCAATATTAAAAAAAAAGTTCACAGGCTGAATTCCTAAACCCAAATTGCTGCTATTCATAGAACAATGCCTTTGAGAAATAACTGAAATTAGGTAGCCATGGTGGGATTGGTAGAAAAGCAGTAGATCTCTTTCTGTTGCTTTCAAGGGTAGAAAAGTGGCCTCTGTGAACCCAGAAGAGCATCATGACCATAGGCATAAAGGCTCCAACTGAGAAAAGATGACTTATTTCTATGAAGCCTTCGATCCTAGCTGTTTTGTTATGACAGTGATAGTCATGTGTGAAGCTGCAGCATGAACACAGAGGTGGAACTTACTTCACTCCTTGGTCCCTTTGGTTCTCAGAAGAGGATGTTCATAGCAATGAAATACCATTAATGGATGAGTTGACAAATAAGCTCATTTGTGTTTTTGATGGAGACCATACAGACTGACTGTGTCCGCAAGTGGAACAACTCAATGAACTGTGATTGAGATGAACACAGATCCATGAGGTAGGCTCTGTACAAGTGCTAAATCACTGCATGAATACGGAGCTAACAAGAGCCTGTGAGTTGTTTTGTATGAGTTCAAGGTATAATGAGTTGATTCTGTAATTGTAGTAATAGAAAAGGAGGGAGTAGTGAAGTGAGAGAAAATCAATTTTAAGTTAAACAAGGACACCGATGTGTAGTTTTCTCTGCTGTGGCCACTATGGAAAGTTTGGGTCGAACTTCTTAACTTTCCTTGTGGATGTTTGGAAATTAAGTATTGATTTGGTGTTTAGCTCTGCTCTTGGGTCCTCTCATACCCATAGCTCCAAATCACTCTTTATATTTCTCCAAAATCGAGAATCAATGAGATGGAAATTACAAGTGTATTTTTAAAAGTTTTTATAGTCCTTTGAAGAAAATAAAATTGCTTTGTTTTTCGCATGATACTATTTAAATTTTATTATTCGATATTGATGATTCAGAGATCACTACTTCTATATTATTTGTTTTTCATTACCATGCAGTTACAGACACAAACACTAGCAACTTCACACCCAATTCTAGTGTTATGGCTACATAGAGATACTCAGTCTTTTTGTTTACTTAAAGCAATATCAACCAAAAGAGATTAGAACTGTCTTCAGAAGCACAATAAGACATTAGATAGATCTTATTTTAAAATAACACCTAAATTTATATAGCAGTTGAATACTAAATTTATCGACAAGAATTATATAGGCAAGAAAATAAAAAAAGGATAGGAAGTGGCAAATTCCTGACAAGGGAGTAAAACCAAAAGCCATTATATATTTTTTTACTTATTTTCCATTATTTTTTACCAGCAAATTACAAATACGTCCCCAACTGTTGATAGTAAGGACCACAATGAATGGTGAGGGGTGTTCTCTACACTCACAAAGAGGATAGCACATGAGGACAGAAAGGGTTTATCCATTTGTTCTTTCAAAACACCAAGTTAAGAAAGCAAGGTCAAAGCTAACATCTACCTTTTTGGATTTTTTCATGTGAAAAGAAAAATATCAGTCTCAAAACTTTATGAATGGTGGACTGGGAGCATCTTCATCAAGTTCCCAGTCATGTTAATACAAATTGCATCACAGTATACAGTGAATGGATGTCAGGCTAAGACGCCAATTATACTTTAAAAGAAAACCATTATTAAGTATAACAAAAGAACTTCAAATTCTGCCTTAGTGAGAAATGAGAAAGGATAGGAGAAATACTAAAAATCTCATTATTTAAAATATCCTGAGTTTCTTACAAATTATCTGATAAAAGTTTAATACATAAGACTTACAGTAAAATTAAAGACATCATTCTGTCATCAAAAACTTCCCTGTTCAGAAAATTTTCTAATTCAGAATCAATATAATAAGGAATATATATTATGCAATTAATAGTTCCATAATAAATATATTATAATAATATGAAATATAAAAGGATTAGAGAAAATGATAAAGATTTGAAATTTCAATTATTACCTTGCTGCCAATTTTAAAATGAAATTTTTTTTCAGGGAGAATTTAATGAAATACTTAGTTGTCTTAGTTTGAATTTCCAAACTTTGATTTACATGTTTTCAAAAAAGAAAAATGCCACATTTTCCACTGAAGATGATCATTGTCCTGTCTCTCACTTGGGAGATTATTTGAGCCCCCATGATACAGCCTCACAGACTAGGTTGGTTACAAAACACAGCATAAGCGTTGCAGATAACCCAGGGGTGAACTGCTTAGTGTCCAAGTGTGATCAGTTGAGCTCAGATTCTAGGATCCTTGTGAAGCTAGGCTGGATAGAACTCTCAACTTACCTGTAATTATTGCAATTTTAATGTCCATAAACTGTTGCCTTCTAAAATTATTAAGAAACCTGTTAATCAGTTAAAGCTAAAGTTTAGATTTCCTTCAAATGTGAACTGGAAGTACTCCAAACAGGAAAGTCAGAAAGGACCTACAAAGGAGCCTGGTCTGAGTGAACTGAAAATAAGTCTCAAGTGGTAAATATTCAAAGTTCCGTAGAGTTATAGTATAAAATTTCGGACCAGTGGGCACAGAGGAACAATGCCACATGACCCAAGAAACCAGTGAGCATTATTTCCAAGTGAGCATTATTATTTGCAAGTGACCCAGTGAGCACTATTTCCAAGCCACCTGTGCATTCATGTGCATGGAGGAGTCACGGCCTCTCTGAGCTACAACCAAAGTGGATAAAGAGCCAGTTAGATCTCATCCAGGTATTGGATGTTTGATAATCAGAAAACAGGTAAGTTTTCTAAAGATACTTGAGTTCCATGTCTATGGTTGTTTGAATAGCTTTGGCCCTCCAAAATCTCATGTGTTTGAATGCTTGCCATAGAGAGTGGCACTATTAGGAGGTGTGGCCTTAATGGAGTAGGTGTGGCCTTGGAGTAGGTGTGGCCTTCTGGAGGAGGTGTGGCCTTGTTGGAGGAGGTGTGGCCTTGTTGGAGGAGGTGTGGCCTTAATGGACTAGGTATGGCTTTGTTGGGGGAGGTATGGTCTTGTTGGAGGAAGTGTGTCACTATGTAGGTGGGCTTTGAGGTCTCCTATACTTAGGCTCTGCGCAGTGTGGAATTTTAGTTCCTTACTGGCGGCCTGCAGAAGACAGTCTCCTTCTGGCTGCCTTAGGATCCAGATGTTGAACTCTCAGCTCCTTCTCCAGCATCATGTCTGCCTGCCTGCTGCCATGCTTTCTGCCATGATAATAATGGACTAAACTTCTAAAACTATAAGGCAGCCCCAGTTAAATGTTTATTTTTATAAGAGTTGCCTTGGACATGGTATCTCTTCACAACAATGAAACTCTAACTAACACAATATCTGTCCTTTCTTTTGTAAAACATCAGTTATTCCTGCCATCAGTTTACAAGACAGTGATGTCCATAACGTGGTTTCACATTTGGCCACGCAGCACAGGGAGCAGAATCTTCTCTAAATAGGTAAATGCACAGCTCCTATCACAAACAACAAAGTTTAAGAAGAAAGGGGTACTGCCCAAGGGACCTTCATTCTTTGTCCATGGATTGGATCCTAGAGATCTCCACAGGGTGCTGGGCATAGTCCTTGCTCTCATGACGAGTCACTCAGGGTACTCAAGGGCAGGTGTAAAGCAGCGTATATAGGTCAGAGGACAGGCTCCAGGAAGGTCTTGTCTGGTCTTAGTGAAATAATCTGGAGTCCCCTTATATTCTCTGCACAAAAGGCTGTGGCAGTTCCCCACTTTGTGAGACTTTTGCATGAATCAGTACGTCTTGAGAGCAAGAGACCATTTTGAATTTTCATCTGTGATTATTGAGAATAATTTAGGACTGAATTTCCCATTAAACAATTGAGACAATTTCTACGAATAGAATTGTTGAGTTAAAGAGGCAGCATCTTAGAATCAGGTGCTCCAGATGTGGGCCTTGGAGGCCTGTTCCAGATGTAAGCCTTGGAGTGCTATTCCAGATGTGGGCCTTGGAAAGCCTGTTCCATTGGGAGGGGCAGGGGAGCACAGAGATTGTCCCTTAGTCTTGTGGAGGGATCCTGCCACAGTGGTGACATGTGGCCTGGGGCACTGCTCTAACAGGATGCAATTGCACTTTTTCCATATAAGTCTTCACAGCACCCTTAGGAAAGAGAAGTTGCTCTGCTCTCTGCCTTCCTCTTAGGTAGAGATGCTCATTAACTTTCAAATACCCATTAGCTTCAAGATGGTGGAAAGCAGGTTTCAAACCTAGTCTACCAGAATACTTATCTTTTAACTGTTATAAAATACAGTTTAAGGCCCACAACTGTGAGCAGGGCCTTAAAATTAAAGCTGAAACTGAACACCTATGGGAGACTTTATAAAATGTTATTTTGCCTCTAAATCTGTTTTACAACATGTGTAGATTTGCCTATGTATGCAGTTGTCTGTATTTAAAGGTGGAGGCCAGAGCTCAGTAGTCCGTGTCAATATCATTTCCCATTTTATTTAGTTTTGGAGAAAGCCTCACTGATCTAGCTTCACGGGCTTCCAGCAAACCCCAGGGATCCCCTAGTCTCTGCCTCCCTAGTGCTGGATCATTGTGCTGGACAGCTCTTTATGAACATGCTGGAGTGAGTGTGGAATCACACTCACTCTCTGAGCCATCACTCACTCGCTGAGCCATGTCTCCAGCCCCTAGTCACATGGACATTAGAATTATTCTTTTCCTTCAACCAGTGATATTTCCCTGCTGTTCTCATGTTTCAGTGAACTGGTCTGAAATAACCATTTGCAGGTCCATCCACTGAAACTTAATTTTGTCAAAATTCTGATACTGTATAAGCTCAGAGTAAACTAACGTAAAGGCTTTTAAACATGGAAATTAGTGGCAGCGTTTGGTTCTATAAAAATATTAAAATGAAACACTCACTTTAGCTGTGGTACATCTGAAACGGAAACTTAAAAAATTTCTTTGGAAGTCAGTCCTGTTGGATGCTGTTTTGCTGGGGCAAACACGTGAAGGAGTGTTTTCCTGAAGTGGACACAGGTGAAAGGCTGAGGTAGACTCGTGAAGGGACATTTCCATGAAACAGACACAGGGGAAAGGATATTCTTCTAAAGCAAGCAGGTGAAAGGACACGTGAAGAGGAATTCTTTGCTAATGGTCCACCTTATATCGCTTCGTTGAGCTCCATTTGTTGGGACTCCATAGAGAGAAGCTCGCTCACCAAAATGTTCTGGTGGTGTGCTGCAGTTTCTTGCTGCTTCCACAGACTTGGGCTGATTGGCAGAGTGATGTCGACTGAGACAAATGCATGTGCTGAAGCAAGACCTGTGGAAGACACACAATGATTGGAGAGAATATAAAAATAACTCAATGGACAGTGACAGAGGCTGAGCTAGGCTGCTGGTACAGGTAGCTGCAACACTTCTTGGTCTCAAGTCTCTTCTGATCTTCACTTTGTTGAGAGAGGCACAGCCAAGAACTTTTTCTGGCAGTCCTACATAGTCTCTCCTGATGACTTGTGCTGAGGCAGAGGCCTGGCTGTTTCTGCTAGAAATGACACTGATTCCTCTTTGCCAACCCAAGTCTACTGAACTGGAGTGCTGGCATATTCATAACGTGTTTGTAAGTGAATTGAGTTGCTGCTGCTGACCTATGAACTGAATTGCCAATTTTCAGACAACACAGATGGGAGTTGCTCCAAAGAACCATTTCTAAACTACTTCCCCCATATCTTTTCTTTCCTACTACCTCTGGTGGGTTATGGGCTAAAAGGGATGGTGAAAGAACCATCATTAAAAATAGGATTTGAAAATTTACATACATCAGACATCATTTCTACTGATTTGGTTTATTTTCATTTCAATTAGAAAATCTATCATTTAATACTCCTAATTGAAGTGTGAAGAAATGTGATCCAGAGACAGAAAAGTTCTTCAGTGGGTTTGTGTGCCCTCTTAAGAACATGACCACATACTCAGGAAATCAGACACTTCTGATCAAAGCCTAAGGGAAAGAGACATTTTAATCCATTATTTTGGCCATTTGAAAAGGTGGGAATTGAATGAAAAGTGCAAGACTGAAATGAATTAACAATACTTACACAGCCTGGTGGTTAGAATTGACCCTGTTCAGACATTTGCTGAGGGCTGCATTGGTGGCAGCACCCAAAATATTGGGATCCTAACGTGCTTTAGTTCGTGAAATGCTTAGGTTAAGAAAGACCCAAGGAAATAGAGAATGACCTTAAACAAGAGCTTCTTTTTAAAATCCTAATTGTAAAATTATGTCTAAGATTCTGAGAAACAATAAGCGAACATGTTCTGATTTTGAGAAATTCAACCAATATGCTAAAGTTAGCTTTCAGAGAAAGCCGGGACTTGATCTAAAGCAGTGTTAGTGCAGGCTGAGTACTGAGCAAGAGACTACTAATTAATATAAAGTGTTCAAAGGAAATATACTGTTCTACTCAATTAGGAGAAGTGTTCTTAAATATTCCTTTTGATTCCTACCATAATTATACCGTGAAAAAGTTGAATAATTTTGCACAGTAAAGTACCAAGTAGGAAATCATTTATGAAGTAAGAAAAGATGACTACAGTCTAATTATTCTAAGCAGCAGAAAATAGATGTTCAAGACAGTGTTTATGTTCTGGGTCAAAAATAAACACGAATTATTATTATTAAATTAATACCAAACTAATCTTGGCACTGTGGGAACTAAGGTAAGGTGATTTAAGGAATGGGCATCCTGGGCCACTCAGCAACTGAGAGGCCGTCTTGGGTACCTTTGTGTGACCCTGTTAGAGCAGGGGCTGAGACAGGGAGAATGAGAATGAGAAAGATACTCTGTGACAATGTGGCTCAGTCTCCTGCAAACATTGGATATACTTAAGAGTTTTGTTGCACCAGTTATGGACATTGTGAAAGTAGTAACTTTATGCATTGGAACTTAATGTCTAGCTTACTTTATTCACTTACCTGTGCACTGGTGCTTACATGGTTCTGGGATTAAATACATTTGTGTTCTGGCTCACAAATATCTTTTCTTTTATTGATTCTTGGTAAATACTGGGACCTTCGAAAGTTGCTGTTAGTTTCACTGGTTTGTGTTATTTTATAATATTTTAGCTTAAGAATGAGAAGCCCATTTTAGGCTTAATTTTTTTTTCTTGTGGGTGTTTGTTGTTGTTGTTGTTGTTTTGTTTGTTTGTTTGTTTTGTGGGTTTTTTTGTTTGTTTGTTTGTTTGTTTTTGGTAAAGCTACCAAGAAGAGATTGACTACTGAGCCACTCGTGGGGGCATTTGCTCTGGCATGAGCAGGAGAGAGCTCCATTAGGAAGACTAAGCCCATTAGGAGTTGGAAAATAATTACTGCAGAGAGTTTTCTGCTCAGTGACTAGAACCCAGCTAGTGTAGATGTAAGCAGGGGTGGAAGTAGAGGAGAAAGTAGGTCATAGTTCAGGATGGGGGAGAATGGGAGCAGGGATCCCACATTTTCCTAGGAAAGGAGCAGGAGTGACCAGGAGCACAGAAACCATTGAGAAGCCAGTGCAACGAGGAACAGATGACTAGTGCATGGGTGCCCTACCAGTCTTGACTTTGAACTTCTGATTCTCTGGAGAGCAGGTGAGGGTCCAGCCAGTAGGAAGCATGGTACATCCAGGAAAGTGTCTTGGGTCTTATTAATGGTGTGTCCTATGAGTCAAGAGGGGTCACCTTGAGACTGGATTGTCCTTGTTCGTAAATGTGACAGTGTTTCTAAGGAATCTGGTAATTGAAATTTACTTTAGAAGCTGATGTCTTAGTGAGGAAGATGCAGTTAATCAGGAAGCCATGGACGCTCAAGGTTGCTAATGCAAATTCTCTTCTCTGAGGGGTCTAGAGATGAAGAGACAATACTCATGAATCCAGAGCTGGCAGTAAGCACTCCAGGATCTAGTCACTGTCCAGGCATGGCTTCTTCCCCTCCAGCACTCGGGTCTTTCATCCCCTCAACCTCTGTCTTAGACTATGTTGGTTCTTTTCCTCTTAAAATCCATACCAACAATAAATAAACAACTATCCAGACAAAATAATTGAGATGTCAACCCAATAAACTTTGTCTGAGGCTCTTATTTGTCAGATAAACTAGGGATCTACTCCATCATGAAAGCACATTTCATAATTAATCAGCACAGTCTCTGCCAATGCACATTATGAAAACCCACATCATGTGCTGTGTCTCTGTACCCTGCAGTGGTTTCTTTGAGATAAAAAGAATGGGTGACTTTTCTCTGACACCATCCAGCATTCCAGGGTACTGTCTATTAACTCCTAGTACCTGTCCCACCACAGGAAAAAAACTCCTCTTGGTTTTCTTTTACAACATTCTGCCATTATCTTCCTTGAACTATACTTTTTCTGTAAACTGTGGTTATAGAATCATTAGAAATATAGATTGTGAGCACCAGGAGAGCTTCAAAAATGCTAGCAATGTTTTTTTTTTTTAATTTTATTTTTTGTTTTGAGAACTATGTCCTGGTCTTTACTTAGTGAAAAGTAGCCGCTTAAACACAAGGCAAATATAGGGGAGAGTTCAAGTCCTTAACAACTTGATATGTTAGAAATCTGACTTTCAGCAAACTTCTACAAAATGCATTATATTGCTTGGTTTTTTGCTTTAATGATTACCTACATGTCTGATTCTCTTTCTGCTTTGAAGCCTAAAGTCCATCAGCCCAGAAACGTGGGGATGTTTGCTGTCTGAGCAGCAGCATGCTAATTATCTAAGCCTTTCTTTTGCAAGAAGCTTGTTAAAAAATCAGAAGGTTATGCTGAGAATATTTACTGACAAGATTTATAAATTTGATCTAACCAAGCCATAGTTTTAGTAAAATACTGATTTATAAGTAATGGCCTTAAATGAGATTCCTATTTGCAAACATCTTTCTAGGTTAGAAAAACACATTACCAATATAACTCTGTGTCAGGACGCTCTCATATCTCATTAGGTTTTGATATGTAAATATAGTTTGCATTCAGAATAATAAACACCTGACATTAGAAAACATAATGGCCACAGAATAATCTTGGCTTTACACATTTGTAAACATTGGATGATAGGTAACAAGACTTACAAATAAATTCGTCCCTAAATCCAGAAGACATAGAATCCAATTCTGGAAGTTTGTATGAGAAGAGGTGTCAGGCTAAATGATTGAACAAATAATGCTAAGATATTTAGCTGTTTGTTTTCACATTTGAGCCACTTGATTTAAGGAACTTCAGTGGTGGAACAAGCATTTTCGATGGTCCCAGATAAAATTAAATACTCATTGGAAATTATTGGAATTTGAGGGAAAGATGTATTGATATATTGTGGGATTGGGAGAGGGAAAACTGGGCTCTGACATGTTCCCTATAGACTGAATATGAGACAAAGCATGTCTACATTCATACACTCACACAAGACTCTCTCTCTGTGTCACAGACACACACACAGAGAGAGAGAGAGAGAGAGAGAGAGAGAGAGAGAGAGAGAGAGGAGGAGGGAGGGAGGGAGGGAGGGAGGAGAGAAAGAGGTTGAGGAGAGGGAGAGAGAGAAGGAGGAGAAGGAGGAGAGGGAGAGGGGAGAGGCAGAGAGAGAGAGAGAGAGAGAGAGAGAGAGAGAGAGAGAGAGAGAGAGAGGGAGGGAGGGAGGGAGGGAGGGAGGGAGGGGGGAGGGAGAGGGAGAGAGTCATATCTTGTAGAGGATTGCTCAGCCTCCTGACTTTCAGGAAGTAAGTTCTGTAAGTTCTGTTGTTTACGCTTCCAATCTATCCTACTTGGTAAAGGTCCAGCAGACTAAAACATCACTCAACTTCTGGGAGGAACAGAGTTAGATTTGTTTATGCTGTGCAGTCTGTGGAACATTATCCCACCAGGACTGACAAGTTCACTCGATATCTGGCAAAAATGGAGAGAAACTTCTCTGTAAAACTCGCACACCCCTTCCCCACCATGAAGTGAATCACAGGAGTCCTTCTGTGGTCTACGACCCTATGGTGCTCAAAAGCAAACATTGTGCAACAATTCACATGGACCATTGTAGTTATTTAAGCATTGCTCTTGTGATAACCTTGACAATATCGAGCTTTCAGTCAGTCTCATAGTCAGGCATGCATGAAGCAAAAAGGAAGAGAAAGAAGGAAGGAGAGAGGAGAAGAACTCGGGAAGTAATTAGAAAATAGTAAGTAGGCATGAGGAAGGAGGGATGTATCGAGTGTGCAGGTCTGCATCACCCTCCTTGTAGACATGCTGTGTGCAACGATGGTGAGAACTCATTTTAAACACATGAGTGCAGCCTGTACCTCCCTGTTCCATGTGAATAAGTACAGCCTGTACCTCCAACATCCAGGGAGGAATTCTTCTCTTAGTTTCTAGAGCAATAGTCAAACTGACTGAAAACATCATTTACTATTCAGCAGGAAGATTACCCAATCAGCCCATACCACAATAGCACATTGAAGGCAAGGGGCAATGCATGTTTTTCCAACACACTTGTCAAATACTCTTAAACATCCCCGCCCCCAAAATTTCTCTAGAACTGTTCAGAGGGAATATTGCAGCATGGAACCTCAATCTGGTGGCTCTGGAGAGCTCAGCCACTTTGAGAAGTAAGAACAAGACTGAGAGTTCCAAAGCTTCCCTTAGTTCCATTGTTTCCTAAGGAGTCACAGGTGTCAGAGTGCTCCAGTGTTCTGGGTGCTCAGGTTGTTGAGAGCATGCTCTCTCAAGAGCTGGGGTCAGGAAAGCTTAGCAGTGTGTGCAGAGAGCCAGCTTGCCTCCTACTAACAAAAATCATTCAAATTGTCGGGATCCAGGACTTAACTCTAATTAAAGGCAATGTAGAAAAACTAGACACTTAGATGGGTTTCTTGGGCTCATAAGATTAAAGTACCACTTTTGTCAATATGTGAGTTAGAGGCAGTTCCTGTAAATGTGAGCATATATTAATTTGTAATTTCCCCTGCATATTAATTTTGGAATAAGCCCTCCCTGCATTAACCAATGTTTCTATCATGGAAGCTCTTGCTTTTTATTTGAAACTTAGAATACCTCTATTCCTCTTGTTTTTACCCTGTGTGGCCTTAGCTGCAGAACTCTCTTTGTTGAAGATGGGCTGTCAGGATGGTAGTAACAATTATGGTGGAGCAGAAGGGCTCTATGGCAAGGTCTGGGGAACAGACTTAGTCTTCACGGACATTTGTTCATAGGTATGTGTGGTTAAATAAGTGCAGGCCCTCAGCCCTCCTGCACATTCTTCCCCTTTCTCTTCCTCACCTAACTTTGTTAGCTATTTTTGAGACAGGGTGTTGTTAATTAGCCTAGGCTGGTCTGGAATTCACTCTGTAGCTGTGGCACCAAAGTCCTTGTCATAGGACTGCTTCAGCTCTCAAGAGATGGGTTTACATGTGGAACTCAGCATGCTTATGTCACAAAAGTCTTTTTAAAATAATATGTGACTTAGATGTTTAAAGAAATCATGACCCATTTTACACTTCTAATTTTTGGTAGAATTTGAAACCTAATGGCTTTTGGTCTACTAGCCAGCCCAACTTTAATTCCCAGTTTTACCAGTTCCATCATTTTATCAATGATGAAAGTGATGCAAAATGTGATTCTAATCATTTTTGTATTTAAGAAATTAGGAAGCCTTCATACCACATGTCCCTGAGGTTACATACAATTCAGTGATTCTTACCTCAACCAAATTTCAAGTTAATCACTTGCCTAATTAGCTACATACATTTATAGTCCATAATTTAATCATGTGTCTTTGGGCAGGATATTATTTAAATCACTCCAAGCAGACACAGGTGATAACTAGTGAGAATTACAGGAAAGAAAGAGAATATCTGGGAATGCAAGAGATGTGTGTCAAGGTTTCATACATTATTATTGATAGGCATGGAACTAACAGCTAAGAATGTGGTTAGAGTTTGGAGCCAATAAATTTCCACAAGAGAACTAGACACTTTTCTGTAGGATGTTTTTCTCACATATAATATATGTGTTTCTTTTTGTAGTTTAGTCAATTAAAACCAGGCTGAAAACATACAAGTTGTATTGCTCAGTGATTTCTATTTTTCCTGAAATATGATCCTTGACACTTTATAATAACCTCTATTTGTATCTTGTTCATCTAAAACACTGTGAATGTGTTCACACCTCAGGGATTAATCATAACAACTTATTTAGTAGAGTGTCTATTTAAATCATTTTGATAGTAATAAAAATAATTTGATGGAAGCTTTTGTACATGTGTTACCATTGTGCACAACTGTCTGAAAGGCTGTCATAAAGGAACTTTGCCTATGTGAATTATACATTTTTGTCAAACCTACAAAATGTGCACAGAGTGCACCCTGGTATGAATAGTGTCCATGATTGATAAGGACAATGGTGTGGGTTCATGGAGTCTGAAGAATGCTCCATTTGACACCTAGAGTGGGGCATGTGGAGGGGCAGAGGCCATCCTCGCAAGGTAACAGGAATGAACACTCACTAAAAATCCTTGTCTAATCTAGTTTCCATAATTAATTCTGTACTCAGTCTTAGAATTTCTTTAAGGAAACATATAGGATCTATCATTCTGTATGAGTTTTTCCTTGATTTCCAATCCATACAAGCTATGCTAACCATAATTAGTAGCATGCAGGGAGTACTAACATGCTTGATTTGTTTCAATAACACAGAAATATTGACCCTAGAGATTTAAATCATGGACTATTGATATTTCCATTGATTTTAGCTCACTTCTTAACACTAAAATACATAGTTGTTCTGTGTTTTGGGCAAGCTGATTACGGTAGAGAAGCAGTGATTGCTCACCTCAATGGCTGCACAGCTTCCTGCATGCCCTCAGTCCAATGTGGAACCCTGTATTTCCATACCCAGCTTATATGCTTGATTTGATGGCCATTCCTCTTATCTGTGAGGGAAGTTAGATTTGATATTAATGTCAGATTTTGTTAGAAAAACATCAGTAAGGCCACATGTTACGTGAGAGTGCAACAAGGCCCTGAGAATTGGATTCCCTGTATTGCGATGCTTTAATCCTGTTATTTTTTTGTGTCATATGAGCAATGTGATTTAACTTCTTGCATTCATTCCTGTCTGAGGATAACCCATGGAGGAGTCTCACTGAGAAAAGGAAACACTGAGATTTCTTTGTTCTGTATTTTCTTTGGTGTGTCCTTAGATAAAAAGGTTGCTCATAGGCATGTGTGTGTGTGTGTGTGTGTGTGTGTGTGTGTGTGTGTGTATGGATGTTCACTCATATCAAGAGCAAAGATCAACATTGGATATCTTCTTCAATTTCTCTCTCTCTTTACCTTTTGGGGCAGATCTCACACTCTCACAAGACTTTCTGTCCAGTAAGCACTAAGCACTCACTTTCTCTGTGCACCTGGAAGTGGGCTCATAGGTGCAAGCTGAGCCAGGCTTTCCCATGGGTGCTGGGCATTTGAATTTGGGTTGTCCTTGTACCTCAGGCACTTTGCCAACTGAATCATCTTCCTTGGTCTAGGTGATAGCTAAGGTAAAACTGATGATAATGGTTGTGTCTTTGCTATGACTCTGGCTTCACATATGGATACAGAGATCATAAGCTATCTTTGTTGCAGAAATTAATAATATTTTGGGTTATAACAACTGGAAGGCAATTGCGACTGTGAATATGATCGAAAAGTCCATCTGTTAACGGCTTGATTCCTGGGTTGGCATTATTGGGAAGTTTTGCAATCTCTGAGAGCTGGCATCCCATAGCAGGTGTATATCTTGAATATAGGCATTTAAAGGCTTAGATAATGTCTGGGTTTCTCTTTTACGAAGAGAGTGTATTTACTCCACCAAATGTTTCACTGTACTGTGCTGCTTCATGGCCATCAATCAGCACCAACCTGTCATGGTCTAAAGTTTCCCCTAGCTGCTCCCAAACAGACCTGTTTACTTACCGATTGATGCTTCCATGTCTGTGGCGCAGTAATGGGTAGCTAAAGCCATTGCCATTATTACTTCATGTCCTAATGTTATTCACTATTGTCAACTTCTTCAGAATGTTGAGTCAGTTCGCAAGCAACATGTGTGTTGGGAGTGATCACTACCACTTTCCAAGGGAAAACTCTTTGTAATCCAAATACCTCTCTTGTTCCTCGACCCTCTCCCCAATCCTGTACAGTGGAAGGTGCTATAGAGGACAGTCATTCATACCCTTAAATATGGGTCCAGTAGTGAACACACCAAAACATCTATATTTTACATTTTCCCTTGTTTGTTTTTTAAACATTGGTTTTCTATTTGATGAAAGAAGCCATTGTAGGTATTGAAAATATTTATTAACCCATACAACTTAAGTAACTACAAAATACTTTATTTTAACTTTGAAATCATTAGGGACTATGATTACAAATACAGAGATTTTTTTTCTTATATAAAAACAGAACTGGGGAGTCTCTTCAATACAGTAAAACATTGTAGAGGTATATGCTGGCCATTGCTATTGGATTATTCTAAATGTAAAACAATTAGTCAGAACGTTTTGATTATTTCTGTAATAGCACATAGATGACATATCTAACCTATTTTTATGTTAGATGAATACTAAACATGACATACATGGAAATAGATATTTATTAGAATTCCAGATCCTGTTCCGTTTTCACAGTCTTCAGGAAAATCTTGTAGTTTTCTGGACTTACTCCCTCCCTCCCTCCCTCCCTCCCTCCTTCCCTTACTCATTCCCTTCCTTTCTTACTAACTTAGCCTTTGTAATAGGAAAGTTATATTGTTATATCTGTTATAGTGTATAGCCTAAAAAGTGACCTGATTTTTTTTTAGTATTTTTATATAAACACCTAATCACTGGAACAGTGACTTAATTGGTGGATTTATGCTTCTACTAGCATAATAATTAGGCAAATTTTTCTGCAGTCTAGAAATGACAGTGTATGGTTGGTTTTGAATCCAAACTCTAATTATGAATAACTTCATGTCACTCAGAGAACAGTTATAATCTCAAATAAATGACATATTTGAATGTATGTACATTTAGTCTTAAATATATAATATTCAATATAGGAAGATTGTATATATGTGTATAATAAATTTATATAGATAGATAGATGATAGATAGATAGATAGATGGATAGATATATAAAGATACATATGAGGATAAATACATGTGTGTGAATATATATGTGTGTGTATATATTTGTACATGTGTAATGTTCAAAAAACTGTATGTTCATTATAATAAGATGGTCCACATAATGAGACAGTTCAAAACTTCCCAGATGTGGAGACAAGGGTCAGTAACCTCAGCTGCTGGGAATCTGAGGAAGAAAAACACTGGTTGAAACCAAATTGTAAGACCCTGTTTCAAAAACAAACAAGTTATCATGGATGAAGCTATCAGGATTGTATTATTTTGAACCAGATGATGTAAGTCCTGAGCCAATAAAAAAAAAATCTTTTCTACTGGTTGAGTGTCTGTCATTCATCTATCCTCTGCTATGGTTATTTGAAATTATTTGCCACATCAGAACTATAGAAAAAGACTTAAAAGAATTGTCACATTATCTTAATTTCTAAGAACCATTCACCATGTAGATCATCTTCATTTCTGTGCTTTATACTCAGCTTGATAAAGAATGGTTTTTAAATTATTTTCCAGTATGAGTGAGAGATTTACCCTGAGGTGATAGGAGCTTTGATTTATTTCTTCTTCATAACATTTTAGTGGTGATTTTATGTGCAGAGAATAGCCACAATGATATGTTGCCACTAGCATCAGTTCTGCTGCTAAGGATGGGTGCTCCCTGGGGGCCTCACTTCATCCTGACACCCAGCTGCACACACAGAACATATATGAATTGTCCAGTGAGGCTGCTCCAACTGCACAGATCACATTCAGGGGCTGTGCACAGAGAGAAGAAAATGATATAAGGAAAGCTTTGATTTGCTTTGATTCATAGTGTCTAGACCTTGAATAACAACTTTACCCAGCTCTCATAGATCAGCTTCGTTGTCTTGATCTCTAAACAACAAGAATAGGTTTGGTCTGCCTGTTTCTCTCTCTCTCTCTTACATCTATAATCTATCATCTATGGATCATCTATTTGTTGTATGTCAATTATATCTATCATATATTTGTGTGTGTGTGTAAATATATATATATATATATATATATATATATATATATATATATTATCATCCATCCATGTAGGTCACCTATCACCTCTCAATCTATTATCTATCTATAGCTATCTATCTATCTATCTATCTATCATCTATCTATATATATTTACCATCTATGTATCATCTATCATCTATGTATCATCTATTCATTGTATATCAATCATATCTATTATATATATATATGTATTTATATATATCATCATCTATCTGTCATCCATCCATGTCTGTCATCTATTACCTCTCAATCTATTATCTAATCTATCTATCTATCTATCTATCTATCTATCTATCTATCTATCTATCTATCTATTTATCATCATCATCCATCTATATGTCAACCCACCTACCCTCTATTAATTGTGTATCTATCATCCATCAATTGTCTGTTTACAGGTATATCCTGTAGTTATGAATATGTGCATGGTATGTGTGCATATATAAATGATGAAATATTTATGCTATTATACTGGTTAGGCTCACAGCAATGGAAAATCACATAGTTACCTGACCATATGGAAAACTGGAATATCTGCCACTATCAGTCACACCTAAGCATGATGTGAGAGAGGTAAAAGCAGGACACATTTCTACCTCCATGTATTGGCTATGCTCAGACAAAATAGCATCAACTGTGTAGCTTACAAAAGATGTGTATTTTCACCATTTTTGATGTCAATACATTCAAAGTCATGATGCCAACAGATTTCTTGTATGATGAGAACCTGTTGTTTGTTTCACTTCCTTTGATGGAAGGGGGTGCCTAGTTTATGGTATCTCCTAGAAGAGCATTGATCATATGAGACTCATACTCTCATAACTGTATGACCCCCAAGAAGTTCCATGCCCCACTTCATACTTAGCTTGGGGGATCACACTTCATTATAAGAGCTGATGAGAAGATGAATCAAATTTTACAACTAAAGAGTCTAGTAAAAGGAGAGACATGAATAGGGGGACAGTTTCTGTGACAGAGAGCAGATAAAAGGGAAAGCTAGATTTGGATAATCAAATGGCCATTATAAGATAAGGAATGGGAGCCATGCCTTAAAGGTCTAGGGACTTATACAAAATGCACACACACTGTAACTTCTTCCAGTATCTCAAAATGTAAATACAGAAAAGATTCTCTGTCATAGGGATGAGTAAACAGAGCTAGAAAACTGGTTTAGGGAAGTGAGATGAATGACAGTGGGAGGGAGGCACAGAGGAGAATCTTCCCTTGAAGGCAGCACGTTTTCTGGAAGACCACTGAGGAGGGACTGTTCGCTGGTGAGGGTTAATTAACTGTTTTGCTAATCATAGTGAGGGAAAAGATTCGAGTATGTGGAATCTGTGTCTGACCTTGCTGGAGGAAAACAAACATTTCATCTGGGATTCTGTCAGATGTAGGAGAATGTTTCTTCTCAGGGCAGACTGTAGCCTAAACTATGAACTGATTGTATCAGTTTTCTCTTCAGTGGGATTATGGGCCTTGAGTAAACAGAAACCCTGTCTCTGGACTCAGTCATAGGTTCACTAAGGTAGAATGTTTTAGATCACTTAGATAATGCACAGCTCTCTAGTGATAGTACGTAAATAAAACATGTAAAGATGACCATGTTCTTTGGACATGTCAAAGCATTTGTCATAAACAATGTCATAAAAATTCAGGTTAGGATCGTTTGCAAAGGATGATAACTAAGTCACCCTATGAGAGGCCTGAGCTCACCAGTGCAGTAAGTACTCCTTGGGTTGAACTTGTTTGGGTGGTTCCAAAACTGAGGAAGAGGAATCAATCAAGAAGTCTACAGACTGACTTCTAGTCACAAAGGCCAGATCCCCTCACATCCTGTACTATGCACACCACCACACTGCACAGCATAGCTCCCTGCAGACTGTACTGAGGAATTTCCTGCTTTTAATACACTAGGTCTTTACTGTTCTTTGCCTTTAGAAGAAATAACTAAAATTAATTTTTATCACACTATAGTTTTTGGTTGTTTGCTTTTGTTTTTGTTCTTGGCAAGCATAAGTACCTGATTGCCACCAATTCCCATAGCTTTCACCAGGCTGTAGTGAGACTCCAAGAAAGTAACGTGTTCTCTACACAAAGCTGTTCTTTTACCACTGGGTAGAAAAATGTATGTGTGCTCCATGGTCTTGTTGGCAGTCAATTTCTATTGATGGTCGTACTGCAGGAGATCGTCAAGAAGATCTAGGGGCTCAGGCTGAGAAAGTGGCTGTTCTTACTGTGGATAAAGTTTTCCCAGTGCTGTGGATCTGAGGGGACTCTCCATTTAGGATGCATGGAGTGTGAGAAGCTTGTAGCTGTTGAACACATACTTGCATTTTATGAGATACCACTGTAGAATTCACACCTTCACGCAACAAGCTCTAAATATCTGACTTCCTCTCTATTCCATTGTGGTCTGCTTTTCTTCTGTGAGAATTCAGGCTCAAGGTTTAGCAAAAGTCAGCAGTCTATTCTGACATACCAGCCTCATTTTCAAACAAGCAAACGAAACAAACAAAAAATAGGTTCTGTCCTCAGTGTGTTGTTCAGGAGAAAGGGGTGTTTTCTTTTCCTCAGTGATGTTGTTTAGGAAAAAGGGGCATTTCTCTCTCTTTTTGTCTTAAACTTTTAGACCTAGATGTTGATTTAGATTTACTCTCCAATGTGGTTTAGTGTTTGCAACATTTTCCTGTGCCTGTTAGCCACAATCACTTTATATCCTTAATAAGAATGGTCTTTGCCTTCTTACCATATGGCTTTTGTATTCTGGAAATTTACAGGATTTCTCTCTCAGTGAGAGATGTGGAATTGTTACTTGTGTATGGGACCTTGTTCATCCAATTTGTACCTACAAGCTTTAACCTGGAGGTAAGAGTAGCAATCACACTTGGATGATGGATATTACCACTTATGATCCAAAATAATCTACTTAAATGTTTATGAATAGATAGTCTTATATTTTGTAACTATTTTTGTTTTTACAGATACTCATAAGATGTGCTTAAGTTATATAATCACTTAAACAAACAAAAATAATGTCATGTTTTGATGCATATAATCTAGCATTAAACACATGGCACAGTTGATGTGTGATTCTCATATCCACTTCAGGATAATTACTTAGTCTATAACATTCTCTGTTTGTGCTTTAAAAATGAATCACTTTGGATGTTTATTATTATCACACTTGAAATGGGAAAATGAGAGTTCGTGAACATAAAGATTTACAAATTCAAAGTCAGGACACCCTCATATCATCCACAAACCCAGCCCTGACCCCAATCTTGATCTGCTGTTCTCTTTGTCAGAATCAGGAACTGTTGCTCTTGCTCATACAGCTGATGTGATTTAAGATGGGGCAAAGGCATAGGGAGGTGGGCCTTCATCTACCGAGCTTGACGAAGAAGCTTCCTCAGGCCCACAGAGACAGATTTCCCAGCACTAGGCCTGACTAGCATGACTTTAGCCTCTGTGTACAGGACCCACGTGGTCCCTAGTTGTGATCATCCTCCAGATGGTGAGCAGCATCAAAATCTGGATGAAAATTAAGGCATGCAGATGATCTATGCAAGGTTCACAGCTTGACACCACTGGAGTCATTTCAGACATCATGCCTGAAGCTCACGATTTTTATTGTTTTGAAACAGAGAAAAACCAGAGTCTTACTTTTTTTTTTTTTTATTCCAGTAAATTCTCCTCATGATTCTCTTGCATCGTGCTTAGTGGGCTATTATTTTAAGCTTTTGGGTTTTGTCTTTCTTTTATCAAATTATACTATAATTACACTATTCCTCCCTTCTGATTCTTCCTTCCAAATCCTTTCATATGGCCTCTTTTTGCATTAATTGTTATTGCATGTATGTGTGTGTCTATTATAAATGCCATATATATAATAACACATGCTCAATCTGTGTAATATCATATGTATATTTTTCAGGCTGATCATTTGATATCGTTAGCCAATTAATGTTTTCTTTCCTAGGGTATACTATTACAAGAACTCTCAACATTTCCTCATTCCTGGTTTTCTTTGTATTTGGTTGAAACTTTATGACCTTTGCACATCCGCTTTGGTGTGTCTGTTATTGTCTTTGTTCAGCTCTTGCTTAAACAGTCATGCTAATGAGACTTTATGGGTACAGCTTCTGACATTGCTAGGAGACACAGTCTCTCACCAAATGATCTGATCCTCTGGCTCTTAAAATTTTTTGCCCCCTCTTCTGCAATATTCCTTGAAAATTGTTCAGCACTATTGTAGGCACATCCAGCAGAATTTACATAAACATAGTCTACTTCACTTAACCAACTTATCTGCATCAGGTGTACTCTACATAAGCAACAAGAACACAACCTTCCTTATAAATCCAGGCAAATTCATTTGATACCTAGATGCTTGTTCAATTTCATCTCTAATCATAAGTTCTCCAATTTGCAAAAATAAATACTTGTTATATTTTCAGTAACTGTTCAGTAGCCTAAAGTATGGTAATAATTTGAATAATATCCAAGGTTTTAACATAATTCATAGAAAAGATATTAACATGCCTAGTGGCTTGGGATTTTATTTAGGGGTAGAATTAAAACTGCAGTGTTTTACACTGAACTTAATTTGCATTTATGTCCTTAAAGGTAAACTTAGGAATGTCAGGTAAAATGCATATTTTAGATACATGACTGGAAATAATAACCTCACCTAAACATTAGAAACATTAAGAGGAGTGATGGCTACTGCTAATTGTCATTTTGACAGAATCTAAACTCGACCTAGGAGACAAGGCTCTGGGCAAATCTGGGTGTAATTATTTAAAGTTATCCTCTGGTGCCTGTGAAGGATTATCTCTTAAAACCTCATTTTGATTAAAAAATAACTAGAACATTTCCCTCCTAACCTTTTGTCCTAAGTCCTCATTCTCTCTCTCTCTCTCTCTCTCTCTCTCTCTCTCTGTGTGTGTGTGTGAATGCGTTATGTATGTCAATGTATCATCTGCAGAGTCAGTTTACTGTTGTTTGCATATGTTTTGTTGAGTTGGTTAATCTGTATTGCATGGGGCCTTTCCTTTTGTGGGAATCCTGGACTTTATGAAATGGAAAATGGACTACTGAGCACCAGCATCATTATCCTCAGCTTCCTGTCTGCACATGCCCTGTGCTCAGCCTGACAGCGCATGCCCTGTGCTCAGCCTGACTGCACATGCCCTGTAATCAGCAGTTTCAAGCTTGTGCTACCTTGACTCCTCTCCATGATGGGCTATATCCTTGGACTGTGAGATTGAATAAGATGTTTCTCCCTTGAGTTGTCTTTATCAGACTAGTTTCTTCCAGGAACAGAAAGACCTGTATGGAAATAATAAATTTAATTTATTACATAATTTAGAATGTAATATGTAGACTTTAGAACATTAACAACACCTAAAGACATGAAGAGGTGGATGATACCTATAGATATACCAGGGTGGGTGACCCCTATAGACATGATAAATGGGTGACACTTATAGACATGCCAAAGTAGATGACTCTTGTAGACATGCCAAAGTGCATGACACTTATAGACATGCTGAAGTGACACCTATATGCATGTCAAAGTGGGTGATACATATAGATATGCCCAAGTGGATGGTACCTATAGACATGATAAGATGAACAGAAGAAAGCCCGTGAGACCTCAGCCTCACACAAAGAGCTATAGATACTGATAGATAATGGGAATGAGAGAAATAGTTTTCATGGAAGAACACACTAATTGATTATCTCTCTGATCAAATTGTTATTCTTGAAAACATATAAGGAAATTAACATTATGTAACCTGAGCAGGTTACATTTAGATATGTATATACATGTACATATACACATGTAATAATGCTTAATGAGAAAAGAGGACACGAATTTGAAGGCGAGTAAAGAGGCATTTATGGGGGTTTTGAGGAGGAAAGGGAAGAAGATAAAGATATAATTATAAAATTATAAGGAATTTTAAGAGCAGCTTATCCTACCACACCTGAGGCCCTGAAAAGTTTCAAATCATAGAATGGAATAAAAATAAAAAATATATTGGGAGAGCCAATGACATATGTAATAATTAACACAATTGGTGGTTATTGTCTTTCAATTGGTTTCACGATATTTAGCCACACACATCTCAAATAATGAACATTAAAATCCCACCTTAACCTTCTGCATCAAACTTTATATTACTGTATTCAAACACCTAAGACAATTAGTTCACAAGAGGAAAGGTTTCCTTAGCATTCATCCCTGGATACTTCAGTCCCCAGTGAGGTTCTGCTCTTGATTAGAGGCATTATCAACAGGAATGAGTGGAGTACAGGAGACAGGCTCACATCAGGACCAGGAAAAGCAGGAGAAAGGGATGTCACAGGTCCAAAGCCTGAAACATGGCCATGCTCCTCCCGCTTCTTTTGGAGGGCTGTAATGAGTCTCTACACTACCACCATGAGCCCAATCTCAGGGCAGGAGCCTTTGGGAGACACTCAAACTCCTAATAAAGACAGCTGATGTGGAAAGGCCGCTCCTCCATTCCTTTACAGCCCCACTTCCAGTTTCACTTTTCTCTGTAGAAGAGAAAAACCTCAGTGTCTATGTGTACTGCCGTTCCTTTACTCATGCATCAGCTGAGTCAGGATGATGTGGAGTCTTTTATTATTTTCACTGAGAGAAGACAGACACAAAACCTAAGTCCCATTAGGTACCGTTTTAAGATTGTTTTCTTCCTTCTTGAAGATCACCCTAGTTTTTTTTTTTTTCTTTCTAGTTTTTCCCCAAGAAACAACTTCATGTTCCATCTTCCAGACCCAACCAGTCTTTATGCCATATGTACTTGGTGTAAGTTCTGAGCTCCTATTTATTGTAAAGTATTGTCTTGCACTGTTGGGCCTTTGAGGTTATTCTGTCACAGTCTGTGAATGCCAGTGCTTCTCAGCATCTTCGCGGATACTATCTTTCCCCTTTTGTTTTCTCAGAACTTCTGTTTGGTGTCTTTCAAGTGTGACAGGTTTAGTATGCAGTATCAACCTAAATGTTTCCAACCTCCAACCTACTATTCGCAAATCAATATTTAGCTGTTGTAGGCTGGACTTCACTGTGTAGACTAGGCTGACCATGACCTGACAGAGATCTGCTTGCTTTAGCTTCAGGAGGAGATATATGTTAATTTTTAATATGCTGCCAGCTGTGCTATCAAATGATTTGTTTTTATTCAGTATCCTTTGAAGATTGAAAATGGCTGAGCAAAGTGGTCATATTGTAGTGTGGCTGTGTGTGATATGTGCTGCATTCTTTACTTCTTGGTGCAGTCCATGAACACCAACACCCATGTTCACATATAACATTAGTCTGCTTTTAACTTCACAGTGGCATAAACATAATAAAAACAACTTATGATTTAGTGTTCCCAACTCAATATTTAGCTGTCAATGTTAGAGTCTGTATATTTGATTACTTACAATAACGTTTTTCTTTTTTATTACATCCCAGATTCCCACCATATAGAACAATAAAATCAAAGCACAGGAAATTGAAGTGTTAAAACAGAAAAACATATTTGAGTAAGTCACTACAGACAGCTAATACGGACAGAGCTTAGAATGAGTGTCCTATGACCCTTTGGGGGAAACTGAGAACAGGTTCAATCAGCAGCTGTCAGGAATGAGATTTCAGTTTTGTAAGCACAAGAAAAAATATTAAGTGATAATTACAGAAGTTATTTGAGACCTCAGAAATCCAACTTAATTAATGCAATCTACTTTCCTGTATATGCATATATATATTAGGAAAATCCATAACTTGACAGTCAGTTTTCGAAATTTAGGAAATTTTGTAGTACACATTTTTAAAACTCAATATTTTTCCATGGAATAAAAAATATTAAAATTGGATCACGAGACTCAGCTTTAATTATCATGGAATATAGATTATGATGTAAATAAACCACATTACTGCCAAGAATTACATATGGTCATGAAAAATTAATAAAACTATTTGAATGGACCAAAAAAATAAATAAAAAAAAATTGTCTGAATCTTCTAGGTTTTAAAGGCCTATCCAGAGAGAGGGTAGTCTTTCAGAACTGCTGAGGTACATATGGGAAGACATATGTATGATCATGAGGTGGTTGGATCATCCTGGAACATGTATTCCCACACATATGTCTATAGGTATCCAGAGGTCTGTTCCACAGAAATTTCAATGTTACTACAATGAGCTCAGACACAGACATGGAAGCCGTTCATGGTAACTGGACACCATTTTCCTGGGCTCCAGGATGAGTCTTGGTTTCCCCACACAGAGTGAACAATGGCATGGCATCAGAAAGGGAGGTGAGTGCTGACTTGAGACATGTTTTGTTAGGAGAGTCATTAGGTGCATGACTTGTCCAGTGCCATATATAATTCCTTAGTTAGTATTTCTCCTCATAGCAAGCAGATACTCTATGTTCTTCAGCAATATAGGAAGCAGGGGGATCAGTTAAGTTGACTATTCATTGTTGTTAATTGTTGATTAAAATATTCAGCTTTTTTTGTTAGGAAATTTGGTGGTTTCTCTAAGAAAAATAATTATTTCAAAGTATTAACCATCCATTTATTGATTTAATATATCTTTAAGCTTTAATTGCTAATAATGTAATTCTGACAGTAGACTTTTTTTTGCTCTAAAACTTTATTTTATTGGATATTCATTTATTTACAATACAGATGTCATCCCCTTTCCCCATTTCTCCTCCCTAGAACCCTCATCCCATCCTCCCTCCTCCTTTTTGCTTTTATACCATTTTAATTACATGCATGTATTAAGGTCAGTTCTAGGTTGAGGGTCTAGCAATACAATAGATGCAAATAGTCAAGGAACAAGCAAGACAATAAACACAAATAATCAAAGGACAATAGACCTTTGTTGTTTCACACTTGGAATAATTGTTTAGGTGCCAATATATGCTAGCAGTTAGTGAATCCCTCAAAATTAATTACAAATGAGGACCAGCAAGATGGCTCAGTGGGTAAAGGCACTGTCTTCAAAGCCTACAGACCTGAGTTCACTCCCTGAGACCCATATTGTAGACAGATAGAGCTATATACCTCTTGTTGTCCCATAACTTCCATATTTATGTCATTGCCTGTGTATGCACAAATTCTCCCCATTCCTCTCTCTTCCTCCTCACTCTCCCTCCCTGAAAACAAATAAATGTAAAAAAAATTAAATTAGGAAAATGACCATATAATTGTTAGTGCATGTTCATCAGTACTGATCAGTTCTGGTGAACTTTCTCACACCTTCTCATACTGGCACCACACAGGCAGAGGAGGCCTTGATCACATGTTCTCCTTGTTCACACCTTCTCCCTGCTCACACTGTCTCGATGCTCATATCTCCTCCCTGATCACACTTTCTCCCTGCTCACACTTCCCTACTCACACCTTCTCCCTGCTCACACCTTCTCCTTGCTCACACCTTCTCCTTGTTCACACCTTCTCCTTGCTGACACCTCCTTTCAGCTCACACCTCCCTGCTCACACTACCCTACTCACACCTTCTCCCTGATAACACCTGCTCCATGTTCTCAACTCCCTGCTCACACACCCTGTCCCTGTTCACACCTCCTCCCTGCTCACTTAAAGTCATTTGATTTAAGCAGTTGTGTTGTCATGCAAGGTTAGTTAGCGTTCCCATATTTTCTAGGCTACCACCCACCTCTCTATCCACATGCCACAGCACACTGAACAATAGTCAGTGAGCCTCTAATTATGCTTTTAAAGTCACTGCAAAGAGATGATCCTCCTGTGAAGGCTCATTTCCTTTGAATTGTGCACCTTTTAAGAACTTTTCATCATCCATTTTACAGCAAAATGTCACGATTTTCACCATAAGACACAAAGAGGAAGCCATGCTGTGGTTCATCCCTGTGAAGATGTGTGCACAAAACATTCTGTGATGAAGTAATCTTGAGAATAATATAATTACTCATTGCAATTATATCCAACTCATCAGAATTTGAAAGTACCTATCAGCTATTTATATCTGTGGTAGACAGCAAACACAAGTTAACAGTTCTATGGAAATGAAACATTTTAAGAACATTTTTTTCCTTCATATGTAAAGTCTATTCAAATCCACCAACCTGATATTACTATGCATCACTGACTATATTTCTTGATAGATTGGACAACAAAATTGACAAGCTAGAGCTCAGATAAGGAAAAAAAAAAATCATTGGGTGTAAAACCTTAGTTCACACAGGATCGGCAGCTAGTAAATCGACTGTAAATTATGGCACTTTATCTTCAAAGTTTTATCAGTTGACTAAGTTGTAATTTCTAAAATTGGAGTTGACATCTAAGCAAGCTGTTTTTTTTTAATGTGGTAAGAAATGGTCATGGTGTTAAAATATTGTTTTTAGGTTAGATGCATGGAATCTAAATGCAGTTCACACTGTGAACTTTTTTACAAACCAGTTTCAAACACACCCTCATTACTGGTATGAGGATTGAGCAAATTCAGACACTGTTAGACAACAACAAAATTTAAATCTCTAATATGCTGTGTATCACTGAACATCAAAGACGCATGAGATGAGCCAGGATCTTAAAATTAAAAAGACACCTAAGTTGTTGTTTACAGATCAAGCCGATCTCTCCTGTGTCTGTAGGAACTGGCAATATTTTTGTAACGAAGTTGTTTCTGCTCACAAAGAAGCATTTGTTGCTTCAAGAAGGAGCCAAATCACCCAGCACTGGATGAGCCTAATGAGTTATGAGTAGTTCCTGGAGAATCTAAAAGCATATTCTCACCTGCTCTAGAGTTCCTTACCTGCTTTGAATCTGCCTTTAAACATTCCTTCTATGCATCTCTTACCAGAACATATACATATATACATGCATACATACATACATACATACATACCAACATACATACATTATACACACATTATAACACATATATCACACATACATCATACACACAATGCATATATCATACATACTTCATAATGTATAAATACATACATCATTCACACACACACACACACACACACACACATACAAACATTTGTCAAGACACAATTTGGGAGAGTTGGTTTTCCCTTATGCCATCTCAATTCCTTTCACTATTTTTAAATGCAATTATACATAGTGTTTGTCAATGCCTGGGTCATTTATGGGATCTGTAATAAAGCCAGAGACCAAGTAGCTGAAATAACAGAAGTCACTGATCTCAGTAAGCTTCTTGGTTTATGTCCTCCCCCTTTCTCCTGTCTGAATTTAGCAGACCCCGGTCAGGTCTTCTACAGCTCTGAGCTCATCTGTAAGAGGCCTGGGCTGAAGATTATCATGGTAGCAAGGTGAGTGTCTCCAGAGATGTCATTGCTTGGCTGGGAGCAGTTGACTTATCAATGTGTTCTTATCAGGCCCTTCCTCGGCTCTTGTATTTTCATGGTGGCAGACTTATTGGAGCTCAGCCCCACACTTATGCGTCCATTTAACCTCAGTTACTTCCTCTAAGACTGTATGCACATTGCAGTCCCAGTGAGGATCAGGGTTCCAACCTTGGTTGTGGAAGGACCTAACTCACACCAGAACAGTCAAATATTATTTACCATTTCTCTTGTTCAACAAAAAGATAAAATCCACCCTTGGCCATGGTTTAGCTTTCTTGAGAAGGTTCTTTGTTTCTGTCTGAATCACTCTTCCTGATGTTATGACCCGTTCAAAACCTGTGATTTCAGAACACCTCTGAGGACACTCTGAGAAAGGTCAACCCACAGCAGACTTGGTGATCGTGTGTCTTGCTAGGACTGGGGGAATAAATGGGATTTTTTAAGCCTATCAAACCTAAGTTTTACTGATGCCCCGTATATAGAAGTTGATAAAGTCAACATTAGCAAGAAGAACACATAAATCAAGAAAGGGAGTCACAGTTTGCACCTCTGTTTCATCATTGACTGCTTAATCACATGATTGGCTAAGAGACCTTGGCAAAATTGGCTGACTCTGCAGTTCCTCATTCTTATGTGTAAATCTTACAAAATCAAGCTGTAGAAAGTAGTTAATGACCTAGAATTCTCCTGGTAAAGACTAAAAAGTTCCTTGAAATTTTATTATTATTATTATTATTATTATTATTATTGTGTTTTCTAAATATCCTATACAGTTTCATGTATACTCAGATTAATTTTTAAGTTAATTTTATTAGTTCTTTGAGACTTCCATACAATATGTTCTGTTTATATTCAAGTCCTTTCCCACTTCTTCCCAGATTTCTCCCATTGAATTTTATTTCCTTGATTTTTTTTTTTGTTTTATTTTTTGGTGTCTTCCAAATATTCTTGAGAGAATGGTCTTCTACTGGACATGGGTTGACACATTAGGGCTCTTAGAAAACAAACAAACAAACAAACAAACAAACAAAAAACAACCATCCTTCCTTTTGCTGGCACTTACCAGTGGTCAGTAGCTCCATGACTACAATAGGACCTTGAGTCTACTCCATGCTGCCACTTGGTCTACTGTGAGCTTGTACAGGCCTTCTGTAGGTTGTCACAACAATTATGAGTTCATGGGGAAGAAACCTGGTAGAAAATGGTAGTATCTTTATATGTGCTTATATCATGTGTATACATGGTACACACACACACACACACACACACACACACACACACACATACACACACACACGAATATACACAAACCAACACATACCAGAATAATAGTGATCACCTTGGAATATCTGGGTCTTGTGTTCCTCGGAAATACAGGAATTGTTATCTACAGTTTGATATGAAAATAACAGTAACAGCAATAGCAATGATGTGAACTTGGAGTCAGTGGTGCCAATAAACACCTTGATTCCAGGCCAGATCTTGCACACTCTCTGTGGTGAATGGAAACAGGAGCCACCCTTTCCTTCAATATCTCAAATGTGCTGTGGGAACCAGACAAGATGGAAAATAACAAAACTGCTTTGCAAAATTTAAACGACAATCCAAATATCAGGCATTAGGTTCAGATTCAAGCAGAAAGTATCGTCCTAATTCTTATTCTGCGGATTGGTGACTACTGGTCTTTGTTTCTTTCTTTGTAGAACCCATCTTTTGGCAATACAGAGCCTATTAAAAGTATATCCAGAAAGACATTTAAACTAAATACCTTCCATATTACACTGACAAGAATGACCATATCTGACATAAATGATTAGTTTATTAATTAGGCTAGTGTGGAGGGCACTACTGGGGTTCAATGCCAACCCACTGTGGTCTGATCCCAGTTGGATGAACCATGAGAGGTTTGCTCAGACACTGTTAGTACACACCTTGTTCCGTCCGAGTTTGTCTTGCTCCAGTTATCGGTGAAGAAACAAAATCAGGAGGTAAAGTATCCTTGCTTCCTCTTCATGTCTGGAGAAAGATCTAGAGGGTTCCTTTTCTTTGGGTAACTTTAAGGTTTCTGTATTTGGAGGGCTTATTTTTAATAAGAGTGAGTGGAAGAGAGTGAGGCACTGTAAAACCGTTCATCCTGAGAGCCTGGAACGGTGGTGTGATTTCTGATAAACTCCTCTCTGCACAGCATAAGTGACAGTCCCTGGCATCAGTGCACAGTCCTCAGTCCACCATCCCTGGCATCAGCTCAAAGCCCTGTTCTTATAACTGGTACACCTTGGAGTAAGACAAATTCAGGAAGGAATGATTCATATATATACATATACACATACACATACACATATACACATACGCATACACATACCTTCAGATATGTCTTATTGCTCCAATGTAGGAAAATTTATAAAAAGGTACCTCTTAGCTCTTTAAGCTGCAATCAAGTCTATAAGTATCTCATCTCCAAGCCTTACTTTATAGTGTGGTAGCTGTCAAAAACTACATTAAAGCTCATACTCGCAGGCTCCATCTTAGAGGGTGTTTCTGTGATAATGAAGTCTTAGGAAGAACCCTCAGACTTATCTCTGTAGCAGAGAGGAAATGATGCGCTGTGATGTGCAGGGTATGTTAGTCCTGGATTTCTTTTGGGGATAGTATATGTGATTTTTGTGTGTACATGTTCATGTGTATGTGCATGTACATGTCTGCACGTACACAAGGAGATCAGCGATTGACCTCAGCTACCATTCCTAAGGCAGTGTCAGGATTTTTCATAGACCTGGAACTCACCAGGTTAATCTTCATGGACAATACAGCCCAGAGATCCTCCTGTCTCTGCTTTCCCAGAACTTGAATTACAAATGTCTGCCACTATGACCAGATATTTTTATGTGGGTTCTATGGTTCAAACTTGCAAGGTAGGGCTTTCCTAGCTGAGACGTCCCTGGACTTTTAAGGTACTTTCATGATAAGCTAAAATTTTAGTCTATATTTTAAGTATACACAGTTAACTTTATAACAGATATCGTGCTTTAGTTTCAGAATGTTTGGAAAATTTTTAAAAAATGATTTTAAGATAAGCAAAACTTGTGATCAAATTGTGGGTCTGACATAGTTATTTGTTTGTCTACAAAGTTATTTGACTTCCGGTATCCTTGTGTATCCTACAAGAATTTTTAGAAGATTAGAGAATATATATGTAAAACAGTGTCTGGAAAACCTACAACAGAAGGTATTTATTTTCAAAATGCACAAATTGATCTTATAAAATGATTTTCTATGGATGCAGTGTGAATGATCTAAGAATAAATATATTTTATTTACCCCAAAACAAATACTGTATCCTGATCTGTGAGTGATGTCTGCAATCTTTAAAAGAATATCATAAAAAAACACCATAAACAAAAAAAAAATCTCACAGGCACATATCACCTTGGTGACACCTTATCTTGGCCCCTCCCTGGATATGGAAGAATCAGCAAATCTGAGTTCATTTTAGATCAAGGAAACTTCCCTGTGAGCAGCTGAGAAGACCTGAGTCAAGCTTGCCTGCCCCAGTGATTGGAATGAAAGAATAAGGAGAGACAAATGTCTGGGGGCTTTGTCCCGGAAGTTCTCTCTAGCAAGTTTATTTCATGCTCTGTTTGCATTTATTGAACTAATTCTGTTTCCTCACAGTGCTCTGCAGGTTGGGAGTTTAAAATCAACTGAATGCATTCCTTTATGGCTCCTAAGAGAACATGACACAAACGTATACAATGTAATACCTACTAAGTCTTGCTAGCACTGCAGGTCATAGCTGTGCTTATCAAAGGACCTAGTATGTATTATGGCATCACAGAATAAGGTGTGATGAATTCTAGATGGAAGGTTCTAAATGCCTTTATAGAACAGTTGACCTCCAAAGAGGTTTGCAGCCTGCAAAGGAGTGCTTCCAAGACTTATTAAATTTTGAGAGATGCAGATCCATTGTTGGAGAAATTCCTTGTATATTGAATGTGTCTCACTTGGAGTGGCCGTTCAGGAAGCAAGTTCTAGGAGCCATTTGGAAAATCTTCGATAACACACCACAATTTGGGCTTTGTTTCTGAATCAATAATGGAACTGACTGGAAACCCTGGAAAACAACTCATTGTGGTTAGGTTGAGAGGAGATTGAGGACAAATGTCCCCGGGATAAAAATCCTAAAACAATCTGCAAAAGGAGAGCAAGATACCAGGATTCAATGGAAAAATTATACAGCATCTGCTTTTGCTGGGCAGGGCATCTTGACTGTACACACTAAGAATCAACTGTAGGAAAGAACTGTAACAATAGCAAATTGAAAACAGAACTTAAGATATGTGCTGAGACTAAACTTCCTGAGATTGTTTTGAGCTGTTGCCAGGTTTGTCCTTTTGCTGGTTTCACACACAAGCCATGGGCACTCTGATTAACACCTCTCTTTCTCCCCATCTCCTCCCCACATGTTCTCTGTTACACTCATGACTGTGCATTTGAGACTCACTGAATTTAACCCGGACCATAGTTCAATTATCCAATGAAGCCTGATGGGCCCCTCAGTGGGTACAGTTAACAGTGGTCCCTACTGCAGAATCTATCAGTAGTTAGTAGTTGAAATAGGGAACAAAAGATACCTGTAAGCTCTGACCCATCCATGATTGACTGTTGATGGGCTCAGTTTTGTGCAAGCACCTGCAGCTTCTGAGTCCATGCCTTCATTGGCTGTACCATGCCCAGGAGACAGAATTTGACACCCCTTCTCCCTGTCCTGGGGCTCATATTCTTTCTGCTTGCTCTCTGTGAGCCTTAGAGGGTGGTATAAATGCTAAGTTTGGGCCTGAGCACTCACTCCTTACAAAAAACAAATAAAAACAAACACCAAAAAACAAAAACAAAACTTGAATACTAATAACGGCATTCCAACAATTCACTGGGTGAAGGAATATCATGTATGATATCCCACCCTGACTGAGGATGCACAGGTGACTTCAGTCACATTTTAGGGAGGTTCTAATAGGCTCAACACAACCTCTGTTCAACAGAAAGAGTTAAAAGATTGGAGCAATGGCCATTCAGTAAAGTACTCAGAATCTGAGAAGCACGAGGTCCTGAGTTTAATCTTCAAATGCATTTTAAAAATGCTGCATGATAAAACATGTGTTATCTTAGCTCTGGGGCAGCAGTGACAGGAGGATTCAGGAAATGTAAAGACCCTGCCTTAAGGAACAACCAAGCCAAACAAAACAAAATACCAAATAAATAAGAAAAATAGGTAGATAGGTAGGTACATACACACACAGGAAAAAAATAAAAATAAAAAGAAAGACAGTTTGACAGTTTGTGAGTGAGCAGTGATATTCTATGGTCAAAGCTGCATATAATCTGTAGTTGGGGCAGGGAGGGTTCTGTTAACCTCCAAATAGATCCTAATACAGAGAGTGAATCTGGTGTCTTCTTAAGTCCAGTTCCATCATGAGTCCAGGCAAACAACCTAACATCTACAGATGTAGTCTGCTGAAAGGAACATAGTACGACTCCTTGGTCTTAGTTAAATATGTGGAAACTTCTGGAAACTGAATGTTGTTTGTTGCTGATGCTGTCTCAAGCTGAATACCTCTCTCCAGTAGAATGTCACAGTTGTTTGACTTATCCTCAATTTTCAAAGTTTTCTCTAATCCGAGATCTTATTGCATTAACTCCTCCAAACAAGGGCAGGGGTGTGAGTGAAGAGGTTATTAAAATTGCCTGTAAAAGCCATAGATCTTTCATTAAAAATTTCGAGACAAGCAGAAACATATAAACCCAACTCAAGGAGATTAACAGGGTTAGGTTACAGGCTAATTGTGTTTTGCGTCTGAAATGTAATAAAAGTTTGTACCCTTTGGGGGGAAATGCAGCCAGCGTTCATCAATTTTTACCATCTTTAATTCCACAAACCCTGGAAAACTAATTCAGAACAGTGGTATGGCTAGTTAAGATGATAAATCTCTAATTAAACAAGGAGCTGTCTTAAGTGAGCAATCAGGATGCAGATTTCAATGTGCCTCAGTGTATTTAACCATGTGTGTGTCAGGGTCATGGTAGCTGCTAGTCTTGGAGGTAGAGAGCTGGGGTTATCTACAAAATGCTATTGACAAGGGTATAAATTATTAATATAGTAATTTCCTAAAAGCAATTTTTGCCACTTCATGAATATGAACTTTATGAAAATTTTATTAAAATTTTTCCAGCCAATTACTTTGTCAGAGGACTACAAGATGGATTCTTCGAACCTGACTTTCTGACCAAGTCATGATAAAATCTGAAATGCTTAAGGTACTGTCTTGGAGAAACCACAGGGAAACAAAGATTTCAAGTGTAGTAGGAGCATCCCTTTGTCTTTCTCATGTGTTTCATGCAGATTATTTTATGTATATAGAGCATCCATTACTAAAACCACAACTTATGTTTTAACATTATAGATATGAATGCATTAGTCCTCCATTTCATAATTATTGAGGCATGTTTGCTGAATAGATAGATATTCATGGTAATTTTCAGTCTGCTATAGACTAAAGTGGAAAATTCTGATAGAGATAAAAATGAAATAGAGAAGGCCATTGTTTTACTTTGTCCTACATATGAAGGACCAGATTTACTTTGTCATTTAATCTATAAAAATATGTATGATGTTGAATTGTAACAAATACCTGCCTAAATTTGATAGTTCTTAAATTCCAGAAATAATAGAAAGAGGATCTGATATGTCAGATTGTCATAGTAAATGAAGTTTGATTCCAAATGTAAGAGGAGAACAGAGGAAGGGAGGGAGGGCAAGAGGGAGGGAGGGAGGGAAGGAGGGAGGGAGCAATAAGGAAGATATAAAGAGAAAAGTGGAAAATCTGTATGATTTTTCATGTGACTACATCTGGAACTGATGGAAAGGCAAGCCATGGATATCCTTGTTAAGAATTTTCTTGGTCAATTCCTTGAAGTAAGGGACAACACAATAAAAGTCGAGATAAAATGAAGTGTAGAAAAATCCTCCATACTGAATTTCTTGCTCTGTCCTCACTCTGGCTGGTAATTCATCTCACTTGCTACTCCCACATTCCCTCACTTCAGAACCCAGCTTCTTCAGGTCTCCAATCTGGACTGAAGAACCTTAGCTCCCTGGATATCTTCCAGGCTCACATCAGGCTGGGGTGTGCTCTTCCTGAGCAGCCCCTGTGTCTCAGCTTCTGTAGGGTGCAGCTGCCCTTGGTGGCTGCTCAGTCATGGAAGGTAAACAATCCCTTTGAAGATACATTCATCCTGGTTCTGTCCCTTTTAAAACCTGACTCACAGACTCACTCACATAACCCTCAATGACAGTGATGCTGAGAAATACCATGTTCTGAACTCCATCCTGCCATACAATGTATCATTTGGCTTTAGCTGTGCCTCCTCTTTTTTCTGACATCTGCAGACTAGCTGAGGACACTGAGAGCACCCTGATTGGAGGAAGACACTGGTCTCTGGGTAGCTGTCTTGATGTGTTTGGTCACTAGCTCTGAGGTGAAGGCAAGGCAAAGAGAAAATTGACAGCTTAGGAAGGCACAGTGTTGCTGCAGATCTTGAGACAAATCTACGGACAAGCTCCCTGTTCTGTTTCCAACCTGCCTTTTTCACTCCATGCTGCTGTGAAAGCTAAGTCTTCATTAGAACCTCTGGTGTTCACAATCCCCACAATAGAAATAAAAAGGAAATGAGATGTTCTGTTTTTAATATTATACATATAGTCCCGTTAAGAGTGCTTAGGTTAATTCCCTCCACTGAGGTACAGGAAAGTATTAAAGGAAACAATCTAAACATTTTAATTCTTTTCATGAACTTCAAGCAGAAGAATTAGGCAACAAAACACAAAACAATTATATATGTAATTTAAAATACATACTGTTTTGTTTGAAAGTAATAAAAAGACAATGTTACTGAGGGCTGGTGCTCACCTTGCATGGATGAGTCACCTACAGACAAAACCATAAGACAAACTGAAGGTCATACCCAGGTCACCAGCATAGCATCAGGATTATGACATGGTCGCCATTGTTAGACTTCCCACTGGACAGAGCCAACCCTGCCTCTGAAAATGTTCATTCTAAGCTCAGTGTATTTGAAGTTTTCCTGGTTTGTTTTTAGAGACTGATTCTTCAACTTGGTGCTAAGCAGTTATCATGAGAGCTGAATTCACGAGGTTGTGCTGGTGAGAGGAGCTTCAGTTCCAGAGTCAACGCTTGAGGCAGCCTTCAGCATATCCTCCTGTGAAAGCAGACCAAGCCCCATAGAAAATATAACCAGTGCCATGATAATGTTTCTTTTATTTGTTTATATTACACAGCTGTAGACAGTCAAACCACAGAAACAAACTTCTGCCAGAGAAGATCTATTGTAGACCCCTGTAAAAGGAGTAACAAGACCCCCACTTTGATGAGAAACGTGAATCCTGGGAAACATGAATTTGAGTTCTTTGGGCTGATAGTGTGTCGTTGTCTATCCAGGGAAGTCAGGAATATCCAGGAAAGCACAAGTGAAGCATAATTTATAGGGCTATCTGTTACAAAATCTGTACTTTATACAGCTGGCTCAGTAGGACTGCTGAGATGGGACATTGAAGAGGTGGCTACAAGTAAGGTCAGCAGTATGGAATCTTCACACAGAAGGACTTACATCAAGAGGAAGATGGAAGAGACTTCTGTCTGCCATGAGTAGCCAAACAGAGCAACAGCCGTCCATCTTAGGGAAAGCCCTTACCCTGTCCAACCAGACACTGGCCAAGCCTTCCAGTCCTCAGTATGAAAATAAGTGTGTAGTATCTGAGCCTCTCACTTCACTGCAATCTAGTTGATGGTACTTTGAGACTGTGTAAAGAGCTACCAGGACAGGAAGACCTCCTTCAGAGTTGTGGAAAGCTCTCATAGGTGTCTCTCCTGTCCCTCTGGCCTCATACCATAAGGCAGGCTTAATGGCTAAGAATGGAAACATAAGTAGTTTTTGTATTTTTTTTCTCCCGAATGCTAAACTTCATGAATTGCAAACTATTTCTTCCTCAAAATCAGGACCTGAGCTAAGCTATTTATTTATTTTTATTTGTGTGTTTGCCTGTATGTATGTATGCATGCATACATGCATGTGTGCCACAAGCATGAAATGCTCACAGAGATCAGAAGAGGACATCACATCTCCTGAATTGGAGTTACAGATGTGAGCTTCCATGTGGTTACTGAGAACTGAATTGAGTCCCCTGAAAGAGCAGCAAGTACTTTTGATTGATGAACTGTCTTTCCAGCTTCAGCTAAGACAATGACATAGGAATTTGCTTCTTAGCTAATGGTGCCAGTCACTATTTTACTCATTCATTTTAACATTAAATAAATGAATTATCTACTAGGGGGTCTTCCCCAGAGAACATAGGGGGCTAATAATACACTGCTGTGACCTTCAGGGACTCTTAGAAATTGAGAGGATAAAATATCCTGTGGTGGAAGCTCCAACCCAGAGCTTCAGGATGTAGAAGAGAGTAGTTCTGCTTCCTCATGGGGGCTGGGGAGAAAGTTGCTGCAGAATGACCTGCAAATTCCTAATTAGTAGGCATGGGAGGACCATGTGACTTGAATCAGAGCATCACTCTGGAGACAGGAGAAATCTGTCATTGATTGAATGTAAGAGTGGCAAAGAAAAGAACTGGGAGTGTAAATAGACTTCAAAACAAAAGTTAACTTTCACATCCCATTAGTTCATATGTAAAACACTTTATGTGTAATGAAAAGGAACTGATTTGATAAAAACAAATTACTGGCTACTGTGCTAGTGTAAATATAATCTAAGGACATAGATCAGTGGAAATGTTATTAATGAACAAAGGGAACATTTGTTTCTTAATCTAGTAATGCAGTGACAAGCTAATGTTGCCCTCAATGCTGATGAGCTTCCTGCCCCATCACTGTGGGTCCTTCAGGGGCTCACTGACTGGCAGCTGGTTTACCTCCTAGTTCATGCAGACCTCGAGAAGGGTTCTGGCAGGACTAACAGTGGGTGAGGCTGAGATGGGAAAATTGCCCTCTCAGAGTCTTACCACAATCCAACTAAATTCTGTGTGGTCATTAGCAAAGTTAGCTTCCTTATGTTGACAGATAAAGTGTCAATCAATACATTTATAATTCTACTTTGGAAATGTAAAAATAAAGGTCTCTTTCATTCACACAGAACCAGGATATTCAAGTCGCCTATCGGCAACCACATCCAGGCCTCACAGAACTTTCTGATGGAACAAGATGCCAAGCATCTTACACATGAAACCTATTGAGGAGACCTTACAAGCAATCAAATAAGAACATAATAGAATTAACCCCACAATTTTCGGAGCAATTACAGTGAAAATAAGAGAGATTAAGTCATTCTTCCAGGGAGTGCAGCCACTTTAGACCTAGAACCAAGAAGATGCATGACTGGACTCTTAATCATGCTTTCTGTACCTGTGTTATGTGTCCTCATAGGCGTTTGACAAGTGACAGGTCTGCTGTATAATGGGGCTACTGCTGAGAAGTTGATCTTGACTCAGTTGTATTTAAAACTTCCTGAACACATCAAATTGGTATTTGTTTTCCAATTTTCTATCTGTTTAACATGCACCTTTCATGCATTTAGAGAGATAGGCTAATACCCTTTTATCCAAGATTTATTTTTCAATAGATTTTGGTGTTAATAGATGTGGAAAATGAATCACAATCTATATAATCAGTCATGTTTTGCCTACTGTCATTTTAATGTAGTTACAAAAAGGTTATATTTGTCTTGAAAGCATTGAGGAGAAATGTGTTTAAATAGTAAGGGATTCTGGAGAAAGTTAAGAGGCAGTGGAGATTGGGGGAAGACAGGCAGGATCAAAGATGATAATCACATGCTTAGTTCAGGGAAAAGATTTTTATCTTTTCAATTAGCTAAAATTGACTGCAAATATCTTGTTCAAAAGACCTAGTCTAAGTCATGGAGGATAAGACGATGTAAACATTATCTTCAATGTAAATTCTCTAACTATTCTTCCAACTTCAGTAACTACAACTATTTGCAACAGGTAATAGAGATAAAATGTTTTGCAAGTAAGAGGCTCCAGCAATGAAAATTGTATACACACTCATTATCATAACCCAATCATTTTGTAAGGAAAAATATTGGGTTCAGGTGTCACTCACAGAACGTGCAATCTTGCTAATTGCTTAGTATTTAGAAAAGCCTTTGAAGATGCCGATGCCATATGCTTTATCGTTTCTGTGTGCTAAGGCCATTGTGAGTTGAATGAATTTGCAAAGGTAAGGCCATCTCTTTGATCTCTAGGATAATTAGTTGCCCACCTGCCCTCTCTTGAAATTGTAAGTCATGAATTTCCTTATTCTTTAGCAGGATTCCACTGTCCTATTGAAGGGAGAGAATGTCCTGATGTGTGTATTCTTCTCTGTAAGGATAGTAGGGCCATTTTTATTTTATAAGTGGATTAGGAAAGGGCTGCACATTTAAAAACTGCTTTAAATGCATGCCACAGATGGCAAGTCAAATATAGGATAAAATTCAATAGTAGAGTACTCACCATGAGGTTAAAATGGTCTTGGGCCCATGATGGCAGGATTCTGACAAGTCTGACTTCAAAGTGTACTAGTAAGTGTAATATCAAGGCATTTCACCAATAGATTAAATGTGTTTAAAATAAAATTCTCTTTTGAAAATTAGTTGAGTGTCAGGTATGGTAAGAGACACCTGTGATTTGTGGCTTGGAGGGAGGAGATTTAAGAGTCCAAGGCTGATCAGAATTTAAGGCTAGCTTAGGCTACAAAGCACTTTCTCTCCCAAAGCAAGCTAGTGGATAGCATGTCTGGAATTGCAATCCGTAGCTTATACAGTTGAGTCAGAGAAGTAATTGCCTTTGCCAGAGTCTGAAACTTAAGGTTCTAAAATACTTTTTTTTTTTTTTTTTGAAAAAGAAAAAGCTAAAGTGAGACAAGAAGATCTGAACATTGGAGCTGAGACTGCAGGCTTGAGTCCCTGCTAGCCTCAGGGGCTGCACAGGTCCTGTCCTGCCCTCTGCAGAACTGAGTTTCTCATTACTCACTGTGAGCAGCAGCAGTAAGGTAGAAAGGCAGTTTTCTTTAGCTTTATTTTTGCTGCACAAGCTTTATTTTTATACAGGAGATATTTCACTCTAATTTTCTCTACCTAATGTACCTATTATTTCAAAATTATTCCCCAGAGCTAATTAACATCAGCAGGCTTAGATCGTATTCTGTCACCTTATGGCTTTATATTCTTCTAATTGCTTGAACAACGCCTTCTGTCAAAAGAGATGGCTTCATCTGAATATTTGGACTGTTCAATCAAGTTCAGCAAACATTTAGTTGAGGTTCTAATATGTTTCAGGTAGAGAAGTCTTTAAGTAAAATTAAACTAGGAAAAACTGTTCGTGTTAATTTTAGAATGACTTGACATCCTCTGGCATAGGAATGCTGGAGTAAATAGGAAGCACAGAACTGACATCTGATTAGAAAAGTCTGGAGAGGTGAGGGCAGAAAATAAGCGTTTCTATTTCTTCCCTTAATTTATCTAAGCTCCCTAATTACAGATAGAATTTGACTGAGGATACATGGCCTTTGAGTTTAATGTTAATTACTTTGCTATGTTTCTTGGCAATTCCTTTTAAAGAATTGATCAAGTCAACTATATCAAGAGCCAAGTGTGATTTATATGATGATAAAATTAAAAGATGATTTAAAAATCATCTTCAAGCCACACAGAGTCCTAATTTAATTGGCAATAGTAAAATTACTGTTATCATTCATATAAGCTATTGGATTTAAAAATTACATTAAGTATATTTTTTTAACTTATGTTTAAGTCATGTTTTACCTGGTGTTATACACCGAAAAGTTAAACTGCCTCAAGCACATTGCTTGTGTTATAACCTTTACCTGAGTTCCAGTTGAATTTTCTTCACTAAACAAAGAAGAGGACAGCAATTATTTCCTGCATAAAACCATTTGTCTTACACACACAAGCTCCCCGCAGAGATATCAAACAAAGGAGAGGGTTTATTTACTTCTGTTTATCCACCTGTCAGCTGTGTGAGCCTGTACCATCTCCAAGATGCACTCATTAGTATGTGCATGAATAAAAACAGAAATACGTACTTTTAGTCCTGAATAAACCACCATCTCTGACATACAAAAGAAAGCCATGAGTAAGAAAAGCTGTGTCATAGAAGCCAAAAGTGGAGGAAATACAAAGACAGGCCACGTGAGTTCCGCCTGGGAACAAAGCAAGTACTGCAAAGGGAAAGACATACACTCTTAATTACCCACTGAGGCTGTGGTGAAGTCACCGTGGAGACCCCACACTGGAGAGACGGAAACCTAAGCAGAAATGCAGGGCTGTAGATGAAATCTGCGTGATGAATTAGCCAGACTTTAGTTCAGCTGTATACCAAGTTAAACTGTTCTAATACTGCACCGCTATTTTCTGCAGAAGTTTCCGGTCTAATTCTAAAAACAAGGAGAAAACAAGGAAATCAAACTTGCTCAAATTAAAAATAAACCAAACCATAACCCAGTTTAAAGTTAATTTTCTCTATAGAAGTCTGCTTGCTTATAAATTTGAACTCTGTGCTTTATTGTGAACACTGATTATGCAATCATCATCTTGATATCTATGTGCTTCTCCCCTCTGGATTGGAAATGCGTGACTTTCCTGTTGAGGGTATGTCTCTGGTGAGTTGGACACAGCATTCTTTAAGATTAGTTTCATTTTAAATCACCAAGCAGGTGACTGGCATCAGATTTGGGCCCAGTGACATCATAGTAATCACACATCTTTTCTTAGTTAATATCAAGGCATTCACTCTGTGCTCATTCTTTTTTTTTTTACTATTTTTTATTGGATATTTTATTTATTTACATTTCAGATGTCATCCCCTTTCCCCATTTCCTGTCCCCCAAGCCCCTATTCCATCCCCCCTCCTCCTTTTTGCTTTTATACTATTTTAATACATGTAAGTATTAAGGTCAGTTCTAGGTTGAGGAACTAGCAATACAATAGATGCAAATAGTCAAGGAACAAGCAAGACCATAAACACTAATAGTCAAACAACAAGCAAGGCAAAGTTTCATGACCACTCCTGTGATCACTGTTTCTAAGAGCTTATCAGGATGACCAAAATATCTGAGTCTACTTCCCTGTCCTAGCCTAAAGTAATTTTCATGCCTGAAGCCTTCTTCTTTGTTCTAGCCTAAGATTTAGATTCCTGCCTAAAATTACTTCTTTGTTCTAGCCTAAGACTTAGATTCTTGCCTAAAATTACTTCTTTGTTCTAGCCTAAGATTTAGATTCCTGCCTGGAATTACTTCTTTGTTCTAGCCTAGTTTCATATTCCTGCAGGAAGCCCATTTCCTTGTCCTTGGCCGATGTCAGATTCCTGCCAAGCTCAGTCTTGTTTATAAAATAAAAAAGGGGGAAATGTGGAGAGCTTTTGGAGATTCTTGACTCTGTACTCATTCTTAAAGCCCTATCAGAAGCATGCTGGGATTCTGGAATCTTGTGCATTGCAAGAGTTCCCCCTGTCATTGCTACCTGTAAAGATGTACTCTTAGTCCTTCAAGCTCTTCTGGATGCCTTCTTCCTCCATCAGCTGATGGAAGCTAAGTGTCTATAATATATTCCAAAGAATTTATGTAGTCATCACAAGGACATTGATTTACTTACAGAATTATAATATATGGCTCTGTGTTGGGCTAAAAATAGCTCTTGATGCTTTGACTCTGGACTCTTGCAACTCGGAAGAATCATGGATGTTGTAATTTGTTCATTGGCCTTGGTAGCCACAGCTTCCTTCTAGGAAACTGTGTTCACACACTTTGCCAACTAACCCATATCCCTGCCCTAAGAACAAATGGTTCTATGGATTGATCTAAGGTGGTGTCTATGTCTTTGATGTTTTACTGAAGTTGAACCAAGGTCTTGGTGGAAAGCTCTGTGAAAATAACATGTACATAGATAAGGAACACTCTGGATTCTCCTTCCATACCCTTGACATGGTTCTTAAATGTCATTGTCGAAGAACCTTTTCTCAGACCACTGACAGCCATCAGGACAGTAGACCCTTAGCTTTGCTGCCATTATTCTCTGTTGCTGGTGTGAAGTTTCTTTGTTCTTCAGAACTGGGAAGGTGGGAATATCTATAGGCCTCAAGGATGTTCAGTAGGTGGAGCCTGTGACCAGGCTTTTGCTTCCAAGCTATGTCCTTCCTTGATCAAGAAACTTCTTACATGCTCAAGGATGTCAGTGGCTCTGATACTTTTCAAAGAGCTCCTAGAAGGTATTAAGTCTTCAGTGCAATGAAATAATTAGTTGTGCTCTTTCCAAGACTCAGAACGTGGCCATGATCACACCAGAATCATTTATCCTTTTGCTAGGGAATGTAATACTGAAAACAAAAGTGTTTTATATTCTGAAAGTATAGAAGTAACTTCGGGTATAGTTACATCCTTCTCAAAGCAAGTCTTGTTCATGTGGTGTGTGTGTGTGTGTGTGTGTGTGTGTGTGTGTGTGTGTGGGTCTTCTGATAGCAGTTGAGATTTTATTTACAGACTCTTGATGGGCAAAGTTGTCTAGACACTGTCTGGCCTTTGAGAAAAAAATCTTGCTGTGCATTGGTGCTAATGTGTTTGCTGAAGTTGAATGAAGAATGTCTGGTCAAAAAAGACCTAGATTGGACATAGTTACATAACATCACAATCAATGCTGAGAAACAATATACATTTGGGATGGTAAAGACAGTGGGAAGTCTAAAACAGTAGAAGATTGCATCATAGGATAAACAGACAAAAGTGAAAACATAAGAACCGAGGATCAATGAAAAAGTTTCTGAAATCAACGAACCAAATACCAAGCATCTATACCAGAATTATGTTTCTTCCCATTTCTTTTCTGGGAGAAGTGGGTTTCTGTTATACAAGGGTGTGATTCTGTTTTGATTTGTTATATATTAAGAATAGCTAGTTTTGTTTTGCTTCCATGCTCAAAGTCTGATTGGACGGAGGATCTGAAGCAATTCTAAAATGCCTCATGCAGGACAGGTATTGTCCAGGCAGAAGGCTCCCAGTCTGTTCTGTGTAGGCCTTTCTACACACCTGCTTGTGGGTCTCCATGGTCCCTGCTTTCCCCCTAGAGTCTGCAATTCAACAAAGCATGGCAGATTCAGTGTCTCTTATGCCATAACCTTAGAAGTTACCTGTGGTCCTTGCCCTGATATCCTGATGTAACACAGCTGGCATTATTGGTTGAGGCTTTATATAGTGAGGTAGAAGATCATGAACTCAGGAGGCAATGCTACTGGGAGAACTTGGAGGCCACATCACTAACATACAACTGCTGTCATTACATGATACAACAGCGAGGGAGAATCCGGAATGTAGGAAATGCTCATTTCCCTTATTAACTGCTACTGGAGTGGACAGCATATGTGTTCCCCAGAGGATAATCCAGTTCTCTAAGCTGCAAGTGTCAGAGAGAGTTGGAGAAGAACTCACAGTGACAAGAGCAGCCAAATAACTCCTCAGTCATTGATGCAAAGATGTGTGCACTGAATGGTTAGTCTCAAGCCGTGACTCAAATAAATTTAAATCACATTATTTACTTATGATCGTGGTGCAAGATGGCTTGCATAATGTGGGCAAGGATCTAGTTTAATTTAGTAACACAGGAAAAAATTTTTTTTAATTTCTACAGTAAAATAATACCTTTCAAAATCAGTGTCTGAATTGTGTATATGAGCAGAATGTAGCTCTTTTACAATAATTAATTTGTTAGGATTTTAATGTATTTTTCAGATGACTCTTTAGTTAACATCTTGATATATAGCTCAGGCTGGCCTTGAACTCATGGTCTGTTTGCCTTAGCTTCCGAAGATCACAGGTGTGAAGCAAAACGCCCCACTGAGATGATTTTTAATATTCAGCCTTATTGGCAAATTTAAGTTTAACATAGTGCATACAATTTAATTTTAGACTTTTATTACTTTCTGAAACTATTACTTTTTATCTTAGTATTGAAAATATTATCTTATCTGAATAAGTATTATCATTTAATTTCTAATCCTATATTAAGTCACAATGAAAATCCATCACAATGAAAATAGTCCAACTACACATGAAATATCAAAAAAAAATGTGAAGAAGAATTAGTTTATCCTATGAAGAAGCTGATTCTAACTTAGATTTTCAAAATTGCTGTTTTGAAAGGTTCAACCTTTCTTCATTTAATAGACTGCATTACATGCAGATTAAAACAATTCAGCTTTTATTAATGACCCTCAATCTGCCCAGACCTGAGCTGTGTAGAACAGGAAGAGGTGATGCTACTGTGCAAAGGTTCTTCCTCATCAGGCATGTGAGAGAGACAGACCGGCCTGCTCACATGTGGAAATGGAGGAGATGCTAGTCTCTGCTCCCATGTCAGAGACTATGCGCATAGCCTTACACACAAGCATAATGTGGGCTCTTTTTTTCATCTTAGACTCTGGGAATCCTCAGCTTCCGGCCAAGCCCATGCTGTTACCTGTGATCACCTGAACAGACTACCAGATTTTATTTCCCTCCGCTGACATAGCTTACTCCCACCCTGAGTTTGGGTGCTTTCATATTCTAGTGTCTATTAAAGTATGTTCCTCAGAGATCCTTTAATGAAACTTACATTTAAGATAGACCCATAGTGTTGTTTTACTTTACTATTGGGCATATATTTAATAAAATGATGTAAACTGTGCTATTGTTTAGTTACTGATAATTTGGCTGGTTCCTTTCCTAGAGAGTAAAACTGGCTTACAGGATTTGAGTTAGGTCATATAAAGACAATAATCATGAAGTCCTGACTCTGGGAGATTTTATTATATATAATATTTGCTCCTATACAATTGTTTACTTATTTGATGTAATTTTTCACCTATGGCCAAGTTAGAAAAGAACTAGACTTCTGAATGAGTGTCTACTCACTTTGAAGGTGTAGGGTTCAGGACCACAGTTTGACAAAAGGCATAGGAGAAAATCTTGTATATAACACTGGTTCCTGTCAGTCCCACAGAGGATTCTGCTGTCCACCCTTTGCAGTGGCACCAGGGCTGGTCCTGATATAGTTTCTCTCCACTATGACAGCTATTTGATTATGTCCTTCTGTGAAAACATGACTCTGTAAACATGTACTGAGATACTATGAAGCATGAAGGAGCTTGAACATTTAAAACGATGAAAGATTACAGGCAGATTCTAAACTACAAGGCAGAAGGGGTAGGGCTGGAGAGATGGCTCAGTGTTAGAGTTACAAGCATGAATGCAGGCTTAGTTAGTTTCCAGTACATGGGGCTCTCCACTGCCTGTAGCTTCAGCTCTAGACATTTAGAACTTTCTTATGTTTTCTGTGGGCAGCTGCAGTCATGTGTACATTCATACATGTTCATACTTCCATGAGCATTTAATTTTTTTTTTATTTGAAAAAAAAGTTGAAAGGTTTATGAGAGAATGGAGTGGACAGAGTCCCTTTTGCGCTAAGGACATGCTTTAGCAATTTGCTTATTGGAGACTGGCTTTCAGGTTGTCATGAACTGTGAACTTTGCTCAACTTTTGCATTTTGTGCCATGGTACAAGCACCTGTGAAAACAATAGGAGAAACCAAACCAGAGTTGTTTCACTGTGATCTGCTCTTCTATTATATAATACTGGATTTCAAAGACCTTCAAGATCAGAAAAATAAGTTTTACTTCCTTTATATATAAATAAAATAATACACTTTACCTGCTGAAGAGTAAAAGATTTTACATACAACAAAGAATAATAAAACCTTAGTGTGGTGGTTCTCAACCTTCTTAATGTTGTGAGCCTTTAATATAGTTCTTCATGTTGGGGATGACCCACCCAACCATAAAATTATTTTTACCGCTACTTCATAACTGAAATTTTGCTACTGTTATGAATTGAAATATAAATATCTGTGTTTTACAGTTGTCTTAGGGGACTCCTGTGAATGGGTCATTCCACCCTCCATATTACACAAAGAAGTTGTGAGCCACAGATTGAGAGCCATTGCCTCAGTGATATAAATTGATAAAGAATGCTTTCCAAGGTATGAAGAGAACCCTTGCCAAGAACTATGAACTTTTGTCACAGGAAGAAATGTAAGACTTTTCATGTTGAAAGTTTTGTTTCTGAATTTTTCCACATTGCTAGTTCATGAGTTTGAATGATGGTTTAAGACAGAAATAATTGCTTATGGATTTAAAATAAACACTGGTAAAGGCTAATTCTTCAAAGGGAATTAAGAAGTCTATTTCAGAATTTAAAAATATATATGTATATTTATTTCCCTGTGTGTGGTGGGGTAGTGGACAGTGTGGAGGAAGACACTTTTATGTTGAATGGATGTAAAGACCAGAGAACAACTTTAAGAGGGCAGATTTCTCCTCTCACTATGTGTGTCCTAGGGAACACACTCAGGTCAGTGGCTTGGCAGGCAGCACCTATACCTGATTAGCCACTGTCCTGACCCAGGAAAATTTACTATTATAAACTACAGATTTAATGTTTAGTTACTTGTTTATAACTAAAGAAATTACAAATTGTCAAAATTCTTAAAACAGTCACTAAATCCCTTGCCCCTTATAACCAGCAAAGTGGTACAATCAAGTGTCATTAGTCTTGATAAATCTGTAAAATAGTTCACACCATGAGCTTTCAGTGATCTCTAAGTATCTAGTAGAGCCTTTAGTAGCTGTAGCTGTCAGTAAATTCAGAAGTCCATTTCAGATTACTAAAAATTTCCTTCCTTATATTTTTGTTCTTCATCCTTATATTTCTATTGCTTTAAAACCACTTCTGGTTTATATAATAATAATGCAAAATCTTATTAGTCCGGGTTCTCTAGAGGAATAAAACTTATAAAAAAAGAAATTCCTCTTCATTACTATCTCAGTAATGACAATATCACTGTATGAGAAGGCTATGTTAAAGGTACATTTCCTTGATTATCAATTTCTATGTTTTAATGTCACAGATTAAGTACAATTGTAGGAGACAGAGCTCTAGCCTAGAATTGAGTGAACTTGAACTTGGTCCTCTTTCTCATTGACTGACATCCTGGAAACTGAGAGATAGATTCAGAAATAGGTACCAATATGATTGTCTGTGGATCAGACTGTATTTTCTTGATACTGAATCTCACTCCTTCTTTATTCAGTTGTTAATATGGATGAATAGATGGTAAAAAAGTCTAAGAAAAGATTGTTCATCTGAGAAAAGATATGTATCAAATGCTAGACATGTGAATAAACTTGGGAAGAGGAAGATGGGCTGTGATGGGAGGGGGCTGATCTTGTTTATAGTCTGTGTACCATTCTATCTGATTCAGCGTCATGGGTGTTTGAAGCTAGATCCTCAACAGAGGCCAAGACAAACCAGTCTGGGAAGTCACATTCTACCATGCTACCTGTGGCTTATTTATCTATTGTTTATTTGTTTAGTATTTATATATTTATTTGGTCTTGTAGCCTCTGAATCTAGGATCCATCCTTCATAGACTTGGAGAATTGGTTTCTTACAAATCTCTTTATTTTATTACTATTTTAATCTCATCACAGGGCACAGTGCCTGAAGACTCTGTCAAAATTCTTAAAAAAAAAAAAAATCTTTTTCACAAAAGGCGTATTTCTTACCATCTTCTGATGTATTTTCTTTAATGGCCAAAACTTTCAAACAACTAAGTTGATTTCATTTTCTGATAAATACACGAATCAACTTTTTGCTTTAATCTGTCCTAAGATAGATGTCTCTCACTTCGGGTCATGTACTGGGGAAAATTTTGAGCCTGTAATTTATTTGCTGTGTTACAATGCTCCGGACTCATGTCACTGAGCTAAAGTAAAGGCTGACATCCTCTGGAGCCATTTCTGGCTTTGTGTTTATTTCTCCTGTGGAAAATGTTTTAACCCATCAACCTGTGCACTTACTTTTGAAGCATGGGCCATGTGTGTTGTAGAAATTACTTAATCCTGACCCGGGGATTTCTACCCTGCCTTTGTTTCCAGATAAAAGACACACATATCCTTTATATTTACAATAAGTCTAAAGCAGCACAAGAACTGGGCAGAAATCTAACCTCTATGCTGTTAGAATCTACTTTCCTATCGACTATCGACAACCTCGAGTTTTTACTTACTAAGTTTCATTTGGGCTGCTCTTAACTCCAATTGGCCAGCACTGAGGGACACATGTTCATAACTCACCTAACCCATAGTGGCTTCTCCCTGTTCCTCTACCTTCTTCTCCCCTCTCCTCTGAACCTCCAAGCCTGGGAACCCTAAACCCTGCCCATGTCTCTTCTGCCTAGCTGTTAGCTCTTTTATTCACCAATCAGATATAACTTGGGGACAAGGTCTCATAGGTCACTTGGGTCTACATGCAGACTCTCATTTTGGGGGCCCACATTACAGTACACAGTAAAAGACAAAACCTCAACATATGTGTTTTGTCTTTTGTATGGTAGTCTGGGGCAAAGCCTATGTATTGCAGACAGGGTTCCTTTCTAGAACTTCAGTAGGTGGGGTACTGGATCACTGGGCTAAATCCTAGAAGATATCTAGTCCTCCAGCTCTGTCTCTTCTTCTGCTTATTGGCCACTCTGAGGTGAACCGGATCTGCAACACTTTCCATCAACCATCATGTGTTCTCTCACCACAGGCCCAGAACCTGGGCTGAGCCAAGTGTTTTCCACATTCTGGATGTTGAGACTCTGAAAACCAGCAACCTCCCTTGAGTGCCATGCTGGAAGGTGCCTTGCCACCATGATGGGAACTCCAGCTACAAGTCTCTCTCTTACCTACAAATAATTGAAAGAACTTTGAAGACGTCCCCACTCAATATTGAAATAAAAAGATTTCAGAGTTACAAGATTCTGTCAGAGTTATGCGTAGCTGGGTAAGGTCAGAACTGTGGTAGGCAAGGATGCAAAATCCTGGGCAAGAAGGGTTACAGGGGCTTAAATACCGTTGGTTCTAGTCAGAGGATCTATGACTCAACTCCAGAATATCTGTACCTACTCTACCCTTGACCACCACAGAATGGCACAGCATTTGTTGTTATGGAATAGTTCTTTCTTCTATGTTCTTTCTGGTGGAAAACCCTGAATTAAGTGACATTTAGAAGCCATTATCAAAAAACTGAACTGAAATTACCACATACATCTGAAAATTTCCATATCCCACCAGCTACTATGATGCTTATAATCAATGATTGCTACAAGCAACCACTTTCCCTAGATATGTATGAACTTGCTCAGGGGGCAATTTGTATATCGGGTTATGCTTCTTTATTGAGTAAGGTCTCAATTCTTTCCCTTGCTCATAATTCAGTAATTTGAACGGTCATAGACACAGCTCATCTATGTCCAAGTCTATATGTCACCTAAATGAAATCTAGATCTATCCAGAGGGCTGCTGTGCAAATGTCGTCAGTGTGCATATAGACCAGCCCGTATTATAAAAAGTATCATAACCCTCAGTGTATCATGTGAGGACACTATTCTGTTCCCCTCTCTTCTCAACTCATGCTCAATAGTCAAATGTAGTCACAAAATTTTGCAACCTACTTTTAGTAAGGGTTCAACATCTTCTCTAGCCCGTCACCCAGCAGAGGTAGTGGAAGAGAAAAATTATTAGGATATGGGGGAAGTGGACCTCTTCAGCAATAGCTCTTTAGGATCAAGCTTCTAGGGCAGCAGTTCAATCTCATAGCAAACACCAAATACCAAACCACAAAGCAGTTGTGGACCAGTCCTCTAGGCAGTCAGACAACAGGTAAGAACCAGCAGCTACAGTCCAGTCCTTTCAGCAAGCAGACATCAGGCATACACAAGCAACCTTCGTTCAATTCTGAAGAAACCACCAGGCTCACCAACCAGCCTGAGGAGAGGTCACTGAAGCTATAAGCTGCTGCAGAAACCTCACAAGCAGTTCTTGGGTGAGTTTCTTCTCTCAATGGCTGCGTTATCAAGTTGAGCTCAACAACACTATGTACGGAGACCAATATATGTGTCTTTAGCAAAGAATAGTGAGGTGGAGCAAACCAAACCAGTGCTCAGTGCTCATCCCCCACTGTCTGTGGGGTCAAATTTATACTCCTTCATCAAGCATCCTCTCACATCTCTGCTACATCTAAACATTCTTTCATCTGTGTCTACTTCAGGAAAACAGTCTTTCATGTGCTTGCTTTAGAAAGACACCCTTTCACCTGTGTGCCCCAGCAAACCATCATTTGACATAACTAACTTTCCAAAGAACTAGAAGTTTCCAATGCAGTCAAATCTTAACCATGTTAACCATCATATATATATCAAGTAGCCTGAATGTGTTGGGCACCTCACCACTGTGTTTAGAACAAAGTACATTAAGTGAAGCTCAGAGACATTTAATATTTTCTGAAGCTTCAATCATGGAATCTTTCTTGTGTACCAGTCACTGTGAGGTACTTCACAACACACAAAGAGCAGACATTTATTTCTGGGTTTTCTCTCTCTCTCTCTCTCTCTCTCTCTCTCTCTCTCTCTCTCTCTCTCTCTCTCTTTCTTCTCTCTCTCTCTCTCTCTCTTTTTCTCAATGAAATATTTAGCTTAGGGTTGTTGAGGAATGGAGACTTTTCCCTGATATGGCATGCTTTAGTGCTGAAAGGACAGACACAAAAATCAACCAGAATTCCTGGGGCCACATTACCTCACAAACATCAACACAGAATTCTCGGGGCCACATTACCTTGTCAGTTCAGCAGCAACATGGGTGGCTGCATAATGCTCATCCCACTGTATGCTGTACTACTCACCTTGCCCTGGAAGTCAACACATGGCTCATTTATTCACTGCCATTCAGACCATTTCAGAATATGATGGAAGACCACATTTACAAACCTCAAATAGCATGTAATTGAAAACCATAGCCATCTGGTTCTTTGCACTGCCAACACACTGACCCCAGCCTTTCCTTAGACACTGTACTATTTATTTTAGAGGCCTTATTTTGTGATGTGACCTTTATTTATTTTTAGGTTCAATTAAAATTAGTCTTTGGATATTTATCCTGAAGTCATTTTAAATTGTTTGTAAAAAATCTGTAAGAAAAGTCTTTCAATAAACATTTACAGCCCTGCTTTCTCCAGCATCCACTGTTACTCATATATATGTGATCCAGTTAGGAGCATTTAAGCCAAGGACCTATTAGTAAAACAGAAACAGAGAAACGTTTATAATGTTTAATATTTTATTTAAAAAGTATTGAAGGTCCAGAGCAGGAAAGAGGGGCAGATGAGAACCGCAAGGACAATTGCTTCCAGGTGAGGCAGTCCAGTGAGTGTGAATATGTGTGTGGCCTTAACCTGTGGCCCTTAAAGGAGGCACTTGCCTCACTGACCCAGGGTAGACTGGTGCCTGACTTCTGTGAGGATGACCCAGAGGGAGAAGTGCAAATCTGTGTGTAGACATGGGCGCACTTGGAAAGGGACTTTGGTCTGTGGGTCAAAGCAGAAAAAACAGTTCTGTCTGCATCTGTCTAAAACTGCCTAAATGGGAATCAGGATTGCAAGGGGGAGGCCGGGATGGGACTTTTGGATTTTCTAGGCAGTGTAGGATAACAAGAGCAGATAGTAGTTGGACATAGCCAATGTGTCTTCAGTGTGATTCTGTGGAATGTGTAAATGGCTAAATCCATGTCTACCCCAGCTTGGCCTCTCTCAACCTGTAATTCACATAAGAAGGTATGCAGATTTGGGTTCTATTCCTCTCGGTGATTGGCACCTTTATAGCTTCTAAATTTTCTGAATTTACCAGGAGAGAGTTCAGAGGTCAAGTGGAGAAGAGAAAAGCCGCAAGAACCTTGAATCTGTTCTTTAGTGCTGCATATATGTATTTTATTTTTTTGGCAGGCATCCAAAGCTCACACTTCAGGTTGTTTTGTTTTTTTCATATCTGTGCTAGAAATACTCCATTGCCTTTCTCCCTTTTCTGGATGCATGCTCTTGGCTAGATTCCTCTGGCTTCTCATCCTGACAATTCTGTAGCTTCTCCATGACTCAGTGGGTAGTTTTCCCAAGAAGATCATTGGCTTGCCAGGTTTTGTTTGTCTGCATCCAGTCAACATGAAGTCTGTCTGAGGTAACTCAATCTGAAGAAGTGTATAAGATTCCTAGGGCAACCAGGCCATCTGCTGCCTTTAAGGAACAGAATGGCATCATTGTAGTCCTTTGTCTCTGTGGCTTGAAGACCTGGGTAAACCCTGTGCTATGAGAAATGAAGTCTCTGTCCTCTGCCCTGAGGTATTGACTGTCTTCTGTTCCACCCAGTGCAGACATTTTCACAAACACCAAGCACTCTACATTTATTCTCACCAACTCTTCCCTACCCTACATGAGGCATGCAACGTTTTACAAAGACATTACTGGGATATACCCTGGAAAGCTCTGCCTAGTAAGGGAGAAAGGTCAGCATCTCACAGTGGAAGTCAAGGGCACCCTTGCTAGGCACAATGTCACCTTTATGCTTTGACTCCCTAAGAAGTGCAAGATGGAAAAACATGTCATTAAAATATGTATTTCAGGTGACAAAAAAAAGAAAGGAAAGAGAGAAAGAGAGAGAGAGAGCAGACAGACAGACAGACAAAGAAAACTTTTAGAGGGGATGAGATGAGATAGAACATTTATAAAGCTGAAAACCTTAGAGAATTTAATCAAGAGTGTAAGTACTGCTGACGTAGATTAACTATAGTAACCATGTGTGGAAGCAAACAAACATTTGTCTGAGCACTGAAGAGCCTGAAGAGGGAAGCCAGGGACAGATGACCAGGATGTTAGGAACTAGAGTCAACCCATCACACTGTAAAGAGATATGGGGCTCAAAGCTAAGTTGGCATATTAAAAATATATATATATAAATTATTTTGTGGATAATTTTAACTTTTAGATTAAATTAGAAATACCCTGTCTGTGGGGAAATTTATCATTTGAAGCACATTTTTCTCCTGTAATGAGTGGCAGTTAAGTATCATTGGCATCTGGTACTTGGAATATGGTGCTTATGTATGGAGAAATCCAGTTTATTATGTAACAGAATCCAGTTTATTATGTAATGTCCAGACAGGGATAGACTCCTTCCGCTTGTGTCCGCCTTTAACTCACAGTCTTTAGTAGAGAAATATTCTATAAAAGATTGTAACATTGATATCCTGGAGATGGTTTCCTGCCATAACACCAGCTGGATTTCATTCTTGACCAAATTTACACTGCTCTTTCTACAGGGTCCACCATGGAGATTCTCTTTTATAATCATCACAAGTTAGACAGTAAGAACATTTTGCTAAAGTTTTCCTTTTCTTGTCTGAAAACCCCTGCACATGTGTGCATGTATGAGCACACACAAGCACACACACTCACATATACAGGCACACACAAACAGCTACACATACACACTCACATATATCTGGCACACACAAACAGACAGACACACACCCACACAGGCACACACAAACAGACAGACACACACACACACAGGCACACACACTCAGACGGACACAGGAACACACACGCACATGAACACACATACAAAGGCACATGTGACACACACGAAACACAGTCACACACACATACACAGGCACACAGGCACACAGGCACACAGGCACACACACACACACACCACCTAGAGAGGCACACACACAAACACACACATACTCACATATGCATGCACAACTTCATACATGTGCATCCACACATGCACGAATGTGCATATATATCCACATACACAGGCACACACACACACACTCTCACATAAAGAGGTACACACATACAGATACACACACAACCACACACACTCACATATATAGGCACACATACACACACACACACACACACACTCACAATCATCCAATTTCCTTCCTTTCAGAACGTCCCCAGCTGATGGCCTTTTTCTCTCACTTCTTGTCAGGGCTCTGACTGCATGGTGTAAATGCTGAGGGTTGTAGCAGGCTGACAGGTTCATCATAATCAGCATCTATTCCATTTCCATCTCATACTCAGGGTCTATTGTCGCCAATTCACTCAAGAAAGTGTTTTTATTTAAGTGGAGTTTAAGTACTGGCTGCTCTGCGCTGGGTGAATGCTGAGGACAGTTCTCTCCTGTGATTCCAGCTCTTGTCATTATTCCTCAGACTCCTCAGGGAATCCCTTCCTCTCCTGTGACAAGTATTTATCTGGCTAGCATTACCCCAGCATTTTGCAAGCTCTGATGTGGGACTTAGGTGATGACTGTGACAAAGTCTTTGTGATCATGGTCTTCTACTGCATTTGGAGCTTGAAATCACATATAACGAGACTCGTATACATTCCCAGTAGCTTTAAATAATATGTTACACGGATGTTTAAATAATTTTTTTATTTTTTCTGATTTGAAATTATTGGAGGTTTTGAGCATCTCTCCATGTCTTCTCAGCTGCATAGAAGGCATAAGCTACTGCTTTGTACATCTGTGTGCACTGAGCCCTGCCCCTTTTCACACTGGAATATGTGGGGAATTCTCTTTTTTAATGAATGCATATCAGTCTTGAATGTGATGATAAACACTTCTTACATACTTTAGAAATACAAGTGTCATCAGTTTTGGTAAAAGCTGAATAAATATTGGGCCTTGTAGTTCATCGAGTAATTATGGATGCAAGTGAGGCTTCGGACCTTGTCTGTGATCTGCATACCATTGTTATTTCTACTCACCCAGAGGACTTCCTTGAGGGTTTGCTCCCCTTGCTGAGCTGCTCAGCAACTCTCTCACATGCTCTACACCCTTCTGGCTTGCTACAAAATCACAATCCCACAGTCTTCCTTCCTGTCTTGATCACAGTATTGAGCAGTATCAGGGAACATGAAGCTTGTCACATTTCTTCTCTCCAATGCTCACTGTGTTTTTACTGTAAGTGCAAGGTAGATTAATGCTAGAACATTATTACAGTCTGGAGAAACATAATTGTTCATGTTATTTCTTCCTGTGTGAGACTTCTGATGGTTGTTTGACTGCTGTTTTTTTTTTTTTTTTTTTTATTTCTGCTGGGGAGTCTTGTCTGGACTTTCTGAGCAGTGGCATGCCTTGCCATCTGGTACCTTGTTTACCTCATAGTTTTGAGTCTTGGAAATGTCCAGGCCTATGAGTTGTTTTGCTTCAGGAAGTTTCCACAGACTTGCTTCACCTTCCTTCATATCAAGCAGTTGTTCCAGTATCATCTACCAGCCTCTCAGTAATTCCTGTGCCAGATGCACACCACAGGGTTTGCTTTCTAGTCTTTCCCTCTGTGCCCCTTGGTACCCTGACTCATTCTCTGCTGTCTATTGAAGACAGCCACTTCTAACATCACCTTAAGATAGTTCCATTGATCACTTGCCTTCTTTCCTTGTTTCCCTTTTAGGAGGAAGTTTCTCTTTCATTTATTCCTAACTTCTCTTTACATATTTTACAGGAGTTATCATAAACTGATATAGAAGTTAGACACAAGTGCCCTCTGTTAGTCAGGAAGCCCTCATGCCCTGAAGCACACATTCTTGGCACTGTAAATGAAGCCCTAGATAAAGTGTGTGGTTAGCAACTCTAATGAGGTCGGGGCTCCATCCCCTGCACTTCAACCAAACAGAAAGAAAACCATTGTATATCCTTCACTTTGGGCTTAGAAGGCATTGAGATCCTGGTGTCTTGCTCTCAGTTCAGCTGGCACTGCCTACCAGGAAAGCATGATTTTAAAAGGTCTTAAGTTTCCAGAAAGCTGGAATGTTCCCTCCCACCTTTGTCCTTGCCTTGTGACCAGGAACCATTTTCAAATGGTGACCCTATGTGAAAGACATTTAGAAACAATGTATCTTCCTGTCCTTCCAAGCATGTTTCTGGGCTGTGTGCAGACTCGCTCTGCAGCCCCTGACGTTGTCAGTTACTCTGAGGCTGTAGCTTTAGTGACAGGCACTTCAGCTTTGCTTGGAAAAGGACTTTGTTCCAGACTCAGCTGCATTAATCCACAGTTAGATGGCTATGGCTGCACTTAAACAGATGTCCATCACTGGAGTCAGATCTGAAGGATGAGTCATGTAGGGTCATCCCACTAGTGTGTGAGGAGCCTGCTCCTGCCCTCACAGGGAGCACTGGAAATCGTGAGAGCCAATGAGTCAAAAGGAGCTTCATAGCAGAAGATCTCCGACTTACTTGGGGTGCCGTTTGCTTAAATGTGGGTCAAACAACTTAAACCTGGCTACTTACTAATTTACCCAGACCCCTGTAGTCATTGGTGTGTATGGCCAAAGTATCTAGAAAATGATCAATATGATCAATATTGTCTAATGATGGAAAATATGATGAGGAATGGAATGGTTGGCTGTGACATTGTGAAGCAGCCAGAACACAGGTGACAACAGTTAATTATGTGGCACCCAGGGAGTAAATAAAATTAATGACCTTGTGAACCTATATGCTGGATGTACACTTACCAGTGAGTTCTTTTCTGTTGATGTTTGCTGTGCTAGGCTGAATTAACAACCACAAGAAATTCTTGCCATACACAGTTGGACTCCTTTTAGATGTTCCTATAATACAGAGCTGGCCAGTCTTACCCAAATTCAGGAAATGTTTAATTTAAATTATTTCATTCTATTTTTTTTCCCCTGGTATTGGAAAACAAACAAACAAACAAACAAACAACACCCAAACCTGGCTGATGAGGCTCACTGGCAGTTAGAGAGAGACGGAAAGGCTACAGTTTTCCAACGAGCTGGCAGAGCACAGTGGGTGTGCAGGGTACAGAGGGCTCTGCTCTGCGGGGGTATTAATGTTCATCTACTAGTGAACCCATTACTAGGTGTGTGACTCATGCACAGTTCCTCCTTTGGGAAATGACAATAACAATGCTATTGATTTTCTGATGAGACTGAAACCTTTAAATGAGAGAGCTACAAAATAGCTTGTTAGCCGTGGCCAGGATTTTAAAAGCAACGAATAAAATGTGACTATTATTCTTTCGAGCATTACCTTAAAATATATTTACATTTTCTGTATCAAATATCTATTCCTACATCTATTTATAACCTGTATACTCAGTCTTATTTTTTAAAAAGATTTTTAAACTTAAAAGGTAGCTGGTAAAGAGGCGACTTAAGGTAAAGATTACTACATCCTGACTTATAGTGTGGGCAGGGCCTGGGTGAGAGCTGCTCTGCCCAGGTGGTGGCAGCAAGGCCGTAACTGACAGGACAGATGGTGCCTATGGCTGCAGTGATGCCTGCGGAGTCAGGGATGTGAGCAACGGGTTTAGTGGCTGCCTCTGGAGGCTCCAAGCTGGCTCAGAAATCCTGTATAAGTAAAATAATATGCTCTAGTTAAGGGTTTTGCTTTTACTGTTTTGTTCAGTTTTCTATTATCTTTCCATAATTGTATTCATTTTTGACACCATTGTATTGCAGAAATAAAATTAATAAAAAGTCACATTGATTACTTAGTAATTGTCCAATTTATGGTGGCTTTATCTTCTAGTATTGAGTTCTAAACTGAGTGATCAGTATAGAGATGCCTAGGTCTTTCTCCTTAAATATTATAATGTCACAGTAGAAAGATTTTAAAATGTGATTTTAATTTTTCACATTTTTACTTTGTGTTGTTTAAATAGCAACTTAAATATATGTTTTTCTATCATACCCTAGATGGGCACAGGACCATATGAACAGTTGTGAAATTCACAAATATTGAATCACAAAAAATAATATAAGAATTCTCCTGATTTTTCTATGGGCATTAGAGCTGCAAGCTAAGTTCATGCCTAAGTGTATAAAGAAGTTACACAGGCTACTGAAGCATCTGTCAGGGAAGACAGATTGCAGGAGACAGGGCCCTCCTCAAGCTTCTCCTCAGCAGTTTAGAAATCATGAGTTGTTTTGCTTGCTGTGGAGAACACCACTCTAGAACCCTGAAGAACAAGTCTTGAATCGGATACTTTAAAAGTTCTCAACTGTAACGTGGTTCCTTCTATTCAAAGTTATTTCTAAATATGTGTGACTTCGAAGCTCACAGGACACAGTGATAAGGGAAAAGCTAAGCTACCCCTGATGCCACAGGCTCAGGTCACATGACCTTTCACAAGGTATTTTGACTTCCGGCTTTGTCTTTGCTCGTGGGTAAAAACAGAGATTGCAATGGAGCCGAGGTTTGTGAAGAAGTATCGACAAATTACCCAGAACACACTGTGTTCATGGTCATGTTGGGCCCTCCTGTGAGTACTGTTTTTAATTGAATGCTGAGACTGAGGCAGATTTTGTCTCCCCATCTGTTAGTGGGCCTCTACCCTGTTCATCCATCCTCACTTCAGCTTTAAATTTCATGGGAAAACCTCTAGGCATGGAGGAGCCGTGAGCGCTTGGGTTTGAGCCCCATGTCTGATTAATACCTGAGTTTAAGCAAATGCTACGGGCTTTCTAAGACTGAGAATCTCTTTAAATTGTGGGGGTGATGGGGAGCTCAGTGAGGTGATGGGTGTGAGCAGGTCTGGATCCTGGTAATTTGTGAAACTTGTTGGTAAAATGTAACTCACCTGATTTCTTAGTTTTGTTCTACTGTAACGTCCAGTGTGGTAAATGCTTACACTGACTTTTCCAAAGGCCTAAAGCAACCCTCTAGTGTTCAGATTCCTGAAGGAACAAGTGAGAGTTTCAGCTTGTTCTCTCTAACATTGTCCCAAAGCAAAATCTGTTTAATAACATGAAAGGTGAATAAAATTTTATAAGGAGAGATGGGGAGATGGGGAGGAACAGAGAGAGGGAAGGAGGGAGGGAGAGAAAGAAAAGACAGAGAGGGCAGAGGAGAAGAGGGGGAGGGGAGGAGAGGAAAAAGGAGAAGAGAGGGGAGGGGAGGGGAGAGGAGAGGTGGGAGAAGAGAAGCACAGAGAGAGTTACAGCTTGTGTTTCTCCAAAGTGTTCACTGAGTTAATTAGAAACAAGGTAAAAAGTAAATATTGGAAAATGTTTTTCTATCTCCTGTCCTGCTTGCCTGAGAGGAGAAACAGTGTATATACCACAGTGGGTGGTCACACCTGCATGCACAATAGAGCCCCTTCTGGTGTTTTCTGAGTATGGAAGACATAAAACAGTTAGAGATGGAGGCAGTGCACCTGTGTGCTTTTGGCCATGACCACTATGCACGCAATGGCCAAGTGTTCCAAACAGGAGTGTTCTGAATCTAACTTTACATAAAAAGTGAGGCCAGCCTTTCCATCTTGCAAGTTTTAAGAGGCCCTCTGCCCCACAGCTAAAGAGGAAAAATAAAATGTGCATGGAGGGAATCCAGTTTCATCCCAGCCTCCTGAAATACATACAGTGATTGAAATTTGTGTTCTGTAGTAGAAAAAATAATTTTGTTCTTTTTTCCTATTTAAAGTAAAAAAAAAAAAAAAAAGACCATGAAAATTAAACACTAATTCTGAGCAGCCAGCTATGCTGGATAATTGAAGTACAGCTTAGATGATATCAAGCTGAGCCCGAGTAGTTTCATCCACTTTGAGGACATGAGACAGTCAGGAGATGTGCTCTCAGGTGTGGTTGTGTTAATATTTTGAAATGGAATTCATAAAGGGAACTGGGTTAGTCCAGGCTTTTATAAGGCAGCACACATGGCACACTCAGAAATGTGTCAATAGAGTCTGGAAATATCAGCTCTTTAAGCTACTTTGCTCATAAAACCAATTAGATGCCATATACTTCTGATGAATCAAAAGTTCAGTAGATTTCTTGCAGCTAGTTACATGATAAAAGCTAAACAATCGATTATGAGGTGATTGTTGCCACTAATGTGGTTAAAATTTAAGAGGCATGAATCCACTTGCACCTGACGTACTGAAAAAGCTGCAATGAGCATCTCATACCTCAAGACATGGCGACATTAATAGAAGCACTTGCAGCAGAATCAAAGTCCTGAGGATCTCCTCTTAATGGAGCTTTTAAACCTCCCTCCACTATCGTAGTGTAATAGCTTAGCTGTAATGCACGCTGTTAGGGAAGCAGGTGCTTGCACAAATATTAATCTTACATTATTGCTGTTAATATGCAGCTGATTTGAATATTAAAATAGCTTGGAGGCTCTTCAATATTATGTGATTCTAAAACAGCAACTGTCCTCTCTTCATGCAAGGCGTGCCTTACACATACATTAAGAGATTTCATAGTTACTTAAGTTAAGTAAATGTATTAATTTATAATGGTGACAAAGCCTGCAGTTTAATTTGGTGCTTATGGAAATGCCCTTGCTATTACGTTCAGACCATCTCTTTGGTGGTAACAAAATCTTGATCATGGCAGTCGTTGAACCTCAACAACTTTGCATCAGTCGTCTTTGTGATTCCTAGAAGTACTGATGTCAGTTTAGGAGTAAAGTATTGAATAACAGATGCTAACACACGCAAGCTTCATAGACAAGACTCTGAGTAAATACTTTGCAACAGGATTTTAAGACAGATTCTGTTATTTCTACTTTGTGAATAAGGAAAATATGCAGTGACTAAGCCTAGCTTATCATTAACCTGAATGAGAGCACTCCATGATGCAGTGACTAAGCCCAGGTTATGGTAATATGAGCAGAAATCACGGCCTGAGCTCTTCAGTGATGAAGAATATATGTGCTGAAGATCATAGAATTAAGCAAGAAGATTTATCAAAGGGAAATATACACGTGTGAGACGGATGGCAAAATGTGGGTCTCTGTACTTTGTACACTGAGCAGTCTGTAGACTCTCCAAGACACTGAAAAGGAACTGAAGAAAGTTATGCCATGAACTTGAGTCAAGGCCCCCTGCTTCAGAACAGGTTCTGTGTGGACTAGAAGAACCTCTGTAATGATGAGTAGAGTTGGAGAAGCTGAAGAATTTGGTTGATGTTTGCTCCCTGTTGCCTCTTCCTGAGACCGTATGCTGAAGACAATCATGAAGGTTGACTCATGTGATTTTGAAACTGGCAAATATTATGTATGGCACCTTCAGATTTATGCCCTGTTCTTTATTCTCTACGACCATGCTCTCCTCAGCTCTCCTTTTTTCCTTCTGTGTCCAACATTGGCTTCCTTGCTAATTCTACTTTTTGGGACACCTGGGATGGCCCACCCCAGTTATCTCACACTTGATGAATCTTGATGTAAGAGGTTTGAGAACCGTCACATTCAGCTACCTGAAAATGGTCCAGTCACTGATGTAAAATTAGATCTGAGGAGTGAGCGAGTTTGCAGCTGACTGGTCTGTGGACATGGATGTTAGAACTGGATGAGAATTGCTTAATGAATCACAGATGCTCCATATGAAATCCTCCAGCCTTTCTTTAATATGTCCTGTGGTAGAAGCCATGCCATACTGCCAGTTAGAGTTACATCATTCCGTAGAGTACATTCCAGAGAATGCTCAGACATGACCCTCCCTTCCACTAACCTTATACAGACCATGTCTTCATGGAGCTGGCTCACCTCGGTGTCCAACTGGATGTGACTTACAAAGCCCTTTCTGAATCCCCAAATTACTCTAAACCCTGGTCCAACTTAAAACAATGAAATAGATCTCACAGGATTTATTCCTCTGCTTTTCTCATACACAAATTTGAGAATTAGTTGTCCTCGTTGGCCAGTGTCCTTCCATTTTTTCCAGCCTCTGAAGCCCCGAGCGGTGTTCGTGCAGCTATGAATTTCCCATCCAAATGTTGTTGTCATTTAGTGTCATGAATAACTTTAGGCAGAAAGTTCTGAAGATCACGTTTCCAATTTGCATTCAGTTTCAAACAAAATTTTAAGGAGAATTTTAACAAGCAAGCCATGTTTAGTGGAGTGGCCCCTGACTAAACAGGGTTTGGGCCTGTCTTGCTTCCTTCTAGATGTCAGATCTGGTCTCTTCATACCACCTCCTGTTGCCACGGGCCTCTTTCCATAGCTCCATAGAGATTTGAAGTTCACAGATGCAATTTTAAAATTACTGTGGAAGCCAAGCACTGCTTCTTAGGACAATCTTGTTATCTTTGTGGTGAATGATGTGAGCTGTGTCTCTGTAGCAGATCAAACCAGAAAAGGCTGAGTCCGTGCAAGTGCTGGTTGTTATACACTGGTTCTCACTGCCTGAGAGCTGAAAACTCTGCTAACTTGCTGAGAGGCATCTACAAAAGTTTGAAATGACTCATTTCAACAATGAAAGTGTCGGAGGTTTTTGTTGTTTTGTTTGGTTTGTTTGGTTGGTTTGTACATGCGTGAACTTAATTTTTGAATTTGTGTAAATGTGCATAGTTACTTGTGGTTAGTGGTTATCATGTTGGGCAATACAGTTGATTGGAGAGAAAAGACTCAATTTAATGAAGCAATACACAAAGCTTGGGTAGCTCCATGCCCTGATGTGTCACATTCCTCTGTATGGTATCACATGATTTTTTTTTCCCTCATATGTAGACTTGTCAGCCTAGAAGGCTGGTGACCCCGTGAATCCTGCTCTGTACCCCTGCTGGGTTAGTGTTTTTTCTTTCCCAGTGCAGGACCCACACATACTTCAGATTTTAAAAGTATATATCACACAGTTCTTAGGAGTAAGAAAGCAACCAGTCATCAGTTATTAAGAGGGGCTTACACTCTCTAATGGGGGGAGAAACCATATTATTTGGGTATGTTATTTTACAAGTAGAAGGTGTAAATGAACTAGAATTGCTCTAATTTGACTTTATTACATCTTTATTTCTTAGATAATTTAATTCCTTAACAAGATGATATTTAGCCTTGATTTCCCACACATTGTTGGTGATCCCTTGAAGTCAACTAATCTTAAAGCCTCTGTACCCTTAAGTCTGCTTTCTCTTCTATTTTGGCTTTCTCTCTCTCTCTCTCTCTCTCTCTCTCTCTCTCTCTCTCTCTCTCTCTCTCTCTCTGGTTACAAAGTAAAGGTTTAAATAATCATTCAGTTTGACACATTCTTTTGTATTTAAATAGTCACATTTTCTAATGTGCATATTTCTATAGGAGATGGCATTATTTGTCAATTGATACTCCAGACTGACTCTAATAGACATGGAGTCCTGTGAGTGCCACGCCTGCCCTCAGACCTGCTGCAGGTACCTGAGCTGTGGCTTCAGCTTCCTCTTTGCCTTTGTTCAGCCATTCAAGGTGCTGCTGAACGTTTCTTTCTTTCCTTTGTCTGCAAACGAACATCTTCTTGTTTCAGTTCTTTATCTTTTATCACTAGTGCTTTTTCTTTACTTTCACATTGCATTTGTGAGTTATAGGCATCAACATTCACATGTCAGTGTAAATAGTTGGGGAACCTGATAGGTTCTTTAGTCAATCATTTTGATTCCTTTCCCTTTACTATTGACTGTTTCAGAGGCGTCCAGATTAACATTTTACATTTTTATGATTATTCAGTTCTTTGTTTTACTTCATTTATTAAATATTTCTATTTTTCTAATTTTCTAACCCATTGAGTTAGAGATAGAAGGCACTATTCATATCCTTAAAAGCTGTTCCAACCAAAGAAACATTGGAACTCTAGTAGTTTTCAAACTGGTATAATAGGGTGTCACAGGAAAAGTGAACACACAGCTGAAAGCAGTCAGGTTAGACTGGAGAAGGTCAGAAGAGCTGGCAAAGTCAGAACTCTGAGGAGAATAGTGAAGGTTATGTAGACACTGAAGATGAGAGAGGGCAGAAGTCACTCTAGGTAAAGGTGTCTGAATGGACAAGGAGAGTGACCCAAAATCACTTAATGACGTGAACTCAGCGTGGTGAGCTCAGGAAGCTGTAATTTGGGGTGAAGTGGTCAGCGAGGTAGACAGGGGTGAAGAGATGGATTGTAATTTCACTTTTATCCTATAGGCAGAGAAAAATATAATTATGCTCATCTACTCATACCCAGCAGCTATCCAGCCTCTGGATATAACAAGTACACACTTCACATAGATTCCATAATTGGTATGTCACAATAAGTCCTCTATGCAAATCCCTTTTCCCAGAAGAATAAAAATATGATTCAAATGATTCATGTACATATCCAATTATATATATATACATAATTTACATTTCAGATGTTATCCCTTTCCCCATTTCTCCCCCACCAAGAACCCCGTATCCCATCTCCCCTCCTCCTGCTTCTATGAGGATGTGCCGCCACCCACCCATCCACCCACTCCCACCTCCCTGCCCTCAAATTCCCTCACACTGGGGCGTCCAGCCTTCACGGGACCAAGGATGTCCTCTCCCACCTATGCCTGACAAGGCCATCCTCCCCTACATATACAGCTGGAGCCATGGGTCCCTTCCTATGTGCTCCCAGGCTGGTGGTTTAGACCCTGGGAGCTCTGGTTGGTTAGGGCATGAAAGATATTCCGAAATAATCAAGATACAGAATGGGTCTGAGCGCTATTAATGTGATGAAAGCTTCGGATCACCTCACACAGGTAAGGAGAGGAAGACAGGATGCTTTCTGCTTAGAAGCATCCAGTGACCATATGGAACGGAGCAGAGGGCATGGTGCCTCACGCTTCAATTTGGAGAACTGACTGGGTTTAGAAAGCCAATATCAGAACAAGAATTTCACTTCAAAGACACAGTTGAGCATAAGAGAATCGTGACATCAGCCTACTAAAAGTATTGATCTCTGTTAATTAAAAACAGGCAAAACACAGCCAAGTTTTATTCAAGGTTAAAATGTGTATTAGGGTCACATGGGGATGATTTCTAGGTACAGTGTCTCTAGAGTTTGCAATGTAGTGTGAGGCTCTGCCTATTGGTATCCATCCAGCCCTATTGGGTGGTGGCCAGTTTCACATGGAAGATACAGCCTGAAAGGCAGACAGGGGGTTTAGTTTCCTCATGAGACTCATAATGTGACACAGTCACCTCCACATTCAGGTATTTCTGTTCTTAGCAACCCTCTGAAACAAGACCAGCCTTGCATGCAGGACTGAGGTCAAGCTGCCTCCTCTAGTGAACAGTCTCTCTGTTCTGTGTATCCCAACTTACAGTGAGATTACCCCTCAGGACTGAGCCATGGTTTACGGCTGAAAGTTATGGAGACCCCAAACATGTTCTCTTGTTAGTAATTGGTTACAAGATTTTTAGTGGGCCCAGAAGTGGACAGATGTTTTCAGCTGGGTGGCAGGAATCAGACCTTCATTTTTTTTTCCCACTTGAGCCCTGGCTGGAAAGCAAAATGACACCAACAACAGAACAGCCTTTCCAGTATGGAAACAATTAGTGGATTATTACATGTTAGTAATTCTGACTGTTCTGGGATTGACTCTCAACTTTACTTGACTAACTTTGTTAGCTTTTGGTGCCCATTGATTATCATAGAGCCTGGAGACCGAAAAGGTATCCTCAATGTATTTTTTTCAATCAAACAATAAATTATTTTGTTAGGTTTTAATCATTTCACTTCAATTTAAGACTGCTTTTCACTAGAGTAATATTTTTCAATGTTATATATAGAATGTAAGTAGCTTCCAGCTGTTATTAATTCAGTCAATATGATATTAAACCTACTGCATGACACAGAGAAGTTCACAATACTGATAATCAGGATATTTGGTTTCGAAACTGACATATAGTTTTTTTTTTTAATAAAGACAGGTCAATATTTTTTGGAGATTTAGGCCATAGTTTGTCATTAGAAAAAGAGATTAAATTGTTTCACTATATCTTTCAGGTGTTATGATTTCAGGAGAATGGATAAGCATGTTTATATAATCTAATTGGTTGCCTTGAAGGGAGAACCACTTATATCATGCTAATGATCTTCCCAGAGCTGTGTTTTCCTTTCTGAAATGCCGGCACATCATGTCTCTAAGAGGCAAGTTTACAAGTGTCAGGTTTTGCATTAAGAGCAGTTTCAGAGATTTGTAAACTGTCAGATTCAGGGCATGTGAAGCCTTCTCACATCTGATGATGACAGCCTCCCCTGACTGTAAATACAGAGATGGATAGAAAGGATCTTGTTTTATTTGGTTTTTCTTTCTAATTTTAATATGAAGTTCATAACAACCTGGTAAATTACTTAGAAGACGTACTCGTTAAGAGCTTAGCTGAGAAGTTCCTTGCTTGTAAGGCCTGAAAACGGACCAGTGCATTAGAATCTTCCCAAGGACATATTCTAATGGACTACAGTGTTGTGCTTTTCTGTGACAGAATTTACCAAGAAATTCTTATTTAATTAGTTTATTTGCCTCTCATTATTATTTTATTGCTTTGCTTCTATTGTTCACCAGTGGTTTACAAAAAAAAAAAAATTCTTCAAAATTAAGCAATCACAATTAAATTTAGTTAACTGTTCAGTTTTAGACAAAGGTTTTCCCTAAATATTCACTAGTCTGTTGTTCAGTCATAACACACGTAGCCAGATGGGTAGTACATCTAAGAAATCACCTGTGTAAATAAATATTTTAGTCTAAATTTTACAATGGTAATTTCTCAATGAAAACAGATACATTTATATTAGAGCTCATTATAAATAATGTCTTAGGTTATATATTAACATAGTGCTTTTAAAGATTATTTTTTAACATCTTGCTTGCTGCCTTCCTTCTCTCTTTTATCTTATATCTTATATGTATGCATGCCTGTAGCAATGCATGTATGTGGATGGCCTGGCATATGCCACAGAGTTCCAGGGATTGTCAGAGGACAACTTACAGGGATCATTCTCTTCCTCCCATCACGTGAGACCGAAAGATTGAACTTTGGCTGCCAGATTTGGCAGCAAGTGCCTCTATCTGCAAAGGCATCTTGTGGAATGCTAAGGACCATTTGTAACACTGGGAAGCTAAGAAGTCTGCACCTGGTTGTCATCATCCTGTCTTTGCCTTAGACTAAGGAGTCCTTTTCTTTAAGCAGTTCAGTATGTCAGGGTAGGAGGGGAACACGTTGTGATCTTATAGGTGAGTAGAATAACACATAGCAGCATTTAGTAGACTCAAGTACTCCTAGGTTGCCATTTTTGTTGGTTCATTAAATGGGTTTTCTCTTTCACTTTAATGTCTCTTTATCCTCTGTGTGTGTAAAAGCTTTACATGGCTCAAGTCTTTAATTGGTTATTCCAGTTACTATTGTTGTGTATTTATTAAGAATCTTTTTTCATCATAGTGTTTTAAACATGAAGTTATTACATGGAAGCCTTACATTAACTTTAAAAACCTCCTGCTTTAACTTACAAGATATTTCTAATTCATTATGGGGATTTAGTGCTATGACTCTCATTACACAAAAACAAGACTCTTCGCCTCTTGTGTGGAGAAATGTGCTCCTGCATTTTAAAGACCACTAAGCCTCTTAATATTCCCCTGATAAATCAACTTTGAGGACTCCTCCAGCAGATAGGTATGGGGAGAAGCTGTAAACACTTAGCTCAGAGGTTACAGACACATGAGCAAATAAAGTGAGGTAATTTTATTTGTGTGAAGGATTTAGGTTTCATGTGAGTAAGACATATTTAAACTCTTCTCAGGCTTCAATATCACCATGATAAAGACAACCAGTAGCCTTTGCATGGGAGACGGAATGGCAGCTGATTTCTATGTAGAGATGCTCTGTACACATGGGCAGGACAAACATGAAAGACTATGAATCCATTAGCAAAAGAAGGTGCTTCGCTTCTCATTTTGCTCCTACATCTTCAGCTGTCTCTGTTGTCTTGGGACATCATAAACCAAGGGAAATGATGTATGAAAATGAAGAATATATAATAGAATGCTTATGATATACAAATAATAATTCTTACTACTTTATATATTTATATCACCTTATAGTATCTTTGTTGTCTTCACACATTTGGGTAAAATTTGAAAACCTAGATGTGGCTCATACACCTCAAGTTAATTACAAGTTTTAATGGCTTAAGTTGTTAGTTTGAAAAGATGTTGAAACTATGATTGTTCATATTTGTCACATTAATTAAATTTATTTGCTGTATAAAGTAATTGAGTTCTTTTGTACTGAAAGCTAGCCAACAGTCCTACAAAGTAATTCATTTAATTATAAAAATGCATATTTATATGGTGCCTCAAAATGGATAATGGTTACCAAACCGTGTACTGAGGGAATCCTTAGTCCCCTTTTCTTTTTCTTGCCATAGTGTCATGGATGAAATGCTTCAGATATTTAAAACGCAGTGGTAGATATGGAGTCATTCTGCAAAAGAAATGCCTTTGTCCAGCCTCAGAGTTGTAACCCTTATTAGTTTGCACATCTTTTCTTACAAATAAATGAATATGAGTTTGATAAATGGATTTTATTCACTAACTTCTTTAATATGTGACTAATCTAAAAAAAAGAATTCTGGAACTAGACATAAAATATTTAAATTTTATTTTTTGTATACAGCTTAGTTTGCATTAGAATTTTTGAATTAACATTTACTTAAAATAATTATTTATAATTTCCTATTCTTATTGTTTCCTTGTTCGAATTGGGTATCCAAATTATGGTTAGTCAAAGCACAACCACAGAACTGTTGTTCTATCTAATTGAATTCACTTAACACTGTATTAGAGTTCTTCAAACAATGGATGGGATTTTCCCGTAAGTCACAGAGCCAGAGAGTCTTCCAACATGATCTTTTTAATTTTTTTTTTTTTCGAGACAGGGTTTCTCTGTGTAGCCCAGGCTGTCCTGGAACTCACTCTGTAGACCAGGCTGGCCTTGAACTTAGAAATCCACCTGCCTCTGCCTCCCAAGTGCTGGGATTAAAGGCGTGCGCCACCACCGCCCGTCGCAACATGATCTTTCTCTGTGACTTAATTCCCTCAGTTCAGGGGAAATTATCAGAGTTTCTTCATCTTCTTTTTGAGAGAACTTTATGAGGAAAAAGAATGGATGATTATTTTCCATAGATACTTAAAAGTATCTTTCTAAAGTTGTCAAAATATTTTATTTTTAATTTCTTTAATATCTTTGAATTCTGGTTTCATTTACAATATGGTTTTTATAAAGCCTTTTTTTATGAGGCTTAATAGATACGTCTCCTGAGCTCTGAGTTGTTACAACCCTGTTGCTTCTGAATTCCTAATATTTGGTTGTCTGTTCCTATTGAAATCACTTCTCTACTTCCCTTGAATTTATTACCTATTTTTATGTTTTATGGATATGTGTGTGTGTGTCTGTGTGTGTCTGAGACTTTCAGTATTCAGTCATAATTAGTGGATAATTGATTTTTTAAAGAGATCCATTTAATAATATGATGTTCAGATGGAGCTGTGGATATGAGATCCCGTGGAACAGAGCTGTACATTTTGTGTGAGCAGCTTAAATTCAAACATGACAACATTTTATGTAAGAAATTTGAACATCTGTGGAGCTGACTATCCAGTGTGTTTCAGTTGTTAGCCCCCATGTGAGCATGCTGTGAGAGGGCGTGCTGCAGTTGTGACCATCTCAGTGGCTTCCGAGTTGTTTTTTTTTCTTTCTCTTTGAAGCAGTGGTCAATTATAACCAACCAATAAGTATCATTAACTTGTTTACATCTTTGCTTACTTACCTGATTTTTTTTTCAAATCTGAATAATTTAGTAATTATCAGAAGAAGTATGGAGACAGCAGTTGCCTTCATGATGTTTATTATTATATCTTAGGAGCAGTGCTGATCTTAGGTTTAAATGCACCCTGCTGTGTTACAATCCACACAAAATCAGGTTGTTTGTATATTTGGTGTTTTAGACCTAGGGATACATACTTGGTCTCTCCGGTTTATGTTGGTAGTAATGTGATAGTTTGACTTATTTTGATATTAACTTAAACTTTTATTTATTTTGATATCAACACTGGCAGGTTAATTCTTAATAATAATCTTTCAATAGATTGGAGAGACAACTCAGTATTTATCAGTTCTTTAAAGCCTTTGGTTAGAGTCCAAAGCAACCATCAAATTATTCAGTTTTGCTTGTTCTGTGTCCACCAAACCATACATATATAAAGCAAGAATGCGAAGGTTTGTTCTTTATTTCTAGACCTTGAATTCTGTCTGTGCTATTGTAGACTTTCTACAGGTTGCTCACCATTCTAAACCTTCAATTATTCCTTTATGTGCCACATTGTTACTGGCTTTAGGCGATTCTGAAATCATTGTCTCTATACATCGTCATCCACACATTATAGACATAATTACCAAGTGCCATTAGTGAGGTAGACACAATTGTGTTTCCAAAAGTCAGTGGATCAAACAAATAAGTAAATAAACATATTTATCCTCATTGGGCTTCCATTTTTACTCAGTGGTCAATTCTTGTAGATTTGTTAAATTTTGTAAATAGATAATATCTATGCCAATCTAGGAATCACCATAAAATTAAATAATTCCTGTTCTTTTAATTCAGTGTAAGTGAAATTGTTATTTTTGTGCTGATATTTAAAGTAACATTCCAAAGTCATTTCAAAATCACAGGCTTAACAGGCTTACTTTCCTTTTTAAAGTATGACTAATTTTAAAAAACAACAATTATCTACAAAAGAAAATAATTAGATTGTAATAGATTTGCAAGAAATACTAATCTTCTGTTGTGAGCTTTTCCAAAGGCAAAAATACTGCTGAGGTGAAACTTCTAAGTTATCTTAGATGATAAAAATGTTAAATTGTTTAAAATGTCATTTGAATTTTTTTTATTGGAAATTTTATTTACATTTCAGATGTTTCCCCTTACCCATTCCCCCCCCTCCCAGGAACTCCCTATCCCTTCCCCCCTCCTCTTGCCTCTATGATGGTGTACCCCCCCACCCTCCCCCGTACCTCACCTCCCCACCCTCCAAATACGACCCCCACGATGCCCAGCCTTCATGGGACCAAGGATCTCGTCTCCTACTTATATATATAGCTCCCTTGCATATATAGCTGGAGCCATGGGTCCCTCCCTAAGCGCTCCCAGGCTGGTGAGTTTAGACCCTGGGGGCTCTGGTTGGTTGGGATTGTTGCTTTCCTCATGGTGTCACAAATCCTCTCAACTCCTTCAGTCTTCACTCTATCTTCTCTATTGGGAACCCCATGATCAGTTTAATGGTTAACTGTGAGCATCTGCCTCTGAATATGTCAGACTTTTGCAGACCTCTAAGGAGACAGCATATCAGGCTCCTGTCAGCATGACTTCCTGACATCCACATCAACGTCTACCTTTGGTGACTGCACATGGGATGGATACCCAGGTGGAATGGTGTGCAGATGGCCCCTCCTTCAGTTTCTTCCTGCAATTTGTCTCCATATTTGCTCCCTTGAGTATTTTGTTACTCCTTCTAAGAAGGACTGACACCCCCCACCCCCCAACTTGGTCGTCATTCTTCATGAGCTTTATGTGGTCTGTGAGTTGAATCTTGGGTATTTCAAGCTTCTGGGCTAAAATCCAATAATCAGTGAGTGAATTTTTTTGCAGAAGCTGATCCTTCAGGTCCCCCCCCCCATTCTCTCAGTAAACATTCTTCAAAGAGAAAAGCTTCAGGGGCTCTGCTAAGTGCTAAGGTACTAGGGCATGTTTGATGCTCTTGTGAATATTCTTCTACTGTAGGTACCTGGGCTTGGCAAATACCAAGCCAAACATCTTCTGAAGTATGGACAGCGGGTAGCACACTGCAGAAAACTGGTAAAGCTGGACTCTGTTCTGCCTCACAGCTCCCCAATCCCATCATGCTTTGGGACTCTGTAGCATTCAAGCTGTTCCATATCAATTGACAAAGCCTGCTTTCATTCCTGTTGTTTATCTGTTCACGTCTCCTGCTCCACAAACTCTCCTTGGCATCTACATATGTACATCAATGGATAGAGTAAACTTACAGCTGTATGTATTCATGTCTCATGATACAGTGTTCATGTTCTTTCTACAGAACCAAATGGGGTATGGAATATTAGTGACTGTATGATACATAATAGCAATGCAACCTATGGGATGAATTCAATAAACCATCATTTATTCTTTCACACTCAAAGCTGAAAAAGAAACTAAATCCTCTGATGAATAACTATGTTGATAATTTAGGTATCTTGGAGAGAAAGAAACAAAACAAAACACATACGATAGAACTGGTTGGGCACAAAATAGAATTTCCAGAAAGGCCAAACCACTTATAGCATGCAGTAAACATTCTTGTGTTGAACCCAAACACCTCAGGCTTAACAGTGTGGGTTTTTATAAGTCACTATTATCAACTTCCCAGTGGTAGGGATATTGTCCCTGTAGGTAAAAGCACTTACGATTTAACCATCATAAATTCTGGGTATGCCACCTTGAACCGTGATTTTTAAGTTGTACAGCCTTCCTCTATGTGTTGTCTTTCAGGTAGTTTTCACGCTTTCTATGTTTTGTGGAGCCAATGGATATAGGAGGGAGGGTGGGTTGCAGAGGCACCTACACATTAGTATATGGCTTGGCTATCAATTTCAAAATTGCAAAATCCCAACCAAGCCAAATTCTCTAACTCAGCTTCTCTGACTCTGAGAGAGGCATGCATATAGGGGAAAGTGATGGGCTGCCATAATTTACCCATGTGCCAGGTGAGCTTTGATAATTACAATAAAACTATTGCCAGGCCTTCCAAACTCTTAATATGAGATCCTGTCATGTTTAGCTTCCTTATATTTTATCTCATATTTTCAGTTAAATCCTTATTCTTTTTATCAAGTCAGCTTGGTTATTATTTCTGTAACTTTTGACCCAAATCATCCAGGGACATGTCAAGAAATATGCTTAATTTAAACAGACATTAAATATAAAACCGTAAGATGAAATGGTCTCAGAATGAAGAGTAATTCCCTAAATTGAGAAAATTAGCTTAAAATAAAAGCTCCAGTTGCTGATTTTGCTCTTCTTTTTCCCTGTGGACAAGACAAACTCTCAGCTTGGATCTTCGAGATTCAACAGGGGCTACCATAAGACTGATACTCTGACATTATTGTGGTTGTGAACCCCTGGTCATCATGTCCATGGCGGAAGGAGAAGTGTTGTTAAGTAGTACTCACAGTGTTCTGGCTACCCGACACAACTTTTAGAACATGTTAGACATAAGCCCTCAGACTTCTAGAATAATAAAACACATATTTTATAATCATATTTTTTTAAAAATGTATGTGTTTATTTTTTAAAAAGATAGATAAAGAGCTACACTGTGTACTGTACATGGTTTTTTAAGGCAAAAACAAATATACATTTCTAATTTCAGTTGTACTCATTAAAGCACCAAATGAGCAATGCATTCTGTAATTGTTGTTTCTGAGTATGTTGAGTATGTTTCTATGACAAATTCACATATACCCAGGTTACATTAACCACACACACACACACACACCCCGTATATGTATATATTACATTTGCTTGTGAAGAGAAAAAAAACAAAAACCCCAAAACCTCTAGTCTGAGATTACTCTGTGTTTATCAGCAATGCGGAGTGCAAGTCAGATTCTGGCTATAATACTATGTGGAAGCTAGTCTAACTAATTTCTACGTCTCAAAATATATACTTACAAAATAGTATTTAATGCCATGTAAATAACAAATAGATCCCAATGCTTTGCAGGCTGTGTTTAAGAATTCCTCCTTGTGGCTTCTTCTAGAAAGTTTAACCTCAGATAAATAGGAAGAATTTTTACATGTCAAACTGAGTGTAATTAGTCGATATTTTTATACAACACGGTTAAAGTAAGAACATGTTTTTACTTATTTATTATTTGTTTGTGGGTTTTGGAAATGGGGTCTTTATGGATAGCCTGTCAAGCCTAGAATTTAGTTCATAAACTGATAGTGATCCTGCCTCTGTCTCCTAAGTTCTGTGATCATAGCATTTGGCACCACACCTAGACAAGAAGTACATGTAAAAACTCAGTGTTTAGTCAAAGTATAACTTTGTGTGTTGCTTTAAAATGTATAAGTAAATATTTAAATATAGCATTTTGTTGAATTTTGTTGTCAAGGTATAATATTGTAGTGTGTTTTGAGAAATACAGGGTACATACATATTTAAGTAATGCTTTAATATTTTATATACATGAATGCATGGTAAGTAACAGAAAATAATATAGGAGTTTGAACTGAAGGCAAAAACAGTGCTAACAATGACAGCTAAAGTCTCTGACATCAATATCTCAGAACACCTTCTTTTCAAGTGAGTTAAATTTATTAAAATCATGTAATATTTTCCTTTATTTAAAGATGAATAGTTTTTCTGGGTATAGTAGTCTCAAGCTGGCATTGTGGTCTCTTAGAATTTGTAGAACATCTACCCAGGTCCTCTGGCTTTCAGTGTCTCCATTAGTTGTCAGGTGCTACACTCATATAAAGGGGATCCTTTATATGATACATGGTCTTCTCTCATTGCATTCTTTATAATATTTTTTGTTTTGCACATTAAGTATTTTGAATATTATGTGTTGTGGGAATCTGTTCTGATCCTGTCTATTTGCTGATCCGCATGCCTTTTGCATCTTGATAGGCATCACCTTATTCAGGTTGGGGAATTTTTCTTCTACAATTTTGTTAAAAAATATTTTCTGTGCCTTTGAACTAGGTTTTTTCTTCTTTTTTTCTATATCTATTATTCATAGATTTGGCCTTTTCATAGCATCCCAGATTTCCTAGATGTTTTGAACCTTATTTTCTTTTCTATTTAACATTTTGTTTTGCAGAAGGAATGATTTTTTTTCAATCTTGTCTTCAAGACCTGATATTGTCTTTCCGTATCTTGTAATACATTTGTGTGATAAAAAGAAAAGAAAATGTGTAACGTATAATGATGCTTATTGGCTAAGAACATAGCTGTTGAACTTGGAGCTCCTAACAGATTGAAATTTTAACATTTTCTGAGTTAGGGGCTTCTGGGGCCTTCTTTTATAGCTAAGGCATCTTTCAATAAGACAAGGTGTAATAATGTAGAAATGTCAAGGAACATAATGTTTGCCATGCAGACTGCACAGCACACACTCAGCAGTCAACACACTCTAGTTATCATGATGACAGAATTGACATCAACCACTTTCAAGGGAGATGTCCTGTGGGTGATGCATCTAGGAAATGCTTCCTATGGAACAGAAGAATTGGTTATAAAAACCTAGTCAGTGATCTGGGAGCTTTAGACATGTGAATGTGCATTGTGAATTTCTTAGATTTCTACAGATTCCATGTTTAATTAGCTATGAAGTACCCTGACCTGTTTTGTCCACAGAGACTCTATTGACATGGGGATTCCACCCATGTAATTCTTAAGTGTTTTCTTAGGTAAGTACAGACATATTAATCACGTTACATCCAAAACCCAGAGTCCTTAGACTGTCCTATTTGAACAAAATATATAATTATCAAATATCAGAGTAGAGGGTGTTCACAAGTGATAACTCATGATGCTGTCAGTGACGTAACTAGATTATTTTAGGAAAAATTTAACTGCATCAAAATCAATATATCTCAGGACATTCTAGATGATCTAGGAAAACAGCATAACCTTCAACTAATAACTTCTGCTATCATCAACTGCTAAGTTGGTTTTAGAGATCTGTTTGGTTACAAACACTTTATATTATCACAGAGAAAAAAAACAAAAAAACCAAAAAACTATATACTTCAGCACTGGCTTTACAAAGGGGAATTTCCCTTTCACCATGGACAAAAAGACAAACGGTTACATGAGAAAAGATAGACCAATTTATATTAACATGCAAATGTGTAAACTCCCTGCAAAGGGGAGTGTCACTAAAGAATAATTGTCCTTCACCTCAGAATGATTCAGATACTTACATGAAGGGACAATCAGGGGGTGAGGGGAACAGGAAGTGATTTATAGGAGGAAATATATAACAGGCATGATTCATATAGGGTTTATAATCAAGTATGACCAAGTCTGTTTTGCCCCAAGAATATACCATAATTCATGAGTGATTCTCTTTGGGACCCACAACTTTCTGCATATGCTGAAAGATATCAGTCTTTCTGTGATCAGAGTTTAGTGAAGAGAGACCCAAGTGATGAGCTATCGTTTATTGCTTCCTTCTCTAGGCTTCAGAGTTGTGTGCCTGCCTGTATCTTGTCTAAGGGTCTATTACAGCTTTGAACACACTTTCCTCACTGTATACAGGATGTACAGACAACTGCTTCTTTATTTTGTTGTTTGTTGTTTTTTTGTTTTCTAGTAGCTCAACTTCTTTAAACAAACAAGGTTCATTTATTGTTTAACCATCTCAAAATCCTGAATTGTCATTTTTTTTCTTTATTTTGTATCCGATTCACTTGATTCACTGTTTGGAAGTGTAAAACACCAATTTGACCAATGTAATTTCTTTGATTCCTGGTGCCTGCAAACGAGTCATTTTGTATCCCAAATGGATTAAAAAATCAACATCCACATGCCACTCCTCTCAATGCTGTATTGAAGGCAATACAGTTATGATCAATAGAAATGTCAGATGTTTGAGGGCAAATGCCACAGCTCATTAATTCCTGGCACGTCTTTGGAATCCTACTTGAGCTCCTTTTGTTGTTTATGATGACCTCATTGTGTGGTAGGAAATATTTCCTTCCAGGGGATTAACCTTAAAATCAATCTGGGAACTTTCCGAGTTTCCCACTTAGTCTCTTATTATAAAATTCTACACTCCCTATTCTTGAAACTATCTGCCCACCCACGGTTTTTCTCAATTATTTCAATACCCACTGCATCTTACATATGCCGTTGCTTGTAATGAGCATCTTGGGCATGCTGAGTTCACTAATATCCTCTGGATTCTCCTGTCTGTCTCGTGACCCGTGGTTCTATGTTGTGTTTTGCTTCACCTGCTGCACTGGGATTTTATGTCTAGTGCCTCATTCCCGCAAGGGTTTGAAGTTAGGAATGTGTTTCCAAGATTTGCCGTGCCTAGCCTCAGTCCCTTCTATGTCTAAGTCCACCTCCTGTAGCCTACACTGAGTTTGTCAAGAGTTTCACAGAGCTCTGCTTGCAGAGAGTAAATCCCTCACCATCCTCTAAGAGGGGATATAAACAGCCAGGGGAGGACTTCACAGTGCTTTAGCTGAGCCTGGCAGGTATCTAGAGCTGTGTTACGAGTGCATATTTTCTAGACCATTCGCCATCTTTTAAACAGAAGGAGGAAAAAGGAAGAGTATGACTTTATACTAATTAGAAAAATAGAGGCAAAAATAGACGTTTTGAAATTGGACATTTTATGGGCACCATTTGTTCTTCTATCCCTTCTGCTTCTACCCAGCAACTCTATCTTTCCTTGTCTGTGTACCTCAAATAAGTTTTTGGTCTTTCTATAACTGCATCTGACCTGACTTACAAGAGTGAGATGCTAGTCTGTGGAGTCAGGGGTTCTCACACTCACAGCTGCCAAAAACTGGCTTTCATGCCATTAAATGAAAACTATAAATAATCATGTGCTTTGTCTCTTTTTCCTTCTTTTCATCCAATGCCAAATACAACTGACAGGTTAGCACAACAGTGGCATAAGAATTTAGTTTTAGTTTTCAATCATAATCTCCCTCTCTCTCTCTGTTCTCTGTCTTCTCTGTCTCTCTCTCTCTCTCTCTCTCCCTTCCTCCCTCCCCTCCTACCCACTCTTTCCCCCTCTGTCACAACACACATACACACACACACACACAAACACACACAAATGGTTTCCTTTCTTGCCATTCCTTCATTTGTGCTTTTGACAGCTGAGATGTTCTATTGTTGTACAATCCAGTCTTTGCTTTTAGAAGCTAGGGGTTTTTCACTTCCCTGATTTACCTAGCTACGCCTGACCTCACGATTAGAGTTGTCCTTAAACTACTATGCCTATATTCTGTTTCATTAATTCTCTAAGATCAATGCCTTAGATGTGTCTGATTTGTCAGATGTTGGAGCCAAATACAGGAAGAGCACCTGATTGTCATTATTGAGTACCTTGGCATGTAATGCCTCTAATCCAAAATATTAATGGGCTATAACAGGGAGCAGAATCCAGGGTCCTGAACGTGGAGCCTCTCGGACAGCATGCATTTCCTCCCACTCTTTAGGACATACATGTCCATTTCCAGATGGCGGCTGGTAAGCACACTGAGGAGCGTGTTCTCCCAAGTTTATTTTTATCTGAAGATTGTGCTTTTTATAAATTTAGCAAAACAGCATTTAAAAGTAGAATATTTAAAAAAAAAAGACCTATGCTTCTTTTAGATTTAAGTGACACTAAAATTAGAATCTTATGTAAGAACCCATATGTGATTGTTCACAAGAACGTAGGTCACTTAGGAGGGAATATGTCCCTAACATGTGAGGGACCCAGGGTGTCTTACTCTCTTGAGGCCTCAGGTGGCAATGAAGGGAGTCTATATTTAAGTTCTGGTTACTTTTCTTATGGCAGCAACAGGGAAGTGTTTGTGAAGGAAGTCTATGGTGTGTTACAAAGCATGGCAGGTCAGGTGGGTTTAACATTTCCTTACACTGTTGTGCCCTAGCACAAGTGTTTAATGCAGATCTGTCACTTCTGTGTACTATGCAAAGTAACTTCTGAGGAGTTCTAAAACTCAACCCAGCAAGTACACCTAGCAGACACTGCAGGAGGATCTTGTGAAAATGGCCCACGGGTAAAACATTTTGGCCCCCTGAGTAACTGTGTGTCTCTTACACCAGACAGACTATGCTAAGTGCCATGTTCATTATGGAACTCACACAGTACATTGGAGAGACCAGTGATCAGCTATAGCAATTTCTCAATTGCAAATTTTACGGAAACACAAAACCACGGTGTTTATTACACGTCAGCTGTGATCACTCATCAGTCCCTATCTTCAGAGTTTATGAGGGATCTCACTGCATCCTTCAAACAGCCCAGTGTTAGAGATGCCATCTCCCTAAACAGTTATAAATGAGAAATTAGAGCTTCCTACAGGTAAATTGGCCTGTGTCTTAGACTCTCGCACAGAATGCATTAAATGTGCTGATTCATTCTGGTGGCTTATGAAAAGGAAACAGATGTATTTTGTTAGAACAAAAAACGAAACTAGCAACAAGATGCTCTGAGAGGTTCATCTTCAGGTTGCAGCCGCTGTACAAGGGTCTCTAAGTGATCTTTGATCTAGTTTTAAACCAAGACCTGAGCATATATATTAGATTACTATACTCAGTTTATTCTCTTTTACAAAGGTGTTTCATAACAGTTGACATCCATTCCACCAATCAATTCAGACACATACAACATGACTTTACATGAGAGTGATATTGTAGTTAAGTTAGTAAAATTATATGGAAAATGTCTCCATGTGTTTACAAAATTAGAACATTTACCTACATAGTGGACTTCCTTCACTATCTGTCCTCATACCTCAGTGGTTGGCCTCTGTCCCACATTCCTCATATGACTCAATGGCAAGTGGACTTGTAAGCCTCAAAAAAACAGGAAAACAAAGTATTTCAAGAAAGCCCAGAGTATCATGTTAATGTGGTCTATGAGGAATGAGCTAAAATTACTAAATGGATAGATAATTTGTGGTATCTTCAAAATATGCCCTCTATAAATTACTCAGAACCATTCTAAGCTTATCGGTTCGGTTCCAAACATACTGGATTTTAACAAAAGGAAATAATAGTGGATTCTGTAATAATTCAGTTTTGTGTAAGAACTTCTTCAGTTCTGCCCTGTTCCCCTCTCTCATGCTGCCTACAATACTTGAGTTTTGCATGCCAGGCTATGGACAATTGGAGCTTAGTAAGGCCTAGCCAGGGGAAAGCTGGGTTGGTTGGAGACAACAGCCTCCTCCAAGTTCCTTGGCCTCTCTGCTGCCAATCATCAAAGCTCACACTGAGCTTGACCCAGAAAATCAGCTACACAAAAAAAGAGAAAAATTTCTTCCTTTCCTGCACCGTTCCCTGCTCTTATGTGCACGTTTTCAGTCTTTGGACTCAGAAAGAGCAAAAGAAGTCTAAACGGATTTAATGCCTGGCTTCCCTCTGAGACACTAATTTCAAAAAGGAACTCCAAACTCTGAAAATGTGTTAAAAAGTTATGAAGGAAATGGTCCTCGTATCTATATGCTCCAGGATATTAACTGTTGTGAGTGAAATCTGATGTGAACTATTTGTGCTTCCAGGCTAAACTCATGTATATAAATGGCAGCATCTTTTTAAAAAGCACCCCCTCTGTCCTCCTCTGTACCCTCTCTTTCTCTGCCTCTACTCCCTTCTTAACCCCCTTCCCATACCCCCAAATAAACTTCATTTTATACTAAAAGTAATTTTTAAAGTCCTGTATTTGTTATCTAATTTCTTATGTGTATGGGTGCTTTGCCTGCATGTGTCTGTGAGGCCAGAAGATGCATTGCATTTCTGGTTGTAAACTATCATAAGGGTCTGGGAACCAAACCAGGTCCTCTGCCCTTAACCCTTGGCCTCTTAGCCTGTTTGGATGAAAAGAACTGCTTATTTAAAGGAAGCATTTTGAAAGGAATAGATTTAGATTCCATGATGGTGAAGAAAAATATAGAGAAACACAAGCTCATTAAAACACATAAAACTAAACCAAAAATTTGTACCCATATATATATATATGGGTACAAACTTTTTAACACATTTTCAGAGTTTGGAGTTCCTTTTTGAAATTAGTGTCTCAGAGGGAAGCCAGGCATTAAATCCGTTTAGACTTCTTTTGCTCTTTCTGAGTCCAAAGACTGAAAACGTGCACACACCACACACACACACACACACACACACACTATATATATATATATATATATATATATATTTTTTTCTCTAGAGAACATATATAAAATATATCAAAACTAATAATAATAATAAAACTAATAACAGAACTAATATATATGTATGCATTTATATATCATATATTGTAACGACCCGGTTCATTCTGGTCAGTCAACAGGGTCTCCAGCACAGGGGTGAAGATGCAAGCTTCCAATTCCCCGGTGTCCTTCACTGTATCCCACTTACTGGAGCTCCAACGTTGAGGTGCCACTTTGTAACAGCCCTTTCTGCCCCATGTTTGGGGGTCACTTTGTCCAGGCTACAGCTGCTGCTTCGGTCTGCAGGTCAGGGTCTAGCAAGAGAGAGAGTGGGGATGGAAGGGCAAGAGACACGAAGAATGGAGACAAGGTCTGACCAAGTCTCTCCCTTTATTGAAAGGAAATTCTAGGTATATATAAGCACAAGCAGGGGAATGCAGCTGAAGACACTTTACCACGTGCACCTTGCAGCTGGGGGCACTAAACAGCAAAACAAGATATGGGAGAAAAACATGATGTTTACCAGAGTGTGCTCAGCTGTTGTAGGCTGTTGACAACAAATCTCTTGTCAGGGTATATGGCCTGAGATGGCTGCAAAGATGATAGCCGCTTTCTGCTAGGAGTCAGCTCTCAACAATATATTTGGTAAGCTTACATAAATAAATAAATAATAAATAAATATTATATATATACATATACATATATATACATATATGCTTTATATATGTATATATATGCATATATGTTTATTTAAAAGGGATGTTTTAGAGTATCTTACAGGCTATGGTTCAACTAGTCCAACTATGGTCATCTTTGATGGAAAATCCAAGAATACCATAGTTGTTCAGTCCATGGGGTTGGAATTTTCAGCTTGTTTTAGGTTCTAAGACCAGGAAAGAAATCTGTCAGTACCAGGGTAAATCATGTGCCTGCATGGGTGAAGCCATGCTCTCCCATGTCATTTTATGTGGGCTGCCACCAGGAGGTAGGCCCAGATTTAGTGTGGGTCTTCCTACTTCAAGTGATCCAATCAAGAAAACCAAATCCCTCTCAGGTGTGTACAAGTGCTTGGGTTCTAGTTGATTCCAGATACAGTCACACTGACTACAAGATTGGCATCTCAGCCCTCTACCATAATGTCTTACTTTACCCTCCCATGAAGGAGCAATCATCACTGCTCAACCTTAAGCCTCTATGAGAGGCGAGGATACTACAGAGGCTTCTTAAAGCAAAGTTGCAAGAGCCTGTTAATGGCAGCCTACCCCAGTTACAGCAATTTGCCCCACTATACATCTCATGGTGACCTAGAAGAAGTCAGAAAAATTGAACCTGGGGCCACTGCACAGTATTTGGGTTGCTAAACTTACCCTTTTCAGTAGAACTTCTGATAAAAAGGTTCTGTAAGGGGTTGTCATACTCTCCCTTGTCTCATTATACAGCTAGATACTCAGCTAATTATTGGGAGCTTAATGTCAAATTGCATAACTTACCCAACACATGTGGTCCTGTCCTTCCTCTGTGACACAGAAGCAGCCCTCTTGAGCCACGCACTGCTCAGGACTGAATGCCAGCAAGCAACTTGGTTTGCGGCACTGACACTCAGGAGGGAAAGTAATTATTTTAGTAGAACATGTATCACATTTTGTGCTAGAGAATTCTAATTCTAGGATTTTAAATGCACTGGGTGTTTCTGCTCTACCTGTGCAAGTCCTTCTCTAGGTAAGCCTTATTTTCACACGTCCTTGGGTGTGGACAGAGCTGGGACACTTTCATAGGCTAATGTGGACAGTCAGAGGTGCCAATGTGCATTAGGAAAATGGGAATCTATTCTGCTTCACGGGTGAATTTGCTTTTCTCCAGAGATGGAATTTATTTGCATATTTTATTTCAATATATGTGAATTCACTGAAATAGGTTTGAAATTAAATAAATGATGTGATTAAATGGCAGACATAATAATGACAAACCTGGCAACCCATCGCGAATTTAGCCTTCCAAAGGAATTTAAACCATTGATAACATTTGGTGATGATGACACCTGTCCTGTAACAACCAGTGCCAGGGCACAGAAGTGGCTGGGAGAGTGGAAGGCATGTCTGATAAACTCTATAATCAGCATTCAGACACGAGAGGACATAGGATACACACAGTGGAGTGGTGAAATGCAGGTGGTTAGTCATACAGCAGCGTGATTTTCCTGCTTCTAAACATCTTTCCTGCGTCCATATGTGTGATCACTTACACAAAAACTCATAATTACTGGAATCACTGAAAGCATCTCTCCGACCACTAAGTTGCTCTTTAAATGGTGGGGATATGTAATTCTGATTGACTCAGCATTCATCATGGTCAAAGTTTACAAAACATCCAACCAATCAGATCCTATGTTTCAGCGATAGTCCTTTACGTATTTCTGAAAAATAAATCCAGATATTTCTATTATTAAAGCAAGAATTACCAAATTTAAAAATGTTTAATAATGTTGATTCTCTACCATGATCTTTAATAATAATAATAATAATTTGTAAGGATAAAGAGCAGAACCAGAAGTCACTTGAGTTAGGATGCATAGTTACTCTTAGGTTAACATCGTCCCACCACTGACTTCCTGTTTGTGAGTTGTGCAACTTTCCTGAGTCTTGATGTGCGGTGGGGTGTCCTGAATTCACCGTCTCCATATTTTTCTGCCCATTTTCCACTCTCATTAATTACTCATGGGAAACAGGTATTGTAACAAGTAAAGAGAACTTCGGATCTCAGTGAATCACTGTTAGTGCTTAGACCCATTCTGTGTCCTGGAGTGACCATACCGTTTAGTGGCAGCTGCCTTGGTTGTCATACCTTTACCTGAGAAGAGCAGTCAGTGAGTGAGACTGGCAGAAACTCACTCATCTCCATGTGCTACACCTAGCCCAGGATCCAGAAGGAAGAAGGGGTGGTGGGGTAGGCTTCGTATGACCACCATGGAGTCTATTTCTAGGTGTGTCACATACAGTAGACAAATTGTAAGATCTGTCTTTGTTTTTTTTCTCCTTGTTAATCAAATACTAAGTCCTTGGACTCAATATACACAGATCTCTGGAGCATTGAAATGATTATGGAATGACTTTATTTTTCCTAATTACCACATTCTAAGCCAAAACATTATCTTATTTTTCTAGATATTTAAAATTGTTTTTAAACTTTATTATAGCAAGGAAGTTATGGTGCATGTATAAATCACATCTATCTACCAAAATGGCATGACAAAAAAATTTATAATACAGATATAAATGCTTCCGATTATTATAATTTTAATTTTTCCTTTTACTGCTCTCTAGAATCCATACACCTCTTTCTCTCTACCTTTTGATACATGTATATGTAAAATATATGCATGTGTAATATGTGTGCATCTATGAATGAGTATATATAATAAACTTGTAATGTAATAAACATATATGTATGTAATCATGACATAAATGATTATGAATATAATTTTATAATGGGCAAAAGGAAGAATGGAAAGAAAACACTAAGAGAAGCACTGGCTGAGAGAAGCTTGCTCATCCCAACTTTGTCTACGTCTCAGTTTCTCAGCCGTGCTTGTTCACACAAAGAGCAATCAATGAGAGAAACATATGCTATCATTTCCTACCCTTTATTTTCTGATTCATTGGTCTGTGAACTAACCTGTAACTCCATAGCAGGTACTCAAGCTCCAGGATAATGATAAGATAAAAAAAAATCAATTATAGGCTTTATGATGACCATGAAATAGAGTAAAACATCTCATCCTGGCAGTCCAACATTTCAATTCTCCTCTGTCTTAAATTGCATCTTGGAAACTCCACAGAATACATCATTTTGATGATTTTTTTTTTTGTATACAAATTTCATACCATTTCTGCACCAGGTTTATGTGAATGAACCCAGATAAGGGGGGAGATCCCCGTGCTCAGTGGACACTCAGGGAGATCCCCGTGCTCGGTGGACATTCAGGGAGATCCCCGTGCTTGGTGGACACTCAGGGAGATCCCCGTGCTCGGTGGACACTCAGGGAGATCCCCGTGCTTGGTGGACACTCAGGGAGATCCCCGTGCTTGGTGGACACTCAGGGAGATCCCCGTGCTCAGTGGACACTCAGGGAGATCCCCGTGCTCTGTGATCACTCAGGGAGATCCCCATGCTCTGTGGACACTCAGGGAGATCCCCGTGCTCAGTGGACATTCAGGGAGATCCCCGTGCTTGGTGGACACTCAGGGAGATCCCCGTGCTTGGTGGACACTCAGGGAGATCCCCGTGCTCAGTGGACACTCAGGGAGATCCCCGTGCTTGGTGGACACTCAGGGAGATCCCCGTGCTCAGTGGACACTCAGGGAGATCCCCGTGCTCTGTGATCACTCAGGGAGATCCCCATGCTCTGTGGACACTCAGGGAGATCCCCGTGCTCAGTGGACATTCAGGGAGATCCCCGTGCTTGGTGGACACTCAGGGAGATCCCCGTGCTTGGTGGACACTCAGGGAGATCCCCGTGCTCAGTGGACACTCAGGGAGATCCCCGTGCTCGGTGGACATTCAGGGAGATCCCCGTGCTTGGTGGACACTCAGGGAGATCCCCGTGCTCAGTGGACACTCAGGGAGATCCCCGTGCTCTGTGGTCACTCAGGGAGATCCCGTGCTCTGTGGTCACTCAGGGAGATCCCCGTGCTCTGTGGACACTCAGGGAGATCCCCGTGCTCTGTGGTCACTCAGGGAGATCCCCGTGCTCTGTGGTCACTCAGGGAGATCCCCGTGCTTGGTGGACACTCAGGGAGATCCCCGTGCTCAGTGGACACTCAGGGAGATCCCCGTGCTCTGTGATCACTCAGGGAGATCCCCATGCTCTGTGGACACTCAGGGAGATCCCCGTGCTCAGTGGACATTCAGGGAGATCCCCGTGCTTGGTGGACACTCAGGGAGATCCCCGTGCTTGGTGGACACTCAGGGAGATCCCCGTGCTCAGTGGACACTCAGGGAGATCCCCGTGCTCGGTGGACATTCAGGGAGATCCCCGTGCTTGGTGGACACTCAGGGAGATCCCCGTGCTCAGTGGACACTCAGGGAGATCCCCGTGCTCTGTGGTCACTCAGGGAGATCCCCGTGCTCTGTGGTCACTCAGGGAGATCCCCGTGCTCTGTGGACACTCAGGGAGATCCCCGTGCTCTGTGGTCACTCAGGGAGATCCCCGTGCTTGGTGGACACTCAGGGAGATCCCCGTGCTCAGTGGACACTCAGGGAGATCCCGTGCTCTGTGGACAGTCAGGGAGATCCCCGTGCTCAGTGGACACTCAGGGAGATCCCCGTGCTCAGTGGACATTCAGGGAGATCCCCGTGCTCGGTGGACACTCAGGGAGATCCCCGTGCTCAGTGGACACTCAGGGAGATCCCCGTGCTCTGTGGTCACTCAGGAGATCCCCGTGCTCTGTGGACACTCAGTGCCCATTCATCACTACCTCAGATAAGACTGTTCTTTTCCTAAGCATCCTAGTCTCTACCTCCTTAAAAATATCATATCTTCTTTGTTTTGTTTTGTTTTTTGTTGGTTTGTTTGTTTTTCATTGGATATTTTATTTACATTTCAGCTATAACCCCCTTTCCCCATCCCCCCCCCAGCTCCCTATCCCATTCCCCCTCCTCCTGCTCCTATAAGGATATGTCCCCACCCACCCTCCCACTCCCACCTCCTCATGCACGATTTTCCCCACACTGGGGCGTCCAGCCTTCATTGGACCAAGGACTTCCTCACCCACCTATGCCTGACAATGTCATTCTCCCTACATACACAGCTGGGGCCATGGGTCTCTCCCTCTGTGCTCCCAGGCTGGTGGATATCTTAACTTTTAGATTTTAATGTTCAAGTTGTTTGTTATACTAACCCTGCTTCCTTTCCACGTGGTTTACCTGGTCTAGCAATGTCACCCACTTTCTCAAGTGTTTTTTAGCTTTCTAATTAAGGGTTATCTTCATGCACTCTGACTGACTCTGGTGTCTCTTGGAAGGCTGAATCCTGCCTTGCTGCTTCAGCTTGGGTTCAGGTACACAAATGTTGATATTTACAAGGCACCCTAAAAAAATCGATATTAACCCAGTAGAGTATAACAGCAGCTGGGCTGTCAAGCCTGACCTGCCAGCCCAACACTCACAGCAAGGGTGCAGGAGGGAACCTCTAACATTTTCACGTTCTGCATAGGTTTTAATGAATCAGATAAAGTTTCTGTGAATGTCAGTTGCAGAGCCGAGTTCCTGTGTCTTTGCATCATTGGTGTGCGTGCGTATGCATGTGTGTGAATGTGTATGATACTGTATGTGTGCATGTATGCATGTGTGTGTGTGTGTGTGTGTGTGTGTGTGTGAGAGAGAGAGAGAGAGAGAGAGAGAGAGAGAGAGGCATGTGACTCCAGAACCTCAAAAGCGCTATTTGAACTATGCCTTTTCCTAAGTGCTACTTTGAAACCACCCTATGGATAAATAACGGGTGTAACTTCCACAATAGTTTTTCTTCATGTGCTTTCCATACAGTGACCCATTAGCATCCATTACTGATAGTAAGCCTACGTTGGACATGTAATATGTCCTTTGCATTGGTTTGAGGAAACCACAAGAGATCTGTGCTAAACTCTTTGTTGCCATTTGCAAAGAATAATTAATGAGTTGCTGAGTTGCATTTTTAAAAGTTAGCATTGATTTACATTTAAGAGTAGACAATCAATATGGCATTATTGATTAGTAATAAAAATATAAAACCTTTATATTATTTCCTCATCCTATATGGTTCCCACACTCCAGCACTCTGGCACCCAATCCTTTAAGAGCCTATAGAAGGAGCATTTATAGAAGAGCAAGGTGGTCATTCTGCACTTGCTCCTCTGCTCTCTAACAAAATCCATCTCTGTACCCTCACTGGATCACAGGCTTCTGGAGACAGCAGGTGAGCAGGTTATAGCCAGCACCTGCTAGTATCAATCAGGATTTTCTCTTGATGTCACAGCATTGCCTGTCCATAACAAGGTCAACACTACACAGAACTCAGTAGAAACAAAAGGATTGCGTGTACTGGGAAAAAGAGAGCAGTCACCCCCATTCTACTCTGTGATAGTGATGATACATTTTTGGTACTTCATAACAATTCCCCACGTCGTTCAAAAAGGTTGAAATAAAATGATAATATATTAGTAATGGATAAAACTTATTTATTTTACTATTCCTAGTGTATTTTCTCCCCACTTAAAGCCATGTGAAGTCAGGTCAGAAAGAGTTTAAGTGCGTGCTCAAATTAATTTTCTTCAAAAGAAACTAAAATTTTTACAGAGAATTAAAAACACTGTGTCAATTTTTGAAAAGCTGTAACAAAAGGAAAAAAATTAACTAGAAGGAAATTGAGGTTTTTCTTTTTTTATTACTTTCCTAATTTTAAAATAAAATATTTGATTTAATAAAACTGTGTATTCCCTGCAAGTAGGAAGATTACAGTGTGAATTCTCATGTCAATGTTTTTGAGCTGAGGATATTTGGGGGGGAGCATGTTTGTATTTTGAGGACTGCATCTTTCTTGACATGCAATTCCACGGAACCTAGAACTTAACCCTTAGCCCTGTGGGTCCTCTCCTTTGTTCCCACTGGCAGCTGAGTCTCCAGCCCCATCATGACCTGAACTGCTGACAGCTGTGAGCACTGACTGTAATCAGTGTTTGCAATAAACTTCTTGCTTCCAAAGACCTGACAAGAGCCTGGTACCTGCTTTTCATTGGTTTTTATTTCCATTGACTTCTTCTGGATGGCATACATTATTTAATATTTTGATTTTCATGATTTTTTGATATACCATGTACTTGGTCTTTGTGATCAGAGTTATGCCTCACATGTGAGAACACTTTTTTTTTTTCAATATTAACATGCACACGGATTTTCAGAGGTCTTACTGCTGTGCAGACTCTGCTCCAGAATGAAGACTCAGGTTCTGTGGTCAGGCCAGGTCCCAGAGGCAGGATGTGCTGAACCTAAGAGAGCCCAAGAATAAAGTAAACAGCAAAGCAAAGAGCAAATGCTGCAGGATAAACTCTCCTTTACGTGGTCTGGAAAATTGCTCACTGGTTCATTGTTTGATCCTATTTAAATAGAAAAGGGGCTTCATGTCATACAGTACAAAAAAGTATTTTTTTTTCAAATTAAGAAGTGATAATGTTAAATGCAGTTGCCCTCAGATGCATGATAGTAATCACTAACATTGACAAAAAGTATTTTTAAATCCAAGAACGATGAATTTAATATTAATAGGATGCGAAGGCAAATTATATTATTGATCAGACATGAGAGATTTATACTTTTTAACTTGATAAAGATTAAGCAGGTGTAAATTTGCAGAACAATTTCCTCCAAATCAACATGGCCTGTCAATAAAAACATTATTACAGAGAATCAGATATAATTATTATGAGTATTTACTACTTTAAAAAGAACAAATAAGTGATAGTTGTTTTAATTATACTCATACTTATCAACTTTACCCAATGTCCAAATTTACATAGAAACTAAAGACAACTTATGAAGAGAATGGCCATGCATGACAACCATTCTAAGATCGTCAACAGTATGATGCTCAGAGCTCCGAGATAAACTGGAAACTCGGAATCACAGGCTCAAGCTTAGATCTGATTGCACATGTAAGATCAGGCTATGTTGCACAGCCTTGTGAGTTCTGCCTTCAGCACTGGTTTCATATTAACTGGACACCATGATAACTAAGGACTGTGTAGAGTACTCAGTTCACAGCACAGTCCCAGTATAGGATAGAACTTAGTCATGGAGTTGACATTTGCAACAGAAGACTTTGTAAGAAAACAGACCAAATGAGACACAGGACACTGTCAAAGAAAACATGTTTAGAGCTGATGCCTGAAGCTCAGGGAGAATGGTTTAGATTCCATACACAAGGAAGGCACCGCCAGAGCTCAGGGGGAGCTGGGTTTCGAGGTACATGTACACTAGTCCCACGGAAATGGGAAAATGCACCTTAGAAATTTTCAAAAGGCAGAATCAGTAAGCGTATATGAAACAGATGCTCGTAGACACAGCTTCATGTTGGAGCTGAGACCCACTTGTCCCAGCCTCTGAGTATTCTGACCTACTCAAATATTCTAGAATTTCTGCTATTATGTCATCCTCCCAGAAGAGAAAAAAAAAAAATAGTGCTGGAAGAGGGGAGGTAATGGTTCAATTACCATGAAAAGTAATCTCCAAATTGTCTGCAGGAACTAATGATGGACATTATTAAACTTGAAAAGTTGAGGGATAGGGTGGGCTGTGAAACCCTGTTCAAAGTTGAATTCTTAAGAATAGAAGAGATTTTCCCAAGTAATGATGGTCTCACTGAAGCCTGGAGTGGGCATTTTTATATTCCTTTCCAGCCCTGTAATTTTGTGATGTCAAAATAATTGGGACTCAGAAAGAATGTTTTAGAAATTGATATCTACCCGTGACGCAAAACTGAAAAGGAGATGAAATTCTGCTGTCTGTATGCTTCCTAGATGGAGAGACAGAAACCACCCAATTCAATCATGTTTTTCACATTTGAGAAAAATGATCCTGAGCCTGTGATGTTTTGGGTCATGTATTAAGATATTTGTCACACAGATCACAGCAATAGAAAACCCATTCCTATGAATTTTATTATCCCTAGTATATATTCTTCTTATATAGAGTATCTGTGGCATAATATATAATACTGGATATGCATGTATAAATATTCTATATATATTATACATATATATGCACATATCATAGTCATGGTATTTATTTATTTTATAAACAATAATCAAAAGCTGTAATATGCACTGTATTCTGCTCTTTAGAATACAACATAAGTTTTAAATATGTATGGAGTCATTAAGTAGCGATAATAATAAATAATAGGCAAAAGTGAATGCCTGTATTATAGTAAACATGTTATAAGGAGTGTGTCCTTCCTTCAAATAATGATTTAATATATGAGTAAAATCCACTTAGTAAGGAAGTGGGCAGGGATAGGAAAGGCATTTTATGTGGAGGAGAAATATAAGAGGCAAGCTTTGTAAGACTAGACGAATAAATTAGATTTTTATTGCAGAAACTTATAACCCAAGTATTTAGGAATTTATTTTGTAAGCAGTAGAAGACATGGGATCTTCCTATGTGGGCAGAAGATCTAGGAAGGGAAGGTCATTTAGAGAGGTCATTCTGCAGAGGAAGCACCCGATGCTGGGTCTGTCCCATTAGGGATTAGCCATAGGACTCACTGAAAGCCATGTTGATTGCCTAGCTCTCTTGCTTTGTAACAATTTACTGTTCAAAAAAATCAGTTTCAAGATAAAGCCAGGTTACCACCAGAACTCAGCTGTCTTATCTAGTATAACACATATGAGGTTGACAGTGTTCTAGTTGGGGTGGCATTAACTCAGTTGCTGAATCTTTTTGGGGACTAAAAGCTCAACTAAAATTCTAGTGTATTGTCCCTTGTATAGAAGTGTTTAGACTCATCCACAATTAAAACTGTTTTCACATTTTCTCCTCTGCTTTTTGAAAGTTGTATTTATTTATTATTTGTGTGCCTCTCTCTCTCTCTCTCTCTCTCTCTCTCTCTCTCTCTCTCTCTGTGTGTGTGTGTTGTTTTGTGTGTATGTGTGAACATTTTGTATATATGTATGCCACATACATTCAGGAACATGGAGAAGCAAGAAGATGTGTTAGAATCCACAACTAAAGTTACAAATGGTTGTGAGCAGACATATGGATGCTGGGAACTGAATCTGTGTTTTCTGCAAAAGCAATATACACTCTTAACAGTTGAGCCACCCCTCTAGCCCTTCAGATTTATTTTCTCAATTTAAGGCTATTAAACACTTACCTTTAAAATGTTAAGTTTTGCAAATGAAAATAAATATCTCAATATTACAAATGTTAAACAATTGTATTTATATTTATATAAAGATAGATTAGATAGATAGATAGATAGATAATAGATATCCTTGGTATAATCTTATAGGAGCAGAAACATGGTTTCAGAGCTTATATAAAAATTTAAAATTACTTCTTTGTTCTAGCCTAATGTCAGATTCCTGCCTGAAGCCCACTTCCTTGTCCTTGGCTTGGATTCTTGCCAAGCAGCCCAAAAGTTCTCCATCTCTCACTCTTTTTTTATTTCATAAACAAGACTGAGCCTGTCTTGGGTCATTCTGTGAAGAATACCTTCCTTTACCCATTGTGGAATATGCATTATCAAAAGCAATGCACTTCTGTCTTAGGTTGGTAAGGCTCTGTGCAGAATCTTACCCATCCTTGTCTTGCCAACCTGTTAATTTAATAACTCTGTCTGGGCGTCCATTTTCAGGTTCAAGCCATGTACTATGGCTGCCAACATGTTGATGTTGTTAAAGACAAGTTTTAACATGATGGGCAGGAATAAAAGAATTCCCAGGACAAAAAGGGCTAGCATGATCAAGCTATATATGCCATTCTTGAAGCTTGACCAAAATAGAAATACTGACCTCAGGCCATAGGCAGTTTTATCAGCAGTATCTGCCGCATCAATGCTCAGCAGAGCAGCATTCTTTAAATTCATAAGCTCACTAGGCAAAGTTAAAGCATCCAGAGAGGTGTTAAAATTATAACAAATACACTGCAAGTGTCTTTAAACTTTTTCCTAATTATAATGACTACACTGTAAATTGTAGAACTAACATCGTATTTGGCATGACACTTGAGATGGCTCTTTACTCTTAAACTCGGAACTTCCTTCCAATAATTTGAATAAGATAAACAGCATCAATCCATTGTTCCAAATGCTATCTAAATCCTCTTGTATATTCAACACATTTTTTAAAACATCTTTTGCTAAATATTAACAAAAGTATCTGTCTTAACTTCTTGTGTCAAAGCAATTCAGAAGCAGAGGTGCTGAAGTAGGCTTCAGACATGAAAATGACTTTGGGCTAGGACAGGGAAGTAGGCTTGGATATTTTGGTCATCCTGATAAGCCCTTAGAAGACAGTGATCAAGGGAGTGTTCAAGAAGTTTGTTTATTGCCTTGCTTGTTTCTTTGACTATTTTGTTTATTGTCTTGCTTGTTCCTTGACTATTTGCATCTATTGTATTGCTAGTTCCTGAAACTAGAACTGATTTAATACTTGCATGTAATTAAAATGGTATAAAAGCAAAAAGGAAAGGGGGGTGGTATAGAGTTTTCTAGAGAGGGGAAATTGGGAAAGGAGATGACATCTGTAATGTAAATAAATAAAATATCTAAGAAAAAAAAGAAAAAACAAAATTTGAAATATCACTGCCAGAATTGTTGCAGATAGCTACAAAATAGATATTCCCAACTAAATACACAAGAAATTAATAAGGTGGAAAGAAATGAGAGAAAGGCGATGCTTGTTAATGCATGGCTTCTGGAGCTGTTATGATTTTAAGAAATGGTACATTCAGTAAACACACACTCAAAGGCACTGCAATGGATTATTAGAAAGAAATGAAAGAATGTGTTTTCTGTTTTCAGAAAGTTCATAGGAAAGTAGAATATGGTGATCTTGGTCTAAGGAGTAGAAATGGTGTCTCTGAATATTCTGGAAGTCTCTGTGGAAAAGAGCATCTGTGTTTGATCATTGCTAAGGTTTTAGCAGCACACAAGAAAAGAGAGCACATTACTCTCCCATAGGAGATACAAATGCTGCAATTTGGAATATACCAAGTAGGTTATTGTACCTACAGCTTGTCAAGAATAGTGGGAGTGAAAGTGGGGGATGGGAGTGTAGACTTTAAACCAGAAGTAAGCATTGAAGTCAGACGGTGGGAAAACTAGAGCAGTCAGCAACAGAAGCAGATTGAATTCTCTTCCACGGATTAGACACAAGGAAGGTGTCCAACTCCAAGTCACGTGACTAGAGATTCAGGAGTCAGCTGCCAGTGTGTATATAATATGTGGTATGAAAAAAAGATTAAAGATAAAAATGTGGACTAATCAGGTTACATTATATGTTTAGATGTGTTACACACACACACACACAAACACACACACACACACACACAATATATTTATTTCAACAATTAAAAGAGACCACAAATGTAAGAGAGAGCAAAGGGGGTTCATGGAGCATGACAAGGTTGAATGGAAGAAAGGAAAGGGAGGAAATGGATATATATTATAACCTCAAAAATAAATAGATAGAAAAATAATAAATCAATTTAACGAGCATTAAAACTGTAAGATACAGTGCAAAAAAGTTTTAAAAACAATGAAAACAGCAGGTTTTAGAAGGACCCACTTTTAGATTCAAAGTTCAATATTCATATAATACTAGATGTCCATGTTGTAAACTGGGACAATATTGATATTTGGAGACGTCAAAAGAAAAGAGTTTTTGGAGTAACAAAGAATTTGATTTTAGCCCTATAGACTATGGCTAGTGGAAAGTTATTTCAGAAGTTTTTGGAGATGTAAACCAGAAGCTAGGAACAGAAGTGAATCTCAGTGTTCCGTTTTGAGAGATGTCGGGTAGAGGCAGCATTGCTGCCATGTGAGTTTCATCCAGGAATAATTGGACAGAGAAGGAAACAGACCACAATCATCTTGAAAGAAGCCAGCAGTGATAATTTAGAAAAATGCAGTTTTACAGGAATAAAAGGAGAAAGGATTTTTTTTTTTTTAAGGATCAAGGAAAGCAAAGACTGGAGAGAGGTTGGCTGAGAGCTCAGCCTCGCTCTGGAAAGCACTTACCCATAATGCACAGGTCAAAGCTCACGAGTGAAGGATGTATGTGGAACAGCGGGTGCCCTCTGGAAGCAAAGATGCTCTTATTTATTGTTCTGTCTGTTGATCCTTTTATAGTGCCTGGAACTTTGAGGGAATAAAAGATTAAAGATTCACCCAGGTAAAGACTGGAGAGAAGTAAAAAGATAACGAAGGGAAGAGCCCCTTGGGCTTAGAAGAGGGTGGCCCCGCTACTGAAGCAAAGCTCGAGGGAAAATGTGAGATGGCTTCTGAGCTAATTAGAAAGGGGTAGTGTCCAGTGTAATGACTATGATTTTCTGTAATGGGTGACTTGGTCCTCAGAGGTTCCAGGGAAGCTTCAAATCATCTCTGTGTGCAAGTTTGAGAAAAAGCAAAGAGAACAGGAGTGATTCTCAACCTGTGGGTCGTGACCTCTGAGAGGGTCACAGGACGTTTTCACAGTTGTCACCAAAAACCATTTAATACACAGACATTTCCGTTACAATTTGTAACAGTAGCAAAATTATAGTTATGAACTAACAACAATAAATAATTTTGTGGTTGGGGATCACCACAAAATGAGAAACTATATTAAATAGTTGTAGGTAGCATTAGGAAGGTGGAGAGCCACTGCCAAAAAAAGAACAGCCAAGGTCCAAACATTGCATCCTAGCATGGTCCTACATCTCCATGAAAATAGACGTGGCCTTTATGGATAACTTGTCCGAAGGTATAATCTCAAAACTATGATGTATCAAATACAACACATGTTTGAATAAAAGCAAATTGATTGCTGTCAAAAGGCTCCCTGCCTGCATCCTGCCTATATTACATCTCACTCATTATTACACACACCCAACACCACAGGGAAAGCCTCCTGTCCACAAGGCTTCCCTGGTGGTTCATATGGATGCTATTCTTTCTCTAGGTTAATAACTATTCACCATTTGATGGCCCAAGAAGCTGACTGACACTCACACTCACACACACACACAAACACACACAGGGAGATATATACAAAGGTACTTCTAATCTGAAAAAAAAAAAAAAAAAACTATTTTCTAAATCACTTCCAAACCATGAAGATCAAAGTTGTGAACAGAAAACAATAAAACTTTATGAATACCATTAAAACAAAACTTCAGTTAATTTAATTTAGAGAACTGTCCTAGAATCTTACGCTAGAATTGTGATTGGTGGCTGTTGAGTGATCAGGGAAAGAAATCGCTGACTGTCAATGACAGTAAACGCTAATATGAGGCTTCTTGACATAATTGATCACAGGCATTATAGTCACAGAAAGCAGGCAGTATATCTCCCCAGTAAGAAAGGTCAAACAGGTCAGAGAAGGCAAGCTAAGACCATTCTATTTATATTCTACTTTTTTCATTAGTGGGTTTCAGTTTCTCTAGTTTGGTCACACATAGCCTATGCTCACTGACTCACTGTGTAGCAATAATGACCTTACTCCTTTTGCTAGGTGGGCGTCATCATCTCAAGTCTTCTCATGCTATGAGCTGATTTTCATTGGTTCAGTAGGGTGAAGGTGTTAATGGGCAAAAGTTATAATGTAGTGACCCCCACCTCTTCAGATATAATAATTATTATTTATATAATATATTGTATAATATATTTATATATATAAATTCTGATTATTCTCCAAAACTCTTTCTCTGGCTGTGGGTCCTGAGATATGTGGACTGTCACACACAGTAAAGCAGAATCTTCTTGTGAATTTGATATTCTGGTGTCTCTTCAGTGCTCACTTTGTTCTGGATACCTTTTGGCTTCTGGGTTAAAGTTATGAATCATGAAGAAGTACCAACTGCAAGGCCTTAGACAAACCAATGTGGAAACAAGAGAACAAGTCCAAAGACCTCTCCTTCTGCAAAGTCTGAGTCTCCAACATGAAATCTGATCAGGTCTAGCCTTTGGCCAGCAGTGTTAGGAAAGTTATCCTCTCTGATGTACCTGTTCTTCAACACATCTCTCATTAGGGACGGAACTGCATCAGGGGGAAAATGACCGAAGGTTAATGGGCTGCGCTTTCCCAATGGCTAGCATGAAATAGACTCTTAGGGTGAACTTGCCACAGGGGCTGTGATGTTTGTTCTCTTAATCCTATGACTAGGTAAAAGTCATGCACTTATGTATTACCTCAGTGTTTTGAAAACACCGCTCGGAGGGGCACGAGGCTGATGCATGCTCAAAGGACTTGTTTACCAGTTTAGCTGAGCTGGCCACTCTGGAAGCCAGCTGCTTACATTGTCAGGTGTTTAGTCATACGACTTTGCAAACTGTAAACACGGCTGCCTACAGAAATCTACATCAGAGATCATAGCTCTGGGCCTGAGCACTGTGTTAGGCATTCAGTCTCTCTTGATGTGACCCTGGAAATTCTCTAACAAATTTTCTCCCCCTCCATAGGGTATATCAGAAGCCATCAGGGAAAAAATTATCCCCAAAGTTCTATAATAGCAGCAAGTTTTTCTGCACACACCTTGGCTCTAGACAACTTGGAGAATAGCCCTCTTCAGGGTGAGACATTAGCACAGTTGAATGTCTTTTGTTTCTCTTTTAAATACCCTATAGACCTCAGGTTTATAAAGTCATGGAAACTTGTTATGTATTTGCTCAAGTGTTTTGAAACACAACTGACCACTTGTGACTACTGAATGTTGAATATATGAGTATTATGAACCCAACTACACTATGTCTTTAAAATTCACACTATATTTTACAGAATTAATACAAAAGTGGTTATGAAATATTCATTAATAATTTTATGTCATTACATGTTGAAATAATATTTTAGATATACTGAGCTAAGGAAAATGTATTGTCAAAATTTATGTCACCTGAATCTTTTCACTATCTGCAGTTTAATTGAGACTACTAAGAATATTAGAATTACAAATGTGATTCATGTCATTTATATAGGTAGGTACTGCTCTCAACTTGCAATTATGGGGTTTTGAAGACTATCACACATTAGTGAATCCTTCACATATTTAAGATATTTTTAGCAGTAAAAATTTTTGGATTTTACAGCAGTATAAAAGTCTCATATTTTATATTTATTTTTCATATTTGTGAAATATCACCTGCAATTCAATTTCTGCAGTAAAACTAATAGATGTGGATGTATAATATTTAACTAATAGAACCTATGGTTCTAATATTCCTCTTCCAAAATGAAACCTAAGTAAGTTGTTTTTGTAGTAAATGTTGAATAATGTTATAAATGAAGTAGCTCCCCCTTTGTCATTCAGTAAACACCATAATAGGTACATTTTAGAATATAAAGTTTGATATTTGTCTCTTACAAAAAATAATTTTTAATCCACTGGATTAAATGAATGAGGAACACATTGCAGGTAAATAGATTCAGTTCTAGGTAATAAAACCGAAAATGTGAATAATGAGCAAAGAAACTCAAAAGAGCAGAACCCAGATCCTTGGAGGTCTGACAACCCTTGATGGCCATCACATAAATGGGTGCAGACATTCCAGATATAGAAGGTGCCAGGGAAGGAGACACAGAACATACGGGTGAAAAGAGTCAACTCTGTTTCACACAGAGTAATTAATGTGTGTTCTGGATCCTCTCCAGAGGAAAAACAAACTAAAGAAGAGGTAACAGAGGCAAAAGCTGAGATGGGGCCAGATATGTGACTATGTTAACTCTAATGAAATATGAGGGAGCAGTGGGGGAGGGGAGGTAAACAAATTCCACAGGTCCATACAGAAGCTCAGATATCATTTGTGGAGTTTGTGTTCTATGGAGTGGGGTGGAATCCATCAAACGGTGTAATACAGAGGGTATCCAGCTGTCTGTCTCTCATGTGGCTACAGCTCTGAAGACAGAGACACAGGACACAAGCAATGCTGACTCTAGGTAGCACTGTGAGTAGAATGCACTGAACCAGGAGGGCCTGAGAACACCATCTGGTTGTGACTTACGTAGATGCCTTGGGCATAAAGAGAGGGAACGCCATCAGTGTATTCAAGAAGTAGTCACATGGAGGTGGTGTGATGAGGACCCACTCCCCGTGAAAAAGACAGGAGCCTGGAACTAACTTTTTTTTCTTTCTTTCTTTGTTTTTTTTCAGGCAGGGTCTGTATAGATGAGACAAGATGTTCTACTTATCTGAGACTATCATTGATTCTCTGTCACTCTCCCCAGTGGAAACCAGATCTGGTGAAAATAAAAAGTATTAGTGACATATCCAGACAGAATTTATACTGTATGTCTTACCAAATTACCAGTATAGGCTGTGGCCATGGTCAGACATAATCTCATTAAATTACAATCATTTCAGAAGCGATAAACGACCAAAAAAATACAATATTATTCAAAATTATGTAAATAGACTATAAAGATGCATTTTGGCAGGCATTTTCGGTCTGTGACCAACAATTTTTGAAGAAAGCCTAATGGATGTGAGTATTAGATATTACATGCCCTTAAAGGCAGATGGGAATGAGGAAGGACTCACTAGAAGGGTGTGTACAGATATACCACTTGAGTTGTAACAATTGCTGCCAAAACTCTATGAATAAAACTATTGCACACAATTTGAGGCAAGGGCAGCAGTTTTGTTTATCACTGTTCAACAATAACAGCCTTTTCTCTGCAAATTTGATGTTTTCCAGTGCCTGTGGCAGATCTAATTTAGCTTTTCTTTTTTTCATTGTATGTTTTCTTTTTTTAAATATTTGGAAATTTCACATCATAAACCCTGAGCACTCACTTCTAAGTTTTCCCAGGTCCAATCCCCAACCCTTGTGACACCCTCCCCCCTCAAAAAAAAAAAAAACAACAACAAAAACCCCAACATATCCAATTTGTGTTGCCCATATACTCACTGGAGAATAGTCAAACTCCTGGGGTCTGTCCCCTTTAAAAAAAAAAAAAAAAACAGAGTCCTTCCCCACCCACATCCCATCAGAATCAATTGTGGAAAGCTTTAGCTATACTTGAGCATCCTTATCACAGTGTTAAGAGTTCTCTTTGATAGATTTCTAGCTAAGATGTTACTTTTCTCTATTCCATTTTTCTTGGTGGTGATGGGGTAGTGGTTTTCACATAGACTTTCTATATCTGACTATGATATCTGCAGTCGTTAATACCCTGGCAAAAGTAACCTCCTTGCCCTTTAGAGTATCAGTGTGAGCTCAGATCATGGACTTGCTCAGAGTCTCTGGCTTTTCTATATAAGACCAACAACTTCTGCACAGCCAATGTGCTGTTTGTCAGCAAAACTATTAAAACTTCGCCACAGCCGTTTGGCTCTAACAGAAAAGGAGTGTTGTAGACACACTGGAGGCCAATGTTGAACTAACATTGTGCTGTGTAGATAGGAGAGCCTTGAAGAGTAGCTAACACAACAAGCATACATCAAGTGGTGGACCTTGTACATTGTCCAAATTAGGGTCATTGGCTTTAGGGTGTACATCAGAGATCAGAAAGGGTCAGGGAAAACAGCCAGGATGGTTAGACATACATTAGGATTTACGTGATGGCCAGAGCCTGAAAAAAAAAAAAAAAAAAAAAAAACCTCTCTGATATAAAAGTATAAACATGAGAAGACTGACCATTTTTGAGATGTGCCACTACATCAGAAAATACTTCCTGTGTTTTTGTTTTGATGTTTTACAAAAGAGAACTACGGGCTTTTTGTAAGGATTGTGGGGGATAGACTGACCAATCAACAAAACATATAATTAAATGTTCTCGGTAATATATTTACTGGTGCGGTTTATGTTCGGCTGTAAACTTTATTTCCAGAAGTTTAAAGAACAAGCTGGAAGGATTTTTAATGGACTTGGGTCATTTTTAAAGATGTATTAAAATCATTAATAACATTCGCAGCCGCGTCCGTGCCAGCCATGGAATGTCATTACTCATTTGTCCTACTCAGGAAACAAAATGCCGTTGTTGGATTGATCGAACCTGCAGCTGGATCTTAGCGGCTCATTAATTTTTATCATATGTTGAGTACTCTGACCCTGTGCCTCGGCTTTCGAAATAGCCACTTGTCTTCCTTCCTTC